>CM060984.1:70798910-71998910 GCA_030765065.1 Deroplatys truncata
TGGCTGTGTGTGTCTGTCTGTGAACAGCATAACTCAGAAACGAACAGTCAGATAAACACCAAACTTGGTATTTAGGTTCAGTATCTTCCATAGATGCGACACGAAGGTTTTCAAGAAAATCCCCCCACCCCAGATTACCCTTTGCATGGAAGATTTTTCAAAAATTTTAATTTTCTCAAAAATTGCTCTAACGATTTTGATTAAAATATCATATGTTTAAGATATTTTCATGACAAATAAAATGTATATCTTGAATTTTCTGGGAATATCTCCAAAAGTACTCTTCATTGTGAACGACTTATGCATAACTGGTAAACCATAACAGATAGACAAAATTTTACTGCACAAACAATGTAGATCGCGTTAAAATACACAATTTATTTCATATACATTTTTTTTGTTGAGTGAATTATTTTCGAGATATTGTTTGTTATTCCCTTAAATTTTTCAATACTTATTTTCTCAAATGGGAATTCGTTATTCATTTTTTTGTCTTGGATATGCAAAGGAGTATTAATCTGTGGCAAAGGGAATGGTGCTGCACCTAGCAACCAGCTATTAAGATATATGTATGTGGTTAAAGGCTACTGTATTTCTATGTTGCCCTTGTAAATATATATTCCCCTTACATCTACAAGAAACTTAGCAATAAGACAGAGTCAGCAAATGTTTATCTCGATTAAGGTGAAGTAGATGGAGAATAAGCGTTTGTAAAAATAGTTTGTACAAGAGTAGAGAAAGTCATGTGAGTGTAACACATCAGAGTTCTTTAATTTCAATTTACACCCCGCCTTTAACTTCATTGGTCTTATGGGTGGCTTTCCCTTTGGTACTTATTGCCTATTGGCAATGGTGTTAACTTGTATTCTCTTATAGTTTGTTTTCTTGCAGTTTTTGGGGTTTTTAAGCATTAGATCACACACACAATCACAGACTATAAGACGATAGGGAATGATCTTGGCTAGAGAAAAATACCCACTAGTCCAGGGAATAGAACCCGGGACTCCTCGCACAGCAGGCACATGGTTTACCTACTGAGCTACGGGACCAGCCTACTTCTGTTGTGTCCCCCTTGGATATACTCTGTAACATGAGTAAATAAACATTTTACTTTTATTTAGCAAACGTTCCAAGCTTTTCAGAAACATGCTGCTGTTTCGGTTTTAAAACATTCGATTATGGATAAATAGCGTGCTTTAAATTTTATTTTAGTATAATAAATGCCAATAGCTTAGTTTTGGAATTTTGTTTTTGGACGATCTACAAGAGAAAGAAGAAACTACGAACCGGCTGCGCGGTGTTTTTCCTGTCCCCGTCCTCGGCGCTCGTTGGCGTCTGCCGTTATCATAGAAAGGCTTGGATTAAACGATACAACATTTTTAAAACTACTTTTAAAGGCTTTACTTACCACTTTATAAAAGAGATGCTGAACTGGCCACCGTCGTCGTCCATACATTTTTGACACCTCTTTAGGAAATTATCCATCACTCGCCGTAGTTCACGTTGAGAGATGCTGGCAATTTCCTGGCTATTTTGTTTTAATTCTTACAGGGTGTGTGGGTCTTGTATACTTTGTTTTAAGTTACTCCAAAGATAGAAATCCCTGGGGGTTAGGTCGGGGGACCGAGGGGGCCACAAATCTCTATTAATAATTCTGTCCTCAAACACACTTTCATAAAGTTGTTAAGTAAAGCCTTTAAAAGTAGTTTTTAAAAATTGTGTATGGTTTCATCCGCGCCTTTTTATGAGAGCGGCAGACGCGGACAGGAAAAACGCCGCGCAGCCGGTTCATAGTCTTTTGGCTCTCCCTGTAAAACACAAATGCTTTCAGAACAAGCCAAAAATTTATGTTTCAGTTCAACGCCATTATCAGGGGTCTCAAGACTCTCCATTTTAAATGCACAGAACCAGATTAAACGTTTTAAATATAGGTGTATGCCAATTTGTAACGATAAAGAGAACTGCTTGAGGATTACACGTCAGATTTTGATACTTGATGTTAAATGAAGACTATAACGTTATCTGCTATGTATTATTTCCTGGAATTATATGACAAATATCTTCTAATATTTTGTTTTCAGTATCCCAAGTACATATGCCCACTATTCATAGATGCACAATTATAAGGGTAACTGCAATGTTATGTACAAATTTGTCTATACTTTGCTAAGGCACAGTTGCAGTTTCACAGTTTGAGCTTGAGCTTCCAATCGGGCTTAAGCTACAATGGAATATTACAGTGCATAGTTCAAGCGATAAGCTGAGCTTGGCTTAAATTGCACTGAGCTGTGGTTTATTGCAGGCATTCCGGGTTATCTGAAGAAGATACTGATTATGAGAAAATGTGTATATTTTAATGCATAAGTACAACATAAGACGATATAGACAGTTTAGAATACTTCCAAACGATTTTCACATATGAAATGACAGAAAGCTACGAGAGATTTAGATTAAGTAAACAGTAGGCAATTATGGT
This sequence comes from Deroplatys truncata, assembly GCA_030765065.1. NCBI lineage: Eukaryota > Metazoa > Arthropoda > Insecta > Mantodea > Mantidae > Deroplatys > Deroplatys truncata. Next base: position 70,801,387 of record CM060984.1, read on the forward strand.
ATCAAAACTTAATTTGTTACCCCTTAATTTTACGTTTAATCGTATAACTTTACGTTTAATCGTAACTTTTATCGTATACATTGTCGCATTCATTGCCATTACTTCTACATATGACGCATTGCTATATATTTCAGTGTCCTCCTGCGTGGTGTAGTGGTTACCATGCTAGCTTCTAGTTCCCGAGGTCGCGGATTCATATCCGGTGGAGGACGATGTATTTCTTTTTCGGGCGTAAAAATCCTTAGTATGGCTTCCTTCGGAAGGGAAGTAAAGCCAGTGGTCCCGTGTCGTAAATTTACGGCACGTAAAAGAACCTCAAGCCTGATAAAGCGGCCTCTGAGCGAAATTACCGGTCTTTCACGCCCAATATAGAGTATAAGGACCACAGCAATTAAAGAGCGTCCATAAATAAAGCTAAAAAATTTATGTATATACCGTGTGAGTCTTCTCATCCGGCGGATTTAGAAGTTATGCAGTCCCGGCGTTGTATAGGCTGTACTGTAAACACTATCCACTGCATCGAGTCGTATCAATTTCGGCCGAAATGGCTGCTTTGCACCGCTGTGCGTGCGGTGACTTGTACTCGTAGCGAACAGTGCGCGCGTTGGCCTTCAGTGATGAAACTCCCAGGTTCAAATACTGCCACTTGAAGGTACCTTTTATGTTTAGTAAATTTAACAAGAACTGATAGTATGACATGGAAGTGTCGTTTCACTTAATTAGTTTAATTTGTGAGCTTCATTAAAGCACAAATTGTTACTTGTTAGAATACGTTTTAATAAACGCCATAAATAAATGCAAGAAATAAATAAAAAAAATCATGCATTCGGAGGCGTGATTTGAACTTACGACTTTCACCATGACTTCCCAGCATGTTAACCATTGTGCTACTAGAGCACGTTAACATGGAGCACCACCGTAGCCCTAATCAGCGGGCTGATGAATGAGGTGTCAGCACCTGCATTTCGCTTCGTCAATAAAATACAGGGTTGCCTAGTTACCAATTCGCAGGATGAGAGGACTCAGGCGGTATATATTTCAGTAATGAAACCCTCTCGTCAGAAACAATGCTTCTCTTAACGTTGAGATCATAACTGCAAGTGACAGCATGCTATAATTGCAGCTGGAGATTTTTCCAGCATCTCAAAATCCATACAGCATGTAGAGCTATTGAAATTGTTAAACACCATTCTAATCCACCTTTCGTACCACAATTTTCCCTACGTTTGGTTTTTCTTACTCTATAATAATTTGTCCGTTTGCATGCACTCTGTTACATTCCTATGCTGCTTCACAATTTCTAGGAGAATGCTGGCTTCTTGACTTTTCGGCCAGTTGACGCAGCCACGCTACGTCCTCTAACAATGAAGCAATACCTTTGCCTCACGGTTGCTGCTTGTCTCCTCCCAGTTGGATCTTCTTTTGCCACGGCTGCTCCAGCATGAAAGCTTAACCTCAGGGTATGCGTGGGTGTGTACAGAGAAACAAACGCCGTCTTGGAACACCTTTATTCACTATTTAAAATAATACCTTAGGTTTGCTGATCACTATTAAATGCATACGAAGTTACTTTGTCTTTACCAAGACCGAAGAATAGTAACTGCAGCTAAGCGTTCTACCCTCTATCATTTTCGCCGCCAATCTTCTCCACACGACGAGAATGTCGTCCTGCACTCACCAGGCACTCAGGCAGACTGACTTTCACCACCGCTGCACAAGGAAAACCAACGTCTAAACTTCCCCTCTCCACCTCAAACGCTCCTCAAAACACCGCGTCCTGAAGCCTAGGGTGGCCTTCACCAGGCTAAGTGCAGCTGTACTCGGCTGTTACCAGGAAAAACTTGCTTCAATGGTATTTACCCTTTCTACCTGAGGCTGGTCCCTAATTAACAAAACTGTGCCTGTCTGGTCTTTCTGTCGCTTTTACAGTCAACAATTTTCACAATGCTTCTCCTTTTTATACATACACTGATTTTAAATATATTATTACTTATTTTATACCGCTATCCTTCTTAGAATATTATGATAATTATTGCCTTTATAATTCCGGCTTCACAGTTTAACTATATGTTGCTGCATAACCTACAAAAGCTCATTTTAGAAACAAACGATGGGAATTCACTCGATGCGCATGCGCAAGCGTTAGCAGCTTTACTGTTCACTTTATTTTTCAGTTCAGTAAACGTAAAACCGGTCCTATAAGATATGACTGTGCCCTACACTCTTTCTTTCTCCGGCTGAAATTTCGGAAATAAAATTTAAGCTAACAAGGTGAAAATTTAATGTTCCTGGCCAAACTTTTAAAGTGCAGTAATACTATTTTAGAAGCATGGGAATGAGACTAGTTACTTCGACTAAAACGCGTTATACCATAGGTAGTTCAGAAGGCAGAAAATACGGAAGGTTGACGTTGGAAGAGGACAAATCTGACAGTTCCTAGGAATTGAAATACCCATGCTTCTTATAAACTGACAAGCGTATTTTGTACATAGGGGTGGAATTGGCTATTGGAAGATTCAAAGAATTTAATACTTCACGCATAAACAACTTCTGATAATGTAGTGAATAAAACAAAAATTGTTAACCTGTTGACTTCACAATCTATAGTAGTTAGAAATGAAGTACTAGAAAAACTAGGTATAATAGTGGAGTATTTTTAATACTAGATGAAATCATACTTTCATTATCTTATATATATTACAGTATCTTCCAAAGATGCGATGAGAACGTTTACAAGAAAATCCCACCACCTCAACTATCCTTACCACAGAAAATGTATCGATGTTTTTAATTTTCTCAAACATGGCTCTTCACAAATTTGATTGAATTAGCATATATTTAAGATATTTGCATAATAAATAAAATTTATATCTTGAATTTTATGGGACTAGTTTGTAAAGCCCTCTTCATTCGGAAGTAATTTTGTATAATTCTGTATGAGACCTAACTATGAGATAGAGAGAGAAAGAGAGATACTATAAAAAGATCTGATGTGTTACACTCACAAGATTTTCTCTACTCTTGTACAAACCGTATTTACAAACGCTTATTCTCCACCTACTTCTTGCTAATCGAGATAAATCTTTGCAGAAACTATGTTATTGCTAATTTTCTTGTTGGTGCAAGGGGAATATGGTAAGCTTTAAGCGATAGTCAAATGTTTTAAGAGCTGGTTGCTATGTGGCGCATTCCATTCTCTTTCCATGTCCAGGACATAAATAAAAGAATAAGGAAATACCATTTGAGAAAAAGTATAAGTATTGGAAAGTTCAACAAATAACAAGGAATGTCCAAAAATTGTTCACTCGATAAAAAAGGCACATCATATAAATTGTGTGTTTTAACGAGATCTACATTATTTGGGTAGTAAAATTTTGTCTATCCCTTACAGTTTACCAGTTATACGAAAGCCATCCGGAATGGAGAGGACTTTTGGGGACATTCCAAAAAAATTCAAGATATACATTTAATTTGCCATAAAAGTAACTTCAACATACGATATCTTATTAAAAGTCGCTAGAGCCATTTTTGAGAAAATCAAAGTTTTCGATAAGTATTCCATGTAAATAGTAGTCTGGGGTGGGGGAATTTTCTAGAACTGCTTGTCGCATCATTGAAAGATGCTAAACTCAAATAGCAAGGTTAGTGCTTATCCGAATTTTCGTTTTTGAGTTATGCTGTTCGCACACACACACGCGGACCTTTTTTAAATATGATTTTTTTTGGAATTAGGGGGTCTCAAAACATATATTTCCTGTGAAATCTCGGTATTGAATTTTAGGGTGGAATGCAATACTTCCCCTACTTACAATACGTAGTACAGAAAGTAAAAAAGTAGATCTCTTTAAAGTATACAATTTATTACATATAGGTTCTTGTGGTATTAGCCATTTCCGAGATATCCGTTATTATTGATTTGAATTTTTGAATACTTGTTATTTTTTCAAATTGCTGTCACTTTCAACTGCTTCTCCCAATGTCATAGAAACACTATGACATTCTAAAACCAACAATTACTTTTAAACGTTGATTTTGCAAATATAATTTGAAGAGAATATATAGAAGTAATCATGTGCGTTGGAGAAGGTGATATGAGTGTAACACATCAGAGTTTTTCATGCCCAACCACCTCTTCAGAAAGGATACTTTTGGCATATAAGGGCTTCTTGTTATATCAGCCATAATTATAAAATGTTTCATTTATTTCGCCGCTACCCTTTATCAGTAGCAGATCACACCGCATCAAAATATTCAAATATGCTGGCTCGATGTATTACTTGGAACATTTAGTTTAGCGCTGGATTGTTAGCGCTGTTATCTAGTTTTGTATTCAAGTAGCCTATATAGACATAAATTATACAACGAAGGGGGACACCTGGCACACTGCAAACTACATGAATCTATGGTGACTACCAGGGAGTAAGGGAGGAGGTGAAGAAGCCGCAGTAGACTACACGCTGCAAGTAGACAGAGCACAGAGACACGCGGAAGCCCTTAAGCGTTCCAGGCTCTAAGACCCGCCCAACTGCTAGAGCTGCCTAAAGAGGGCGATGAACGACCAAGCATCTTCTAGTGTTCACAGGGTGTACTCTTTCCTTTGAGCAGGCATCCACAACATCCGCTAGGCACCTGCATACGCCACGAAACCTGGAAACACACTTGAAAGGTGATAAGGAAACGGAATAAAAGAAAAATGATGCAAAACAAATCGTGATGGATTAGAAATCCACGCAGCATTCACCTATCGACCAGAAAAAACAAAAGGTCAGAGTGGGCGATCGACGGGAATCGATCCCGGGACCTCCCAAATGCCAGCCTTAAACGTGCTCGCTAACAGGGTTATTTGCTGCTTTTGCCGAAAGTAAACAAAGCTATCCTGATAGTACCAGTAAAACGTAGAGAAAACAAAAACAGAATGTCTACTATATTGTCACAGAAACGAAATGCATGCCAATGTATCTGTTTTTTTCTGAATACAATCACTATCATTAAAAATCATTCAGAAGAGAAAGATGAATATTTATCGGATGGCAAAAAATCGGGAATCGAGCACAGCGAACGCTTTTTATTTTTTCCGAACCATTTAAATTTAGAGGCATAGCTACCGTTTGTCACCATTTGTATGTTAGTGTTATATATTATATAGAAGCGTTAACAGGTTGTATGTCGACAAGGTCTTTGTTACTGGCGAGACCAAATCTCTGAACAACAAAGTAATGGAGCAATGATTTCCTCCAGATTTATGCGCCACGAAAATAAAAAAGGAAAAGAAGGCAAACATAATACTGAGAACGGCAGAAGGCCAAATTCATTCCCCCTTCTCCGGCAGGCATTCACGTAACCGTCCTGTCCCGCCGTTTCTTCTTGTTTGTTAGCCTTTGTTCTCCTCAAAATCTCCCCAAGGAGTAACTCTACTCGAGATTTCCGCAGGGCAGTTGCAAAGATAACTCAGCATTGTTTAATCAAAGGCAAGGTGATGCACTGCCCACGCTCTCTGCTACGAAAGACAATTACACAGGTTTGCATATTAACAAGAGCAAAAAGCATAAACGCGATGATGAACTTTACACTCGGTTCATATGAATTGCTCGTTAGGCTAAGGGCCATTTTCCAGGATCTTTAACTTGGGTCTCATCATTTCTGACAAACAACATATCAGATGAAAAAATCTGATCTGTTACACTCACATGACTTTCTCTAATTTTGTACAAACTATTTTTACAAACGCTTATTCTACATATGCTTCATGTTAATCGAGATATCGAGATGTCAATCTTATTGCTAATTTTCTTGTAGATACAAGGGGAATTGGTAGGCTTTAAGCGATAGTCAAATATTTTAAGAGCTGGTTGCTATGTGGAATATATCACTCTGTTTGCATTACCAGGACAAAAAAAAATGAATAACGAATTTGAGAAAAAGTATAAGTATTGGAAAATTTAAGGAAATAACAGACAATAACTCCAAAATTGTTCACTCAACAACAAAAAACGTATATGACAAATTGTGTATTTTAACGGGATCTACATTTTCTGTGTAGTAAAATTTTGTCTACCTCTTATGGTTTACCAGTTATGCAAAAGTCGTTCACAACGAATACTTTTGGAGGCATTCCCAGAGAATTCAAATATACATTTCATTTGTCATGAAAATACCTTAAACATATGATATTTTAATCAAAATCGTTAGAGCCATTTTTGAGAAAATTAAAATTTTCAAAAATTGTTCCATGTAAAGGGTAATCTGGGGTGGGGGATTTTTTTGAAAACTTTCGTGTCGCATCTCTGGAAGATACTGCACCTAAGTACCAAGTTTGGTGATTATCCGACTGTTTGTTTCTGAGTTATGGTGTTCACATACAGAGACACACAGACACACACACACACTCGCAAACAGACACACACACGGACATGTTTCCCAAAATTTTTTTTTGGATTCAGGGAGTCTCAAACCATATGTTTCCGTTGAAATCTCGGTATCGAATTTTTGGGTGGAATACAATACTACCCCCACTTACTATACGTAGCAGAAAAAGTAAAAATTAAATTATGATATACACTAACACTGCCGTCTTATACATACTACTTGGAGTATACAGGAACTCTACTGACAAACTTTAATAAGTTCTGGAACGGTTGTTTTGCCATAAGGAACCCATGGTTTCCAGTAGGTCATTACCTAGTAATTTCATTGCTTTCGTTTTGTTTAGCTCAACTACCTTTGTATCGGAATCTGATTGTTTCCAAACAAAACACAACCTTTCACTTTTGTTTTCAATGCCGTCCAACACCAGGCTTGTAATCTTGCTCTGTTCTGACAGCAACGCCGACGACTCATCAACCGCCAGCAAGCTCCGAAGTCAGCACACCGGCAGCACCCAGGTGACCCTATTGGAAGTCGTTCAGGATCTCTATACCGAGGTCATGGACATTGGTGCTCGGCCAGCTGCACTGGACGAGTTCATCACCAGCACTTCCGAGAAACTCCAGTCTGCAGAACGCCACCACTGCAGGCTTCACCCGGCAACAGACCTCCGCCGCTGACCTGATGTCCAAGCCGGACATCATCACCACACGGCTGTAGAACCTGGAGGAGAACTTCGAGGAAGACAGACCAGCATCAACTCAACCACACATTCCACAACCAGTCTCACAGAAGTCACCACTAGTCACCGAGAAGCAACAGCGCTTCCTTGCACTTTGTTGTGCCATGGTGCAAGAGAAAGCGAAACAGCGACGGCATCCAGAGCCCGAGTAACTACTTCACAATTCCTTTCATACTGTATTCTCTGAATCCCATTCCTATTTCCACCTCCTAACCTCTAAGCTACAGTCAGGGCAATATGTCATGACTGTAGCCTAGGACCGCACGTTACGCCGCTACCGCCCATTTCGTTAGAATAACACGGGTGCTATGCGGGACCATAATGCCTTTCCCATGAATCTCCTCTCAAATTCTACGTCCTAACCATTGAAGGAGTTTTTAGTGGGCATGGCTAAGCATGGCGAGTCACACGCTCCCTGTCCCAACTCCCATTGGGACAGTAGTGCCTAACAGCATTTTCCCCTCCACTCGGGAGAAAATACAGCAACGCCAGCACCAGTTCCTGTCTCCATTGACTACAGCACCGTGCGAGATACGGTCCAGAATCTCCACACGAAGGTCCCGCATGATCTTGCTGGAAGAAAGCCTCGCAAATGTCACCGCCGCCGTCAACTCTGCACAATCAGATTCACATCTCCGCCGTGTTGCCAACATCGAAGCTGGGCTACATGACCTCCACACCATCACTGCCGCCTGCTCATCTGCACTACAGACATTCTCCTCAGCTGCCTCAACCAGCTCGACAACACCGACACTTCTATCCGAATCCTTGTGGAAGGTTTCCCCAACCTTTCACAGCAACGCCAGCTCCAACGGACCTTCTGAGGAGACCACACGTACTCACTGCGCTTGACGAATGTGTCAAGCCTCTCCAGAGACTTTCGCAACACGCCCAAACAATGATAGCAGACCAATCGACACAAACAAGGGACTAACCTACTCCACAACTCAACACATATCTTCCACATATTTGTATCACTATCCGTAGCAATCAGACAGCAGCAACAACAACAATCTGCACAACAAGACGGAGAAGAACATCCACATAGAAGCTCGTACTACAACTCCGCTGCTGCTTTGCCATATCTGCACGAACTTGCAGCAATCACACAGCCTCTCTTCAACATTACCAAGCACTATTTTCTAAAACCCTAACATTTCGCAAAAAGGATATACACTCCTATCCACTCCGCCAAAATTCCCACATCGTGAAAAACAACTGAGAGTCGACAGGACTTTAAAAAAGTGGCCAAGTATTGACAATTCGAACCATTAATAACGGATATCTCAGAAACGGCTTATGTCACGAAAAAAAAACCTACTTTATATTGTGTTTTATGTAGCATGTTCTTGCCTATCACTTAACGTTTACTAGTTATAGAAGATTATACAACATTCCTTCTGAATGAAGAGGGCTTCCCAGGCTGTTCCCAGAAAATTCAAGATATACAGTTTGTCATATCTTTCATATATGGTATTTTAATAAAAATAGTTAGATCCATTTTCATAGAAAATAAAGGATTTCGAAAAGTTTTCTATGTAAAAGATAGTTGTGGTGGAAGATTTTCTTGAAAATATTGAACCTAAATACCAAGTTTGGTATTTATCCGGCTTCTCGTTTTTGAGTTATGTTGTTCAGACACGCAGACAAACCACGGATACACAAACATACGCACGACATTTTCAAAAATGCTTTATTTGTATTCAGGGGAATCAAAACATATATCTCCGCTGAAATCTCGCTGTGGAATTTTTGGATGGAATGCAACACTTCCCCTACTTACTATATGTAGTAGAGAAAGTAAGAATGAAACTATTTAAATAACCATACAAGCCAGAGTTTTGAAACGTGTCGTCAGTACTTTAAGCCTTGGACTCCATAGTGAAGTAACTATTAGGTGAATCAATGTTGAGGCAGTATTTTTAACACTTAAATAATTTCAGTCTAATTATATAATATGTAAATTCAATAACAGCCCACCTTGAAGCAATATGTGTATTTAATAATTTGTAAAATGTATGTAACAGTCATTGCATATGCTTATATAATTGTATCCACGTGTAATAATGTTATGTGAATATATTACGTAATTTAATAATGTAGGAGCTGTGAGAAATAGGTCAAAAATTGCTAAAAATGAGGTAACCTTGAGTCATTAATGAGTTTGAAACTTTAACAATACTACTTCTGATTCTTGGAAGCAATAATGTAATTTTAGTGACAGTTTATAAAATAGCCAATCAACAACCAGAAAAAGCTTTAGTTAAATGAAGGTATTCTATTGGAGTAGGATTGGCCAATCAAAAACTGAAAAGGAGACAATTTTACAAATTTAGAATTCAGTTGCCTGCAAACAGTGTTTCTAGCCGGATGCAAGACACATCGAGAGATTTAATACGTATTGGTGTGAAACGAAAAATAATTTACGTGTTAAAAAGTGTAATTAATTAATTAAAGAATCTCACAGCTCTCTATATCAGTGAAGTGTAATTTAAAATCGTATCAAGTATTAATAAAAGGGGTGAAATAAAATTATAATCTGTGTAAGTCTACATTCTTGTCGCATCACAACCCTGCTAAAGGAAACGTGTCTCTAACAATAATACTGACGCAGCCGAGGCAAACATAAATATATAACACTTAAAGAAACGTCAAACTACAAAGTTAAAATTTTTTTTTAAAAAAAAACTTTGGGCAAAGGCCACCTGAAAGTACATTTGGGGCGAAAGCTACCAGAAAATGTTTACTATACATGCGTTTGCAACTACTAAAAGTTCGGCTCCCCAACAATTGAAATACAATAATACATCATCTTCAAACTGACTTTCCATACGTAGCAGCAACAAACAATTCCAATGTTAATTAATTGTTCTTTCACACGTCATGTGTAGGACAAGGTTGGAAAGGTAGATATTAAATGGAGTTTTATTTATGGACGCTCTTTAACTGCTGTGGTCTTTAGCATCCCATTCTGTATTGGGCGTGAAGGACCGATAATTTTGCTTAGATGCCTCTTTATCAGGCTTGAGGTTCATCTACGACCGGGACCACCGGCTTTACTTCCCTTCCGAAGGAAGCCATGCTAAGGATGCCCATCGTCCTTCGCCGGATTTGAACCCGCGACCTCGAGGCTATCACCACTACACCACGGAGGACGACAGGAAAGGTATTGAGGCACTGAAGAGGCATTGAGGTATGTCATCTCAAAGTGAATTTGAGATGTCCGCGTGGTTTACCGGAAAAAGTGCTAGTTAATGGAATAATTTAATGACGTACGGGTATGTTGTCACGGTAGCTCTGTTGATTAGAGCAACTGGACGGAAACTCTAAGATCCGCGGTTCAAATCCTGGCTATGGCAATGACTTTTTCAGTGTGATTCTACCTTTGCAGCCTTATCCAACACACGGCCTGTGTAAAAGGACAATTACCATTTGCACATTGTATTCAGCAGGCTTATTCCTCTATAATTATTGCAATCCCTATAATCTCCTTTCTTAAAGATAGGGATTACTAATGCTATATTCCAATCTTGCGGAACATAACTTGATGTCCAACAATCATTTATCAGGTTTAATAACCTCATGTTAAATACATCTTTATAAACACATCAGGAGTATATTTACACAATTCCATGTTAATTTTATATACACCAGAGATTTTCTATTTTTACAAGATTTTAGAACCCATTCATATTCTGCAAAATAATATAAAAGGAAGAGTTTAATTAAAGTAAATGTGGGCGAGAAAGTAACACAACTCCTTCACTATTCGACGACATTCAGCCAACCGCCTACTCAATTCTTTTTGTTCAGGGGACGACCTGCGTCGACCAGCTTCTAATTATATCCCGGTTACCGTATTAAAATTATTTTAAAGAGAAAGACATGCAATGTAATGAAACAAACGGGAAACATAGGCAATGGATTTCTGCTATGGCTGTAGTTCAAGCCTGTTAAAGCGGGATTTTGATAACGAATCTGCCTCGGGCATCGGCGTTTTTTGCGTTTCGGATCTCATCATTAACCTCACTCGTTGTGCCTACCTTTTAACAAATACATCTATCTAAGCAACGAACATTATCCTCTCTAAAACTGAAAGACGTCCAGGAGAAAGCTCCTGTGTCGTATTACAATGAATGTGTAAGTGGTATATTGCGATACAAGTGTGGTTAAGTGCATCACTGGAGAGCTAACAAGATTTTAAAAAGCTGATGTGTTACACTCACATGACTTTCTTTACTCTTGTACAAACTATTTTTACAAACGCTTATTCTCCATATGCTTCATGTTAATCGAGATATTAATCTTATTGCTAAATTTCTTGTAGATGCAAGGGAATATGGTAGGCTTTAAGCGATAGTCAAATATTTTAAGAGCTGGTTGCTATGTGGAGTATTCCATTCTCTTTAAATTACAAGGACCAAAAAAAATGAATAACGAATTTCAGAAAAAGTATACGTATTGGAAAATTAAGAGAATAACAAGCAATATCTCGAAAATGGTTCACTCAACAAAAATATATAACAAATTGTGTTTTTTAACGCGAGCTACATTTTTTGTGTAGTACAATTTTGTCTATCTCTTATGGTTTACCAGTTATGCAAAAGTCGTTCACAATGAAGAATACTTTTGGAGACATTCCCAGAAAATTCCAGATATACATTTTATTTGTGGTGAAAATATGTAAAACATATGATATTTTAATCAAAATCGTTACAGAGCCATTTTTGAGAAAATTAAAATGTTCGAAAAATGTTCCATGTAAAGGGTATTCTGGGGTGGGGAATTTTCTTGAAAACCTTTGTGTCGCATCTCTGAAGTATACTGAACCTAAATATCAAGTTTGGTGTTTATCCGACTGTTTGTTTCTGGGTTATGCTGTTCACAAACACACACACACACGCGGACATGTTTTCAAAAATGCTTTTTTTGGATTCAGAGGGTCTCATAACATATATTTCCGGTGAAATCTCGGTATCGAATTTTTGGGTGGAATACAACACTTCCGCTACTTAGTATACGTAGTAGAGAAAGTAAAAAGGAACTAGCAACACTGGGAATTCGTCGGATTTTTTGTAGGTTTACATTCTGACCCAATGAGCAGATTGACCTTTCTTTTCACTATTATAACAATAAATCTAAGATTCATCACCAGTAACGATATTCCAAAGCAAATTTAAAGTGCCGCCTTGGAATTTTTCCATAGTTTTTTCTACACCAACCAATGCATTGTTTTTGATCGGAGTCAGTTTATGTGGATTCCATCGACAATAAAACTTTCCCGTCTAACTGTTGATGTAAAATGTTTTGGATTTGGCACATAACAATGCCCGATGTCGCCTGAATAAATTCATAAGATGTCCGTCAATCTTCAAACATTGCTTGAACAATGGCAATATTATCATCAGTAACAGCAGTTCTTGGGCGTCCTTCAAGAAATTCATCAGCAACAAAAAAAATCGATCTGTTTATAAACTATTGCCTTAGATGTGGCTTCTTCGCCAAACGCTGATCTTCACATTGTTTAGGCGTTAATGACGATTTAAAATCGTAAAAAATCACAGCCCTGAAATGTTCTCTAGTCAAATTAGTTTTTGGGTGAACACAAAATCTTGAAATGATAATTAACGAACTATTCTAGCAAACTACACTGCAATCAAATCGCAAAATATTAGAAAGTAGTTGCCAAATTTAAACAAATTTCATTTGTTTTTAGAAACAATGGCATTCTGAAATTTCAGTATCGCTGTCGTATTTGCCTGTCTTTCTTCACATGAACTAATTAATAATCTTAAATAAGTTACAAGAAGTATGTTAAAATTATAATGCGTACATCCGGCATATACCACTAATTTTCTAAACCATTTAACTTAATAAACCGAGAAAATATATTCTCTGGATCTCATACGAATATCTTATTGCACCTAATGTGGCATATAATTACTGAATAAGGAAACTTTTTAGCAATAAAATGGAAAATCGTTGGGAAAATACTCATAATTAAACCTACAACTCCAAAACATTCAGTTTAAGTCAATATTTTCTTGCAGTATTGTTGTATGTTTAGACAATAAGTGCTGTATTATAGTGTATAGTATATCCACAATGCTTCCCTCCTGTATATTAGCAGTGCTAACACAACAGTGTATGTTTGCTGGACATATGCATGATTAAGCACCGACCCGTTTGGAATAATTGCTTGTTAATTAAACAAATGTATTTCCAACTAAACATTGTCTTAGAGGGTAAGCGATGTGGAATCCGCTCCTAGCAATCTCCGAAGAATCTGTGCACTACTTAGGCATTCTATTATTCTCAACAAGACATACTCGTAAAATATGTATAACTCCCTAAATAACCCTTGTGTTTCTTACTTTAAGTATATTGTAACCGTGCGCGCGAGTTGCCTATGGACCGGCGGTGCGAGCGCCCGGCTCATCTAGCTGGCCGCGGGTGGGGTTAATGACGGTCCCCTCCAGAATAATAGGCATGCAGAACAAATAGCTCATTGTGTACCGCTTCCCCGCTCAAGAGGATTTCTTTGGCCCGTTTCGAGTAGCTTCCGCTTCTAGAAAGTTCAGCTTTGTATACGTGTCTACAATTATAAGGAGCAGTTCTTGCCCGAGAGGGCAGTTCAGAGTTAAGACGTTACGAAGTGAAAAGTGGATAGTGCGGTACAGTTATTAGTTGTGACTCAGCAGTTCAGTTGTGTTGTGTTCCCAGTGCTCAAGTGTAACCTTTGTGACATGCTAAAAGCCTAAATGATAAATAGTGTATGTTCTTATTTGTTACAATAGTTTGCGACCAAGAGGGATGGGGTCACATCAAGCGGTATCGAATTCGCTCACTGGTGATAGCCAATCTGGTGGAAGATCAAATAATTTTCTCCGATCTATCAGGGCGAATGCCGGATTTCAATTTCCAAAATTTCGGCTATCGTTGCTTCCTGTAGTTTCATCCTTTCCTAAATGTTGGTCCTTCATAGTTCATACAATAAGAATCGGTGTGATTCGCGTACACATGTCTCACGGTTGTGAAGATCTTCCCCGGTTGGACTTCTGCTTCTTGTTGGGGGACAATGGTGCAGGTCTCCCTGAGTACGAAGAGCGAGATACTTCGAGGACTTCTTAGGCTCCTAATTGCAAAACCCTCTGCTATTCCTAACATTTGTCTCTCCCTCTCCGAATTTAAGTGCGTACAAAATGCACACAAGATGTAACAAAAATGTACGGTACACATTGCAGGACACATTCCTCACAAGTAGACGAAAAAATTATATTATATGAACATGGGTCTGGAAACGCTTTATTACCATGTTATAACTCATTTTCTCCAACTCATTAATCATGGGAACACAAAAATAGAACGTACCAGCATACCACATGCAACTCTTTCTAACAGGAGATGTTCAATATGCCCTCCGTGAGCATTGATATATGCATCAATCCGCCGTCGTAGTGAATCCAGGATGCGCTGTGTATCCCTGGAGTATTGCGTATGGTTTCGCAGCCTTCTATAATACAGGCAAGGAGACACTGAACTTCTGGTGTTGGAGTTCGATACACAAGAGCTTTCAAATGCCCCCACAAATAAAACTCAGTGTGTTTATGTCCGGGGAGCGTGGAGGCCAGGCAATTGGTCCACCTCTACCTATCCATCTGTCACAGAATCTGTTATTCAGAAGCCGATGGACATTAACACTAAAATGAGGAGGTGTCCCATCGTGCATGAAGTACATGTTTTGTCGCATAGCTAAAAGCACACTGCTGACAGATCAGGTAGAACATTCTCTACGAAATTATGGTAACTTTGTCCGTTGAGTCTGGGTGGAAGAACGTCAGGCCCTACCAAACAGTCACCAACAATCCCGGCCCAAACATTGAAATAAAATATTTGTTGATGACTTGCTTCAACCGTTGCGTGAGGATTGACGTCTGCCCAACATGCCGATTGTGATAATTTACAATCTCAGCTCTTTGAAACGACGCCTCATCTGTGAACAGTACAGTTGCACTAAAATTAGGGTTGACACTTTGTTGCATAAACCAATCGCAGAAGCGTACCCGTGCAGGAACATCAGCTGCTAATAGTGTCTGCACATGCTGTAAATGGTATGGATACAACCGGACCTCGTGTAACACTCACCAGACGCAGCCACTTGTACTGTACTGACCCAGGGTCGTCAACTGCCTGAAGAATTGTCGTCTCCCGTTGCGGCGTCATCGGCCATCACCCATCTAGGCATCCCCGGTCGCGAGTATCAGGCTGAAATCCCCATGTTCCGTAAGATGACGATCAATGGTTTCAAACGTTTTCTTGTCGGGGCACCTTCGTCCCGGAAATCTCTCCCGGTACAAACGCTGAGCGCAAGCACCATTGCCGCCTACTAATTCATACATCAAATGGGCATTTGCGATCTCTGCATTTGTGTAAACTGCCATTGCACGAGCCAAGTCTGTGATCAACTCTATTAGTTCGTAGTAACCGGTGTGCTTGCCAAGGTTGAGGCAGTATTTTTAAGACTTAAATAATTTCAATCTAATTATATAGTATGTAAATTCAACAACGGCCTGCCTTGAAGCAATATGTGTATGTAATAATTTGTAAAATGTATGTAACAGTCATTGCATATGCTTATATTATTGTATCCATGTGTAATAATGTTATGTGAATATATTATGTAATTTAATAATGTAGGAGCTTTGAGAATAAGATAAACGTTGCTAACAATGAGGTAACCTTGAAACAATGAGTTTGAGAGTTTAAATGTTATTTGTGATTTTTGGAAGCAATAATGTAATTTTAGTGACAGATTAAAAATAGCCAATCAACAACCAGAAAAAGCTTTAGTTAAATGCAGGTATTCCATTGCAGTAAAAATAGCCAATCAGAGACTCGAAATACAGAAATTTACAAGTTTAAACGGTTGAAATCTAGTCAGTTGCCTACAGACAGTGATAGTAACTGGATGCAAGATGCGTCCTCGAGAGATTTAATATGTATTCGTGTGAGATGAAAAATAGTATTACGTGGTAAAATGTGTAATTAATTATTAAAAAGAATCTCACAGCTCTCGATATCAGTGAAGTGCTATTTAATTCGTATCAAGGATTAATAAAAGGGAGTGAATTAAAACTTAAAATCTGTGTAAGCCTACATTCTTGTCGCATCACGCCCTGCCAAGACTTCCATGTCTCTAACAATAATACTGACGCAGCCGAGGCAAACGTAAATATTTAATACTTAAAGAAACAATCAAATTACAAAGTTATTTTTTTTTAAACTTGGGGCAAAAATACATTTGGGGCAAAGGCTAAAGGAAACTGTTTACTATACGTGCTGTTGCAATTATTACAAGTTCGGCTCCCCAACAGTTGAAATACAATACAACTCCTTCAATACAAACTACTTCAAATCGGGTTTTCATACGTAGCAGCAAACAACGTAAAGAACAATACTACTTCAAATTGAAGTTCATACGTGGAACTAATTTAAACAACTACTTCAAGGTCGTACTGCTCACTGGAACAGTTGATGTTACCTGTAAACAAGCAATGATGTAAGTCGCATAGCAACAGGGACATGTAAAACAAAACACTGGCGCTGCACCTACGATAATGGCAATCTAACCAGACGTAACCAAGAGTACATGTTCCCCATGGTTCTAACGTTCTGTTCGTGTGTGTTTCCCATGATTAATGCGTTAAAGAAAATGAGTTGTAATATGGAAACTAAGCGTTTCCAGATCCATGTTCATATAACATAATTTCTTCGCCTAAGTGTGAGGAATGTGTCCTGCAGTTTGTGCCGTACTTTTTTTACTTTCTGTGTAGTAGAGGTAGCGACTAACCCCTTCTAAAGTCTATTTGGTGACCATATGAGATTATTTACTTCAGTTTATACGTATGGTTACTGTTGAAAAAACACTTTTAATTTTATTGTTACTTCCTCTGATCTGTTACATTCACATGCCTTTCTCTAGTCACTGTCGTTCTTCTTGCAAAAGCATATTAGGCTCTCTACCACGTATATAATAGGGGAGAAGATACTGCATTTTCACACAAAAATTCGATACTGAGATGTCACCGGAAATACATGTTTTGAGGCCTCTGAATAAAAAAATCATTTTTAAAAAGAGAGGCGTGTATGTGTGTGTAAACAGCATATCTCTAAACGAAGAGCCGGATAAACACCAAACTTGCTATTTCGATTCAGTGCCTTCTAAAGATGCAACATGAAGATTTTGAAGACAGTCCCCTCACCCCAGACTACCCTTTACATGGATTACTTTTAAAAAAGTTTGAGCCTCGCGAAAGTGGCTCCAACGATTTTGATTAAAATATCACATGTTTAAGGTATTTTTATGGCAGATGAAATTTATATCTTGAACTTCCTGAGAATATCCCCAAAAGCCCCCTTCATTCTGAATGACTTTCGCATAACAGGTAAACCGTATTTTACAACACAAAAATGTATATCTCGTAAAAACACATGTCATATAGGGGTTTTTTTTGCGGAGTGAACTATTTCCGAGATATTCCTTATTATATGTTTTTTTATGTCCTGGACATGCAAAGAGAATGATCCACATAGCAACCAACTCTTGAAATATTTGACTATCGCTTAAATACTACCATATTCCCCTTGCACCTACAAGAAAATTAGCAATAAGATATGGAGAATAAGCGTTTGTAAAAATAGTTTGTACAAGAGTAGGAAAAGTCATGCGAGTGCAACACATCAGATTTTTTATCGTTAAACTTGACTTTAATAAATTCTATAATCCACCATACGGTATAAACAGTATAAGTAAATGTTAATTAATGTAGGTATTAGTGTTCTTATTTATACATATAAATGTCCATGTGTTTTCCTGATCTGTTTAGGCATTTGGTATGGTATGATGTTTTCAGATTTTGTAATTTATTGATGACACTAATATGGTTACATGCTTTGTTATTTTTGTGTAAATACATCCTACCGCACCTTCGATATCCGAGCAGCCGGCAGACCATTGTCACAAAATCGAAAGCTTGCCTCTAATAATGTGTGTATCACAAACACTTGTTTGAAAGGTTTACACTTTACCCAGTACATATGTGGTAAGCTAAAGTTTCAGTTATATTTTGTGGTTACATTACAGTTTCTCATATTTCTGGCTTACTGTTAGACGTTTTACACTGGGACACCGGTGACGGTCGCTACTGACAGTGTCGGACACTGCAAGTATTGTTATTGACTATTAGTGAAGTGGAATCGAGTGATGAAGTAGCTTGTTGCTTCACATATGGAAAGCCAATTTGAAGTAGGAGTTGTATTGTAGTTCAACTGTTGGGGAGCCGAACTTGAAGTAGTTGCAACCGCACGTATGGTAAAAAGTTTCCGGTAGCCTTCACCCAAGAAATGTTTAAAAAAATATTCACTTTGTAATTTTGACTGTTTCTTTAAATATTATATATTTATGTTTGCCTCGGCTGCGTCAGTATTATTGTTAGAGACATGGATTTCTTTGCAAGGCGTGGTGCGGCTGAAGAATGTAGACTTACACAGATTATAAGTTTACTTCACTCCTTTTATTAATGCTTGATACGATTTAAATAACACTTCACTGATATAGAGAGCTGTGAGATTCTTTTTATTAATTTTTTGCACTTTTTAAACACGTAAACTATTTTCTCACACAAAATACGTATTAAATTTCTCGAGGACGCATCTCGCGTCCGGTGGGAACACTGCGCACAACCAACGCGTCCAGTTATGAGCACTGTCTACAAGCAACTGACTTGATTTCCACCGCCTAAATTTATAAATTCTGTATTTAACGTCTCTTATTGGCTATTCCTAATCCAATAGAATAGTTTTATTTAACTTAAGCTTTTTTCTGGTTGATGATTGGCTATTTTATAAACTGTCTCAAAATTTACATTATTGTTGCTCTTCCTTACTCATTATTGCCTCAAGGTTACCTCATTGTTACTCATTGTTAACAACGTTTAACCTATTATACTCACACCTCTTACATTATTAAATTACGCAATACATTTACATAACATTATTGAACATGTATACAATAATATAAACATTTGCAATGACTGTTACATACATTTTACACATTATTACATACACATATTGCTTCAAGGCGGGCTGTTATTGAATTTACATATTATATAATTATACTGAAATTATTTAAGTGTTAAACATACTGCCTCAGTGAGGAGAAACTTTTGCTTTTAGTACTCCTGCATAGGAGGAGGAGAAGGACGAGAAGAGCAGGAAATTTTGTCAATATTACCGAATGTCAAAGACTTCTTTTGATGAACTACTAGAAAATGTCAAAGAGGAAATCACAGGAATTTACACTATTCTAAGGAAGACTATCCCAGCAGAAGAACAAATTGATATTCCAAACAGGAGTTAACCTATAAAATCTTCCGTGTTAAGGGGACCTAGGACAGATTATATGATTGTCTACCATTTTTTTCAACCTTTTTAAAATTTTGTATGTTGGTTTCCCTCATTCTAAACAGCATTATGTGTAAATTTCAATAAAATTGATGCAGTAGTTTTTCAGATGAGTTATTTTCTGTTTTTCATATCACGATATTTGAAAATTATGAAATACTCCTTGCGGAACAAATCTTATTTTTCATCAGTACCACTTTGTCACATTAATAGTTGAAATCTTAACAAATTATCCTAGTATTATTTTTTCATTGTGTGCTTTGAATAACAAATTATTAATTATATTCATTAATGCAGATTTTACAACATAAAAAGTAAACATTTTTAGGATTGATAGCCACTGTGCCCAAGTTTCACATAGTAGCCCAAAAATGATACAATTTCTTTAGATAGAGCAGTAGGACTATTATGCCAAGTTTCAAGCAAAACTAAGGAAAACTGTCCCGCATGGGACATTTGACATATTGAAAAACGTCGTTCTGAGAAAACTTAAATTTTATATTGAAAACGTTTATACGGCTAATGTACCTGGTTTAAAGAGTTAAAATTCCCCAGAACCATAGCTCTTTCCCTCCTCCTTCGTCTTAGCCTCTTCTGCTTGCAATTTCAACACCTTCTTCCTCTTTCTGGTGGACTTCTGCTGTTGTAATGTGGTTATTTTGAGCTTCTCTCTTCCTCTTCTTGGACCTAGACTTGTCACAAATTATTTGAGCTGCTTTTTTTGCCTCTGAGAGTCGACGTCTATCATTTTTTTTAAAAATGCTGTCATCATATTTTGACCAGTTTTGATACCCATTTTTTGCATTACTTTAAGCCTACCACTACATCCTTCATTAACCCCTTTAAGGATACCCAATGAAAAACAAAAAATAAATATTTTCGAGGAAATTCATTTCCCAGTGTCCTTAATCCTTTACCCATCCTCTTGGTACACTGACTATGGCGCAAATTTGAATAATTTTGTGGAAAGGAAGTAACTATTTTGCAAGCGAGAACAAAAATAGGCGTGGCAGGCATTTAAATTTCCGTGCATGGTTTTTAAAAACGCCTGCCAAACCCTTTAAAAAGCTTTGATCACCATAAAACGCATTTAAATGTTTGACTAGCATTATAAAGAGTTAATTTTTGCAGAAATAAAAAAATTGAAAATGTTGGCCATTTTGACTAAAAAATTTGTCGTAGGTCCCCTTAATGAAATCTAAACTCTGGCTACCATAACATAGGTATCACTGTGTTCGAGTATACTACAAAAATGACTTGCCTATCTCAAAGACTGTTTTTGTTGGCAAATCTGCAACGTAGTGTCTGTGATCAGCGTCCTAGTGCCAACACTCAAATTCAAACTAATGCATGTAGGGGAGTTGATGCTTTGAACACAGTGACCTTGTCTGTCACATGTGGCGAGGGTGAGACACTGCTACGTCAAGTGACTAGGTGAGGCAGTGTAGTGTCCCGGAGTGAATGCTCCAGTTCAAACGAATGTATATCAGTGACCGTCACGAGTGTCCCAGTGTGAAAGGAGTCTTAAGTGTATGTTGAGTTGTATTGGTGCCAGTGAAAATGGCCCACGTGATGAAGCTACACGGCGAAGAAATGAATGAGAGAGACAGTCTAACCTCACAAGATTCTTCTATTCAAATACTAGCAATTTCTTTTCCATTCTGTGTAAGTACGCATTTTTAAATTTACGTTTACGATAATTATTGTAGGATATGTTACGCTTTACTGTTACTTATATTGTGCTAAGACATGCATTTACGTAATTTGCAGTACATATTATGTTATCAATTGTGGATAACAGACCCCTTATTCCGTAAACTAGACAATTTGGTCCCCTCTCGGTCCACAGTAGGTCCACTTGCCGAGATTCTACTTCACTACTTTCCATATACTCACAAATATAAAACTTGCAATAACACTGCTTTAATCCATAGGAACTATTTTATCGAAAAAAGAATGGCGTCATCCGTGGTCTAGTTCCCGAGGTCGCGGTTTCAAACCCGGCGGAACGCGATGAGCTTTTTTCGGGCGTAAAAATCCTTAGCATGGCTTCCTTCGGAAGGAAAGTAAAGCCGGGTTCCCGTGTCGTGGATTTATGGAACTTAGGTCTGATAAAGAGGCCTCTAGCAAAATTACCGGTCTTTCACGCCCAAATAGAATGGGCCTCTAGGACCACAGCAGTTAAGGCTGGTTCACAATCGCCCGAGAACGGTAACCAGAACGGAAACGAGAACGGGAAGCAATGCACCATGCAAGATATTGGTTCACAACAGCCTGGTAACGAGAACGGGAATGCATATCGATCACAAAGTGAAAGTCGATTTTGCGCATTGGGATTTCATTTTTTTTAACTGACCAATGATATTTTTTCACTTACTGCCAATTTAGCCAAGTCAACGTCAAAATTCGATAGAGTAAACATTATCTAAATGCATATCCATTACATTTCCGATCCCTCTACTTATGCCAATCGTTCATTCCTGTATTTAATGGCATACATTAAAATTGTTTATTGTTCTTTTTTCATTTCCACCGGTTTTAGCTGTTCTTTGTAGCTTTTGCCATTGTTTTTAGGCAATAGCCAGTTTTAAGTTGCATATAAACAAACTACAAATGACCCCTTCACCAGAGGAACCAACGCTGATTACATTTGCGGATGTCGGGATGGGGTTAGGAAGCACATTTACTACTAATTCCTTCCAGTTTCATGTTTCCAGCTAGCGACTATAGAGAGCACTAGTGGCTGTTTCGTGTCACAGCCGCCTAGAATAACCTCTAGAGTGTAGAGTCTAATATGCACAATAGGGATCTAATATGTCGTTCCCGGGAACGAGAACTAGAAAGTTAAAATTTGGGCAACTCTTCTTTCCCGTTCCCGGGGCCCGAGAAGGCTTCCCGTCGGTTGTGAACATTCCCATTTGAATACATGTATTTCAACCTTCTCGTTCTCGTTCTTGTTACCGTTCTCGTTGGTTGTGAACCAGCCTTTAAAGAGCGTCCATTAAAAAAACACATAAAACCGAAAAAGAATTTTCTTCAGTGCTTTAAGACTAAGAGATGAATCGTAAAAATATCACATATGCATTTAGGACAACATAGACGTCATTTTAAGCTGTATGACTAAGCTGTAAAGTGGTGTATCTTTTCAGCAAGCTTGTGGTACTAATATGAAATACTTGTGTTATAGGTTCTATACATACCAGTCTTGTTTCGATAACTGCACGGAAACGCTCTTACAAAAGCCACGATATTGGGAGATGTAGAAAAGGAGAGCAAGATTTAATAAACCTCAAAGAATGAGAGCAAGGATATAAGCGGGAGATGTTCTTAAAGCTGATATAACCAAATTGGATACGAACTTGCAAATAGCTTTGCTTTAGAGAATGGTAGAAGCGTTTTACGAATATATTATTTTTTATATGATAAAATATGGCAGGAGCATATGCTGTACATAAAACACGGTGGGCGGAGAGATCATATAAAACTGAAGTATCGCAGAAGGCAAACCCGAAACTCGTAAAATCGCAAGAGATTGTTTATCTAATATCTGCTTATTTCAAAATACACAGACGCTGCAGGTAGTACCAATGTTAAGAAAGGGATTGTTCACTTATGAAGCTTGTGCTCGTACTTCACAAGAGATGTGATACAAGTTTTCATATGAGCATTTAATAAGAACTCTACGATTTAAAGGTTTATATAATCACAAGCATGGCTTCTGCATTATGGTGAGTGTATGTTAAAATAATTTAAAAACCCTATGTGGTAAATTCACATGGCTTTCTCCCACCGTCGTCCTCCGTGGACTAGTGGTACCGTGCTAGCCTGTAGTTCCCAAGGTCGCGGGTTCAAACCCGGCCGAGGACGATGGATTTTTTCGGGCGTAAAAATTCTTATCACGGCTTCCTTCGGAAGGGAAGTAAAGCCGGTGGTCCCGTGTCGTAGATTTACAGCACGTAAAAGAACCTGAAGCCTGATAAAGTGACCTCTGAGCAAAATTACTGGTTTTTCACGCCCAATATAGAGTGGGACGCTAAGAACCATAGCAGTTAAAGAGCGTCCATAAATAAAACTCAATTTCAATTTTTTCTCTCACCCATTTTATGGTGGCTATACAAACTAACCCTACAAAAGCTTATTTTTCTATCTACTTCATTTTAAGCAAGACAAAAATTTCCGGAAATAGCTGCATTACAGATTTAGTTATAGATACAAAAGGAATAGCGACAGTCAAATGTTTAAAACTGGACGGTATGCTGGCGTTAAAATTCCATATTCTTTCCATGACATCGCGAAAAGCAACTAAAAATCGACAACACTTTAAAAGAAAGCGAATGCACTGAACAATTGGAACTATTATTAACGTATATCTCGGAAATGGCTTATGCTACAAAAAAGATCTTTGAAATAAATTGTGCATTTTAAACAGACCTGCTTTTTTGTGTAGTACGTTTTCGTCTATCGCTTAACGTTTACCAGTTATACAAGATTAAACACAGGACTAAACAGCTTATTCTCAGAAAATTCAAAACATACATTTTATTTGCCATGTAAATATCTTTAATGTATGAAAATTTAATCAAGATCGTTACAGCCATTTTGCGAAAGTAGAGAAAGTCATGTGAGTGTAACACATCAGATTTTTTTATTCAGGGAATCTTAAAACGTATATTTTCCGTGAAGTCTTGGATAGGAATTTTTGGATGCAATACAATACTTTCTCTGAAGCGTTTCGTATAACTATTGCTTAGCCTGTACAAAAAAATCATTCCCAGTTAAATATAACTAAGATTAATTTTACGCGCTTAGCTAAAGAGGCATATTTATAATTATCTTCAGATATGCTATATTCGGAAATGCGTTGTCAGGTTCAACAGTACAGCTCAAAGTGTCAAATTCTGTGGTGAATTCTAGTAATTTAAGCGAACTTTACTCACAGTAATTTAACTTAACGAGTGATTGGGAATCTGAAAGCGTTCCACGGGTATTTACGGTGCAACCAACACACAGTGATAGCCTTATGGATTCAATTGGAATCGATCCATAAAGTGGCTTCTTGCTTGAGTATCATACGAGGATTGAACGCATCAGCTAATATAAGCTCCAGATTCATCAGACCGTTAATTTCATGCTCTATATCGCTTGCAGTGTTATTATGCATTGCACTCAGATGTAACGTGTAAATCAAACTTACGTAAATTAAGAGATTTAACAGTCTACTAAAAACGTGTTGGCTCTTTGCCTACGTTTACTAGATAATAATTGTATACGGTATGCTGTTATAAGAGCCACTTCACCCTTAAAAGTACAATAAAACAATGTTCTAGTTAGGAGATAAATTGCATGCCACGTAATTAATGAGAATTTATATATTTGATTTTTATTTTACATTTTCTGTTTCTTTAGTGAGGCAAAGCATTCAGCAGTAATGCTTTGCAGATATTAGTGAACATAACGAAATTTAACCCAGGGCATAATGTACAGCACAACCATGTCACATTCATGTTACAGACCAAGCTTGGATTTTTTTTTTTACTGAAAGTGGATCGAAAATAAAAATACCCGTTTCAAGGTTTTGTAACCCATAGGCCCAAGTTTCACATGTAAACAATTATTTACAAATCACAGTGATTCACGAATAATGTCATACAACAGCGTTTAAAAAATCTGATGTGTTACACTCACATGACTTTCTCTACTCTTGTACAAACTATTTTTACAAACGCTTATTTTCCATATGATTCATGTTAATCGAGATGTCAATCTTATTGGTAATTTTCTTGTAGGTGCAAGGGGAATATGGTAGGTTTTAAGCGATAGTCAAATATTTTAAGCGCTGGTTTCTATGTGGCGCAATCCATTCTCTTTGCATGTGCAGAGCATAAAAAGAATTAATAACGAATTTGAGAAAAAGTATAAGTATTGGAAAATTTAAGGAAA
Organism: Deroplatys truncata; assembly: GCA_030765065.1. Classification (NCBI taxonomy): domain Eukaryota; kingdom Metazoa; phylum Arthropoda; class Insecta; order Mantodea; family Mantidae; genus Deroplatys; species Deroplatys truncata. Next base: position 70,826,894 of record CM060984.1, read on the forward strand.
TAACAAGCAATATCTCGAAAACCGTTCACTCAACAACAACAAAAATGTATATTACATAAACTGTGTATTTTAACGCGATCTACATTTTTTGTGGAGTAAAATTTTGTTTATCTCTTATGGTTTACCAGTTATGCAAAAGTCGTTCACAATGAAGAATACTTTTGGAGACATTCCCAGAAAATTCGAGATGTGCATTTCATTTGTCATGAAAATATCTTAAACATGTGATATTTTAATAAAAACGTTAGAGCCATTTTTGAGAAAATTAACATTTTGGAAAAATGTTCCATGTAAAGTGTAGTCTGGGGTGGGGGGATTTTCTTGAAAACCTTCGTGTCGCATCTCTGGAAGATACTGAACCTAAATACCAAGTTTGGTGTTTATCCGACTGTTCGTTTCTGAGTTATGCTGTTCACACACACACACACACACACACAGACAGACACACAGACACATACACACGGACATGTTTCCAAAAATGCTTTTTTTGGATTCAGGGGGTCTCAAAACATGTATTTCCGTTGAAATCTCGGTATCGAATTTGTGGGTGGAATACAATACTTCCCCTACTTACTATACGTAGTAGAGAAAGTAAAAATTACTAAACAAGAGAACTTACAAAGCTGCAAGTTTATCTCTCTAGGTTGTTCTTGGAGGCAACCATCAATGGGGGGGGGGGGAGAAAAGAAACAACTGTGGCCGATTTTCTCTTCGCTGCATGAAACATTGGTTGAAAGTTATCTTTAATGCGGTCTTGCGCGTACATGCTTGTAGCCTCTGTGTGGGTCAAAGTACATTATTCCGTCCCATTCGCGGTTGTATTGATAACTTGAAGAATATATTAATTAGCCCCACGTTTTGGGCGCCAACTTGAAGTAGTATTCTTCTTTACGTTGTTTGCTGCTAAGTATGAAAAGCCGATTTGAAGTACTTTGTATTGAAGGAGTTGTTTTATATTTCAACTGTTGGGGAGCCGAACTTGTAGTAGTTGCAATCGCATGTATAGTAAACAGTTTCCGGTAGCCTTCGCCCCAAATGTATTTTCAGGTGGCCTTTGCCCCAAGTTTAAAAAATATTAACTTTGTAATTTGACTGTTTCTTTAAGTATTAAATATTTATGTTTGCCTCGGCAGCGTCAGTATTATTTTATAAACATGGCGTGATGCGACAAGAATGTAGGCTTAAGCAGATTTTAAGTTTTAATTCACTCCTTTTTATTAATACGTGACACAAATTAAATAGCACTTCACTGAAATCAAGAGCTGTGAGATTCTTTTATTTAATACTTGCACTTTTTAACAAGTATACTATATTTCGTCTCACACGAATACGTAATTAATTTCTGGAGGACGCATCTTGCATCCGGTTACTATCACCTGCAGGCAACTGAATAGATTTCAACCGTCTTAACTTGTAAATTTCTGTATTTCAAGTCTCTAATTGGCTAATCCCACTCCAATAAAATACTTGCATTTAACTAAAGCTTTTTCTGGTTGTTGATTGTCCATTTTTTATAAACTGTCACTAAAATTACATTAATGCTTCCAAGAATCACAACATTTAAACTCTCAAACTCATTATTGCCTCAAGGGTACCTCATTGTTACCTCATTGTTAGCAACGTTTAACTTATTATTCTCACAGCTCCTACATTATTAAATTACGTAATATATTCATATAACATTATTACACATGGATACAATAATATAAGCATATGCAATGACTGTTACATAAATTTTACAAACTATTATATACACATATTGCTTCAACGCGGGCTGTTATTGAATTTACATATTATATAATTTGGCTGAAACCATTTAAGTGTTAAAAATACTGCCTCAACATTGACGAAGGAATGCAGTATTTTCTTTCTCCATGCAGCATGATGTGTTTTAATGCTCCCTAAGCATTAATTGAGAAACGAATATATCAATTAGGAATGTTCCAACTACTAGAACGTCTGAATGTGTATGTTATGGGTATTTATGCTTACGTCAATTCAATGATATCGCATTTCTTTGTAAAGATGTGTATAGATTTGTTTTTAATATAAACAAAATTTGAAATAACTTTTTTAAGTTTGGTGCAATATTAAAAGTATTTGTAATACAGCCTCTTATGTTCAAATTGTGCTTACGTTCTCATATGAATAAGGCTTAAACGTGCATAATTTTATATTCTTAATTCATGTGTGTTATGCATTTCACTTGTCAGTTCCGAATTCAACATTCCAATTCTTGCGAAATACAACCTAAATTTACATTGTGGCAATATTGTATGTATTTACTTCAGACAGCTGATCGTTGAGCGGATTACAGACCTACAGTCAGCCATTAAATCTTATTCACCGGGAAAAAATTCTAATACTTAAAATTTTATCCGGCGAATAGGGACCCTAAGGAAGAGAAAGCCGAGACGGTACTTTTGCGTTCGATGTATTTTCACTATAAAAATCGCAGCTCAATCTGCGACATTAGTGACAATAGCCCCTTGTCGGTAGAAAACAGAATAGGAACACGCATTTTCTTTTACCTCCATACAGAATGATTGTCACTTTATTTAGAACATAATTAATATAGCAACAGTTATTTAAGACACAACAGTTATTTAACATGTGTTAAATTTCCACGATTTGTTCTACTTATGCCCATAAAATGCTCACAGGTGGTTAAATAAAAAGGTTGCTTGATTTAACCGTACTGTAATGGTATCTGATTTACTCCAGTTCTTGGAATTGTTCAAACTAATCCAAATACATCAATAATTAAATTATTTTATATAATTTAAACTAGTCAAAGAATTTAAAAATTCTATCGTTTACTGTTACATAACCTCTACACACTATTATTACAAAAATTTATTTGTCTATCTACTTCAAGTTAATCGAGATAAACATGAGCAGAAATAGTTAAATTACTCATTTTCTTTTAGATACTACGGAGAATATGCTTTGTGGGGATGAAGGAAACCGAGTCGATAGTCAAATGTTTAAAACGGGATTGCCATTTGCTCGGCTTGAAACGGCATACTCTGTTCATGATATCGCGAGAAAAACGAATAACTACATCACTTTACAAAAGTGACAAGGTATTGGAAAATTCACAGCAATACTCGTAATAACGAAAATCAGGGGATTTAACAGACTATTTACAAAATTTCAAAATATGCGTTTTAATAGTCATTTAATTTCTTAATTATAAGTCTCAATAAAAAACGTTTGAGCTATTAAATTCTTCCTATCTAAATTAGTTTGTGCTGAGGCATAAGTTCTCAAAAATCTGTCACTTCCTTGAAAATACTAAACTTAAGTACCAAGTCGATCATTTGATTTATGCTGTTTAACATATACACACGAAAAATGCTTGTTTTGGATTCAGATCTGAAACAATGTATTTCCAGTGAATATAGATATTACTTCTTGTGTGAAATGCGATAATTCCTCTGCTTATTATAGGTATATTTGAGCCAGTATTTTTAATACTGAAATGATTTTAGTCAAATTATATAATATGTAAATTCAATTACAGCCCGCCTTGAAGCAATATGTGTATGTAATAATTTGTAAAATGTATGCAACAGTCATTGCATATGCTTATATTATTATATACATGTTCAATAATGTTATGTGAAGATATTACGTAATTTAGTAATGTAGGAGATGTGAGAAAAATAGGTTTAAAGTTGCTAAAAATGAGTTAACTTTGAGGCATAATGAGTTTAGAGTTTAAATGCTACTAGTCATTATTAGAGCAGCAATAATGTAAATTTTTGAGAGTTTAAAAATAGCCAATCAACAACCGGAAAAACCTTTAGTTTAAATGAAGTTATTCTATTGGAGTAGGATTAGCCAATCAGAGACTTAAAATACAGAAATTTACAAGTTTAGACGGTTGAAATCAATTCAGTTGCCTCCAAACAGTGCTCATAACCAGACGTGTTGCTTCTAGACAGTGATCATAACCAGACGCGAGATGTGTTCTCGAGAAATTAATTACGTATTCGTGTGAGACGAAAATAGTATGTGTTAAAAAGTGCAAGTATTAAATAAAAGAATCTCACAGCTCTCGATATCAGTGAAGTGATATGTGTCAATGATTAATAAACAGGTGGGAATTAAAACTTAAAATCTGTTTAAGCCTACATTCTTAGTCGCATCACAAGCTTGCCAAGACTTCCATGTCTCTAACAATAATACTGACGCAGCCGAGGCAAACATAAATATTTAATACTTAAAGAAACAAACAAATTACAAAGTTAATTTTTTTTAAAACTTGGGGCAAAGACCACATGAAAGTACATTTGGGGCGAAGGCTACCGGAAAGCGGTACTATACGTGTGGTTGCAACTACTACAAGTTCGGCTCCCCAACAGTTGAAATATAATACAACTCCTTCAATACGACCTACTTCATACTGGCGTGCATAAAATATGGCCCATAATGGAACAGAGCTGTTTATGTTGGTACTGACGAAATCTTGCCCCACCCCCTTCCAGCGTGATCACATTTGCTTTTCGAGCATAATTCTAGCCACTGGATTGCCTGGGTACTTTACTTCTCCCAAAGTTTAGCCGACTGACGAAGGGGTGTCATTACAATTTAAACCCTATATTTTCAAGCTACACTGCCGGTGTTCTTATTGCCGCTTACTAGTGACAACTTAACCTTCGTCCCCATGTCGCTGCTGAAAGCTCTCATATATGTTAATGTAGTAATGTCGCTCGGTTTAACCTTACATGCAAATAAATCTCCATCCCTTCCTCTATAAGGCCGAATTATTTGTGATTGGTTTAGCCTTTTCTTATGTAACAATCGAAGCAAAACTCTATCGCAGAACCATCCGTTCATTCCACATAGATTATAAACATCGTTCATTGGTTAGCTTGCACGGCCTGTATTGTTTTTCAGGTCACTCACATAACGAACTGATGCCGGCTGGATACAGTCAAATTTGCTTACCTGAAGATGGAAACCCTAAGGAGGGAAAAATACTAGGGCGATCTAGAAGAATGGACCAATTTTTATGCACGATACTGTACGGGGTAGGGAAAGTAAACAATAAACATGATTCTTACGTATGTTCAAATGTTGAGCTCTGAAAGAAATTAGCAATATATTTTGCACCCCGTCTGTAGACAAATAATCTTTATCGCTTATTCCAATCTAGTGTATTCATCCCCTGTTCTAAGGTTTAAATTTTTCTTTACTAATAAGGAATATAGAAATGTTGTCCTTTACAATAAACAAATACAGGTTATATTTAAGGGGAGTAAGTATGGTCTATCTCGACAATGTTAATTACTCGGAGCTTTACTCTTTTGTTAGAAACTATTGAACCTAACAACATGAAACATATTTAAATACTTAATTTTAATTCATTATGTTAAATTACATTTTATAACGTTGCAGTTTTTACTTTCCCTGCTACGTATAGTACGTAGGGAAAGTATTGTATTCCACCCAAAAAATCCATACCAAGATTTCACATTTTTGGAAACAGGTCCGTGTGTGTGTGTATGAACAGCATAACTCACAAACGAACAGTCAGATAAACACCAAACTTGGTATTGTCGTAGCCTCTACTAAAATACTACTCAGAAAATGATGGGGAGACACTCGCTTGCAAAAGGTACCGGTAAATTAATAAGATCTTCACATGGCGAGGCTACGACGGGGACGCAGCTAAGTTAAAATGCAGAAAATGATATTGAACCGAGACTTTACATGGCTTAAGGGAAGGAAAGGACACTACACTGGAGGTCCGAAGCTACAGGGTAACTAACCGAACTTACGCTCAGCCTTCCTCGACAATAGTCGACGTCTTTACCTTCGGTTAACAAATCGAGCATTCGCTCAGTGTGCACCTCCTAAGAAAGCCACCAAACGCCTTCGGGCAAAATACCCGGCGCTCCACCAACTGTCGTAGCCTCTACTAAAATACTACTCAGAAAATGATGGGGAGACACTCGCTTGCAAAAGGTACCGGTAAATTAATAAGATCTTCACATGGCGAGGCTACGACGGGGACGCAGCTAAGTTAAAATGCAGAAAATGATATTGAACCGAGACTTTACATGGCTTAAGGGAAGGAAAGGACACTACACTACCATAAATAACCAAACAAGAAAATGGATGGCTCACAGTTTAATTAGATAAAGACAGATACTTAGCTGTTACAATTGTAGCCCACATGTCTGCCGAGCGAGGCCATCGTGCCGGTCTAGCACGAAGAAGGCAGTTCTACATCCTTCCTACTCGGAGCTTACCCACTGACTGCTTTGTCCCAAACGACACTTCCTGTAGCGTCGGAGACGCTATCCCCTCTCTAAGATCCCTAACTTACCCCCACCCCAGACCCACTGCCGTCTCAAATCTCGGTGACCAGAGACGTATATCCTATCATCTTTGCATACGTCACATCATTGAGGTTCAGTATCGTCCAGAGATGCACACGAAGGTTCTCAAGAAAATCTGGGGGCCCCAGATTACTCTTTACACGGAACATTTTTCAAAAAATTTAATTTTCTCAAAAATGGCTAACAATTTTGATCAAAATAACATATGTTTAACATATTTTCATGACAAATAAAATGTATATCTTGAATTTTCTGGGAATGTCTCCAAACGTATTCTCCATTGTGAACGAATTTTGCATAACTGGTAAACCATAAGAGATAGACAAAATTTTACTACACAAAAAATGTAGATCGCGTTACAATACACAATTTATGTCATATACATTTTTTTGTTGAGTGAACCATTTTCGAGATATTGCTTGTTATTCCCTTAAATTTTTCAATACTTATTTTCTCAAATGGGAATTCGTTATTCATTTTTTTGTCTTGGATATGCAAAGACAGAGAATGGTGCTGCACCTTGCACCCAACTATTAAGAGATGTTTCTATGCTTAAAGGCTACTGTATTTCTATATTGCCCTTGCAAATACAAAACAAGGGGAACATAGTACGCCTTAAGCGATAGTCAAATATTTTTAGAACTGGTCGCTATGTGTAAAATGTAATTCTCTTTGCATGTCAAAAGATCGTTTCTGTAAATGTTTATCTCGATTAATATAACATAGTTGGAGAATAAGAGTTTGTAAGAATAGTTTGCACAAGAGTATAGAAAGTCATGTGAGTGTGACATCAGATTTTTCTATTTCATAGTCATCTCTTATAAAGCTTTTGCCCCAAAAATGATGGAATTATATTTTTATTTTGAAGCCATTATCTTTAATAGTTTACGAGTAAATTTCACTTCAACTTTCATACAATAGCGAATCTTGCAGAAACTGCTAATGCTGAGAAACAGATTATATTCTAGTACATATTCCAATGCTCTAACATTTTGCAGTGCATTTTTGTGAATTATTTTACAAAAGTAGAAGTTTTCTCCAAATTAAGTTAAGAATTTTTGTAATAATTGAAATCGAAAACAAAAAATTAAATTTTGACATGTTTTAAGACAGAAAATAAACTGTTATTTAAAACAAAATTGACGAATAATATCGAAGATAATTTAATTTACATAAAAAGGAAGAATTACTTGAATTTTCAAAGGGTTTTATGTTATTACAGTCAATCGTTTCTAAGAATGTAGGTAAATAATAAATAGTCAAGCTAGACAGTGCTTACTCCACTTGAAGGAGTATTGAGTAAACCAAAGAACTCCCAAGACTAATTTTCTTTTTGCTTAAACAGTAGAGAAAATGTTGAAATCTTTACTCACTTCCAGTTACCTCTTTCTCTCAGTCATTTTTCGATACGTTTGCAACATTTATATATGGTAAACCTCGTTAAGGAATGAAAAAGGTGGTTCTCGTATAGAATAATGGACGAAAGCGGGGCTCGCCGCTTTGTATCACTTGAGAGTTTTTGCTTCCAGAGAGTAATAAAACATGTCTTGTGAATCTTTCAGGAAGTGAAACACTGCTTCCGTAGGCAAGTAGCGTATAAACGAAACGATGAAAAAACTTGGAAAGAAATGTGTTCTGGAGTGTTCCACGAGGGAATGCAGCACACTTGAAGATTTGATCAAGCAACGCAAAGCATTATAAGTAAGTTCTGAAGGTTACACTTTATAATCAGAAGGCACTTGAGATACAAATGAGTACGTAAGGCACCAGACTAATTGGAGAAAATTGCCCCCTGCCCTAAATGAGATTTTCAGTTTTATGTGCCATATAATAAACTGAACTTTTCCCTTTAATTTTACGTTGCACGGTACGTTTTTTAAATTCCAATTATTAATTAATCTCATTACTCATTATTTACACAATATCACTAATTAATCTAAAATGCTGTACAGTCGAATACATTTATTATTTTCTTTTGCATGCTATTCTTTCGAGTAACTACAACTATTTTCCACTCCATGGTACTCTCAACTAAAATTCAGAACCCTCTTTGCAAACTTTTCCTTGAAACTCTGAGTTGTATTCAAGTACAAGGGCTTTGTAAATACTTTTTATTCCTTTAGTAATTTATGATATAAAATTATATGGTATTTTACAGAGTATGTCCGTAAGAAGGAATAGGAATTTTCAAGGAAACGGAATTACCAAATCAGTTGAGTGATTTTTGAGATTACACACACAGATACACAAATTCTCTTTATAATATTAATATAGACTGCAGGCACAATACTTATATTTTATATGTATTTTTACTTTAAATACTGAATCCAAATAAATAATTTTTAGAAACATGTACGTGTGTGTGTCTGAGTGTATGTGAACACTATAACTCAAACGCAAACTTTCGAATAAACACCAAACTTGGTATTTAGGTTCAGTATCTTCCAAAGATGCGACAAGAAGATCTTCAACAAAACCCGCTCACAAACTACACTTTACATGCAACATTTTTGGAAAATTTTGATTTTCTAATAAATTTCTAACGATTTTGATTAAAATATCATATATAAAATTGTATAGGTTTCATTTTCTGAGAAATAGCCTAGTAAGTCCTCCTTATTCGGAAGCAATTTTGTATAATCTTGTATAATTGGTAAACGGTGAGCGATAGACAAAAACGTACTACACAAACAAATCTGATGTGTTACATTCACATGACTTTCTCTACTCTTGTACAAACCATTTTTACAAGCAATTATTCTCCATCTGTTTCATATTAATCGAGATAAACACTTGCAACGAGAATTATATTTTACACATAGCGACCAGTTCTAAAAATATACGACTTTCGCTTAAGGCGTACTATGTTCCCCTTGTTTTGTATTTGCAAGGGCAATATAGAAATACAGTAGCCTTTCAGCACATACATATCTCTTAATAGCTGGTTGCTAGGCGCAGCACCATTCCCTTTGCCACAGATTATAACTCTCTGCATATCCAAGACAAAAAAAATGAATAACGAATTCCCATTTTAGAAAATTATTGAAAAATTTAAGGGAATAACAAGCAATATCTCGAAAAAGGTTCACTCAAAAAAAATGTATATGACATAAATTGTGTATTGTAAAGCGATCTACATTTTTTGTGTAGTAAAATTTTGTCTATCTCTTATGGTTTACCAGTTATGCAAAATTCGTTCACAATGGAGAATACTTTTGGAGACATTCCCAGAAAATTCAAGATATACATTTTATTTGTCATGAAAATATCTTAAACATACAATATTTTAATCAAAATCGTTAGAGCCATTTTTGAGAAAATTAAAATTTTCGAAAAATGTTCCATGTAAAGGGTAATCTGTGGTGGGGGGATTTTCTTGAAATCTTCGTGTCGCATCTCTGGAAGATACTGAACGTAAAAGTTTGGTGTTTATCCGACTGTTTGTATCTGAGTTATGCTGTTCACAGACAGACACACAGACAGACACACACAGACACACACACGGACATGTTTCCAAAAATGCTTTTTTTGGATTCAGGGGGTCTCCAAACATGCATTTCCGGCGAAATATCGGTATCTAATTTTTGGTTGGAATACAATACTTCCCCTACTTACTATACGTAGTAGAGAAAGTAAAAATGTAAGATGGCATCAAACATTTCTGACATATCTGTAATTAAAGTTTCGAATTTTTCATTTCTTGGTTATACCTGTGAACATTCATTTGTTTTTAAAGATTGCGTGGAAACAGTATGGAATTTTAAAGACAGCATATAGCGATCAGTTCTAAAACATCGCTGTTCCCTTTGTATTTATAGCGAAATGCGTAATGTAGTTGTTTTTGCAAAGGTTTATATGGATTAAATGTAGCAGATGGAAAAACAAGCTTTAGTAAGAATAGTTTATATACCCACTAATAATGATAAAGGGTAGAGAAAGTAATGTTAATGTGTCAGATTAGACTTTCTAAAATGGTACTGTATCTGCCATTTTGTACCGAAATTCTGCATCGCTACACAGAAAATAATCGTAATGCATACACGCTTTGCAAAAAACTTTAATCCTCCTTTAAGGAGCAGTTTGCTCTACAACCTGGTGCTACTATGAAATATGACACCTCCTGTATGCTGAAGAGATATGGGTTCTTATTTTGCAATGATGGGTGTTTTTTTTCACCAATTTTACTTTGAGCTGCCATTTCTACTTTCTCTACTACGTATAGTAAGCAGGGGAAGTATTGCATTGCACCCAAAAATTCGATTCCGAGATTTCAACGCAAGTATATGTTTTGAGGTGCACTGAACGCATAAAGCATTTTTGGAAACATGTCCGTGTGTGTCTGTGAACAGCACCACTCAGAAACGAACTGTCGGATAAACACCAAACCTGGAATTTAGGTTCAGTATCTTCCAGAGATGCGACACGAAGGTTTTCAAGAAAATCCCCCACCCCAGATTATCCATTACATGGAACATTTTTCGAAAATTTTAATTTTCTCAAAAATGGCTCTAACGACTTTGATTAAAATATCATATGTTTAAGATATTTTCATGAGAAATAAAATGTATATCTTGAATTTCCTGGGAATGTCTCCAAAAGTATTTTTCATTGTGAACGACTTTTGCATAACTGGTAAATCATAAGAGATACACAAATATTTACTACACAAACATGTAGATCTCGTTAAAATACAGAATTTATGTCATATTTTTGTTTTGTTGAGTTAACCAATTTCGAGATATTGCTTGTTATTCCCTTAAATTTTCCAATACTTTTTCTCAAATGGGAATTCGTTACTCATTTTTTATGTCCTGGACATACAAAGAGAATGGAATGTGTCACATAGCAACCAGCTCTTAAAAGATTTGACTATCGCTTAAAGCCTACCAATTCTCCTTGCATCTACAAGAAAATTAGCAATAAAATTAACATCTCGAATAACATGAAGCATATTGGGAATAAGCGTTTGTAAAAATAGTTTGTACAAGACTAGAGAAATTCATGTGAGCGTAACACATCTGAATTTTTTTTAATGAATGACATTTCCTGGCATAGATGATTTCATCAAACTATTGAAGATAGATAATTTAAATTTAGGATGATAAAAGTCAACTCTAAGTGCTGTTTAGATAAGATGGTCTATTATTAAATATATTGCTCAAGTTTTAATAAAAAGATGTAATAATTGAGTGAAAGAATCATATCTTCTTTAACAAACAACCTTATTATATAAAAGTAGATTAGTGAACTTATAAGGAATTCGTCTACACGTTGTAAAAGTTAGTGATATTTAAAGAGTCTCCGAGATAATAGGCCATGAATATAGCAGGTTTAACATTAGCGGGATAGGGCTTTTGATCTACCCTTAAACAGAGTAAATTGCAATATGGAGCAAGGAGTAAAAAAGACATGCGGTCGGTTTGTGGGGCTGCGGAAAGTTTAAAACTCTAGCTATTCATATAAACCACAAAATACCACTTCTCGCACCCCTTAATGCGTTTCCTGTGCGGCTAGATTATTCTCCATGGAAATGTTCTAGCTGCTGATCTAGTAAATCCATTTAATGTTCTCTTTCAATGCTTCCGACGGATTATAATCATTTCTAAACACACTCCATTGCTATAACAACAAAAATTCCATAACTACCTTTAAGCTGAATCTGCGAGAGAATAGGTTTAACTACAGGGTGGGCCATATTGATGGGCAAAGAAAAATATATTTATTAAATACTAATTGTAACACATTACCAAAATATGGGAGTTTATCACTATGATCAGTTTTTTAAATATCCACCCCTTAGGTGCTTGCCACATCGACGAGAACATTCTTGGGCTCTAATAGTCATATTGTCTATAGAAAGGCGCAGCATTTCGGCTGAAGTGGCCTCTATCTCCCTTCGGATGGTTTATTTCAGTTGATCAATCGTATGGGATCTTGTCACATACACCTTTCCCTTTAGATAACCCCACAGGAAGTAGTCCGGTGGGGTTACATCCGTGGATCTCGATGGCCAATGGATATAGCTAGTAGCACCATCCTGTTGCATGTCTCGTCCTCCTGGTGTAGTGGTTACCATACTAGCTTCTAGATCCCCAGGTCGCGGGCTCAAACCCGGAGAAGTACGATGGATTTTTTTCGGGCGTAAAAAATCTTAGCATGGCTTCCTTCGGAAGGGAAGTAAAGCTGGTGGTCCTGTGTCGTAGATTTACGGGACTTAAAAGAACCTCAAGCTTGATAAAGAGGCCTCTAAGCAAAATTACCGGTCTGTCACGCCCAATATAGAATGGGACGCTAAGGACCACAGCAGTTAAACAGCGTCTATAAATGAAAAACTCAATTCAATCCTGTTGCATCGAAATTTTTCTAAGGGTCGAATTCATAGTCGTCGCTTATTTCAAGGAAGTCCTTAAGCAGCGATTTTCAATACCCAGTCGCTACTCTTTCCGGCGAATAAGGAAATGCTTATTCATATAAGGAAGCTCTGACCTCCGCTTATATGTAATAAGCAGAGTCAACTCCCTACAATGGAGGTTAACGATAATAGCAATTTCGTTGAGTATATGGAATTTCATAACGAAATTGTACTGCCATTAATAAACGAATTTGCGTGATTTGCAGAATTCACTTGAAATGAATAGGGATACTGAATTTAAGAAGCGATATCGGTTTACCAAAGCCCTATTGTATTAATCTAATAATGCCTCTGCTAAACAATGTAACCTTAACAAACTGAGGTTATGAAGTCGCAACGTGAGACAGAATCTCAGCGCTATAATACTATCCATTGCATCACTGGAGTTTTTTATCCATACCCAGAGGGATGAGTTACCGTGAAAAGGGATTATTGCGTAGGAACTAGGAAATTACAAACATTCACCGGCACATATGTTAATTTATTTTAAAGTATCGTTAACTATATTTGGTCAGCTTGCTTTAACATTTCACAAAATAATATGCTCAAATACAATGTGATATACTCTTTACTTTTCTACATTTAAAGTTGCATATTAATTTAAAGATTTTATGGAATAGCAACAAACACAATAAAGTAATATGAAATGCGAAATTATAAACGCTTCTCCCGTAAAAGAATTTAGAAAACAGCAAGCGTTAAAGGTTGAATTTCAAAGCTTACAAAACAAGTTTTGAAGTAGGTTTGTTGCTGCTACGTATGGAAAGTCAGTTTGAAGAATATGTATTACATTTCGACTGTTGGGGAGCCGAACTTAAAGTAGTAGCAACCGCACGTATGGTAATAAGTATCCGGTAGCCTTTGTCCCAAATTTACTTTCCGGTGGCCTTTTCCCCAAGTTTAAAAATATTTACTTTGTAGTTTTGACAGTTTCTTTAAATATTATATATTTATGTTTGCCTCGGCTGCGTCAGTATTTATATTTTTTAGAGACATGGATGTCTTAGCAGGGAGTGGTGCGACTGAAGAATGTAGGCTTACACAGATTATAATTTTACTTCACTCCTTTTATTAATGTTTGATACGATTTAAATAACACTTCACTAATATATAGAGAAAGAGCTGTGAGTTTTTTTTTTATTAAATACTTGCACATTTTAACACGCAAACTATTTTTGTCTCACACCAAATACGTATTAAATTTCTCGAGGACACATCTTGCGTCCGGTTAGAAACGTTGTCTGCTAGCAACTGACTTCTGAATTTGTAAATTTTGCTCCATTTTAGTTTCTGATTGGCTAATTCTACTCCAATAGAATACCTTCATTTAACTAAAGCTTTTTCTGGTTGTTGATGGGCTATTTATAAACTGTCAAAATTTACATTATTGTTGTTCCAATAGTGACTAGTAGCATTACTAAACTTTCTTATTCATTATTGACTCAAGGTTACCTCACTGTTACCTCATTGTTAGCAACTTTTAACCTATTATACTCATAGCTCCTACATTATAAAATTATGTAATACATTCACAAAACGTTATTACACATGTATACAATAATATAAACATATACAATGACTGTAATATACACTTTTTATGTCTTGTTACATACACATATTGCTTTGTTGAATTTATATATTAAATAATTAGACTGAAATCATTTAAGTGTTAAAAATACTGCCTCAGTTTAAAGATAATTTGGTAAGACCAAAAAAAAAAAAATCGTTCTTGGTGAGTTATGCCGAAAATCTCGCTGTCACGATGTCTAGTTGTTAGCGGCTTGGTCCCTGGCCGAAAAGCGACTGCTCGTGCCTGCCTGCCCAGGAGTTGCATGATGGCGCTGGCGTCAGTAGCATGTAGCAAACCAGGCAATAATGACTGTACATGATGCTTTACGTAGTGGAGTGATGTATTACGTCACTCATGGCGATATGTTCTTCGAAGCTTTACATGTTAACATTCTCCGTCGTTGAATGACGTCATCATCTCTGAAGCATTGTGACGTACTTTATGCTGGTTGCATAAACCATGAGCATGGGGGAGGCAAAAATGGAACACCATATGTTTTCTGTTCAGACGTTTTCCCATTTATGTTGTTCAAAGTCCTTAGGTCCCTAGAAAACGAGAATCTGCTAAACCTATTCAGAATTATTTAATAAATCCTAAAAATAAAATGCGGAAATATTTCTACAATAAATATAGTAGATCTCTGCAGCGCCTTTGTTGATAAAATTGCCTATTTTGCATAATTATCTCACTGCAATGGATTACTTAACAAGTCACACGTCTTTATCATTAATTCGCTAATATACGTTGAGTTATCAAAATCTTGAACAGAGGTTTTCCGACGTGGTGCTTAAAACCGCTGTTAAAGCAAGTTATTGGGTACGTTTGCTTTTCTGATTATTGCTTGATGGTGTAGTAATTGCATTTGTTATTTGTTTCCATGCATGCATACACAGTTCAGCATATTGTAAATACCTCTAGCTACTAACACTTTACGCTAGAAAGTAAGGTTTTCATTTTAAAACAGTCCACGAGTAAATACCACTTGAGGCCGTACATCCGATTGCCTGCATTCTACGATGTCTTTATATCTCAGCACCAACTGTTTTAATTGCTTTCTTTCCTGCTAGTTGAAATGTTTTCCTTTTGGCATGTTTTCGAACTAATGTAACTGTATAACTATTACTACAAACCCTTAACTAAATTTACAATCTACTTGATTTTTAACGAAAGTTAACTAATTAATAAATTTATCATTTAAAACTCGCAAACTTCTACCACGTGTTTAACATCTGTTGTGAACAAAACAACTAAAATGAAATGGCGGCTGGCTATTTGGTGATCTGCATGTACCGTCTATGCATAGCAAATGGTAATAAGCTTTTCCTTATAAAAAGGAAATACATATTGCTTAAGCATCTCCTTTTCACATAAGCGACGACTATGAATTCGACACTAACACCGAGCCGTCTCATTTTAGGAATGAAGAAGGTTAGTCATACTGGATTAGTGCCAATGAGAACCGTTCGACAACAATTCCTGCGACGTGTCATTTCTAGATTCGGCGATATCCATTGGCCATCGAGATGCCTGGAATTAACCCCACAGGGCTACTTCTTGTGGGGTTACCTAAAGGAAAAGGTGTATATGACAAGACCCTATATGATCGATGAGCGGAAAGAAAATATCCAGACCATTCCAGCCAAAATGCTGCGCCACGTTATGGATATGTCTACTAGAGACCAAGAATATTCTTGTCAAGGTGGCAAAAGGGATGTAATTTCCAAAACATGAATATAGTAATAAACTCCCATATTTTGGTAGAGTGTAACACTTGTATTTAATAAATATGTTTTTTCTTTCCCCAGAACTACCCATTAGAAATGTGACGCATCAATATGGCCACACCTGTATTTCATATTCTTAAACGTTTTGGTGCATTTTACACCCATATAATTTACATATGTTTAATTTGTGCAATGCTTCATTTTTAATTTCTCTACTACGTATAGGAAGTAGGGGAAGTATTGTATTCCACCCAAAAATTCGATACCGAGATTTCACCGGAAATACATGTTTTGAGATCCCCTGCATCCAAAAAAAGCATTTTGGAAACATGTCCGTGTGTGTGTCTGTGTGTGTGTGTGTCTGTGTGTGTGTGTGTGTGTGTGTGTGTCTGTGAACAGCATAACTCAAAAACGAACAGTCGGATAAGCACCAAACTTGGTATTTAGGTTCAGTATCTTCCAGAGATGCGACACGAAGGTTTTCAAGAAAATACCCCCACCCCAGACTACCCTTTACATGGAAGATTTTTCAAAAATTTTAATTTTCTCAAAAATGGCTCTAACGATTTTGATGAAAATATCATATGTTTAAGATAATGTCATGAGAAATGAAATGTATATCTCGAATTTTCTGGGAATGTCTCCAAAAGTATTCTTCATTGTGAACGACTTTTGCATAACTGGTAAACCATAAGAGATAGACAAAATGTTACTACACAAAAAATGTAGATCGCGTAAAAATACACAATTTATGTCATATACATTTCTTTTGTTGAGTGAACCGTTTTCGAGATATTGCTTGTTATTTCCTTAAATTTTCCAATACTTATACTTTTTCTCAAATTCGATATTCATTTTTACTTTCTCTACTACGTATAGTAAGTAGGGGAAGTATTGCATTCCACCCAAAAATTCGATACCGAGATTTCACCGGAAATACACGTTTTGAGACCTCCTGAATCCAAAAAAAGCATTTTTGGAAACATGTCCGTGTGTGTGTCTGTGTGTGTGTGTGTCTGTGTGTCTGTGTGTGTGTGTCTGTGAACAGCATAACTCAAAAACGAACAATCGGATAAGCACCAAACTTGGTGTTTAGGTTCAGTAGCTTCCAGAGATGCGACACGAAGGTTTTCAAGAAAATCCCCCCACCCCAGACTACCCTTTACATGGAAGATTTTTCGAAAATTTTAATTTTCTCAAAAATGGCTCTAACGATTTTGATGAAAATATCATATGTTTAGGGTAATGTCATGACAAATGAAATGTATATCTCGAATTTTCTGGGAATGTCTCCAAAAGTATTCTTCATTGTGAACGACTTTTGCATAACTGGTAAACCATAAGAGATAGACAAAATTTTACTACACAAACAATGTAGATCGCGTTAAAATACACAACTTATGTCATATACATTTCTTTTGTTGAGTGAACCGTTTTAGAGATATTGCTTGTTATTTCCTTAAATTTTCCAATACTTATACTTTTTCTCAAATTCGTTATTCATTTTTTTATGTCCTGGACTTGCAAAGAGAATGGAATGCGTCACATAGCAACCAGCGTTAAAATATTTGACTATCGCTTAAAAGCTACCATATTTTCCTTGCATCTACAAGAAAATTACCAATAAGATTGACATCTCGATATCTCGATTAACATGAAGCATATGGAGAATAGGCGTTTGTAAAATTAGGTTGTACAAGAGTAGAGAAAGTTATGTGAGTGTAACACATCAGATTTTTTTATGTCCTGGACACGCAAAGAGAATGGAATGCGCCACATAGCAACCAGCGTTAAAATATTTGACTATCGCTTAAAAGCTACCATATTTCCCTTGCATCTACAAGAAAATTACCAATAAGATTGACATCTCGATATCTCGATTAACATGAAGCATATGGGAATAGGCGTTTGTAAAATTAGATTGTACAAGAGTAGAGAAAGTCATGTGAGTGTAACACATCAGATTTTTTTGTCTTTGATATGCAAAGAGTATTAATCTGTGGCAAAGGGAATGGTGCTGTACCTAGCAACCAACTATTGAGAGATATGTATGTGCTTAAAGGCTACTGTATTTCTATATTGCCCTTGTAAATATATATTCCCCTTACATCTACAAGAAACTTAGCAATAAGATAGAGTCTGCAAATGTTTATCGCGAACATGAAGTAGATGGAGAATAAGCGTTTGTAAAAATAGTTTGTACAAGAGTAGAGAAAGTCATGTGAGTGTAACACATCAGATTTTTATTTTAGAGCTTTAGAACAGCGATATCTCAGTTGTACGAGTGTACAGAAAAAAGTATTTATTCCACCTACATTTAGGATAGATTTGATTAAACCCATCTCTTTGAAAAGCCCCAGGCAGACAAACAAAACTTCCGCGCAACTACTGAAAACGTCCATTAAGTGGCGCTGAGTCTTCATTTTTATGAAATGAATTAAAAAGTTTGCCACGTACAGAAACATAAAAAAATATTATCAATATTTGAAACAGGAAAATAAATTTACAAGCTGCGTTAAATTTCCATTTATGAGTTGTAATCTATTCTCTTTAATTTGTTTGAAACTATACCAAACATTTGTGGTTTAGTATTTATAGTATCAACTTAATCAGCAAACCTTGCAATACCTACTGTGATCCATTCCGAGATTTTTGCAGCATGTTTTTTATGAAAACAACACTTGCTAATAGCGTACGCTCTTTCAGTTAATTAATTAGGATGCTGTGAAAACAACAAACTTTCATTAAAACGAAAAAAGGGGAGATGGAGGTGAAAATATTTTTTACTTTGCAGATAGAATACTGAAATACGGTTCAGCAGTTTCTGCCGATTTTATGCCAGTTCATCCATTATTTTATATTGTATTTTTCTTTAACTTTTAGTAAAATATGGTCTCCCTACTTGTACAAGACTTTAACGTAAACATGAAAATATATTCTTCTGATTATCCTCCTCTTTGTAGGACTTACGAGCCCAGGGACTTACAAACCAGTGCTTGGGTCAGTAGTCTGTCGAGGAGCAAGCAAACTCTGGGTCACAGCATATCCAGGATGGGTGATCAGCCCAATGCCTTGGGTCAGTAGCCTGTCGAGGAGCAATCAAACTCTGGATCACAGCACATCCAGGATGGGTGAACAGCCCAATGCCTTGGGTCAGTAGCCTGTCGAGGAGCAATCAAACTCTGGGTCACAGCATATCCAGGATGGGTGATCAGCCCAATGCCTTGGGTCAGTAGCCTGTCGAGGAGCAATCAAACTCTGGATCACAGCACATCCAGGATGGGTGAACAGCCCATTGCCTGGTATGGCGTTGAAGAACAAGGAAATAAAATGTATTAATGAAACCGATGATATGCAAATTCGCGGATCAAATTATGCAACCCAGCATTCGCCTAGCGAACGAGGAAAACCGCGAAAAATCCTTTGGTCAGACCTGTTGGCCCAGGGGATTTGAACCCGGGACCTCTCGAATGCGGGCAACAGATGTTACTGCCTGAGCCTTTTTCAGGTTTATCCCATTCAAAATTATAAAATCTTATGTTAGATTCACATGTCTTTCTCTAACCTCTATCGTTTATAAGTAGGTAATCAAACTATTTTATTAAAGCTTATTTTTATCTTTACTATATTTTAATCCAAATACATTATACATTTCGTTATAGATACAAAGAGAATAGCGATAGTCAGATTTTAAGAACTGGACGCTATATACTAGCCTTAAAATTCCATACTGCTCCCATGCAATCGCGAGAAACAACTGAATGTTGAAAGGACTTTGGACTGACCAAGTAATGAACAATTCGAACAATTAATAACAAATATCTTAGAAATGGCTTAGGTCACAAGAAAGATATTTGAAATACATTGTGCGTTTTTAAGAGCTCTAATTTCTTGTGTAGTGCCTTTCGTTTTTCGCTTAACATTTACCAGTTACACAAAATTATATATAATTCCTTCGGAATGATGAGTACTCAATAGGCTATTCAGACATTCTTGAAAATCCACGTGTCGCATCTTTGGCAGTTACTCTACCCGTATACTGAGTTTAATATATATCCGACCTTTCGTTACTTAAGTTATTCTGTTCAAATAAACACACACACATACGGACCTTTTTCTAAAAGGAGCTTTTTGGATTCAAGGGACCTCAATACATGCTGTTTTGGTGAAATATAATTATCAAATTGTTGGGTTGAATGCAATTCTTTCTCTACCTAGCATATATGTGATAGAGAAGATAAATATATGTATGTATATATAATGAGTGTGTGTGTTTTAAAATAATGAAGTATAACTCGAAAATTTATTACATGGAGAGTAAAACGGAGTTTACAATATAAATAAGAAAAATTGGAGGAAAAATCTATCCCATATTCTTCACCATTTTGTGTCTAACTTTAAACGTTTTGGTATATGTAGTTCAGTATTTAATTAAAATTAAGAGATTGAATTTCATGAAAGTTTAAAAGAATAAAATTAATTTTTATATTTTGATTCCAAGTATTAATAGCACACATTGCATTTGGACATGGTTGTTAAATCAATTGAGGGGCACTAACATTTGAGAATATTAATCACATTTCGTTTTTCAGAGTTACTTTTAGAAAATAACTCCAAGTTATGAACTTTTAAACAAAATTAGTACTTTTTTCTTTTACTTCAATCTCGCCTGCCATGATGGGATTAACTGTAGGACGTTTGGGCTTGCAACCTAAATACAACTGTTTTCCACAGATTTTATCATTTTACATGCTTTGTTTTGTTTAATTAAGGAGAAAGCTATCCAATAGTCTGTTGGACAATTGCATAAAATGCTTCCCTAGTATTACCTAGACGCGAATGCAGCTAATAACCCTAATCTAAGTAATAATCCCCATTTTGCACTTAGTTCTGTGGTTGTTTCTCCCATTTGATTACGTCTCTAAACCGTAATGGAAAGAAAGTGATATTCAAGCCACATTATTATTTTAATGTTGCCTTCTATCCCCAAAAGAACGAAGAGAATATCATTTATAGTTTTATTCCACAAAATTAAGACAATAGATTCATTTGTGTTGGAAAAAACTCAAAGTTACTTCATGCTGAATACTTGCAGACCCCACTTCCGCAACGGATGTGTCGCCCCCACAGTAGTTTTACTCCTACCCTAAGGTATATGTGTGTCCAATTTCCCATTCGTACTGAAAATTCTCCAAAGTGCCTCCCATGGAATAATTTTCAACCTCATCTTCCATTAGGGGTGGCAAAAAATGCCCGTGAAAGAATTAAGGGAGCAACACTGATATTGTTTTTAGTAAATGTATTGAGAAATGTGCAGTACTTATCTTTCACACTACGGCTATCGCTTGCGCGACGGCCGCCGCAGCTCAGACTCCCGCCAAAACAGTTATAATATCTCCACGTTCTCCTCGCGTTCTCATATTTAGTTACAATTACAATGATAATAAGCATATAGCTTGTCACAAGAGATGTTGGAAATGTTGTGCTTTTCTATCCACACATTTCTGACATCTCCTCCAGAAATTTTCATTCACACTGAAAAGTTCAACATCCGAAATTGAGTGAATTTCTGCCTGATGTTTTCTTTTAGTTCTTACAATGTGTGGAATTGGTTGTACACACTTGTTGCATGAATCAGTATTGAGCAATTTTATTGTGAACATATTACTTTGCCCAAGACCCGTTGTTTATACATAATTGGAAAGTGGTTTTGAGAATTGTAGCCCGGTCCAAGGCCGCTGCGCAGTCGGTCTAGTTTAATTCTAGACTCGCTGTACTTCTGATTAGAAGTATCATAGTATATAAGTTATGTTATAGAAGTTCGGTGCATGAAAATAATTATTTCTGTGTGGTACCCGAGCTGGAGTTACGCCTTTTAGGAAACACGACATTCTATTTATAGGCAAAGTTTTATTTGCTTTAGCTCAATTACTGCACACAGCAGTGACACATGCCAAGCGGTTGGAAAAGCTTTTCATTGTCAAAGGGGGTAGCGCACATTGCGGTCTTTTCAGCTGCTCTCAGTAATAATTACTGAAGAGTCAAATTGCTGTTCTGGAACAAGCTAATAAATTGGAATCAAACTAAGCAGTGAACAAACTGGGCATCATGCTGAATGTGAAGGAGAGCCTAAGATACGTCTGGGAATATAGCAACCCCCCCCCATCACAAAAATAATTCTAAGGACACTTTTGACAGATTAAATTATTTCTAAATGGCCTAAAAGTAAACTTCTAAGACAGAGCAAATGAGCTAAAAGATTTAGATTATTATGGTCCTAGTGGGATGCCCGTTAGGGGCATAGGCACAAAAGATCTACGTAGGTCATGGTGTTAAGTCCCCCCACCCCGGCTTCTGGTCCTATCCTAACCTTGTTATAAGTTGTGTTGAAAATGATTTTCATCTGCGTTGGGGCATTCCATTCAGACAACGTCGTCACGAGGTTGTACTTCATAAATTATAGTCACTCTGTAAGATTTCAATTTTAAAAGTTTAGCAGCGCTATGAACAGAGGCTTTTGAAACATCCAGTTGCTGTGCAGCATGTCTTGGACATTTCTTTGGAGAGCGTTCCAATAATGCACAAGTTTCATCAATTTCTTCCTCCGTTAGAACATTTGTTTTTCGCGTCTTAGGTTTAGCATTTAGTGATCCCGTTGTCCTAAACTTATTAACCAGGCATCTAGCAGTTTCTCTACCTGGAACTGCAAATTGTCTACAAACCTGTCTACGTATGTATCGCACATAAAATTTCCTTTTTTCAATGCAATTCACACACAACACAGATGTCTTGAATAAAATTTCATTTTGAGATGCACAATGAACAAACACTAGTGCATACAAAAATTCCTCAATCCAAAACTGTGCCAAATCCACCCTTCCAGGAGAAATATACATTACACGACGGGCATGTATCAAAAGAACGCTGCCGAATGCGGCAAAAAGAAGTGCAACGACCAACGTAGCAGTTCTTCAATAGTTCGCTACAAGAAGAAGAACCAGCACAAGTTGGGACTCACGTAGTAGTTCACGTCACGGGACTCGTCGACTGCGCACGCGCAAAAACACTCTCGATCTGCTCCAACGTGCTGGCTAGGAGGACGAACCAGTCTGTCTTCACCGAGGGAAACAAGCAGGATCACGTCAGATAGAAGCATTCGGCACGGTACACAAAATTCTCTTTCGGCTAAATATATTTAAAATTCTCTTTGGTAATTGGGTAGCGGTAAAATTTATAGTCGGATAGATAGATTTATTTTTTGGCGTTTTACTATTAATCTTTAAATGTGAGAGCAGGAAGCAAATTGTAAAAATTGTAATTGAATAATAAGTATAGAAACTGTTATTTTCTAAAATGAAATAGGGAATGAACAACGGTTGATAATTGTAACCATTTGTGTGATATGGACGTGTTAATTTATTAAAGTAAATAATACGGTTGGTAATTATTTTTATGAATATATGTTCAAGCCATTATTCCTTGTACAATCCATGTAATCCTGGGTCAAAGTAATCGCTTCAAAACATCCATACTCTTTACGGAGATTTGCTTTCATTCATAAATAAGAAGATTAAGAAGCTTTGAACCATTTACTACAATGAAAGCGGCAATGGACTTTTATCTATATATAAGGTACAAAGAAGAGATCAAGTTTTATTCACAAAATTAAGAATTAGACACATCAAACTAACTCACTCCTATCTGATATCCAAAGAAGAACCGCCAGTAAGCAACTCATGTAGAACACCACTAACAGTAAACCACATCCTTACACAATGTACCACATACATTACTTCTAGGAAGAAACACAGCATATCAGAAATTACTGCAGCTTTGAATAATCCAAAGTTATTTCATAATACTATCTGTTATGTTAAAGATATTTCTATGTATAAATCGATTTAAATTGCAACACTTTACTTTGTATTCGATTTGTCATGCTGCTTTTAATTGAATGAACGAACGAACAGCCGATTTGTCCCTGAAGGGCTAAGGCTTCCTCTTGCGATGGGTAGCGAGGTATGATTCATGCAGGATGTTAGTCCACATAAGTGGTGTTTTTCGTTGCGTTCTTTCTTCCACACTTTGCACTATTGTTCACTCACTTCTTTGCGATCGGCGCTGCATGATCTTGTTTGGGGTTCCCTACTTCCAACACTTCTTCCCTTAATTTCCATCCAACACTAGGTGGTTGTGTTTAGTACTTCCTGCCTTCTTCGGATGTTGCAGGCAGTAAACAAATGAAAAACATATTACTCTGTTATTGTCCATCCACTGACATAGTGTTGTTACTGTAAACCGTATTCACAGTTCTGAGTAAGTGAAACACACATCCTTGTTAGTTCTAATGGAATCAGTTTGTGTTTTGACGAGTTTGTGAAATGCCTTAATATTGTAATTTTATCTTGAAATCTTTGGTGCATGCAACCTCCATTAATAATCTACAAACACTACAGGAAGCCGTCATCAATGCCTGCCAGAGCATCCGTGACCAACCTGGAGTGGTTAGAGTGCGTGATTCCCTACGACGTCGGACAGAAGCATGCCTTACTACGAGGGCTGATCAATAAAGACTGAGACTGATTTTTTTCACAGTATTTATTACTCCATTTCAATGTTGACATGATCTTTTCAAAGTAGTCCCCTTCTACTTGAATGCACTTTTTATACTGTCTCTGCCAGTCCTCGAACACATGGTGCAGGCCATTCCTTGTCAGGTCTTTGAGAATCGCCTCACTTTTCCCCAGCACGCTTCAGTGCTCTCAAATCGAATGTCCCGGAGCTTTGCCTTTAGTGATGGGAATAAAAACGAAATCACAGGGGGCAAGATTAGGGTTATAAGGCGGATGCAGTACGCAAGTAATGTTGAATTCCTGGACTTGATTTGCGACGTGAGGCCATGCGTTGTTGTGATGAAGTCACCACCCATTCTGATGAAGTTCTGGATGTTTCCTTGCAATGTGCTCCCTCAGAGTAGCCAATACTGGCGTGTAGTACGCTGCTGTAACAGTAGTGTGAGGAAGAACAACAATCACAAGAGTTGTGTTGATGTTGACTTCAGTCCTAGCAGAAGCCGAAGCACCAGGCCCACCTTGCTTAGCACAGAGGACGCGCTTCTTTGAAGTCCTTGAACCACCTAAACACTGTTGCACGAGATAGTGCAGCTTCACCGTATGCTTGCTTCAGCTTTTCCAAAGTTTCAGAGGCTGTATGATTTAAACGAAAACAAAATTTTATTGCTCCTGTCGTGTCGAGTGGTATGCGAAATTCAAGTAGGGTCAACAATATACAGCATTACTACCAACCTACCGATACAAGATTGCTGCCGTCTATGGACATTATATATGAAACCCCGCTCTTTTCAAATATTTATGGTAGAGACAGGAACCTCTCAAGAGAGCTACAGGAAAAAATCAGTCTCAGTTTTATTGATCAGCCCTCGTATGAATGGGCACCATATTGAGCACCTACTTTAGCGATGGTTCACACGTACAGGTCGTATCTAACTGTAAGCAGATTACGTTAGAAGCTATGCAGTTTCTCAGCAACAGAGTAATCTGTCCTCATTTGTTACTCCACTTTGTAGGTCATATGTAATAACAAAGAGCTTGCAGTAGAAGAGGGGTTTCACAATAGCAAAGATGCTCATAGTGCTCGTAGCTCTTAAGGTATGCATAATAGAACCCATGTTTACTGGACTTTTTTTTCTTATTTTGGTCCATATAACCACCTCTCAAAATTTGGTAGTGAACTAAATGAAGTCCCAGAGAAAGTTGAACCAGATCAAAACAACGACGATGAGAAAGACTTGAAATTAAAAAAAAACCTAAAACCTAAAAAAAATCTCTGTAACAAATATGGAACACCAGGCTATAAAGGGTTAAGATTGCATAAAATGTTGTATACAGTTCGTGGAAAATTCTAATACGATATCCGTGCCATAATAATAATAAACTGTTGCATAGATTCCTATTGTATATTACAATCTGTTATGAGTTTTAAATTTAAGCTGAAAATATTCCCAGTTATGTCAGCTATGGATGCTTAAATTATTCAATTATTTATCTCCTAAAATTTATTATGTTAACCCTTTATTCGTGGAATTATTTTGCTACATATTTTTATATTCCTTTCATTGGCTTCACAACTGAAGCAATTCGTCTAGCCGTGATAGAGCGAGATGAACGAGTCCCAGCGACTGTGCCCGCGGTAAAGGACGGGGAGAGCCCAAGTAAAATAACGATGTGATGACACGCAGGGATGACTGGACTGCAGTTGCATGGATTATGCTTCTTATTAAAAGAGCACTACAGTTTTATTGAAAGAATAATATTTGTACAATATAAAACAGCTATAAATAGCTTAATTTTTATTGCTGAAGGTTAGTAGAATATAAAATTAGAAAAAAAACCATTAAAACCCCTAAAAAAATCCTTGTGTAAGAAATATACTCAAAAGGGTATAAAAGGATAATATTGCATAATTTGTGTACAGCTCGTGAATAATTTTAATTTGACACTCGTGCCATAATAATAAAGATTATCCAATTGCTGCATAAATTGCTATTATGTACTCCACATATTGGATTCGGAATGATCATACTGAGATCGATTTCCGTTTCCAATTAACTAAAGTTTGTACACAGAGATGGGAGTAATCTCAGCTAACATACCGGTGTTTAGTTCGCAGGCAATAACATTTACGACCAGCACGTCTTAAAGCACCGAGCAGAAATTGTCGCTACCGCTTCGATGGAAGCTAAAACGGTAAGCAACATAATACCGGGGGCTTAGGGATAATTAAACCAGTGTTGCATGAGCACCGGATAAATTAGTGGCAACGTTAAGTACATGCTGTGCATTATTTAAGTAAATGTAGGAAGCAATCCTGTTGTTGGTCGCAGGCAAATTACATCATATTCATCTGTGCTCTAAAGATGAAATACTGCATTAAAAATTCTCAATTTTCCTGCGCTGGCACTACAATGCAATTCCCAGGTTATGTACGCAATCCAATAAAACTCAGCGTTCCGACATTCATTTCCCCCCTCACGCTTGTTCATGCATTAAACCCACAACGGCGAAATTGACAAACAAATGTGTAAACCTAGACACTCGCAAACCGTCCATAAAACACGGACCAATGGCTCCCGTGTAGATCTACACAGAAACAAAAACATGGAGTAGTGCCGCTGTGTTCAAAATAGTAGACAAACATCTGATGTGTTGCCATTAAACTCTACTCACTCTTCTATTCTGGAAGTTGACAAACAAAATAAAAGCATATAATATGAGTCCACTATTACCTACTTTCTAAAAGAATGCAACCTAATTACATTATAGATCTTTTGGACTGGTCTTTTTACTTTCTCTACTACGTGTAGTAAGCAGGGGACGTATTTTATTCCACCCAAAAATTCGATACCGAGATTTCACCGGAAATATATGCTTTGAGACCCCCTGAATCCAACAAAAGCATTTCTGAAAACATGTCCGTGTGTGTGTGTGTCTCTGAACAGCATAACTCAGAAACGAACAGTTGGATAAACATCAAACTTGGTATTTAGGTTCAGTATTTTCCAGAGATACAACATGAAGGTTTTCAAGAAAATCCCCCACCCCAGATTACCCTTTACACGGAACATTTTTCAAAATTTTTATTTTTTTCATAAATGGGTCTAACGATTTTAATTAAAATATCATATGTTTAATATACTTTCATGACAAATGAAATGTATATCTCGAATTTTCTGGGAATGTCTCCAAAAGTATTCTTCATTGTGAACGACTTTTGCATAACTGGTAAACCATAAGAGATAGACAAATTTTACTACACAAAAATATAGATCGCGTTAAAATACACAGTTTATCTCATATACATTTGTTTTTGTTGAGTGAACCATTTTCGAGATAATGCTTGTTATTCCCTTAAATTTTCCAATACTTATACTTTTTCTCAAATAGGTATTCGTTATTGATTTTTTTACGTCCTGGACATACAAAGAGAATGGAATGCTCCACATAGCAACCCGCTCTTAAAACATTTGACTATCGCTTAAAGCATAAGCTTTAAGCATCTCAGTTAACATAAAGCATATGGAGAATAAGCGTTTGTAAAAATAGTTTGTACAAGAGTAGAGAAAGTCATGTGAGTGTAACACATCAGATTTTTTTTCGGATCATGTGGTACCATTTCAAAAATGTTTTTTTTAAATGGAGAGACTTCCACAAAATTTATAAACGATTGATAACATTGCAATCCGCATTATAAACCATTCAGTATTATTTTAATTTATATGGGGGTCAGAAGCCCTAATTCTGCTCGCATTTATTGCATCTATTTTCCTATTTAAATTATATTAATCTATATCGTATTTTAAGATGAACAACCATTACTTGATGAACCTATTTAATTCATCTTTTCTGTTGTTATTGTTGTTCTGTGTCTTTATACCAAACCCATTTCGTGTCAAATTCTTAAATACAATTCTACTTCTTGTTAATCGAGATAAACTTTCGTTACACACTTAGGCACATCCCTGAAATTCCGTACTACTTGGATGACCACGAGAAAAAAAGAAAAGAATAAGTATTTTAAAATTCGAAGTAATAACAAACATATCTAGGAAATGGTTAACTCCACAAAACATTTGAAATAAATTGTTTGCTTAAAGAGATCTACAGTTTTGTAGTACGTTTCGGTCTCTGTCTTACTGTTTACCAGTCATACTACATTCATTTAGAAAGAAGAGACTTCATTAAGTTATTCACGGAAAATACAAGATGTACACTGACGTGCATAAAAAGTGACACATTCCCCTACATTGCAGCAGTGCTTTTCCCTCCGTAAGGTTTGCACCTTGAGGTAACCAACTTTTGACTCCACCCAGCCGGTATTACTCTATGTGACTGGCCTGAAATACAATCCAGGCACACAAAAAACGAACCAATGAACGATGTTATAATTAGAGCTGGGACATATATCCATTGAGCCAGGGTTCCATAACTACCATTTTACCTAGTACATATGAGGTCGTACTAAATACAGGGACCCAGGACTGCACAGTCAACACTCGGTAGTTCGCCTGCGTTAGAGTAACTCTCTGTGAGCTCTGTGTTTATGTTCTGTTCTACCATTGACGCTTCTGTTTGCAGTTCCAGATTACCTGTGGCACCCCTTCTTCCCCTCGCCACATTGTTGATACAAACTCTCAGTGTGTACACATTGTAAGCCAAAGAATATTTGTCCAGGTCTGATTATAATCTATGTGAAATGAAGTAGTGGATCATATACCACCTCTGCGAGAGAAGGAATACAGAATTAAATTAAATTGAGTTTTATTTATGGACGCTCTTTAACTGCTGTGGCCCTTAGCGTCCCATTCTATATTGGGCATGAAAGCCCAGCAAGTTTGCTCAGAGGCCTCTTTATCAGGCTTGAGGCTCTTTTAGGTGATACGGGACCTCCGGCTTTACTTCTCTTCTGAAGGAAGACGTGCTAAGGATTTATACGCCCGATACAAGGAAACGCTAGACCAATAAAATGTAATTCGGTCTTCAAGGAAGGGATGAAGGATTACTTGCATGCGTCGTTAAACTGAACGTCAACCATTTATATAAAGCTTTAATCAGCGACATGGAGACGAACAAAAACAGTTTTTCGTGTTTATTATTGCTTTTCATTATATTAAATTTTATTTTTGCACTTAAATTCAACGAAACATTGCCTTAACAATACTCCTCTAGTGAAAAAAGATTAAATTGAGTTTTATTTATGGACGCTCTTTAACTGCTGTGGTCCTTAGCGTGAAAGACCGGTAATTTTGCTCAGAGGCCTCTTTATCAGGCTTGAGGTTCTTTTACATGCCGTAAATCTGCGAGACAAACCACCGGCAATGCTAAGGATTCTCCCCTAGTGAGAAAATACCTGTAATGTTACTCTTTCGCAGTGCGGCCATATTTTATGGGACTGAAAGTATCTGGCAATCCAGTGGCTGGAAATTATACTCGAGGAACAAAGCAGCTCACGCTGGCAGAGGGTTAGTCTACATTTGTCATTGCCAACATAATCAGTTGCACTCCACTATGGGCCACATTTTATGTACGTCAGTGTTTATTTTCTTTGTCGTGAAAATATCTTAAAACATTTGTTACTTTAATCAAAGTTGTTAGAGGCATTTTTTTTCAGAAAATCAGAAATAACGAAGTTTTACATGGAACATTCTTCCATGTAAAGGGTAGCTCCATAAAAACGTGTGATTTAAACGGACATTCGGATACGTAACTTATCCTAAAAATGCTTTTTATGCAGGGAGTCTCAGACGTGTATTTTCGGTGAAATCTTGTTATCGAACTTTTAGGTGGAATGCAATAGGTAAAAATAAAAATATAAGTATTTTAAAATTCAAACCAATAACAAAGAGTGCTTCGGAAATGGTTAATGCCACAAAACTTGACAGAAATTGTGGGCTCTTACTGTATACCAATTATACAAAAATCATTCAAAATGGAGAGGATTTCACAGGCTATTCTCAGAAAATTAAATATATAAATTTTTTCATGAAAGTATTTTGTAAATATGGTATTTTAATTAAAATGTTAGCTATTTTTAAGAAAATAAAATATAACGAAAAGCTTCCATGTTTGAAGATAGTTTGAGGTGGGGAGAGTTTCTTGAACATCTTCGTTTCGGAACCTTGAAAGATACCGAACTTTAATTCCCCGTTTGGTACTTAAAAGAATTTTGGTTTTTGAGTTAAGATGCTCTCTCTTACACACACTCACAGACTTTTTTTAAAAATGCATTTTTTGAATTCAGGGACGTTATAACGTGTAGTAATTCCGGTAAAATCTAGTATTGAATCTTTATATTGTATGCAATAGTTTCTCTACTTATTATAGGTGAGTATTAGGTAGGGCGGCGACGTGGTCAAGTGGTTAGAGGCGGCCCGGGTTCAATCCCAGGGACCCGTATGGGGGATTTGTGATGGACAAAGAGGCGTCTGGGCGGGTTTTCTCCGGGTTCTCTGGTTTCCCCGCATCACCTTTCCTTTCATCCATTTCAGCATCATTTCGTTTCATCTACTTCCTTCCTCGGGCTGATCACCCATCCTGGATATTCTATCTGATCCATGAACGTCTGCTCCTCGACGGGCCTCTGACCCCAGGCACCCGCATGTAAGTCCTGGGGGGTGTAAGTCCTACATAATAGGAGCTTAAACAGAGGAAGAAGAAGAGTATTAGGTAGGATAAAGCATTTCAAACTTGTTTTGAAAATAAAAGACATTAACCAAAGATTCAGACTCTGGCATTTTCATGGTTTACAAAGAAGTGGCAAATTGTTGCAATCTCTGAATGACGTAACCTTCATCATGGTGTTCGAGGAGGGAGTGACTGATCTATTACACATTAGAGTTGTGCTGGTTTGCATTAAACATTCATAAAATAATTAATAATGGTCCTGAGAGGCAACCCCAAGAGAGTCACGAAAGATTGAAAACAAGCTGTAAAATAGCTTACAAATAAAATCTAATATTTCCTTTTTCATTTAAATAAAAATCTGTATAGAAAGGTTTCCGATAGGTACACTCGTGTGCAAAAAAAAATTAAAAAAAAAACCTGGCGGTGCTTTTGCTTACTTTTAAGTGTTTTCCATTCTTGAATGTTGGTAGGATTTCCTCCTCATTTGTGTTCCGCGTCTGCCTTAGGTGAGCCATCCTCTAATTGGTTTTAGCTGAAGTCCGATACGCTAGCATTACCCTATGAAGAAATGTAAGGCACAGCTGGGCGATGAAGGTGTGGAGAATCGATGATTGGATGTGGTTGAAACAATATACCTCCCAAAGACTGCCCAACCAGCCCCTGAATGAGTCCGGCTCTTATTGGTTCAGCATTCAAGCATTAGCCTCTGTAACTGAATGAGGTATGGGAGACGCGGCAGAGGCGTGTTAATTATTGATAGCCAACTTAAACTGCAGTTTTTCATATTGGCACCTTCTTTTTTGTACCCGACCCGTATTTTAATGTTCCTACAATTTAAGATAGATACGGTATCCAGACTACTCTGCAAGCATCTCTCCCCACTTAAAACAACAGTGGACAGACTAGTGGCTTGGTAATCAGCCCATCTTACCGTCATTCCCCAGATCCTGTTATATTCCCGAGGCAGCCCTGACTCAACACACCGCACAACATCGCAGACTATGCAACAAGAGTGATTAGGACTCTCCAGCCCTACATCAAGACACCTCCAAGAGACGACCTAGGACCACCGCACCACCACACACGTCAACGCTGTCCAGGTCTCCCTGGGCATACACTGAATGCCTGGAGGTAACAGGACCGGACTCGGAGCACATGATCATTTAAGTCACCATTGTTCATAGGTTCCTGCCAAGGCTTCGGTCATGGCAGTTACCTAATCACCACAGCGGAGAACTCCGCCATATTACATTCCTTACTCAGAATCAGCTGGGTTTGCTTCGGCGGTAACAGCCACCATGTTCACTATTATGCCCCAATAAATAGCGACACCACAGCATCAACTCCTTTCTATTCCTCTTCCTTTTTCTTTCCAAATACCTTTTGTTCTTGTTTTTCCCTTATACCTGTATTCCTGTCCCCCCCCAAAAAAAATAATAAAAAAACGTGTGTTGGCTCTTGATAAGGGCAATTTCCCTAGCGACTTGGTAAGTATATGTCCCCTAAGGTTTCAAAGTCTCCCTTGTGTATCCTTCCTATCTAGCTAATAGGGTGTTTCTAGCACCAAATATCCTACCTAATCTTCCATGGAAGGGAAGCGAACACGCAGCATAGTACTAGGCCATTCAAAATCTCATCTCCTCGTCACCAAGGTTGTTCTACTAATTTATCAAAAGCAATAAAAAGTAAATAAGATCACCCATCAGAGAAACGACACCTCTAAGTAAAACTCAAACATACCAGATGGTACAGGAGAGCAGCAGTGTAGAATTTTGGATTTTGCGTGCTTAAGCTTTGAGACGTTTTCACTGTCTATAGTTCAAATCCTTCGGAGGATCGGTCCCTTCTTGGCTGCCAATATCTTCTTTCATGAACTCGAAGAATTCGAACACTTCACTATTTTAATATCCGGATCCTACTTCATCATCACACGCGCACGCAAATCTGCATCGTGGGGTCGAGGAAGCAGCACCTACTTGGAGTCTTCAGCGGTCTTCTGGGGTAACAGCAATATCCTGGGCAAGGTCAGCGCCGCCTTCCGCCGGAAATGGCACAACTCAGCGGCACCTAGAGGTACTTCTGCAACCTCATTGGCAGCCTTCATCACAGCAGCAAGCAATGGACAGTACACCTCCTCCTACCTTGCCGCTCGGCCGCGAGAGTACGAGCCGCCCGTACCATACCCACTGGCGGGCAGTGCACTTGCATTCCCTTCTAGATCGCCAGGAAAACACCCGGCCAGACAAATCGTCGAGTGGAGCCGGTAAGCAGTGGACTTAGCTTCCCCTAATAGCTTGTTTCCTGTCTCTCGCAGAGGTTTTGCCGCAATGGGTTCAGCCTATTGGCCCGTTCCGGCTCTTTCAAAAACTCTTGTTCTATTTCTTCGTAGGTCTTCCTACATTTTGTTACCTCTTGGGCTGTATGTTATTTTTTGTATGTCTGTTTTCTGGTGTCGTAGAAAACTGTATCCTTAGCATGGCTTCCTTCGGAAGGGAAGTAAAGCCGGTGGTCCCGTGGCCTCTGAGCAAAATTACAGCTCTTTCACGTCCAATATAGAATCGGACGCTAAGGACCATAATAGTTACAGAGCATCCATAAATAAATAAATAAAAAAAGTAGAAAACTTGTTTTCCAGTTACTCTGTAGTGTTATCATTTTAAAATACACCGTCAACTACAACTTTATTTTTTGGTATTTCATTAGCAGCATATAACTGACTCCGGAAAGAATATGTTTGCCAATAACTTAATTTTTACGGGGAGAGATAAACAGCTCCTCTCAACCCCAACTCAAGATCAGGTGTAATTTGGGTGTTCTTTCACTATGTCTTTAGAGCTTTTTCTGCACTCCACGTAACCTGTGGCTAGGATCTATACTACCTCCCGGGCCAGAAAGATCCGTAGCGCGTGGGCAGGTGCGCTACTACCTGAAATGGTGCTACTTCTTAAATAATTTGGTGGTGGAAATCTGCTCGCCTTCCTTGGGACACGATTCACATCTTCCTATGTGCTGGACGGTTTCGTAACACCGATGGACCTAACTGCTCTTTGAATGTTTGGGTATGACTCGTGTATGTGGGGCATCCACTTCCGTGCTTGCGAAAGTTGGGGGGGGGGCGTTTTAGGAAATCAGGCATTGCCTAATGGAAAAACCCTCGGAGGGAGAGCAGGCTGGCGCCCTCCTTGACCTCTAGAAGCGGAACTTGGCTCCGGTTAGACCTTCACTCTTCTTTAATTATGTAATTTGTACCATTCTTTATACAATAGCGAGATATGTCTCGTTTTTTCTCCTGCTGATATACACAGATCTTCTTTTAGGTTATTGTTTATTTCCTTACTCCGAAATTTTAGACAATCGAATTATTTAAAGGTTTTGTGCTCTTCATCCCTGCATATTAATTTGTAGTTTATAATGGTAATTTGTTCAAATTCTATTGGCCATGTGCACCGCCCTTGTTAA
The DNA here is from genome assembly GCA_030765065.1 of Deroplatys truncata. Classification (NCBI taxonomy): domain Eukaryota; kingdom Metazoa; phylum Arthropoda; class Insecta; order Mantodea; family Mantidae; genus Deroplatys; species Deroplatys truncata. Next base: position 70,861,612 of record CM060984.1, read on the forward strand.
ACAAACCCTTCGGGGACATTCAGCTTACCGCGGTAAGAATTTGACCGGGGTAATCATCACACAGTGGTTTACAGTATTCACCGTAGTTTAGGTGACCGTGTTTACCTGACAGGCGCTGACCTTGGTTGAGCGCACCGTTCATTGCAAGTAAACTCTACTGAACGAACCCGGTGTCGTCTGTTTTTCACTTTTTCTACCTCTTAACTGAAGCGCATGCTTATATCTACTTGTTCATCATGCAATGGAGGAAAGCAAAAGCAGACCCAAGTTTATCTATTATGTTATGAAATTTAACTGCAATATGAAAGACATGGCAGAAAAAACAAAGAAAATAATACATTGTTCCCAAACAAGATTGGAACCCGGAACATCTTGAATAGGAGGCGCACGCGCTACCCCGACATCACCATGACGACTTCGGCACTGACCTCTTCAGCTTACCGAATTCCTATTTCTGTGGAATTAATGCACCTCATATTCCTGAAAATGTACTAATTGCACTGAATCCATTCATTACTCCCCTTGTTTTCGCTTTGTTCTTGGAACTATGCTTCAACTGATATAATTATATTTAACGACGTGGTTACGTATATTTTTGTTACGTCTTGATTCAGGATATTTAAGGCACCTGCCGCACAAAAAGGTCTTAAAGGATTCAAAATTACAAAGTACATTAAAGTAACTTTATCAAGATATATTTATTGGCGAAAATGGACTGTATCTATTCGTTGGGAATTCTAACTTACACTGTTCGGCCATTTTAACATTTCAGCACAAGTAAAGTTGAAAATAATCGACGAAAACCGACCGTTCATGGTCGGTCAGATTTAACCGCGGTAAAATCCTCGATTTACCGGCTTCGTTGCACCACAAATGACCGCTTACCTCGGTAAAGTCCATATTTTACCACGGTAAAATCTTGATCGAGAATGGTGCACACAGCCATATGTATATTTTAAAATTGTTATGCTCTGTCACCGTTTATGATTATCACAGATTTTGAAAACCGCAGGAAATATTATACAGTTGTGCAACCACTTCATATGCTTTTTTGTTTTCACCTCTTTCTTTTGTTTACCTTTTCTTGCTTTGCCCTATCTTGGGCAACACTCCATCTTGGATTTTTTCGTATCTACTTCTTCTCCATGTGTGCTATTGCATTATTCAGGAATAATTTTTACAATTTTGACAAACTATAGTTCAAACTTGAATATCATGTTACATGTTTAAGTATAATCGAATGCATGCCAGATTCGACAACAGTAGCTTCATTCCATTTGTGAATTTCGACATCTGCCGAGCGATTTTCATTTGCACTAATTCAGATGTAGTTCGCTTAGCATGTTTTGTCAGTGAAAATGAATGCGCCGACACTTTACACTGAGCTTAAATTAAGACAAAAGACAAACATTTGCTGCGTGATCATAAATCTGTCATTTTAGCTATCTCGTGTTTGTTGACTTGTTTACGTGTATAACCAACCAATATTTTAACTAGTAATTACCGAGCCTCTGTAACTGGAAATATGAAACAGTATGTATTAAGGACAATTGTCTGCTTAGTTCAAACACAACATATAATATGCTAACATTGCATCGCAAGCACAAGCTGGAAAACATTCCCATTATACACGCAATATACGTAGATATGAACGAGTTACTCCAGATATGCTAGAGCAAATATTGTATTAAGTTTTCTGAGATTATTTATTTATTTTCTGTTCTGAACATAACAAGTATAAGCCCAATTACAATGTTCATTACAAACATATAGTAACATACAGTCAGTTATAAATCTAACTTACACAGAAGAAACAAACAAAAATTATAAATAACAATAAACGTCCCGGAGAAGAGGAACGAAATAAGAAAACATAATAAGGAATAAAACAACTAGAGAAGAAAAGAAAAGATAAGCTGGCATGATAATTATACAATTACTTATTATTTAAATATTTGTACCAATCTACGAAAAAATAATTATGTACTATGGTATTTTTAAACCGAGTTTCAGGAATGTTGAAAATATCTACTTAGAAGTAATGAAGTTTGTTATATAAATATACATTTCAGTTTAATGGTGAACTTTTATGAATTTCTGCGTTTGCTCTTTGGATGAGAAAAAGCTTCTTTAATCTACATATTTTATTTTGTGCATAAAACAATATATTCGTGATAATATTAATATCATCAATAATAGAATGTAATGCCTTATACAGAAATATTAATCCCGCAAGTATCTTCTAAAGTTTAAATATATAAATTTAAATCTGTCTAAGAGGGTTTCGTAATTTGTGTATGTCATCAAATGCTTTTAAATAGTATATTACTAGCTTTTAAATAGTATAGTATATAGTATATAGATAGTACATTTCGATTGTAAAACTTCTATTAATCTGACATACTTTATGGTCTTAGAATTCCAAATAATAGATGCGTTTTCGTGATTATGTCTAACAAAGGAATTGTAAAATCAAATTAATGTTTTTTCTTTAAATGTATACGAATTCCTAATAATGAAGCCTAGGGATTTAGCCATTTTGTTACGATTAATTCAATGTATCTGTTAAATATGAGATTTGTTGTAAAATATGCTCCTAAATATTTGTTTTCAAGTACTTCAACGAGCGATGTCCTATAGATGTTAAAAGATATTTATAGTATATGCATTTTATATTAGCTATTTCTGAATTCAAATGTTCACAAATGGTGCTTCGATATAAACGTTTATGGAAACTTATTGGTGAATTTAAGATTTATTTAATTTAAAGCTGTAGATTATCTTCAAATATTAGGCCCTATATTGCCGAGTGTACACAAATGATTATAGGAGATTTAAACTTATATATTCTCCCAGCAGCACAAAATAATTTTGAGTCATAACAAATTCAAGAAAACTGTGGAAGTTACCATAACACCAATTACAAGTGTTGAGTATAGGATCCATTTGGAACAGCCCATTTCTTGCCACACTGAAGTTAGCAAGTCTGGTGTAACCGAGCCTTCTAATGCAATAATCCTCTGCCTCAACTCAGGTAGGTCTGCAGGTAGCGATGGCATGTTTTGTTAACACTTTCAATACTGCCATTGTTAGAATTGCTAGTTCTCGACTCGCCCCCCAAGTATTATAGGATTTCACACGAAAGCCGTTCCGACTCTCTCCACATTCTCAACTGCCACACGCGCTCGTTAAGACAAATCTTCACCTAATGCCCGCTGAATTATGCTTCATGATTTCCAAGACTCTCAAAGCCATGTGCCATGTTTTGTCCATTTCGTTTAAATGCCTACAAAAAAAAACGTTTTATCTATTTCTTTAAGATGTCTACAAAGAACAAACAAAATATGTATTGTCAACTTCGTTACGACGCCTACAAAAATTTAAAAAATATATGCTTTGTCTATTTTTAACATGTATACAAAAAATATGCATACAAAATATCAAAGAAGTAAGTTTTGGCTATTTCGTTACGATGCCTAAAATAATTAAAAAAAAAAAGTATTGTCTATTTTAAGATGCCTACAAAAAACAACAAAGAAGCATGTTTTGGATATTTTGTTACTAGGCTAGCAAAAAAGCATGTTTTAGCTTTTTCGTTACTATGCCTACAAAACACAAAAAAAAATGTTTTGTTTATTTTATTACAATGCCTACAAAAACTAAGTTTTGTGTATTTCATTATGATGCCTACAAAAAAAATCTGATGTGTTACACTCACATGACTTTCTCTTCTCTTGTACAAACTATTTCTACAAACGCTTATTCTCCATCTACTTCATGTTAATCGAGATAAACATTTGCAGACTCTATCTTATTGATAATTTTCTTGTAGATGTAAGGGGAATATATATTTACAAGGGCAATATAGAAATACAGTAGCCTTTAAGCACATACATATCTCTTAATACCTGCTTGCTAAGTGCAGCACCATTCCGTTTGCCACAGATTAATACTCTTTGCATATCCAAGACAAAAAAATTAATAACGAATTCCCATTTGAGAAAATAAGTATTGATAAAATGTAAGGGAATAACAAGCAATAACTCGAAAATGGTTCACTCAACAACAAAAAATGTATATGACATAAGTTGTGTATTTTAACCGATCTACATTTTTGTATAGTAAGATTTTGTCTATCTCTTATGGTTTACCAGTTATGCAAAAGTCGTTCACAATGAAGAATACTTTGGGAGACATACCCAGAAAATTAAAGATATACATTTTATTTGCCATGAAAATATCTTAAACATATGTTATTTTAATCAAAATCGTTAGAGCCATTTTTGAGAAAATTAAAATTTTCGAAAAATGTTCCATGTAAAGGGTAATCTGGGGTGGGGGATTTTCTTGAAAACCTTCGTGTCGCATCCCTGGAAGATACTGAACCGCAATACCAAGTTTGGTGTTTATCCGACTGTTCGTTTCTGAGTTATGCTGTTCACAGACACACAGATACGCACACAGACATGTTTCCAAAAATGTTTTTTTTTGGATTCAGGGGGTCTCAAAACATGTATTTCCGGTGAAATCTCGGTATCGAATTTCTGGGTGGAATACAATACTTCCCCTACTTACTATACGTAGTAGAGAAAGTAAAATGGAGCATGTTTTGTTTATTTCGATACAATGCCTACAAAAAAGCTATGTTTTATCTATTTCGTTATGGTGCCTACAAAAAATATGTTTTGTCTATTTAGTTACGATGCCTACGAAAAATAAACGAAACAAAAAACATTTAATTATTATGCCTACAACAAGAACACGTTTTTGGTATTTGTTATTATGCCTATAAAAACATGTTTTGTCTATTTCGTTATTATGCCTAGAATAAAAAAAGGAGAAGCGAATTTATAATTCAAACTGCAATTACTCTTAAATTTACATTACTGCGAAGAAAACAATATAAGTTTTAAACGTCTATAATCTTTGTGTGCAATCTCTATTTATATGTCTGGAGCATAATCCTGGTAATAGCGACATGAGCGATTACCTCAGTCCCAGTAATGAAGAGATTATACACATGTTACATACAACGTCTTATGTAATTGTAGCATTAAAATATGTAGAATACATTGTGACGCAGCGGCTATGGCTCGAGCTTATCGGAAGGATGGCGTTGACCGACCAGCCAGTTGGGAGATTAATAGAGATAACCAGACACAGTAGCGCGTTCGCCCAGCGTAAACACCAGAAGCGCTATTGGGAGATAACGGGATTGTTGTGGGAATATAGAATAAATGACTAACCATTTTTTGTCTATTTCTACAGAGTTACTTATATTACATTCTTTTATTTAATATATTTTAGAGACCTTTTAGTGAAAACTACTGAATGCACTACGTATGCACAAGCCTTAGCGGACTTATTCATTATATTTTCCAGTTAATTCTTCTTCTCAAGCCTAATTTTATGTGTTTGATATGTAAATAGCTATTTTTGCTCTCAAGGTGCCTGAAAATAACGTATTTCTAGTGAAATACCATTATCGATTTTTTTAGTGGAACGCTTAGTTCCATTATTTAATATTAAGTAGTAGAAAAATTAAAAAAATATGTGCTATGCCAATGCATCCATGCAATTATTATCCCAACCTCTTGAAAAATAACTAAATGTCGTAACATTAAATATCCCAAGGAACAAAGGTTGGAGATTTCAATAAATATAAGTTGTATTTCAAAATAAATCCTAAAGAACCCGTAGCTATTACTACAAGAAATGTGGGAAGTATATAAAGAGAAACATCTGTCTCGCCGGAATTATTTTGAAGTGTAAACAAGCTTAATTAAAACTATGTAGAGAAGAGGGTAAGTAAATAAGATAAAAGGCAACCAAGTGAGAGCCCGGTGGTGAAGTCTGTGGTTTCATGCGTTTTTGAACAGCCTTCAGCAAGGATTTTTCCCCCTTAAGAACATTACAGCCCACTTGGGAGTTGTACTCGCTTCCCAGCGCTGGCAGAAAGAATATAAATTGCAACTTTAAATAACACTTCCTCCATAAAAACATGGGAACGAAATGTGATGGACATTTACAACATGTTTGAGGTTAGGAAACAAACATTTTTCATGTTTTCCAGAACATTCGTAACGCTCCCTATAAGAGATTGGATACTACTGATATATTATTGAACAAGGTAAATTAAGATATATATGCAGGTAAATGCTTTAACTTTCTAATGAAATTTAATCTTCAGTTGAATAAATAAGCTTGGATAAGTTCTGCATTGCATTTTTAATGTATTCATTTATAAAGCCGCCTTTAAGTCTTTAACCTTTGCTTTTGCTAAACATTAAATTTATGGAAGGGTAGAATCAAACTGAAAAATTCAAAAACCATAGTCGGGATTTGGAAAACGAATCTTACAATTCAAATCCCGGTTATGGCATTGAATTTTTCAGTCTGATTCTACATTTTCAGCCTTGTCTGAAAGAACAATTAATTTCCATTAAATTTATGCACACCTAAGTATGTGAAGTTCGCGCCACACAATAGAATACAACAAACGAATTAAATCATATAAAAGAATCCGGAAGGTAGTAATAATTATAAAGTCGTTCTTCAGATTTTGTTAGGTAATAATCTATTTAGAACGAGAATAAAGTTAAAATTGCACAAAGAAATAACGATGTAAAATTAAAATTTATAACAATCGTAATTCATAAGAATTAACAAAAGAAACAGTCTCATAGCTTCGAGCAACGCCAAGCACAAATGAGAATAAATTATTGATTTTCAAAGCGTAAAACCGTTTTAAATGACCAGGTGTACAGACGAGTGCACGGAGACGTGCCAATGCTCTTAGTTTCCTAGAGTTCTCTATTTATTGTTGGCGGAAGCTCCTTATGATCTGTATTCCACACCATCGCTGCGTAAACCAATCTCTTTCAAGTCCAACGCCCACGGATCAGCCTATGAACAAAGGTGAGGCCTAGGTGAGCGGCAAAAGGGGAAGAGCACATTTTACCCGAATGGCTAGAAGTCATGCTTCGCAACGCGGTCCACACCAGCCTCTGAATGAGCTCATCTCGTATTGGAGTGCCAAACAAAATACTTGCACTGGAACATTTACCTATGAACACGTGTCAGTTTCAGCCTCAGGTGTAAATAAAAAGGGGACATTAAGGCAAATATTAAGTGGAGTAATAGAACAAGTTAAGGAGAGTGGCAGAGATGGTGTAATATTTATTTGCCAATATAGGTAAAGGTATGTATCACGGAGGGGCCCCCGGGAACGGGGCCAGTCTGCCCGTGCTTCCAACGTTGGGAGGAAGGATGAGGGGGAGACCCCAAGGGCGACCAGATCCGGATGCCGACGGGCGCAAGCATGGGCGGGGTCCTTGACGTTTCCAGATAGAACGCATCCGACGCCGCACGGTCCCTGCCCACAAGCTACCAACCTTCGGCGTGCCCAAGAGCGGAGCCCCACGCTGAGGAGAGACCTGAGTGGTACCGCAACAACGCCAGGAAACAAACCTTTACAGAGCGCAAGCCACCGCCCAGCCGCAACCTGCAGAACACCGTCGCTTGCCCCTACAACCCTGAAACACTTGGCAAGGAAGATGAGAGGAAGAAGAGTCATGGTAGGAGATGAACCACCCCAGCAATCGCCTGGCGACCCGGGGAAACCATGAAAAGCCCATGGGCCAAAGTGGGCGGTGGCCGGGTATCGATCTCGGGACTTCCCGAATGCGGGTCACAGACGTAACCGCTTGAGCCACCCCGTACTCTACGCATTCGACAGTATAGGAGAGGGAAGGCAGGGTTTCTGGTAGCATTTGCATTTAACAAAATATCACCCTTTACTTCTCAGTTTTTCTAGTGTTTAACAATTCCTAATTCTCCCTCTGTAATTTAAACAACGACGCCTTATGTGAAGTAATTTCTTTCGTCTTTACGTTCACTGCTATAATTGGTTCCCTCATACAGTTGTAAATGCTCTATAGAACATCAAACAGTGTTTGGTATACATTCAGGAACAATGTACCTCGCATCTTAACTATGCAGTGGTCTACATTGTGACTTCAGTGTAGAACAGAGCTACAGAAGTCGTGGGAACTAATGTTTCCTCGCCCTTAACGAAAACTAACAATGCAGCAAACAGAATCCCAGTGCACTGGCTGTTTAATGCACCGAGAAAATGCTCATTCCGATAATTTATCCCAACAGGATGTTCAAAGCCACTGCTTTGCAGGTTTGCATTCTGCTTAACCGAGCTAAAGCTTGCGGAATGCTTGCAATTCCGCACATAAAGCATACAGATTTTCAACTAAGTAAGGCTACTGAGGCTAGTTTTATCACTTTCATGAACATTTTACTTTATAGATAACAACTAATTGATTCTTTTAACTCAAGAGAAATCAACGTTAAAAGCACGTATCTATGTTTTAAGTATCCACAGTATTGTGGCGTATTAATAATTTGGGGGGTTGCATTGTCATTCCCAGACATATTATTGTTCTACATTGTCATTATTGATACATTACGTTCCTTGTACACCGGACCTCCAGTGTTTAGAAGAGATTTTGTGCGCCGAGGGGTCCCTGGTGGTCTACAACTAATATATTGTACAGTTTTAATTCTTTTAATATATACATTATGTTGATCGGGGAATTAATCAGGATTCACATGTCAATTTCATTTGTATTTTTGCATTTTCTTTCTTTGTTTCTTTCTTGTTTTTTCTTCGGCGGGGACGCCTCAGTTTTGTAAGTCGGAAGATATTAATAATTTGGGGGTTACATTGCCATTGTCATTGCCAGAGACATTATTGTTTTACATTGTCATTACCAGACACATTGTTGCTTACGTCACTCCTTGCTGGTAGCTTTGCTAGCCACGAGTGGTGGGAGATATAGTGTGTGTCTTAGAATTCCGTGAGGAGCGGATAGCGTGTGCAAGCCGGCTTTTGGATCGGTAAACATCTCCTCTCATCTTTCAAATTTAATAATGTAGGAACCCCAAACGGTTGGAAAAAAATCTAGGAATATTTAAGTAGATTTGTGTTATGGATTTTGTACAGTGAAAAACCCACGCCTTCCTCTTAACCTCCACCCACGTTTCGGTCCTCCGCAGCCAAGTTAGTATACGTCCCCTCAATGTATGTACTGGGTACTAGAAATTAATTTAATTTTCTTGTGAACTTTTAGGCCTCTACCCAGAATGTTACAACATCCAACCGTATTTCTTATAGGATATTTAAGTGATTATAATAAGAACAGAATATAACCTCTTTGCATTTTAATCAAATTTCAGGCAGGCTTCTGTATTACTCTTACTCAGGTTGAAAAGAGAACTTCCTAAACACTCTTACCTGTTACATTCGCATTACTTTCCCTGCCCACTATTGTTTATTTTTTTACAGTTTCTATAAAATATTCTTGCAAAAGCCTATTGTGCTATCTACTTTAAGTAAATTGAGATAAACATTAGCATGAGAGATAGTTAATTTTTCTTTCACACAAGCCGTCTGTAGAACAAGGTTGTCAAGGTATAATCAGACTGAAAATTTCAATGTTATAGCCTGGGTTTGAAGCACGGAACTTAGGGTTTGCTTTCGGTTGTTCTAAGGAACTAGGTACCATGGTGACATGCCGGGATGACGTTAACTTTTCTAACTGAGCTTATTTTTCTTGGCAAACCAAAAAGAGATCTCAAATTATTTTGAAACGGTATACCCCAATGGCGAATTACATAGCCTTAAGTCTCTGGGACAATGGAATAGAATTTTGTATTTTTACTTTATCTACTACGTATAGTAAGTAGGGGAAGTATTGTATTCCACCCAAAAACTGGATACCGAGATTTCACCGGAAATACATGTTTTGAAGCCCCCTGAATAAAAAAAACATTTTTGGAAACATGTCCATGTGTGTCTGTGAACAGCATAACTCAGAAATGATCAGTCGGATAACACCAAACTTGGTATTTAGGTTCAGTATCTTCCAGAGATGCGACACGAAGGTTTCGAGAAAATCCCGCCACCCCAGATTACCCTTTACATGGAACATTTTTCCAAAATTTTAGTTTTCTCAAAAATGGCACTAACGGTTTTGAATAAAATACCATAATTTTAAGACATTTTTATGGCAAATGAATTGTATATCTCGAATTTTCTGGGAATTTCTCCAAAAGTATTCTTCATTGTGAACGACTTTTGCATAATTGATAAACCATAAGAGATAGACAAAATTTACTACACAAAAAATGTGAATCGCGTTAAAATACACAAGTTATGTCATATACATTTTCTTTGTTGAGTGAACCATTTCCGAGATATTGCTTGTTATTCCCTTAAATTTCCCAATACTTATACTTTTTATCAAATGGGAATTCGTTATTCATTTTTTCATTTGTTTCCCCTGGTAATGCAAAGAGAATGGAATACTCTACATAGCAACCAGCTCTTAAAATATTTGACTATAGCTTAAAGTCTACCATATTCCCCTTGCATCTACAAGAAAATTAGCAATAAGATTAACATCTCGTTATCTCGATTAACGTGAAGCATATGCAGAATAAGCGTTTGTAAAAATAGTTTGTACAAGAGTAGAGAAGATTTTTTTTTAAATTTTAAAGCTATTTATTTGAAAATTAGCTCACGTAATATGAATAAATGAAGAATTGAAATAGTTTCTCATATACTACAATTAAATGTTTTAATTAGCAAAAAAAATGCAAAACTGCCTTACAATTGAAGTTTGTCACAGAAGTATAATAGTGACATTTTCTAATACATTAGTCCAGTGAAAATAAATGTAAGCATTTTATTGGATTTGGTGTTATTAATTCTAGGAAATAAACGTTTGTTTTTATAAAGTTTTTCAGTATAAATTATTTTTTGTGAGCCAATGAATAAGGTAACCTTAAAATGTATGCTTGAACCTTTAGATAGCATATTTTCGGTTATGTATGCAAACTTGCATAAAATTAGAGCAAAACTGAAACGCAAAGAATAAATTCCATGTGCAAAAATGCAAAACTAAGAAAATGCACATACAGAAAAGATCCAGTAGGGTTAAAATATAGCACACGGATAATTTAAATACCTCACTGGGCTTTTAATAATGGTGGATCGTGAAAAATGTTTGGCAAAAATGGTTTACACGCATACGTTCTTCTTGCGTAATGTTCATAATTTCTGGTTTTATATTGTCCCTAAATTCGTCTATGGTGTAGGTATTGTTCCTACAAACTTTCTTCAGCGTGTAGTGATCCCGTTGTTTTAAATTTATTGTCCAAACACCTCACAGTGTCTCTACCCGGAACTGGATAACCAGGAAATTGCTACTGAAATTGTCTACATATCAGTCTACATGATTGAGTTTTCACCTATGTATTGTACATAAAAATACGCTGTTCAAACGTGAATTTATTGGCAGTCATTTCCGTGGACTAATAAGGAAATCACACACAACACACGTATTATCGAAACATTTCGCAGTACGAAGACAAAGCAACGACTGAGGCAGCTCGCAGCTGAAACGTACCCTTCACACGTCCTGCACCGTAATACTGAGGTCACTGCCGTCTCGACCGTTACGCATATAAGGAAGTTGTGGCCTTGGCACAAAACAAAGGCACGGTATAAGCGTTTATAGAAGTAAAAGAACGAGTATTAGAAGATTGCATCAGAAATTAACAAATCTGAAGTCCATAGCTCCCAGCTAAGTACTAAAGCTCACTCCAACGATATCAGGCTTGCTTTAATATGCTTGACCTATTGCAAGGTCCCTGCTGTGCTTTCATCACGTGGCCTCACTGCTGCAGCGTTAACAAATTTTAAATTGAAAATAGTATATTTTCAGATGTGCTAGAGGGCAGACTAAACTTGTTAGTATTTTTCCATTTTCAGGAGTACTCTTGGTATTTAAAGTTGCATAATTATACCTTTTGGGCTATATTTTTACTTTCTCTACTGGTTATCTACAGTAAGTAGACAAATTATTGCATTCTACCCAAAAATTCAATACCGAGATTTCACCGGGTTATACTACAGGCTTTGAGACTCCTTGAATCCCCCCCAAGCATTTTGGAAACAGATCAGTCTGTCTTGAACGTGTAATTCAAGAACGAAAAGTGTCTTCCAAGAATGCGACACGAAGATTTTCAAGAAAATCCTCACCCCAAATTACTCCTTACATGAAAAACTTTCCTTGTTTTAATTTTTTATTCAGAAATGGCTCCAATGATTTTGGTGAAAATACCATCCGTTTTAGGATATTTTAATGGCAAACAAAATGTATATATTGAATTTTCTGAGAATAGTCTGTGAAGTTCTCTTCATTCTGAATGACTATTGCATAACTGGCAAACCCTAAGAAATAGACAAAATATTACTACATAAAGAATGCTGTGACAATTTATGTCAAAATTGTTTTAGCTTTAACCATTTCCGAGAGATTCTTTGTTATTTGTTTGAATTTTCAAGTACCCTTGTTTTTTCAAGTGGTAAGTCTCTATTGTTTTTTTCTTGTGGTCCTACAAAGAGATTGGAATTTCAAAGCTATCATATAGTGATCCGCTTTTTTCACATCTATCACTTTAGCTACTGCATCTTTTTGTTCATCAAGAGAATGTATAATGAAAGTTCATCTTGATTAACAAGAAGTACACAGAAGAATAAGCTTTTGTAAGGATGTTTTGTAGAAGAGTGAATAGAGATAGTAATGTGAATGTAACATGAAATACTTTTTTCTGTCCTTTCTACGAGTTCTTGAGTATTTTAAATTTCATACTTACATCCCTTGAACTTCCATGAAGTTTAGCATGTTTAGGCCGGTTTAATACATAATTTCACCCTTAAAACTTAACCAATTAATGTAGTCTGTAATGTAAAAGATGTGTAAGTGATGCTACATAAAAGAGAACAAATAAATTAATCTCATTTTTTAGCTTTAAGGAATTGCCTCGCAAATGTCGAGGTAAACGTTTTACTGCATACATTTTAGAGAATCATAAGTTGAATTGCTGTTTAGAAATGAAAAGCTGGATTTGAGTAACTCCGATGAGGGTTATATGCATCAAACTCCACGTCAGCAATTAAGGGTTATACACATTTCACAGTTAGAGCCACGGCGGAACAGTTTTTCTTGCGCTGAATGAGTAAACCCTCATAAAATTAAATTTTGCACCATGATTTCCTATGCTAATACCTCCCAGCCTCGGGATTAAAGCGGCGCAGCGGGCGCACGATGCGTCTTGCTGGCGCTATCAAATCTCATTACCGCTGATGAGTTTCCTCTGCAACAAACCCTGTCACTTGCATCCTTCTGGGTATGTTGCCAACCGGGACAATGCTTCACTATGTCCTTTGTAATATGACAACCATTTCATCCATGCGACATTCAAACGTTCATATAACAGTTGTGTATTGTGTCGGTGAGCGAATTCTGTGACGCATTTGCGTATGCTTGACACTTCTCTGCCACCGCATGCTTGTCTAAGGTGACAAACAGGTGCTTTTAAGGGAGAAAATATACCTACAGCATAAGTCACTTAAAATGTACTATTTTGTGAATTAATGTAAACTAAGTTGTCGAACAAATACGCTTTTTGTTCTTAATATGTACTATACATGTCTTGAAACACAAATGAGCTCGTGTATACTGACACAGCGGCTGTGACCCAAGGTCGGCGCCAGGCAGTCAGAGATAAACAAAGATAAGTCGCCTTCTCGCCCGGTGTAAACACCAGAAGCGCTATAGGCAGATAACCATAATCTTCTGGAGGTTTCCTTCCCCCACTTCCAGAATGTGGAAGGTTCTGTGGAAAATTCCATTAGATATACAAGCGAGCGCTCTCGCGAGTGAGTCAGTGAGTTAATGACTTAGCAATTGCGATGTAAAGTGCTGTTCTTCGTGAGGGTTTGTGACGATGACGACTGTCGTGATGTGCAGTGAGCACTGCTACTGCAGGAGAGAGACTGGAGACGTCTTGCGTTCGACTGAACCGTCCGGAAGAAAAGGCTACGAAGAAAGTGAAGAGATGGCGAAATTGAAGCAGTTCACATTAGTGAAGTGGCTGTGAACTAAGTGAAGTCCCAGTGAAAGTTGAACTAGATAAAACAATGAAGTGACAGTTGAAAAGCTGGATAAAGTCCCACTGCTGACGAGCTTAGTACATAAGAGTCTGAACGGTGTCCCGCTCTCAGTTCAATCCTATTGTTACATGTTGGGGTGAAGGCCGAAAAGCTTACCAGAAAGTTATTAATTTAGGTTACTCCAACACGCACATGGGGGCACAACTCGCTAGCAGCATACGTCCGGAACCTTGGTGTGTAGAATTAAGAGGAAGGCGTGGGCTTTTATATTACATTGAAGGATTACATAACACACATTACCTGGGATTTATTCACAAAAACAAATAGTTAACAACAAAACGGGATGAAGGGAGATGCCACGGACCGTAAACCGGCCACACACGACTGGTTCCAACGACCACTTACTCTCGAGTGACGCTATCTTTGCCCCCACCAACCGTGTCTAGCAAAAGCCAGGCAGGGCTGACGTCATACCAGACAATTTCAAACAGATCTCTCCCTTTGGCGTGGTCCGCGGCAAAAGGAAAGACCGTCAAACCGAAATATAACTAAGGAGACTCAATAATGCTACGTCTGGTATCCACAATACAGCACATGTGACTGGTAATGACAATAAAATTAATATGCCACAATATGGTGCACTAAATAAGTTGTATCATTTTCTGTTCGAATGCCCAGTGTGACCAGACGCACCTGTTTGCTTCACTGGTGGTGTTTGCTTCACGTTATTTTCCGATATGGAGCGACGTATAGAAGCGCTTCGAGATTATTGACCAGTAAATGACACTAGAATTAAATAATAATGACCATTGTAAGCGCTCCTAGCTTTCTTTTGAGTAAACTCGTTGGTTTCGTTCTTATACTATTTGATATTTGTAGTGTAAAACATAAAACTGCTCTTAAATGTCTTTAGTTTTCAATTAGAGATTTTTGTAATTACAGAGTTTATTCTCAAATTTATTAATTTGTATCTCGTTAAAACTAAGCGCAATTTTAAGTAGATACAACAAATTTGTTTCAGTAGTGCAACGATTGTATATAGTATTGGTATAAAGCAACAGCTTTGAGTTAATTAACCTTTATTTGTTTCAATAGTTGGTAGTAACATCATTTATTTTAACGAAAGTTGTACAATTTCTCCAATTTAAGTAATAATAATTATTTGGTTTATTGTATTATTCCTTGGAGTATAACTTGTAATGTTTATTTAATTAAATGTTTGTACATATGACTCTTGAGCTGTTTTTTCCTCTCACAGAAATTTTGAATTAATTGTATGTAAAACTTGTATCACATTATATCTTTAATATATGTTTTGCTTAGGGGTAACGGCAGAGGAAAACGTGACAAAATGGAAATGTGTATCATAATCTAGTAAACAAAATCTGTTGTGAAACTTTCACTGACTTTCTCTACCCTATATCGTTTATTACTGGGTATACAAATTAGTCTTACTAAAGCTTATTTTTCTATCTACTACATTTTAATCCAAATAAAGCTTTACTGAAACAGCTACATTACTCATTTTGTTAAAGATACAAAGAGAACAGCGATGGTCAAATGCTTAACAACTGGACGATATATACTTGTCTTAAAATGTCATAATGTTTCCTACAATCACAAGAAACACCTGATTGTTGAAAGGACTTTAAGAAAATCACCAAGATATTAACAATTTGGACATTTACTGGTTCAAATCCGGCGGTGGGAGATGGATTTTTTCGGACGTGAACATCCTTAGCATGCCTTCCTTCGGAAGGAAAATGAAGCCGTGGTCCCGTGTCGTAATTTACGGCACGTAAAAGAACCTCATGTCTGATAGAGGCCTCTGAACAAAATTACCGTCTTTTACGCCCAATAAAGAATGGGACATCATTTAACGAGCGTCCATAAATAAAACTAAATTTAATTTCGGACCTTTAATAACGGATATCTCAGAAACGGCTGACATCACAAACAAACTTATTGAAAGCAAATTGTATGTTTTAATAAATCTACATTTCTTGTGTAGTGTGCTTTAATCTATCGCCTTACGTTTACCAGTTATGCAAGATAATACAAAATTCCTTTCTTAAAAACTTTCGTGTGGAATATTTGGAATATACCGAAATTAAATACAAAGTTTGATATTTATTTGACACACCCACACCCTCTCACACACACGGATCTTTTCTAAAAACTTGGTTGTTTTTTTTTTATTCAGGCAACCTCAAAACGCGTTTCCACTAGGCATGTAGTATAAAAGTAAAAAGAAACAGGCCAGATTTGCAGGTGCGAACAGGCCTTGGCAAAGTAATAATAAAAATAATAGTTTGAACAATGCATTTGAAGCCTAAATATTTTATTAGTTGCCAAAGATAGCTTCTGAAGTAAATACCAAGAACAAAATGTTTTTAAAAAACGTCCAAAAAATCGAAAGCAAGTCCCTGTGCAAATGTTTTTCTTTACCCCGAGTTTTAACACAGAGAAGCAATCCTGTTCCAGTAACCAACATTGATTTTCCCGATTTGGGGGACGGACCTGCCCCAACTGCCAATACTAAAGTGGATGACCAAGATTAAACTAAAGGACCGAAACCTCCATCCCACTTCGGGGCAACTTCCTCTCCAGAATGATTGCGTTTGCTACAACAGTCTTAAGCCCTTTAGCTTCCAATATAACCAAACTGTACATACAAACGAAAGTAAACAACCGGCCGCTATAACGCTATCTACCGCAAAGTAGACTCTGCTCCAATACTCGGGATTACTACTACTTCCAAAGGCAGCGAACCGACCAAAGCTAACGGGACCAAAAGCTCACTTAATACCCAAATCATAGATCTCGTTTCCTCTATGAAACGGACCGTTTTAACAAACAGTACTTTATGTTGATAGTGGAATATTATCCCGCTCCCTATCTAGTTCTAGCAACCCTTGTGTTTATAGGCAGCTCCTCTTTTGCCATAGGGGCACAATAACGTTAAGACTGCTAAAAAGTTGAATTTTTTATATCTGATTATCCGATGAAGCTTAAACAGTATTCAGAATTAAAAAATGTACTTTTGTTTAATTATATAGCCTGTGATTTATCAGAAACTGAGAGAAAACTAATACCCATTTAAATCCGTTGTACATAGTGCGAAATACATATCTTGTTTTGTGATAAAGTCAAGAAGTGTTAAGATACAAAGCTGAACTTGACTATACTTACAGAACAGTTTCATTGCTTAAGTACGCGAATAAATCACAAAAAAAGCAATATTATGGGCAATTAAGACACACAAAGGCGCTTCGTAACGCAGAAAGATAACGTAGTGGGAGAGAGAGTTTTCTTGTATGCTTAACTTCGTCTTTAATTTACTTTAAATTTCAGATAAAAATTGAATGAATACCTACAAGGAAAGCCCAAGGGAAATAAAACCCAACAAATTCTTTAATTTTATTTAAGAATGTGACCAGAAATCTGTTTGTCATAAGCAGAAAAACATAAAAAAAATTTAACAGAAAAGATGCATTAAAATAGATGCATTGTTAAGTTATCCTTCTTGAAAAAAAAACTATAATTTCGGTATAACTTAGGATTACGCTATTGAAAATTAAATTAAATTGAGTTTTACAGGGTTATTCAAAAAGAAGGAACACACTTGAAATACTTATTTCTAATGAACTGCCATAGATGGCGACACATGTGATACATCACTAAATAGAGCAAAGTCCAAAATTTTATTTTATGTGTCCAAAATTAGTAACGTTTGTTATTAGAGTGCGACCAGTACTTTGCATACGCAACCAGCTTCTGCAAATTTATTGTATCAATTGTAAATTTGTTTATGACGAGAACTTACAAGAATGAAACAATGGATTCACTCTTTGCATACTGCAGCACCAAAACAACCTTTTCTGTGGCGTAAACAAACACAGCGCCGCTGTAGGCACTGAATGGAACTAATAGGTGTGGGCTTAAAACTTTGAACTTTCTTCTATTCAATGATGTGTTGATTGTGTTGCTATCTATTGTCGTTGATTAAAAATGAATATTTAAAATCTGTTCCTTCTCTTTGAAAAACCCTCAAATTTGAGAACGCTCTTTAACAGCTGTGGCTCTTAACATTCCATTCTATATTGCGTGTGAATGACCGGAAATTTTGCTCAGAGGCCTCTTTATCAGGCTTGAGGTTCCTCTACGTGCCGTAAATCTACGACAAGGGACCAGCGGCTTTACTTCCCTTCCGAAGAAAGCCATACTAAGGATTTTTACGCCTGATTTGAACTCGCACCTCGGGAACTAGAAGCTCATCTAGCACCTCGACCCACAGGGATATTTTGTGCATACATCTCTGGGAGGAACGGATGAGATGAAGGAACCTCAGGTGACGTATGGGCTGCAGGACCGGCTGACGCAGGAAACAGAGACACGCAGAGGTCTCTAATAGTTACAGATTTGAACCACCCAGCCGGAGAGCGCTCAAGGCAGCCCTCCCAAGCCACTGGAGGTGGCTCACTGGCTCCCCTCCAGCGGAGACCGAGAAAAGCTCGACCCAGCAGGGGAGACTCCATCGGTCTCCATCTGACGGGGCTGAGAAGAAGTTCCAACACGCAAGCCATCTGCGCCATCTGTCCGCAATCATCCAACACACAACTCTGGAGTCAATCTGTAACGTGAAAGAGGAATATGAAAAGAGAGGGAATGCGGGAGAGAGAAATTCAGGGGAGTCAATGATCCTTCCCAGCTTACACCTAGCGACCCTGGGAAACCCCGAAAGAAGTCATGGATCAGGAAGTTCGGCCGCGATAATCCGGAATGCAGCCGCCTAAGCCATTCCACTCGATTGAGTATAATAAATATAAAAATCTGATGTGTTACACTCACATGACTTTCTCTACTCTTGTACAAACTATTTTTACAAACGCTTATTCTCCATATGCTTCATGTTAATGGAGATATCGAGATGCCAATCTTATTGATAATTTTCTTGTAGATGCAAGGGGAATATGGTAGGTTTTAAGCGATAGTCAAATATTTTAACGCTGGTTGCTATGTGGCGCATTCCATTCTCTTTGCATGTCCAGGACATAAAAAAATGAATAACGAATTGGAGAAAAAGTATAAGTATTGCAAAATTTAAGGGAATAACAAGCAATATCTCGCAAACGGTTCACTCAACTAAAGAAATGTATATGACATAAATTGTGTATTTTAACGCGATCTACATTTTTCGTGTAGTAAAATTTTGTCTATCTCTTATGGTTTACCAGTTATGAAAAAGTCGTTCATAATGAAGAATACTTTTGGAGACATTCCCAGAAAATTCGAGATATACATTTTAATTATCATGACAATATCTTAAACATATGATATTTTAATCAAAATCGTTAGAGCCGTTTTTGAGAAAATTAAAATTTTCGAAAAATGTTCCATGTAAAGGGTAGTCTGGGGTGAGGGGATTTTCTTGAAAACCTTCGTGTCGCATCTCTGGAAGATATTGAACCTAAATACCAAGTTTGGTGTTTATCCGACTCTTCGTTTTTGAGTTATGCTGTTCACAGACACACAGACAGACACACAGACACACAGACAGACACACACACGGACATGTTTCCAAAAATGCTTTTTTTGGATTCAGTGAGTCTCAAAACATGTATTTCCGGTGAAATCTCGGTATCGAATTTTTGGGTGGAATGCAATACTTCCCCTACTTACTATACGTAGTAGAGAAAGTAAAAATAGATGCAGTAAATTGGAGCTGACGTTTTAGGTGGAGGCTTGAAGTTACGTCCTCGAACCTGGTAGATTATATTGGACGATGAATTAATG
Source organism: Deroplatys truncata (assembly GCA_030765065.1). Classification (NCBI taxonomy): domain Eukaryota; kingdom Metazoa; phylum Arthropoda; class Insecta; order Mantodea; family Mantidae; genus Deroplatys; species Deroplatys truncata. The sequence goes on from CM060984.1 coordinate 70,881,443, forward strand.
AAATGGGTGAAATTATGGCAAATAAGCTTAACGTTATCCGACTTTCATCTTCTCAGGATAAGGGAGAACTCTGAAAAAACCTTATCCGAATAATCATCCTAACCGAGATTGAACTCGGTACCTCTTTGAATGTAAAGCAGATATGCCACCCCTACAGTACAGAGGCAGGCGAGCAGAGTTAAGAACTTCTAATGCAAATGGTTTCGAAGAATGCCAACTGAATGCTTTATAATGCAGATTTCAATGTTGGTCTGCAGTCGTCTATCAGTTTTGTAGGAGTCTCTCCATTTAACACACACCACTCACACAAACAGAAAATAATAATAAATAAATAAAGTGGTGTAATGATTAACAAAATCTGATGTGTTACACTCCCATGACTTTCTCTACACCTGTACAAACTATTTTTACGAACGCTTATTCTCCATCTACTTCATGTTAATCGAGATAAACATTTGCAGACTCTATCTTCTTGCTAATTTTCTTGTAGATGCAAGGGGAATATATATTTACAAGGGAATATAGAAATACAGTAGCCTTTAAGCACATACATATCTCTTAATAGCTGTTTGCTAGGTGCAGCACCATTCTCTTTGCCAGATTAATACTCTTTGCATATCCAAGACAAAAAAATTAATAAAAAATTCCCATTTGAGAAAATAAGTATTGAGAAATTTAAGGGAATAACAAGCAATATCTCGAAAAAGGTTCACTCAACAAAAAAAATGTACATGGCATAAATTGTGTATTTTAACGCGATCTACATTTTTATATAGTAACATTTTATCTATCTCTTATGTTTTACCAGTTATGCAAAAGTCGTTCACAATGAAGAATACTTTTGGAGACATTCCCAGAAAATTCAAGATATACATTTCATTTGTCATGAAAATATCTTAAACATATGATACTTTAATCAAAGTCGCTAGAGCCATTTTTGAGAAAATTAAAATGTTCGAAAAATATTCCATGTAAAGGTTAATCTGTGGTGGGGAGATTTTCCTGTAAATCTTTCTGTCGCATCTCTGGAAGATACTGAACCTAAATACCAAGTTTGGTGTTTATCCGACTGTTCGTTTCTGAGTTATGCTGTTCACAGACACACACGGACATGTTTCCAAATTTTTTTTTTGGATTCAGGGGGTCTCAAAACATATATTTCCGGTGAAATCTCGGTATGAAATTTTTGGGTGGAATACAATACTTCCCCTACTTACTATACGTAGTAGAGAAAGTAAAAACCGGCCTCTTTAATATGATGAAGATTGCATTTGTTTAGAAAATATGGTATTGCATACTCGTATATGGTTTTCTTTTCTTAGCTAACTTAGCCGTTTATTTGATATTTGGAACCTTATAGTTGGATCAATCATTTCATCTTGAGCTTTTGAATGGTTAATCACGACGATGTGACTTCGAGGACTACTACCATTATCAGCACGGCGGTGAATCTATTCATGAAAGTCAAGACCTTTAATTCGGAGAGCGTTGGCCAGTACTGTGGGCAGGGTGTTGTGTCTCTTGATTCTCAGTAGCCCTCCTCTGGGACGACTTCCCAACACATGCGGAAGGGTTTCAAACTTTTTCTCAAAGATATCCTTGCGGTTTATAGGTTATGGAGGCTTTTAAATGAAAATCAAGGAGGATATCTTAAAGATGAGAGATCGTGGTTCACTTTTGTTTAGTCAGCATCATCCACATGGTTTGAACCTCAAGCCCGTTCCATCCCAATTACAATTGTTTACTCCATGTGAAATTTGGACGGCCTAATTTGGTTTTCCTCGTCTATAATTAGTCATTTCTTAGGCTATTGGCTTTCATCCATTATGTCTAAATGTTCTTTTTCAACTCTTACGCCAATTTCAAAACGAGCTAACACCTCTTTTGTTTAGTAGATTGCTTAAAACAAATTAAACCTCTTGCTATCTTAGCCTCCCAAAATATACACACAGAAAACAAGCTTATAAAAGAAATACAGATGTCATATAACCATGCAATGGAACAAGGAAAACAAGTGATATTGCTTTGGATTCCATAGCACTAGGCAATGAGAGAGCGGACGAAGCAGCTAAAGCGGCCATCCAAAAACCAACACTTAATGCAGAGATAACATTCTGACTTAGCTCTATACATCCGAACCAAAATCATTACCTCATGGAAAAAAATCTGATGTATTACACTCACATGACTTTCTCTACTCCTTTCCAAAGTATTTTTACAATCGCTTATTCTCCATATGCTTCATGTTAATCGAAATGTTAATCTTATTGCTAATTTTCTTGTAGATGCAAGGGCAATTGATAGGCTTTAAGCGATAGTCAAATATTTTAAGTGCTGGTTGCTATGTGGAGTATTCCATTCTCTTTGTATTACCAGGACAAAAAAAATAAATAACGAATTTGAGAAAAAGTATAAGTATTGGAAAATGTAAGGGAATAAAAAGCAATATCTCGAAAATGGTTCACTCAACAACAAAAATGTATGACATAAATGGTGTAATTTAACGCGATCCACATTTTTGTGTGGTAAAACTTTGTCTATCTCTTATGGTTTACCAGTTATGCAAAACTCGTTCACAATGAATACTTTTGGAGACATTCCCAGAAAATTCAAGATATACATTTCATTTGTCATGAAAATATCTTAAACATATGATATTTTAATCAAAATCGTTACAGCCATTTTTGAGAAAATTAAAATTTTCGGAAAATGTTCCATGTGAAGGGTAATCTGAGGTGGGGAGAGTTTCTTGAAAACTTGTCGCATTTCTGGCAGATACTGAACCTAAATACCAAGTTTGGTGTTTATCTGACTGTTCGTTTCTGAGTTATGCTGTTCACAGACACACACACGGACATGTTTCCAAAGATGCTTTCTTTGGATTCAGGGGGTCTCAAAACATGTATTTCCGGTGAAATCTCGGTATCGAATTTTTGGGTGGAATACAGTACTTCCCCTAAGTAAAAATATGGTCTCAAAATCAAGAAACAAGCTACTTATTGTATTAGAATCTTCAAACAACAGATGTATTTTTACAAACTTAAACAGGAAGCATCAAGTTATCATTCATTACCCGCTTAAGAACTGGACATACACTCCTATCTGATCACCAAAGAAACTCAGCCGCAGTGTTCAACATGGAAAACTCCATTGACAGTTTCCCATGTACTCGCAGAATGCCAACGTTATAACCCACACAGGAAAATGTATAACTTCGCAAATAATATTAGCTGTCCTAACAATGTATTAAACACTACTGTAGTATAATTATAACTGGACAACGGAAAAGTTCAATGCCATCACCGGGATTTGAACCACGGATCTCCCAGTATCCGTCCGGTTGCTCTAACCACTGAGCTACCATGCAACATGCGAATCGGTTCGGGAATTTAATGTCGTACCGGCATGTTGCCATGGTATCTCAACGATTAGTATAACCGGAGGGAGACCGAGAGATCCGGTTCAAATCCCCGGCGATGGCATTGAATTTTTCAATTGTCTGATTCTATCTTTCCAACCTTGCCAACTGTGCTGTTATGTGTTCTTTTTATGTTTTGTATCTGTATTATACATCCAGCCAGTCACTTTACGTTGCTTGTCCCCTTTGCTTAACGCTCTCTTTGGTGCTCTTTTTTTTTTCCTCTGTGGGTTGCTGACGTGGCATGTGCTTTGGCCGTACGCGCTGAGTGGTGGATTTCTGTCCGCATTGCAGGGATAGCTCTCTGCCCGGCAACTACTCATGCGGATTGTGGAAGTTTTTGTAATGAATTTTCAAGGAACGTCTTTGTGATTTTCGGTGGATCGACCTTATGTAAAGGTAGGCTTTATTATCAGTTTTATGTCCTGGTAATGGTGAGTGAATTTTGGGGCGGAAAACTTTATGTGTGTTTGAAAATAAGAATTCGTAAAGTGACTGGCTCTTGGAGTTGTTCATATGTTTAGTGTGTTTTGTTTCTTTTCCAGTTGAGTTATATTTTCAGTACGTGATTTTCAGTGTATAGTTAGTTTAAAATTTGTGATAAGAGCTTTACATATTTTGGGCACTTTGAAAATACATAGTTAGTTCAAAATTACAGTAATTCTGTTGTGTAAATTATGAGAGCAGTAATTGCAGTTAAAACCCAGTTATGCTGAACCCATTTATGCTGAACTTTGTAACTGACAACGGTTGGGTTGTAAAGCTACCTACATCTAGCTTAGCTGGACTTTGAAGCTCTCTGTTACCAGAATTTCATAAATGTCTGTTTCGGTCTTGTTCAACATTCTTAGCTAGTCTTTGACTAGCTAAACATAATTAAATATTTTGATCTGATGTTTATAGTGGCTTTGTTTTATAAAGTTTCTAAATTGATTTTGTTTGTGGAATTTTGTTTGACTTAATTTTTGCTGTATTTAAAACTTGCTTTACTGCTTTGCTCAATTGGTTATGGTTGGGTTACTATTTAAGCCATCTTTGTTTTACAGGTATTCTTTTATGGTTGGTTTACGGTTCTGGTTATTAATGTTTGTTTATTTTTATCATTAAAGTTCCTACAAAACAAACTTATCAATAGTAGTATATTTTTGAGAGTTCTGGTTTCCGTTTTGTTTTCCCCTACGGCACTCGTTAGGGCTTCCCTTTTCGTTTGGCCGGGGTTCCCTAACTCAGTCAAACAGCGGTATCATTGCAAATTACTGGTAGCAGAGCGTGGTTAATTGATTTGTCTGTATTGGTTAGGGAATATTTTTGGGTTTGTTGTTTGCTCTGTATTCTCCGGATCTCATTTTCTTACTTGTACCATATCCGTAGTATCAAGATGGCGGTATCGGTTAGTAATGTGGACAGATTACGGAAAGGTGAATTGTGGGTAGAGTTGGTTGTACGTGGAGGTCAATGTTCTATGACAACTGAAGTGGCTATTATGTTGGATGTTTTTCGACAAATTAAGGATGCTCCAATAATTACTGTTTCTATTGATCACGTGATAGTGACTAAGTGTGAGTCCACTTGCTCGTTGGCCTTAGCAGAGATTCAGGATAATTTAATGGATTTTGGGCGCGAGGATTCTCCCTCTAAGGCACAGTTGCTCCGGTGGCAAGTTAGAATTCGGCATTACTTGTTCTATTTAGATTATGTCTTACAGAGATTCCCTACTTTGCAGTCTTGTATAGCGTTGCAAAAGTTAAAGGATCAGTTTAAGGAATTAGCCCATAAGGTGGAGGAAGATTTTGGGACTACACAGAATGACACTGGGGCGTCTCCCTTGTATAATCAAGGATTGTCGGATGTGGTTCAGCCTGCGATTGCGGTATCTGCGTTTCGGCCACTTAGACTCGCTCATCCCCTCCAACAATTCGTGGAGGGCTTTCAGTTAAACGACATTGTTGATGTACCATCGGCTTTACAGTTTCTCTATTTTCTTGTTCGATTGACGCTAATGGCTAAGCGTTATTTGGTACCCACGGCTCAAGTGATAGAATTATTATCTGTCAAGGTGTCTGGGATAGTTTTGGACCTCTTAATGCGGTGTGCTGGTTTGGCCGAGCCTGTGACTCGCTTTCATTTGGCCCTATTAGACATGTTCATTCCACGTAGGGAATGCACGAGGATAATGCAAGACGTATATTTTCGTCCTCAGGGTCTAACGGAACCGTTTACAGAATATATGGTTCGGGTTAAGGAAATTGCTTTAGTGTTGGTGCTCCCTGATACGGAAGCGGAAATTTGTGATGTCATTTTATCAGGACTCAATCCAGTCGTCAGGTCGGCTTTGGTTTTAGGACCTCGGCCGTCAAATTTGCAGCAGTTGGAAGCATTGGTACCTAAACTCAATGAAGTTATGCTTGTTGATAGGCTGCGTCTGTCAGAGCCTCCGGGCTCATTAGCAACTCCTAATACCACTGTATCAGCTCTTTCTTCGGCCATTGTTCCGGTTTCTGGTCGTCGGGCCACTATTAAATGCTTTCAGTGTGGTCAGGAAGGCCATGTTCGACGAAATTGTCCCAATAGGAGGACCGTGAATCGGGGTTTTCTTCGTGTTTCTAATCAGGGGCGACAGTTTCGACCTTTATGACGCCAGAAGGTTAAGTCGACCATTTGTTTGTCTCGGCGTATTTGTGGTTATCCGTTTTCGGGTAAACCCTTAGTTCAAGTTTCTCTTGAGAAGTTGCCTTTATTGGCGTTATTAGATTCCGGAAGTTCTGTCTCTTTGATTCAGCTTGATTGGCTTAGGTTAAATTTACCATGTATTATGTCGCGTGCAACCACGTGTCAGTTGGTTTGTTTGATGGTCAATGGTCAGGCCTTTCAAGTTACTCAAAAGGTATCATGTACTATACGTTTCCCACGTTTTACGTGGAAACATAGTTTTTTTGTCGTTCCCAAGCTTCCTTATGCATGTGTCCTAGGTGCCGATTTTATGTCAAGGACTGGGATGGCTATTGATTTTTCCACTAGGCAGATCGCTTTTCATTTTGCTCCCCGGATAAAGTTGGACTTTGTGAGGGATTGTAAACCATCTCGGCCCCCTTTAACTTTGGGAGATATTAATTTGGTAACCCAAAATTGCGCAACTTCTTCTCTGTCTCATTTGTCCCCTGAACAGGCAAAGCAAATAGAGCATTTAGTTGGGGAATTTGATTCATTGTTTACAGATGTTTTAGGGGTCACTCATTTGACTCAATATGAAATTCAGTTAACTGATTCTACTCCGGTCAAGTTATCTCCATATAAGCTCACACCACCGAAGATGGCTATATTAAAAGAGAAAATACAGAAGATGCTTGACCAAGGGGTTATTAGACCATCTACTTCAAATTACAGCAGCCCCATATTTCTAGTACCGAAGGGAGATCAGGATTTTAGACCGGTCATAGATTATCGTCTCTTGAACAAAAGAATCCTTATTGAAAGTACCCCTTTGCCCGATTTGCATACAGCTGCTCATCATTTTTCGAAGGCTCGCGTTTTTACGACCCTGGATTTGAACAATGCTTATCATCAGATTCCTTTGGCTGAACATTCCAAGCATCTAACAGCTTTCGCTACCCCCTGGCGCCTTTATGAATTCAATAGGGTCCCATTTGGTTTGGCTACGGGCGCGCAAGTCCTCACTCGTTTGCTGGATAATTTGTTTTCGGACATAAAATTTAAATATTTGTACCATTACTTAGATGATCTTGTAGTATATTCCGAGGATTTTGACTCACATCTTGTTCATTTACGTGAGGTCTTTCGTCGCCTACAGAGCGCCGGGTTATCAGTTAAGCAGTCTAAAGTTCATTTTGCTACCTCTCAAATATCATTTTTGGGCCATATGGTTTCCCCTTCTGGTATTACCATAGACCCAGATCGCACTAAGGCTATTAGAAATTTTCCGGCACCCAAGAATAAGCGTGAGGTGGCTCGATTTTTGGGAATGGTTAACTTCTTCTCTAAATTTATTTCAAATTTTTCTACTCGGGCGGAACCTCTTAATTGCTTACGTAGGAAAGGGGTTACTTTTGCGTGGGCCGAGGAGCAGGAAGCGGCATTTGTTGATCTAAAAGAGGCTATTTCAAACCCTCCTGTCTTGGCTTTTCCAGATTTTGCTATGCCCTTTATTTTACAGACGGATGCTAGTGCTAGCGCGCTAGCGGCTGTTTTGTTGCAGGAATTTCCTGAGGGTCGTCGTCCCATTTATTATAGTTCGCGTACTTTATCTCCTGAGGAACGTAAATTTTCTACATATGAATTAGAAACCTTAGCGGTGCTTTTTGGATTGGAGAAGTATAGGGTGTACTTAGAACATGTGCATTTCTTTTTAGAGTGCGATAACCAGGCTTTAACGTGGGCGTTAGCTGTCCCAAGGAAGACAGGTCGTCTTGCGCGTTGGGGTGTCCGGATAGGTGCCTTTAAGTTTACTCCTTCCTTTATCAGAGGTTCAGAAAATTGTATTGCGGATGCTCTTACCCGGGTATTTTCCGAACCTACTGAGGAGTGTGTTTATTTCGAGACTTTGGATGCTCCTGCGGATACTCAGATTGAGAGCTTCTCATTTTCGGCATTTCCTGAAATGTTTGTCAGTATACCTGAACTTCAACTTACCGATTCTGGGTTGGCCTCAATTATTGAGCAAATTAAATCAGGAGTTTCACTGCAGGATTATAAGATTCATGAGGGTGTTTTGATGGGAAGAGCTAGTTTTGATCGGCGTTATAAAGTTATAGTTCCGAAGGCAGCTATTCCCATGATTCTCAGTTATTTTCACGATTCTCCTTTCGGGGGTCATTTAGGCATTGCCAAAACCAGAAATCGAATTCGTGAACAGTTTATGTGGCGGGGCATGGATTTCGATGTAAGAAAGCATGTTAAGTCTTGCCGCATTTGCGCATTGTCCAAACCCGCGCAGGCTACAAATTGGGGATATTTGGCTTCGGAGGTTCCCTCCGCGCCCATGGAAAAACTATTTGTAGATTTTATCGGACCGTTCCCTCGTTCTATTCAGGGAAATATTTTTGCATTGGTGCTTACTGATGCTTTCTCAATGTTCGTATGGATTTCACCTCTGAGTGCGGCTACTGCTCGCCTCGCTATTCGGGAACTTGGAACAATATTTGGATCTTTTGGTGCTCCTCAATATCTGGTCTCTGACAACGGTTCGCAATTTAAGTCGCGTCTCTTTCGTTCCTTTTGTTTTGATTGGGGTATTAAGCATTTTACTACTACCCCTTATTACCCTAACCCCTCATTAGCGGAACGGGTCAACCGTAACCTTAAGTCCGCTTTAATTGCTTATCATCACCAGCAGCACAATTGCTGGGATAAATACTTGAAGCAACTTCAGTTTGCTTTCAATTCTGCGAGACATGAGGTTCATAAGACGACGCCATTTTCATTGTTATTTGCCTACCAACCTGCGTCTCCTTTGGCTAATTTGTGGGCGTTAAATGATTTATTACCGGCTGACAATTCTCCGCATACCATTCGTACTAATTGGAAGGCTGCCTTGAATAATCTGCGTAGAGGCCACTCTATGAGAAAGCAGCGATACGATGCGTCCCGTCGTCCCTCCCCATTCAAAGTGGGAGATGTTGTTATGTGCCGTAACTATCCTCAGTCCTCGAAAGCAGATGCGTTTGCCGCGAAGTTAGCTCCTCGCTATCTTGGCCCGTTTAAGATTCTCAGAATTTATAAGGGGGTGTCTGTTCTTTTGCAAGAATTGTCTTCTTCCTGCAGGCGCCGCGCTCACCTGTCTCAGCTTAAATTGTATAACTCGGGGTAGCAAGTGAGTCACTTGGCATTGTCCTGATGATGGGTGACTCACTTTCAGGAATTAGCGATCCTGCCCCATGCGAGCTCTTGATTTGTCCCATTCCCTTAACCGGGATAAATCCTGTCCCATTCCTCTCCCAATCATCCTTTCTTATCCCTTCCATATTCATGAAAGCTCCCAATTATACTTTCCTTTCCCCCTACAGTAATGGTATCTTTTCGGATGTTAGCATATAGAACTCCTGTGATTTGTCTTCAGATCTTTGACACATGAGAATATCACTATTGCATACTTGCCAACTTTTACAGTTTGCCCGTAAAATGTATGGTTATGTCCGTGTGCTAGGGTATTCAAGAGTCAGTCACTTGCGAGTTCCTGAATATTTTGGAGGAATTTATGATTTCCTTTTCAAGTCAGTGTGCAAGATAAATATGGTAACATGTATGGTTATCTAAATCTGAAAGTTTTGCCTCATTTCCATTCGCCCTTGCTGGGGTATTTAGCTGTTGCGCAGAGCCTACCTTTGCTGTTGATCCTGTTATTTTGAGTGACCTTTTGTGTTTCTATAAATTTGGCTCGAATTTAATATCCTTTGTTTTTTATTTAATTTTTGGGGGTAATATTTTAAATTATAATTATATATATATATATTTGTAAGGTCACTTAATTTCAGTGGGTGTCAGCTTTATTAAATTGTTCTTATTGGGAAAATTTTCATGATTCCACACCGGTGATGCCTTGCCGGTATGCCCTGTTCACCTGCCTCTCCCCAGTTATAGTTTGTGTGGGGTCGGGGCAAGTGAATTATTATTTTGTTGTACATAGTTGTTATATAGTGCATTATGTCTCATAGCTGTTTCATTGCATACCATGTTTAATTCTTGTTCTATAATTGTAATGCTATACTTGTCTAATTTAAAAATGCACATGGTTTATTGTGACATTCAATATTTATATGTCTATAAAATTATAATTGATTGACGATGATTTAGTTTGTATATGTAAGTTTATATTTTGCTTTGTGAGCCCCCTCTGCTGCTTTGTTTTATTATGTTTCAGATTCTTATCCTTCTCGGCTACCATCCCTTTTTCCTTCCTCGTGCTACTCTGTGGGGACACGTTCTGGACCTTCTGAGTTGCGATGTGCTGACTGCTGTGCAAGTTTCTTCTGCTCTCGTGGTGTGTGCAGCCGGGTGGTCCTACGTGGGAATTTCACCGTCGGACGCTATTTGGTGGTTTAAAATACTGAAGCCTGTGCCTCCTCTTCCGGATCCTGACAACTTTATACATGTTTTGGCCCGCTTCAGTTTCGGCCTTAGCGTTAACCGTCTGCAGTGTCGGCGTTATTAGTAAAGAAAAATCTATACTCCTGGTTAGCGGCTTGTCCGCTTAATATTGCTGCCAAAATTATGATGCAAATTTTCGCCTGTGACTGTTCCTGGGAGTTATATACTTAAGTTTTTCATCACCTTGGATGGCTGCCCGGTTGCTACGTCGTGGTATATATACTGTTGGGGTTTGTGTGCCTCATTATGGTCTCCTCCATGTGTGTTCAGTGTCAGCTACTGAAGTTTGCGGACTGTATGTGTGGAGTTACCTTCTTCGTCTACTTACAGTGTAGCATGTTCCTTCTGTTTTCCTAGTTGTTTCCCCTTTTGGCTACTTATTGTTCCCTTTCCTCGAGTTCCTATAAATAGTTATTTGTTTTCTTCTCGCAAGCTCGCAGATTGGGGGGGGCTATTGTGCTGTTATGTGTTCTTTTTATGTTTTGTATCTGTATTATACATCCAGCCAGTCACTTTACGTTGCTTGTCCCCTTTGCTTAACGCTCTCTTTGGTGCTCTTTTTTTTTCCTCTGTGGGTTGCTGACGTGGCATGTGCTTTGGCCGTACGCGCTGAGTGGTGGATTTCTGTCCGCATTGCAGGGATAGCTCTCTGCCCGGCAACTACTCATGCGGATTGTGGAAGTTTTTGTAATGAATTTTCAAGGAACGTCTTTGTGATTTTCGGTGGATCGCCCTTATGTAAAGGTAGGCTTTATTATCAGTTTTATGTCCTGGTAATGGTGAGTGAATTTTGGGGCGGAAAACTTTATGTGTGTTTGAAAATAAGAATTCGTAAAGTGACTGGCTCTTGGAGTTGTTCATATGTTTAGTGTGTTTTGTTTCTTTTCCAGTTGAGTTATATTTTCAGTACGTGATTTTCAGTGTATAGTTAGTTTAAAATTTGTGATAAGAGCGTTACATATTTTGGGCACTTTGAAAATACATAGTTAGTTCAAAATTACAGTAATTCTGTTGTGTAAATTATGAGAGCAGTAATTGCAGTTAAAACCCAGTTATGCTGAACCCATTTATGCTGAACTTTGTAACTGACAACGGTTGGGTTGTAAAGCTACCTACATCTAGCTTAGCTGGACTTTGAAGCTCTCTGTTACCAGAATTTCATAAATGTCTGTTTCGGTCTTGTTCAACATTCTTAGCTAGTCTTTGACTAGCTAAACATAATTAAATATTTTGATCTGATGTTTATAGTGGCTTTGTTTTATAAAGTTTCTAAATTGATTTTGTTTGTGGAATTTTGTTTGACTTAATTTTTGCTGTATTTAAAACTTGCTTTACTGCTTTGCTCAATTGGTTATGGTTGGGTTACTATTTAAGCCATCTTTGTTTTACAGGTATTCTTTTATGGTTGGTTTACGGTTCTGGTTATTAATGTTTGTTTATTTTTATCATTAAAGTTCCTACAAAACAAACTTATCAATAGTAGTATATTTTTGAGAGTTCTGGTTTCCGTTTTGTTTTCCCCTACGGCACTCGTTAGGGCTTCCCTTTTCGTTTGGCCGGGGTTCCCTAACTCAGTCAAACAGCGGTATCATTGCAAATTACTGGTAGCAGAGCGTGGTTAATTGATTTGTCTGTATTGGTTAGGGAATATTTTTGGGTTTGTTGTTTGCTCTGTATTCTCCGGATCTCATTTTCTTACTTGTACCATATCCGTAGTATCAAGATGGCGGTATCGGTTAGTAATGTGGACAGATTACGGAAAGGTGAATTGTGGGTAGAGTTGGTTGTACGTGGAGGTCAATGTTCTATGACAACTGAAGTGGCTATTATGTTGGATGTTTTTCGACAAATTAAGGATGCTCCAATAATTACTGTTTCTATTGATCACGTGATAGTGACTAAGTGTGAGTCCACTTGCTCGTTGGCCTTAGCAGAGATTCAGGATAATTTAATGGATTTTGGGCGCGAGGATTCTCCCTCTAAGGCACAGTTGCTCCGGTGGCAAGTTAGAATTCGGCATTACTTGTTCTATTTAGATTATGTCTTACAGAGATTCCCTACTTTGCAGTCTTGTATAGCGTTGCAAAAGTTAAAGGATCAGTTTAAGGAATTAGCCCATAAGGTGGAGGAAGATTTTGGGACTACACAGAATGACACTGGGGCGTCTCCCTTGTATAATCAAGGATTGTCGGATGTGGTTCAGCCTGCGATTGCGGTATCTGCGTTTCGGCCACTTAGACTCGCTCATCCCCTCCAACAATTCGTGGAGGGCTTTCAGTTAAACGACATTGTTGATGTACCATCGGCTTTACAGTTTCTCTATTTTCTTGTTCGATTGACGCTAATGGCTAAGCGTTATTTGGTACCCACGGCTCAAGTGATAGAATTATTATCTGTCAAGGTGTCTGGGATAGTTTTGGACCTCTTAATGCGGTGTGCTGGTTTGGCCGAGCCTGTGACTCGCTTTCATTTGGCCCTATTAGACATGTTCATTCCACGTAGGGAATGCACGAGGATAATGCAAGACGTATATTTTCGTCCTCAGGGTCTAACGGAACCGTTTACAGAATATATGGTTCGGGTTAAGGAAATTGCTTTAGTGTTGGTGCTCCCTGATACGGAAGCGGAAATTTGTGATGTCATTTTATCAGGACTCAATCCAGTCGTCAGGTCGGCCTTGGATTTAGGACCTCGGCCGTCAAATTTGCAGCAGTTGGAAGCATTGGTACCTAAACTCAATGAAGTTATGCTTGTTGATAGACTGCGTCTGTCAGAGCCTCCGGGCTCATTAGCAACTCCTAATACCACTGTATCAGCTCTTTCTTCGGCCATTGTTCCGGTTTCTGGTCGTCGGGCCACTATTAAATGCTTTCAGTGTGGTCAGGAAGGCCATGTTCGACGAAATTGTCCCAATAGGAGGACCGTGAATCGGGGTTTTCTTCGTGTTTCTAATCAGGGGCGACAGTTTCGACCTTTATGACGCCAGAAGGTTAAGTCGACCATTTGTTTGTCTCGGCGTATTTGTGGTTATCCGTTTTCGGGTAAACCCTTAGTTCAAGTTTCTCTTGAGAAGTTGCCTTTATTGGCGTTATTAGATTCCGGAAGTTCTGTCTCTTTGATTCAGCTTGATTGGCTTAGGTTAAATTTACCATGTATTATGTCGCGTGCAACCACGTGTCAGTTGGTTTGTTTGATGGTCAATGGTCAGGCCTTTCAAGTTACTCAAAAGGTATCATGTACTATACGTTTCCCACGTTTTACGTGGAAACATAGTTTTTTTGTCGTTCCCAAGCTTCCTTATGCATGTGTCCTAGGTGCCGATTTTATGTCAAGGACTGGGATGGCTATTGATTTTTCCACTAGGCAGATCGCTTTTCATTTTGCTCCCCGGATAAAGTTGGACTTTGTGAGGGATTGTAAACCATCTCGGCCCCCTTTAACTTTGGGAGATATTAATTTGGTAACCCAAAATTGCGCAACTTCTTCTCTGTCTCATTTGTCCCCTGAACAGGCAAAGCAAATAGAGCATTTAGTTGGGGAATTTGATTCATTGTTTACAGATGTTTTAGGGGTCACTCATTTGACTCAATATGAAATTCAGTTAACTGATTCTACTCCGGTCAAGTTATCTCCATATAAGCTCACACCACCGAAGATGGCTATATTAAAAGAGAAAATACAGAAGATGCTTGACCAAGGGGTTATTAGACCATCTACTTCAAATTACAGCAGCCCCATATTTCTAGTACCGAAGGGAGATCAGGATTTTAGACCGGTCATAGATTATCGTCTCTTGAACAAAAGAATCCTTATTGAAAGTACCCCTTTGCCCGATTTGCATACAGCTGCTCATCATTTTTCGAAGGCTCGCGTTTTTACGACCCTGGATTTGAACAATGCTTATCATCAGATTCCTTTGGCTGAACATTCCAAGCATCTAACAGCTTTCGCTACCCCCTGGCGCCTTTATGAATTCAATAGGGTCCCATTTGGTTTGGCTACGGGCGCGCAAGTCCTCACTCGTTTGCTGGATAATTTGTTTTCGGACATAAAATTTAAATATTTGTACCATTACTTAGATGATCTTGTAGTATATTCCGAGGATTTTGACTCACATCTTGTTCATTTACGTGAGGTCTTTCGTCGCCTACAGAGCGCCGGGTTATCAGTTAAGCAGTCTAAAGTTCATTTTGCTACCTCTCAAATATCATTTTTGGGCCATATGGTTTCCCCTTCTGGTATTACCATAGACCCAGATCGCACTAAGGCTATTAGAAATTTTCCGGCACCCAAGAATAAGCGTGAGGTGGCTCGATTTTTGGGAATGGTTAACTTCTTCTCTAAATTTATTTCAAATTTTTCTACTCGGGCGGAACCTCTTAATTGCTTACGTAGGAAAGGGGTTACTTTTGCGTGGGCCGAGGAGCAGGAAGCGGCATTTGTTGATCTAAAAGAGGCTATTTCAAACCCTCCTGTCTTGGCTTTTCCAGATTTTGCTATGCCCTTTATTTTACAGACGGATGCTAGTGCTAGCGCGCTAGCGGCTGTTTTGTTGCAGGAATTTCCTGAGGGTCGTCGTCCCATTTATTATAGTTCGCGTACTTTATCTCCTGAGGAACGTAAATTTTCTACATATGAATTAGAAACCTTAGCGGTGCTTTTTGGATTGGAGAAGTATAGGGTGTACTTAGAACATGTGCATTTCTTTTTAGAGTGCGATAACCAGGCTTTAACGTGGGCGTTAGCTGTCCCAAGGAAGACAGGTCGTCTTGCGCGTTGGGGTGTCCGGATAGGTGCCTTTAAGTTTACTCCTTCCTTTATCAGAGGTTCAGAAAATTGTATTGCGGATGCTCTTACCCGGGTATTTTCCGAACCTACTGAGGAGTGTGTTTATTTCGAGACTTTGGATGCTCCTGCGGATACTCAGATTGAGAGCTTCTCATTTTCGGCATTTCCTGAAATGTTTGTCAGTATACCTGAACTTCAACTTACCGATTCTGGGTTGGCCTCAATTATTGAGCAAATTAAATCAGGAGTTTCACTGCAGGATTATAAGATTCATGAGGGTGTTTTGATGGGAAGAGCTAGTTTTGATCGGCGTTATAAAGTTATAGTTCCGAAGGCAGCTATTCCCATGATTCTCAGTTATTTTCACGATTCTCCTTTCGGGGGTCATTTAGGCATTGCCAAAACCAGAAATCGAATTCGTGAACAGTTTATGTGGCGGGGCATGGATTTCGATGTAAGAAAGCATGTTAAGTCTTGCCGCATTTGCGCATTGTCCAAACCCGCGCAGGCTACAAATTGGGGATATTTGGCTTCGGAGGTTCCCTCCGCGCCCATGGAAAAACTATTTGTAGATTTTATCGGACCGTTCCCTCGTTCTATTCAGGGAAATATTTTTGCATTGGTGCTTACTGATGCTTTCTCAAAGTTCGTATGGATTTCACCTCTGAGTGCGGCTACTGCTCGCCTCGCTATTCGGGAACTTGGAACAATATTTGGATCTTTTGGTGCTCCTCAATATCTGGTCTCTGACAACGGTTCGCAATTTAAGTCGCGTCTCTTTCGTTCCTTTTGTTTTGATTGGGGTATTAAGCATTTTACTACTACCCCTTATTACCCTAACCCCTCATTAGCGGAACGGGTCAACCGTAACCTTAAGTCCGCTTTAATTGCTTATCATCACCAGCAGCACAATTGCTGGGATAAATACTTGAAGCAACTTCAGTTTGCTTTCAATTCTGCGAGACATGAGGTTCATAAGACGACGCCATTTTCATTGTTATTTGCCTACCAACCTGCGTCTCCTTTGGCTAATTTGTGGGCGTTAAATGATTTATTACCGGCTGACAATTCTCCGCATACCATTCGTACTAATTGGAAGGCTGCCTTGAATAATCTGCGTAGAGGCCACTCTATGAGAAAGCAGCGATACGATGCGTCCCGTCGTCCCTCCCCATTCAAAGTGGGAGATGTTGTTATGTGCCGTAACTATCCTCAGTCCTCGAAAGCAGATGCGTTTGCCGCGAAGTTAGCTCCTCGCTATCTTGGCCCGTTTAAGATTCTCAGAATTTATAAGGGGGTGTCTGTTCTTTTGCAAGAATTGTCTTCTTCCTGCAGGCGCCGCGCTCACCTGTCTCAGCTTAAATTGTATAACTCGGGGTAGCAAGTGAGTCACTTGGCATTGTCCTGATGATGGGTGACTCACTTTCAGGAATTAGCGATCCTGCCCCATGCGAGCTCTTGATTTGTCCCATTCCCTTAACCGGGATAAATCCTGTCCCATTCCTCTCCCAATCATCCTTTCTTATCCCTTCCATATTCATGAAAGCTCCCAATTATACTTTCCTTTCCCCCTACAGTAATGGTATCTTTTCGGATGTTAGCATATAGAACTCCTGTGATTTGTCTTCAGATCTTTGACACATGAGAATATCACTATTGCATACTTGCCAACTTTTACAGTTTGCCCGTAAAATGTATGGTTATGTCCGTGTGCTAGGGTATTCAAGAGTCAGTCACTTGCGAGTTCCTGAATATTTTGGAGGAATTTATGATTTCCTCTTCAAGTCAGTGTGCAAGATAAATATGGTAACATGTATGGTTATCTAAATCTGAAAGTTTTGCCTCATTTCCATTCGCCCTTGCTGGGGTATTTAGCTGTTGCGCAGAGCCTACCTTTGCTGTTGATCCTGTTATTTTGAGTGACCTTTTGTGTTTCTATAAATTTGGCTCGAATTTAATATCCTTTGTTTTTTATTTAATTTTTGGGGGTAATATTTTAAATTATAATTATATATATATATATATTTGAAAGGTCACTTAATTTCAGTGGGTGTCAGCTTTATTAAATTGTTCTTATTGGGAAAATTTTCATGCTTCCACACCGGTGATGCCTTGCCGGTATGCCCTGTTCACCTGCCTCTCCCCAGTTATAGTTTGTGTGGGGTCGGGGCAAGTGAATTATTATTTTGTTGTACATAGTTGTTATATAGTGCATTATGTCTCATAGCTGTTTCATTGCATACCATGTTTAATTCTTGTTCTATAATTGTAATGCTATACTCGTCTAATTTAAAAATGCACATGGTTTATTGTGACATTCAATATTTATATGTCTATAAAATTATAATTGATTGACGATGATTTAGTTTGTATATGTAAGTTTATATTTTGCTTTGTGAGCCCCCTCTGCTGCTTTGTTTTATTATGTTTCAGATTCTTATCCTTCTCGGCTACCATCCCTTTTTCCTTCCTCGTGCTACTCTGTGGGGACACGTTCTGGACCTTCTGAGTTGCGATGTGCTGACTGCTGTGCAAGTTTCTTCTGCTCTCGTGGTGTGTGCAGCCGGGTGGTCCTACGTGGGAATTTCACCGTCGGACGCTATTTGGTGGTTTAAAATACTGAAGCCTGTGCCTCCTCTTCCGGATCCTGACAACTTTATACATGTTTTGGCCCGCTTCAGTTTCGGCCTTAGCGTTAACCGTCTGCAGTGTCGGCGTTATTAGTAAAGAAAAATCTATACTCCTGGTTAGCGGCTTGTCCGCTTAATATTGCTGCCAAAATTATGATGCAAATTTTCGCCTGTGACTGTTCCTGGGAGTTATATACTTAAGTTTTTCATCACCTTGGATGGCTGCCCGGTTGCTACGTCGTGGTATATATACTGTTGGGGTTTGTGTGCCTCATTATGGTCTCCTCCATGTGTGTTCAGTGTCAGCTACTGAAGTTTGCGGACTGTATGTGTGGAGTTACCTTCTTCGTCTACTTACAGTGTAGCATGTTCCTTCTGTTTTCCTAGTTGTTTCCCCTTTTGGCTACTTATTGTTCCCTTTCCTCGAGTTCCTATAAATGGTTATTTTTTTTCTTCTCGCAAGCTCGCAGATTGGGGGGGGCTATGGTGCTGTTATGTGTTCTTTTTATGTTTTGTATCTGTATTATACATCCAGCCAGTCACTTTACGTTGCTTGTCCCCTTTGCTTAACGCTCTCTTTGGTGCTCTTTTTTTTTTCCTCTGTGGGTTGCTGACGTGGCATGTGCTTTGGCCGTACGCGCTGAGTGGTGGATTTCTGTCCGCATTGCAGGGATAGCTCTCTGCCCGGCAACTACTCATGCGGATTGTGGAAGTTTTTGTAATGAATTTTCAAGGAACGTCTTTGTGATTTTCGGTGGATCGACCTTATGTAAAGGTAGGCTTTATTATCAGTTTTATGTCCTGGTAATGGTGAGTGAATTTTGGGGCGGAAAACTTTATGTGTGTTTGAAAATAAGAATTCGTAAAGTGACTGGCTCTTGGAGTTGTTCATATGTTTAGTGTGTTTTGTTTCTTTTCCAGTTGAGTTATATTTTCAGTACGTGATTTTCAGTGTATAGTTAGTTTAAAATTTGTGATAAGAGCTTTACATATTTTGGGCACTTTGAAAATACATAGTTAGTTCAAAATTACAGTAATTCTGTTGTGTAAATTATGAGAGCAGTAATTGCAGTTAAAACCCAGTTATGCTGAACCCATTTATGCTGAACTTTGTAACTGACAACGGTTGGGTTGTAAAGCTACCTACATCTAGCTTAGCTGGACTTTGAAGCTCTCTGTTACCAGAATTTCATAAATGTCTGTTTCGGTCTTGTTCAACATTCTTAGCTAGTCTTTGACTAGCTAAACATAATTAAATATTTTGATCTGATGTTTATAGTGGCTTTGTTTCATAAAGTTTCTAAATTGATTTTGTTTGTGGAATTTTGTTTGACTTAATTTTTGCTGTATTTAAAACTTGCTTTACTGCTTTGCTCAATTGGTTATGGTTGGGTTACTATTTAAGCCATCTTTGTTTTACAGGTATTCTTTTATGGTTGGTTTACGGTTCTGGTTATTAATGTTTGTTTATTTTTATCATTAAAGTTCCTACAAAACAAACTTATCAATAGTAGTATATTTTTGAGAGTTCTGGTTTCCGTTTTGTTTTCCCCTACGGCACTCGTTAGGGCTTCCCTTTTCGTTTGGCCGGGGTTCCCTAACTCAGTCAAACAGCGGTATCATTGCACAACACACGGCTTGTGTGAAAGAATAACACTAGTCTGTATGATATGGGATGACTGAAAACTAATAGGTGATTCTGACTCACTTTTTATGCTGATTTCAGAGCTGGTTTTAGTTTTTTCTATCCCGCACAGTTTTTTCACAATTTCACTTCAAAGATATAGAGATATACAGATATTGCTTCCGCCACTACACATAAAATTGGGCTTGATGAAGCAATTTGTAAGGGCTCTACCACAGGGTGGACCCTGCTTCAAGTACCTTTCCAAGTAATTTCCCTTCATTACGCAAGACAAATTAAAGGCTGGAAGTTTTGTTGGTCCTCAAATAAAGAAATTGATGAAGGATGAAGATTTTGAGAAGACAATGAATAAGAGAGAAATAGAAGCATGGACCGCCTTCATATCAGTTATTGAAAACTTTTTAACCAATAACAAAGATCCTAATTACAAGGCCATTGTCGAAACAATGTAGGAAAATTTCAAGAAAATGGGTTGTAACATGAGTATAAAGGTTCATTTTCTGCATTCACATATCGACTACTTTCCAGAAAATCTGGGACATTATAGTGAACAGCAGGGAGAAGGTTTTCACCAAGATATTAAGGAAATGGAGAGGAGGTACCAGGGGAGATGGAATGAAACTATGATGGCCAACTACTGTTGGATGTTGTGGAGGGACAGTCATCTTCAAGGATCTGCAAGGAAGTCAAAGAAGAGAAAGCTTGAAAAAAATTAAATGAAACTCTTTGGCTTCTTGTTTTGTTAAAATGTAGTCATGACATAAATTAGAGTTCTTGAGACTATTCTTAAAATGTTTCTTGAATAAAAACTTAGCTTGTGTGAAATGATATTTAAATACTTTTCTATGTCCATTAGTAAAATTGTGAAAGCATTATTTATTTTGCGTAAAAACCTGACGTGAGAGAAAAAAACGGAAGTTTTTTCTGGAATCAGCATAAAAACTTGATTAAAGAGCAGCTACTTTTAAGAAATCATCTGACAAACAGTTTGAAAATGAAGACTAGTGTAATTAATTCCATAATTATAATGTTCTTTAACTGTTTTGATCCCATAAGAGACACATTATCTGTTTATTGTCAAATGATATTATGTATATTCCCAGAAACCTATTTATGTTCAACCCCCAGTGTATTAATGTAAGAGTCGCGAATAGCCCTTTGTAAATTAAAGCGACTTAAAATAAATAAATTTAAGAAAATTAAACTTTTCGATTGACTCGCCATTTCAACTCTATGGGATTAAAACAAGATTAATTTGTACCAACTCAGCGATGAATTTATGCAAGAATAATTAGTAATAAGAAAATTCCGTGTGTCTGAAAACAGTAAACAGACAATACTATAGTTGAACAAGCTGAACAGTCTCTTTCTACAGTGAGTTACAGCAGAGTAATTCATTGGAAAATCTGCATTAATGTTAATTTTAGTTTATCATTGAAGTATTATAATTAACTAATTAATTAAACTGTTAAAATTAAAGCGGCATTTATAACGCGCGCTGTAGCTGTCATTTGTAACACCCGTAAACTCGTTAAACTGGTTTTGCAGAACATTATAACCCAATTCGATAATATCTAAACGGTTTAAACACGTTTCAATTCTACCACAGGCGTTAGGGAAAATAAAACTTTAATAGAATGGTTGAGGTTTCAAAGCGTCTAGTCAAAAGAATTCGAGGTTCAAATGTATTTATGAAGCAGCAAGAGAGAGAGAGAGAGAGAGAGAGAGAGAGAGAGAGAGAGAAAGAAAGAGAGAGAGAGAGCGCCTACATTTGCGCTCGCGCAGAATATCCGAAAAGCTTCCCCTATTTTAATGCCCAATTAATTTTATCGACAAACTTTGACAAGGACCGTCAGCACAGAAGTTTAATGAGGACAGCAGAAGCAGAGTTTGTTCTGAAACTGTAAGAATATAAACGTCATAGCCGTCATCCAAGCAAGCTTTCGAGTTTTCACTGTAGAGATCACCCACTCCGCTTCTTAATATAGTTCGGTTTATACCTATACCTTTCGGTTGAACGTTTCTGGAGGTCTGAATGATATACCGTATATTAAAGAGACAGAGAAGCCTAAGTATATTGGTTGTAAAAGGTATAGATGTTAAACCTCTTAGGAGGTGATTCTATGTGCAAACATAAATAAAAATTCACAACACAATTTTAGTCTATGAACGCTTACGTCGGCAGAAAAAATGTTTCCCACACTTCTCGTGGCATTATAATTCACATACGGAGCGATTAAGTTCAACTTTATTGAATTGAGTAATAGGATAGCAACTTATTCTGCCAATTTCATTTTATTCTCTAAGCTACTCATTTCGCCCAACATTTAGCATTTTTTATTTATACAAAGTGAAATATACGCTGGAATTAGGACGTCGCAACAGCGGTTGAATGACTGACCTCAGACACGCCAACAAAGCAATGTCATCTCAAGCCTGCTTGCTATTATGGATCATATCTGCGGTATAAAAATACAGCTAACATTGTGGCGCCTTCTGTTGAGCGTAGAAATAATATCATAGAGATATATTAAATTACGAAACACAATAATTTGATTCGTTTTATTGTATTTCCTTACATACTTAACTAAAACTACAACTCCTTTAATTTAATTTCAATACATACCTCGATAGGCACCTGCATTTTTTATACCTGATATAAAGTACTGGTTCTGTTGTTTCATGCATTAAAGCATAATCGTTGAAACATTTATTTTAGATTGTTTCATTCAAATTTAAATAAATATGTTTAAATTTAAGGGCAGATTACAAGCCCTGTGCTGCCAACGTTAAATTTCCTAATTTCAAAAACCCATTATCTCAAAATATTTAACTCATCACACTGAAGTTTTTACAGCATGTAGATGTACGTCTTCTAAGTTCCCTATCTACTTTTATAAAATAAGTTAGTTATTCATGTTTATTTATTGGGAGATTTCTCTGATTATACAATCCTTTGATTAAAACTTATCGGAAATTATTAAAAAGCAGCCAACTATCCTACTAACGCCAAAGTATATGTACAAGAGCACTTATGCATGTAGTTATATCGTCCCAAAATTTAAATTAGCTATCATCAATAGTTTATGAGACAACGGTTATTTACACCAGCAAATATCATTCAGAGAAAAAGCCGTTCAAAGCAAAATTGGAAAACGTCTCATATATTTGGAAAGAAAGGAATTCATTCGCTTGACCATGCAGAAGCTGTTATACTTGACAGTTATACTTGTAGAGCAAAACTTCCCCTAAAAATGGCATAAAGTTTAATCCTTACTTCAAAGTGTATAGGAGTCAGGACCTTTTTTTCTGTGAAGTGCTGCATAATTCACAGTGTAAAACGATAAATGCAGTACTATTATAAAAACTTATTTAAAATGCAAGTATTCTGCCTGAAATTATAAAATATATATCAAATTTCCAATTTCCTGCAAAAAGACTAGAAAAGTTATTTTCTTACCATTTTCATCAGTTATTGCCCCCTGAAGCTGCCTTAATTAAACGCTAAGCATATCGCTGAAAACACACTAAACACCTGCCTTTGGAATTAAACGCTATATCTAGTCTAATATTCTTACCGCAGTAACCAAATCGCAGCGGATCGGAGACAGAGCGAACCTTCTACACTATGGCGGAACTGACATTAACGTCGTGTCATTTTCCCCACACATCTGCTTGGAAAAGCACGTATTAGACATACGTCTTTGCATTTCAAAGTATTTTTATTTCCCTACAAATCTGTTAATAACAAACAGTTGTTCATAAACTTTTCGAATGCACTCGTCAACACCTGTCTCTGGGTTAAAGCATGACATCAATACACCTTCCACTCAGTATATGAGAACGCCCGTTATTACTACATACGTGATCACAAGCGGAGGAAAATCGTAATAAATGAAATGAAATCATAATTGGGAAAGGAAATTTTGGAGGAAAACGTTCTAGGCCTAAGTTTAGGTAACTTCCCAGTATTTGCCAGTTATGAGAACCGAGGAAATCCTAAAGAAAAACCTAGAGGAAAACCCGAGGTTTGAACCGCGAACCTCCCGATCACGAGTCTTTCTTAAAGTCCTCGGCCACCCGTGTCGGTGTGGGAGAAAGAGAGAGAGATTAGTTAAACTGAGGCAGACAACCCAAAACTTAACTAAAAATAATGTTTAAATGTTCAATGAACAGAAGTATAGACTCAAATAATCATAATGTACAATTCGGAAACTATACAAAATCTATCGTAAACTCGTATGACCAGTAAAATGTTTCAGACTGGAAGTAGAACTGTACACCACTGCATTGGTGTGGTGTTGGAAACAATCGTAATTTCACTTTCCATCTGGTGTTGCGAGGTTTGCAGATGTCCCTCAATGGGAGTATCCCTTTTTACTAGCTCTAATATTTAGCTATAGTATGTAGAGGAAGTATCGTATTCCACCCAACATTTTCAATATAGATATTTCACTGGAAATACACATTTTGAGATCTCCTGAATAAAACATTTACAAAAAGGTCCATTTGCGTGTACATTGCCGTTAATAAAAATTGGCCCATTCCCCTAGACCATCATAATTTTTTTCCTCCGTAAGGTTTCGCTCTTCAAGTTCAACTTTTGACTCCACCCAGAAAGTTATCAATTCTCTATGTGGCTGTCCTGTAAAACAATACAGGAACAAACAAACAAATGAACGATGTTTATAATCCATGTGAAATGAAGAGGTGGTTCGGATACCACATAGTGGGAGAGGTTCACTATGATTGGTTTACAGAAAAGGCTAAATGAAGTACAAATAATTCGGCCTTCTAGAGAAAGGGGCGAAGAAACCGAGCGAGATGGCTCAGGTACTAACGTTTGTAGCCCGCATTCGGGATTTCCAGAGTTCGATCCCTGGCGATTGCCCACTTCAGGGGTTTTTCCGGGTCGTCATGTGAATGCTGGAGTGGTTTCTTTCAACCCCAAATTTCTGTCCCTCCATTTCGTTTCATTAATCACTTCATTCATCCTTCTCCGTTAGGTCTGTTTCCGGGTTGGAAGTGTCGGCGATGGTGTTTCGGTGCTGCGTGAAAGGGAAAAGGATGATTTCTATGAACTTTCTCCTCCCTCGGCCTTTGGTTTGTTGCCGGGGTATAGGGACCGCCCTATGAGGCGCCGTTGAACCCTGTGTGAGGTGGGGTCTCCGGTCTGCCTGTCCGACTGCCGGAGCGTCTCAATTGGGAAACCGTAGGAACCCTGGCATCGCTGTGCCGTCACTCCTAGTTCCGACCTCCCGGTGTCTCTTTAAGTTGCAGTATTAAACTTTGGAAGTTCAGTTATACTTTGGGGGAGGTGAATTACACTTCCAATATAGCGGCTAGAATTATGCTTAAAAAACAGAGGCGGTCACACTGTTAGGATTGGTGCTAGATTTTATCAGTACCAACATAAACAGTTCCGTTCGTTGTGTGTTAAATTTTATGCACGTCATAATCTGTAAATAGCATAACTCAAAAACGATACTTCAGTTCAGGTCTTTCAAGGATGCGACTCCACTCCGAACTATCCTTTATAGGAAGAGTTTAGTTATTTTTCATTTTCTGAAAAATGGCTTAAATGGTTTTGATTAAAATACCATATGTTGATATTTATATAACAAATGAAATGTATATCTTGAATTTTTTTGCGAATAGCTTGTGAACTCTTCTTCATTCGGCATTACTTTTGCAGCCTACTATATTCTCTTTATACCTACAACAAAATGTGTAAGATTCCTCTACTGTCTTATTATTGGCATGCTAGCCAAATACAGAGATTCCTCGCTGGAGGATGGGACTTTTTCTCAAGTCAGGATTATTTTCCATCCTCTCCAGAGTGTTGAAAGAGCATAAATGTATGTGTGAATTTCATATTTATAAAGAAAATCCCAACGTAAACAATCCCATAGATACAAAATAATAAACGAGTGAACAGAATTGCCGATGAGCAATTGTTCTATAGGCAAAGCCGCCGATATGAACCGAGATGTTAAAGGCGGCATATAAATGGAGCAAAACAAAAGTGTAAATATATAGCAAAAATTGATCTCAATTAACAAGTAGTCGATAAAAGAATAATAATTTAAAGAATAGTTTGTATAAAATATAACTTGAATAATTATAGAGGTATACGCCTTCTTCAAACTGTATATAAAATATATGCAAAAATAATTTCATGGGGACGAAATATTATTAGTGGCGTATTACCTCAAGAAGAACATAGTGTTCTTAGGACGGGGACGATCTTGTGCAGATTGTATATTTACAGTGGAAAAATTAATACAGAAATAAAGGGAATTCAATTTGCCGAATTTTATATTTTTTTAGATTATGAAAAACTTTTGATAGGGTTCTATGGACTATAATTTAGAAAAAGAATATCAGAGTCGTTTGATAAAGGTAATTCGGAGGCTACATAAAATACAATTAATTAATTTTAACAATGGCGTTAAAATTGGAAACAAAACAAAAGAAATTAACCATGGATCAAACAGGGTTGCCCTTTATCGCTAGAATTTTTATATACACTGGAAAAACCTCTACTGTGGGTATTCGAATAAATAAATATAAACTTAAAACAATTTTATTTGTTGATGATGAGGTTATTTTTAGGAAATGGAAGATATTTTAGAGCGAATTGTTAATAACCTGAAAGATATTATGGAGACAAGTAATTTAAAATATCCAACACAAAATCAATGACTCTTAAAGTGAAAAATCATGTACGATGTGAGATAATGAAGAAGTAATAGAAAGAATCTCTTTTTTAACTATTTAGGTTTTAATTTATCGTGTAGTAAAAACGAGGATCTGAATATAAAATAAATAAATTAAGATAAATGACTGTAACAATAAGGAGAACATTAAAGCACAAGATGGCAAAAAACAACAAAACTGAAACTTTATAAATGACAGTGCCAATGGCAATATATGGTAATGAAAACAGGACTATGAAAAGGACAGATAGGAAGCACAGCAGAGATGAATTCTTAAGAGCAGTAGCTGGGGATACCCTTTTAGACAAACGAATGAAATCCGAAAAAAGATATATGTATGCGCACTCCGCACACAGTCTACTACACTGCGGGGTTTTACGTTCCTTAACTCACTCATGAGCAAGCAACGCGGGTTAGTAACACGTATGTAATGAGTACTAACCTTTTTATAAGTGTTGAAAGTGGTGTCCATCTGCGCGAAGACATTCTTGTCATCGTCGGATAAGTTCTTCTTGCGTAATGTTCATAATTTCTGTTTTTATATTGTCCTTAAGTTCGTCTATGGTGTGGGGATTGTTCCTATAAACTTTACTTTTAGCGTTTAGCGATCCTGATGTTCTGAATTTATTGACCAAACATCTCACAAGGTCTCTACCTGAGACTGTATAACCAGGAAATTGCTGCTGAAATTGTCTACACATCTGTCCACACGATTCAGTTTTCACGCATGGATTGTACATAAAAATACGTTGTTCAAGCATGAATTTGTTGGCAGGCATTTCCGTAGAGTAATAAGAGAATAACATTCCTAAGGAAATCACACACAACACACGTATTGTGAAACACTTCACAACACGAAGACAAAGCAACGATTGAGACAGCTTACAGCTGAAAAATGTACCCTTGACACGTCCTGCGCCACTTCTGCGCAGTGGTATAGTGCGAGGTTACTGCCATCTCGGCGTCATAAGGCGGTTGTGGCGTTGACATAAAACACAGGTACTGTATTAAGAGATACAGATAGAGTATCTCTATGTAGGAAGAGCAAGATGGAGTGATATGTTTAAGTGAGGTCGAAACAGGTTCTGTTTTGTGGAAGATGAATAGTTATAGAAGAGTGACTAGAGAAAATAATGTGAATGCAACATTATATTTTAAATTCTAAACCTTAATACATAAATCTGTATTCTTTGAACATTGGTTCTTTGCAAAAATTATTTGATTAAGGCCGTTATTCATAGCTGGCTGAATAAAAATATCTAATTAAAGTTAGACGTTTTGTTTAAGCCGAGCTTTTAAAATCCATGATAGCCGCAGTTGCTCGTGGAGTTCTGCTTTAAGATGAGCTTAACCATGTTATGAAATACTGCAAGGCCGCTTTCACAACAGTTACATTTTGGAATCGTTTAGTCATTTCCCTTTGGGTTGATACAGCGCATGGATAGATTTATTACTCTACGATACAGCGTCTATGTGTTGAAATTATGTGGTGGAAATTGAGTTAATACAAAAACAAATCTCTACTACTATGAATTAAAGAAAATGCAATGAAAGGAAGAGCTTAAAGAAATTGTTGTGTTACTCGCCATAATTATGTTAAATAAAGAATATATGTGCAAAGCACATTAGTCTAGAAAAGAACTAGGTCATGACCTTAGCGTTTTTCTTTTTTCATTACGTTATGGCGTATTTGAGTATAATCTTATTACTTTCTCTACCACGTACATAGTAGGGAGAAAAAGTATTGCATTCCACCCAAAATTCGTGTTTTGAAAAACCTTTTCAGAAACTGTCTCAAAGGATGCTATACGAAGATTTTTAAAAAATCGCTATTGTTTATTTTTAAGCATGGCTGTCGTGATTTTCATTAAAATGCTATAAGCTTAAGGTGTTATCGTGACAAATGTATATCTTGAATTTTCTGGGAATAATCTCTGAAGTTTTATTCACTCTCAATGACTTGTGCATTAACTGATAAACCGTAAGAGATAAACAAAAGTTTACTACACAAAAAATTTAGATTTCGTTAAAGCACACAATAGTTATATTTATTTAAATGGAAATTCATTGCTGGTGCTTCTTTATTTTTCTTTTTTCTCGTGATCATGCAAAGAACATATACTTCAAAGCCGTCACATAGCGATATGCTCTTTAAAAATCTGACCATTTGGTTTACTAATGTATCCTACAATGAAATGCGTAAATGTGAATTGAACCTTTATGTGGATTAACAGAAATAGGTAGAATTAGAAGCGTTTGTAAGAATAGCTAGTATTGCAAGTATTATTAACGTCTTTGAACATTATCATTGCAAATGTGGAAGTAACTAGGTCCCTAATGGTCACGTATGAATAGAAGAATAATATCAGGTCCTTAGTTGTATTCTTCCTTATGTTTTAATTCTAGGTGTATACTGGTGTGCATAAAATGCGGCCCATAATGGAAGGAAGCCCACCAGAATAACCACCTGTGTTTTTCGAGTATAATTCTAGTCACTGGATTGGCAGGGTACTTTACCTCCCCCCAAAGTATGGCTTGACTGTCGAAGGGTTACATTAAAACCTAAACGTTATATTTTCATGTTACATTACCGTTTTTATTGCAGTTTAGTAGCAGCAACAACTTAACTTTCGTCTCCATGTCGCTGATGAAAGCTTTGATATATGTAAATGTCGTAGTGTCGTTCAGTTTAACCACGCATACAAATAATTCTTTACTCCTTCGTCTAGAAAGCCGAATAATATTTCAACTGGTTTAGCATTTCCTTGTGTACCAATCGTATCAAAACACTTTCATAGATGTGGTATCTGCACCAACCCTTCACTTTTCATTGATTATAACATCGTTCATTGGTTCATTTGTGTGTGTCTGTATGTTTTATAGGCCAATCACATAGGCAACTAATACCGGCTGGGGTGTGTCAAACGTTGGTTACCTTAAAGTGAAAACCTTACAAACACTATTGCGATCTAGGGGATTGACTCACCTTTTACGCACGACAGTGTAAAATTGATGTTATTTTTACGCCTAAATTTCTCCGGAGTTTTCTGAATGCATTGATATTTATCACTTATCTCCATATGCGATGCATTTTAGAATTAAATGTGTGTTCAAATATGGCAATGTATAGCTGACACGCAAGTTTTAAATGCCCAAAGGCCAGCTCTGGATTACAAAAGTACCTCTGAT
The DNA here is from genome assembly GCA_030765065.1 of Deroplatys truncata. Classification (NCBI taxonomy): domain Eukaryota; kingdom Metazoa; phylum Arthropoda; class Insecta; order Mantodea; family Mantidae; genus Deroplatys; species Deroplatys truncata. Next base: position 70,910,933 of record CM060984.1, read on the forward strand.
TTCTGTTTGGTATAAGATATGCGCATCGGTAAATACTGTTTTACAGAGTAGCAAACCTGCTTTGAGAGTAAATCCACCTCACGATGAATATGCAACTGGAATGTATTAATCTCTCATAAGCGAGTCAAAAATGTATGACTCATTTATATACAATTTAAAGGACATATTTTTCCACGAGCCAAAAACTACCACAATTAGAGAGCTGAAACCTTATATTCTATTTCTATAAATGCATAAGGTAAAACGTAGACCAAATAAATAATATATCTTTAAAAATAAGCTAATTGATCATTAAGTCTACAAAAAGGTTTTTATATGCAAATTTGAAAAAAAATCATACTGAAAGTATTGCATATCTTTAAAGATAAATGTGTACGTTGTAAGTACTCTACAACACTACAAAATTAGAGAAAAATGTTAGTAATTATGAAAATTATACTTGTGTATACTTGCTCCTGCATAAAACACGTACATAGTAGGAAGAAAAGTATTGCACTCCCCCAAAAATTCGTTATCGAGGTTTCACCGAAAATGCATGTTTCGAGGCCTCCTGAATTCGAAAGCAACCTTTTTAGAAAAACGCCCGTCTTGCGTCTGTCACACTGTAAACAGCATAACTCAAAAACGAAAAGTCGGATAAATACGAAATATGGTATTTAGGTTCAGTATTTTCCAAAGATACGACAACAGGATTTTCAAGAAAATTCCCCATCCCAACTACCCCTTTCATGGAACAATTTTCAAACTTTTTTATTTTCTAAAAATTGCTAACGATTTTGATTAAAATACAATTATTAAAGTCATCTACATGACAAACAAAATCTACAACTTGGATATTTTGGGAATAGCCTATTAAGTCCTCTTCATTCGGAAGGAGTTTTTATAAACTTGTATAAGTATAAATAACATGTAAAAGTTTTACGATGTAGATCACTCTAAGAGTCACGACTGATTTTGAATCCCTACTTTCTTATTTTTTAAAATGGCAGGTTTGTATTCTTTAAAATTCTGTTATGGCAAAATAAATTGATTTTAAATCTACCCCCAACATTTTTAAAGTATATAGAAAATTGCTAAATACTTTTAACCCATTCCTAGTAAATATTTCGTAACTATCTATTTCCACCTTAAACAATCCGAATTCAAACAGCATATGAGATTTTTTAAATCATTACGTTAATTTATTTCGATTCCCGTCGATCGCCCACTCCAATTATGGAAGTTTTCGTGGTTTCTCCGAGTCGGTAGGCCTGTCGATCATTTTCTTAAGGGGACAAGGTAGTCTGAACACATGGAAATTAAACCTTAAGTGTGTTAAATTACCACTGCTCTTAAAGTTCTAAATGGATTTTCCTGAATTTTTTATGAATTATTCCAAAAATGATGATAATTAGTTCGAGTGGTTGTTTGCATTGATAGCTTATGTAACTGAGTCCGTAAAATTATTTCATTCAGCAACAAAATAATAAAACTTACTCTTAAAACATGTGAATTCATGTACGTTTTTCTTTTATACTACTTGGAATACAGAATCACACTTTTGCATGCTTGTTCTTAATAAAATCAGCTATGTTTTGAACCTCAGTTATTTAGGTATGTATATAAGTTCACTCGAAATTGATTATTTGCAAAGTCAAAAAAGTAAAAATGTGGAATATTTTCAAAGTTATTGCTTTCTTAATATCACTAATATAATTTATAAAATTATGATTGTGGTTCAGAAAGTTTATACGTGTATTGCATACACGTACTGAAAATTTCAGCTCTCTACTTCTCATACTTTCTGAGAAAAGGGTACATAAGTATAAAAAAATGTTTTAAGAAAACTGAATTTAAAGTTTGCACATTAAAATTCTGACACATTTCAGGGTTCTCCTTAATTTCAGATTGCTTCAGCTTTTCTGATTGCCTTCTCTTGGTCCTGGCCTCTCATGATAGTTGCTGAACTGTGATGCAGTAATTTGTATCATAAATTATTTAAATGTAAAGAATGTTTATAATATGAATATGCATTTTTATGTGACATTGATTTGAGATGTTTGTTGATTGTAATTATTGTTGAGAAGTAAGTTTATACTGCCTTACTGAAACTGACAATAATAGCGTGCAATAATGCAGCGAGGGGGTGAGCTGTTTATCATTATTGGAAACGAGGAAGTTACGTAATGTTGGCGCGTTTTTTCTTTAGAATTTTCTGGAACATTATACCTAAAGCATATGTATTCATAATTTTCATTGGATATAAAAATAGACGCTAATGTTGGCGCGTTTTATTAGCCAATAGCAACTTAGTTATAATCTTTAGGCATATCGGGGTGTAGGAGTATAAAAAGGGCTAGGTTAGAGATAAACCCCGTCAGTTCGTCGATAATATTTGTATGCTACACGTCGCCTTCAGCCCGTCAGAAATATTTGTAAAGTATACGTCGGCTATCGATTCGCAAGTTACGCGTAGCAGAGTTAGGAAAATTCTCAAGTGTTGTAAAGTTAATTATACAAAAAGTTGAAGTACGCGAATTAAGAATGATCAGTAAATAAGTTGTTATAACAGTTTCAGTTTGGCGTGTGTCTAGATCAATGTGTAAATGTGATAGTGAATGTGTTCGACAATAAAAGTGTAAAACAAAATTCTTTCATCAGTGTTATCTTTGGATAAAAGACTCCTTTCCGTTTACACAACCTGTATAAGGAGATGTGCTCGACCAAAAAGATCATAGCTAGCCGGAGGACAGTAAACAAAAATTAAATAAAATAACAGTCGCATTCTTTCAAACAAACACTAATACTACCGCAAATTGCTAACACCAGATGGAGCTACAAACCTAACAAAGAATCACATCACAAAATGGCTTCACCACGTGAAGTAAACACACATACACAAACATTATAAGTATATCGCAGCAAATTGGCTCCCAAACGTGGGGCTCAACAACAAATTAAATAATATTACAAGTATTCCACTTCAACTGCTTGCTGGGCATGCTATAGATACAAAAATGTTCTAAAAAGGAGCGTTGCATGGCAGCTTTAAAGGAATGCAGACTAGCATTTAAATACAATTTAAATGTCTTAAAAACTCTTAACCCCCCAAAAGTATATATTTTCTGAAAATGGAAATAATTGAGATTTTATTAGGCATAAAACAAAATATGTGATGTTTGACCATTTCAGAGTACCTCGTCTCCTTAATCATTGTATCAGGCGACGGTGCTCGGCGTGTTGCATTTGGGTGGTGGTGCGCTTTGTGAAGATTTCACCCTGGCGTCGGTCGAACTGCTCACGGACAGTCCTCCGAGTGCTCACGGAGCACAACGAGGTTAGGGTTGTTTGCGATATATGGCGGGGTCACTGAATATACTCCATATTGTTCAAGCCACTCAAGACAAATTCTGATTCTTTTTCTTTTCAGTTAGCTAAGTATCAGAAACTTTTCCATCGAATCAGATACATTGCTTAATGATCATTCCAATCTAATTACAATGCATTACACCAATTATCAAAACTTTAAATTCGATTACACTAAAACAATGGAAATAATTAATGACATTATGAAGCCAATTCACCAAATTTCGGATATTGAACTCAACATTTTGAATGAAAAATTCCTGAGAAGATGCTAGAAACATGCGGATACAGAAGAACACTTCCAGTATCTCTTATGATAAGGTTTGGGATATCATCATTTAATTGTAACTATGAGAACGTGAGGCGTTTGTGGGGATATTATAACTGCTGCGGCGACCGGAGTACAAGCAGCCGTGCGGTGGCCGCTGTGAAAGAAAAGCACTGTAGAATCCCAAAAGCCATCATCAAAAGGAAAAAGATCTTTATGTGGTCCAAGGAAACGTTGGATTGAAAATTCAACTGTGGGTCGTAACAGGCCATCGGGCCGAAGGTTTGAAAGAAAGAAGAAGAAATTTCATTTCAATATCTTAAATGACAAGGAGCGGTCTGTCTGAAGTTTTTGTATAATTTAGAGGACAAATACTTTCAAAATAAATTAATCTGATTGAATAGAACACTATCGCAGTCTTTTAGAGTTTCTATTTTAGATTTTTAGGTATAACTGCTCTCAAATTTTAACTATCATAGAGAATCTCTGTCAAGTTCTTTATTCCTGAAAATTAAGCATAGAGTTCTGCCACAAATTAAGCTTTTGAAACTGAAGAGATTGAATTCCTGCATCTCTATTTTTGTCGATAAGTATTTTATCTCAATATTAAGTTTTGTTGTAGATAGTTTAATTAAATTCTTAGACTCGATGTCTAATTCGAAGAGTTTGACCCCCAAAAGCAAATTTTAATATACGTTGCTAAATACTAACACTTTAAAACATCTAACCAAGAAACTATATCCTAATTGAAAACTTAATTAAAGTTCGTAAACAAATATATTCATTTAAACAGAATAAAAAACTTTCTTAGTGACAAGAGCAGATTTCCATCACATTAAATTCTTAGTAAAACTTTAATTTGCTCCGCTTAATTCTGAAATAATTAGCGGAGAAAAAAACTGAATATCATTAAAAACTTCCGAAAGAAGAACACGAAGTTCCGAATGGAATTCATATTAGATTTTACAGAATAAATAATAAAAAACGCTTCGTGACATGAGCATATTTCAGTTCCATTACTCTGCTTTAACGTTTGCCCTCGGCAATTTCTGTAGCAAAATCAGTAAACACATCCTCGTCTGAAAATACATGTTTCGTTCCAGTCTTTCCTGAAGATATTTGTGTTTGTAAATAATTTTTGCTTTCCTTTCCCTCAGCTTTCCTTTATAAACATAAAATATATTTTAAAATCTTCGCTATTTCCTGGGATAAAATATTTATCTGCTGTCAATTAATTCTTCGTTACCTCACATTATTTTATTGATATCAATAAAGTTGATCTGGATATTTTAATTAAGACGAAGCTTTAATGAGCCAAAATTTGTGGGATATTTTGCAGCGTGTATATGCAGACTGGAGGATAAACTTGATGTGAGGTCACTAGTTTGACTCCTTTATCATTTGGCATGGTAAATCTGTGGTGTGTTTTTATCAAATAAACAAAGACTCTAAACTGACACTCTCCGATACTTAACGAAATTTGCAGATTCATCATTTTATTCAGATTAGTAAAGTATTTAACGCCTCTGCATAAAACCTTTCTTGTAATTAGCATTTAAAATGTTGTCGAAGGAAAGAGTTTAAGCCATACGTATTTCTTATGAACTGTTATGGAAAAAAAATTAAATTATCTTGAGCATGACTGAAATTTGATGGGAATAAATTCCAAATTTTTACTTTCTCTGCCACGTATCCAGTACACAGAAAAAGTATTGCATTCCATCCAAAAATTCGATATCAAGATTTCACCAAAGGTGCATGTTTTGAAGTCCCTGAACCCGAAAAGTGTATTTTAGAAATAGGTTCGTTGTTAATGAACAGTGTAACTCGAATATCAACCAATCACGATCGTTTATCTTACAAAATGCTTACAATAATGAAATTGTGTCGGTTAAAACATCAGTTTGTTCTGGAACCGTAATAGTATAAGTGTCAATAGGCTGTGTCATCCGTCTCGTCATTCGTCAATTCTGGAGAAATTACGAAATCCTACTACCTCAACATCCACTTCCGTTTCCAGATTCCTTGAACTTACAACTTTGAAAATTGTGTTTTTAATTAGAGAGAATTCAAATAGTATTAGATTTCTAAACAAATTATGTTCTTAAGTAATGTATATTTTGTTCATATTTTGCCTTATCTTAACAATTTTGAGGTTAACTATTCTCTCATTCACACTGCTGATAGCGTTGGTTAGTATTCCGTAAAACATTCGATTATTCTTTCATTTAGTGTGGCGTAACCTGACTGATAGCAATGGTGATTTGATTTTAAACGTAAGAAAGAAACAATTGTTTATAAAATATGTTGATATTATTCAAATAAATACAGCTGTTCTTTGCATTTGCGAATGTATCGATTAACTCGAACCTATGATAAACAGTTATAAAATGTCTATTTAAGTTTCAAAATTAATATACCTCAAGGAGATTTGTAATAAAGCATAAACATCCCTGGCGTGTTTGCAATAACAGTAACAATAAAACTGCTTAGAGCAAGAGTTTCAAATGTATTCCATTCGGATATTAATCTCGCATCTCAAAATTACCATAAAGGCGAAATTGCTACATTGCAATCTCCGGTTTTAATCTTCACGTAAAGCTGCAAGTTTGGTTGGACTATATTGTCTGATATTACACATCTCATCACCTGATGACTATACCAACTGTTGGTGCTATATCATGTATTTAAATTATAGTTTAAAAAAATTATTGATATAACTTCTCTGGTTACTAAAATACCTTATATTGTAATGTAAGTGTGTGTATTGTCACGCCGGACACATTATTGCTGTATACAATATTGTTGAGCTAATTGTTGTGTTTATGCATTAATCATTGTCTGGCGCGTCAATTCCATTTCCTAGTTGGGGGGTGAAGGCAATTGTGGTAAGAGCTGTGTGTGTTATAGTGTGGGTCTAGTTGTAGCCAGAGTAGCGACACTCAAATGTAAAACTTCGGAGGGAACGGGTGTATGTGTGATGGGTGTGTGTGCGTGGGACATCTCTCCCAGTGTTTTGTGTATAACATTTTTGCGTACCATGTAGGGCAGCTTGATTTATAATAAACCGAAGCAAAATGTGAATTCAAGTGTAATTATTTAAAAATATTCCACGCCTCGCTTTAATTTTGTGCAGCAAGTTCTTCGTACCTTTATGGTTGCCTCTGTCTACGTCCCCTAATGTTATGCCAGGTAACTAAGTTTAATATTTTAGCTGCAAACCTTTTGGCCTCACCCCGGTGTATAACAATATTATGTTTACTTTTGTCTACTGCTTGCCTATAATAAGCAGAGGAAGTATTGCATTACACCCAAAAATTCGACATCGAGATCTTGTGCAAATACACGCTTTGAGACTCCCTGTGTTAAAAATATTTAGAAAAAGCTCCATCTGCCTCAATAGCATAACCCAAAAAACAAAATTTTATTAAATACCAAACTTGGTACTTAAATTCAGCATCTTCTAACGATGCAAAACAACAATTTTGAAGAGAATTTCCAAGCAAACTGTCATTTATTTGGGAAATTTTATGTACTAAAGTGGAACTAACGATTTTTATTAGAATGCCGTATACGTATTTAATATCTTTATGTGGTAAATAAAATGTTTATTTTTAATTTTCTGATGTGATGTGCTTTAAGGGCGCTAAACATCTAAGGTCATCAGCACCCTTGCAAGGTATAAAATTTAAAATCCAAATCCGCTTAGTCTAAAACACTAAAAACAAGACAGTAAATTCCAAATTACACCACACAAAAACCATGGTAAATAAAACAAGAAAAGAGTAAAACGATTTGTTAAGAACAGTAGAACGCAAGGGACATGAGCGCCATATGTCCGTCGGGGAGAAAAGCTCCCATTAAAACAGACAATATAAAATCACAAAGCTAAAAGACACTCAGGGCCGATTAAAACCACTGTCACTGATAAAACGTAAAAGACATGCTACAGTATGCGCGTGGTCTGCCAAAACGTTGACTATGCCAACAGGCAGACCCACACGAACGCGAAACGGAGCTAAAAATTGGCACTCTGTTAACATGTGACGCACCGTTAAGGGCGCATCGCACTGCTCACAGAGTGGTGCGGGGTCACCACTGAGCAGGTATCTATGACTAAAAAGGCAATGTCCGATTCGTAAAAGAGCTAAAAGTAACTCCTCCCGACGAAAAGAACGATAAGAGGTACCCCAGAGTAACGGCAGAGGTTTAACCTCCCGCAACTTGTATTCCTGGAGGGCCGTCCACTCATCCCGCCAAAGCGAGAGGATGCGGTGTCGTAAAAGAATATAGAAATCAGTGGAGGGAACAACAGAGGTAAACATTCTGAGCGATAAAATTGCCGAACTGGCATCCCTGAGATGCCCACATGACCTGGAATCCACATGAAGGAGTTGCTCATGCCAGAAGCACCAAGCGAGTGGAGCAGGTCATGCATTAATTTTCTGAGAATAGCCTGTGAAGTATTCTTAATTCTGAACTGATTTTGTACAGATTTGTATAACCGATAAATCATAAGGGCTGGACAAAGAAAACATTTGTGTTGTTTTTCAATGAATTACCCCCTTCTTAGTACGACTTAAACCCCCAACGATTTACAAGCCGATGCCAGTAATCTGTCGAGGAGCAATCAAACTCCGGATCATAGTATATCCAGGATGAGTGATCAGCTCAATGTCTTGTGTCAGTAGTCTGTCGAGCAACAATCAAACTCTGGATCATAGCATATCCAGGATGGGTGATCAGCTCAATGTCTTGGGTCAGTAGTCTGTCGAGGAGCAAGCAAACTCTGCATCATAGCATATCCAGGATGAGTGATCAGCTCAATGTCTTGTGTCAGTAGTCTGTCGAGGAGCAATCAAATTCTGCATCATAGCATATTCAGGATGGATGATCAGCACAATGTCTTGTGTCAGTAGTCTGTCGAGGAGCAATCAAACTCTGGATCATAGCGTATCCAGGATGAGTGATCACCTCAATGTCTTGGGTCAGTAGCCTGTCGAGGAGCAAGCAAACTCTGCATCTAAGCATATCCAGGATGAGTGATCAACTCAATGTCTTGTGTCAGTAGTCTGTCGAGGAGCAAGCAAACTCTGGATCATAGCATATCCAGGATGAGTGATCAGCTCAATGTCTTGTGTTAGTAGTCTGTCGAGGAACAATCAAACTCTGGATCATAGCGTATCCAGGATGGGTGATCAGCTGAATGTCTTGGGTCAGTAGTCTGTCGAGGAGCAAGCAAACTCTGCATCATAGCATATCCAGGATGGGTGATCAACACAATGTCTTGTGTCAGTAGTCTGTCGAGCAACAATCAAACTCTGGATCAGTGCATATCCAGGATGAGTGATCAGCTCAATGCCTTGTGTCAGTAGTCTGTCGAGGAGCAATCAAACTCTGCATCATAGCATATTCAGGATGGATGATCAGCACAATGTCTTGTGTCAGTAGTCTGTCGAGGAGCAATCAAACTTTGGATCATAGCATATCCAGGATGGATGATCAGCACAATGTCTTGTGTCAGTAGTCTGTCGAGGAGCAAGCAAACTCTGGATCATAGCATATTCAGGATGAGTGATCAGCTCAATGCCTTGTGTCAGTAGTCTGTCGAGGAGCAAGCAAACTCTGGATCATAGCATATCCAAGATGGGTGATCAGCACAACGTCTTGTGTCAGTAGTCTGTCGAGGAGCAATCAAACTTTGGATCATAGCATATCCAGGATGAGTGATCAGCTCAATGTCTTGGGTCAGTAGTCTGTCGAGGAGCAAGCAAACTTTGGATCATAGCATATCCAAGATGGGTGATCAGCTGAATGTCTTGGGTCAGTAGTCTGTCGAGGAGCAAGCAAACTCTGCATCATAGCATATTCAGGATGGGTGATCAACACAATGTCTTGTGTCAGTAGTCTGTCGAGGAGCAATCAAACTCTGGATCAGTGCATATCCAGGATGAGTGATCAGCTCAATGCCTTGTGTCAGTAGTCTGTCGAGGAGCAAGCAAACTCTGCATCATAGCATATTCAGGATGGGTGATCAACACAATGTCTTGTGTCAGTAGTCTGTCGAGGAGCAATCAAACTCTGGATCAGTGCATATCCAGGATGAGTGATCAGCTCAATGCCTTGTGTCAGTAGTCTGTCGAGGAGCAATCAAACTCTGCATCATAGCATATTCAGGATGGATGATCAGGACAATGTCTTGTGTCAGTAGTCTGTCGAGGAGCAATCAAACTTTGGATCATAGCATATCCAGGATGGATGATCAGCACAATGTCTTGTGTCAGTAGTCTGTCGAGGAGCAAGCAAACTCTGGATCATAGCATATTCAGGATGAGTGATCAGCTCAATGCCTTGTGTCAGTAGTCTGTCGAGGAGCAAGCAAACTCTGGATCATAGCATATCCAAGATGGGTGATCAGCACAATGTCTTGTGTCAGTAGTCTGTCGAGGAGCAATCAAACTTTGGATCATAGCATATCCAGGATGAGTGATCAGCTCAATGTCTTGGGTCAGTAGTCTGTCGAGGAGCAAGCAAACTTTGGATCATAGCATATCCAAGATGGGTGATCAGCTCAATGTCTTGGGTCAGTAGCCTGTCGAGGAGCAAGCAAACTCTGGATCATAGCATATCCAGGATGAGTGATCAGCACAATGTCTTGTGTTAGTAGTCTGTCGAGGAACAATCACACTCTGGAGCATAGCATATCCAGGATGGGTGATCAGCACAATGTCTTGTGTCAGCAGTTTGTCGAGGAGCAATCAAACTCTGGATCATAGCATATCCAGGATGAGTGATCAGCACAATGTCTTGTGTCAGTAGTCTGTCGAGGAGCAATCAAACTCTGGATCATAGCATATCCAGGTTGAGTGATCAGCACAATGTCTTGTGTCAGTAGTCTGTCGAGGAGCAAGCAAACTTTGTATCATAGCATATCCAAGATGGGTGATCAGCTGAATGCCTTGGGTCAGTAGCCTGTCGAGGAGCAAGCAAACTTTGGATCATAGCATATCCAAGATGGGTGATCAGCTGAATGTCTTGGGTCAGTAGTCAGTCGAGGAGCAAGCAAACTCTGGATCATAGCATATCCAAGATGGGTGATCAGCACAATGTCTGGTAGGGCGGTGAACAAGAAGGAAATCATATGTAGTGATGAAGGGTATGACAGGAAAGTTATCCAACCCAGCATTAGGGTAGCGGCCGAGGAAAACAGTAAAAAAAACCGCTTCAGAATGGTTGATCGGCACCGGAATTTTGAACCTGGGACAAAGCTAGTCGCGCAGGTTACAGATCACCGTACTCCCTCGCTCGGTTGGACAAAAACGTACTACACAAAAATGCAGATCTCTTTAAAACACGCCCTTTATTTGCGACAGTTAGTTACATTGTATTTGATTTGAATTTTGGAATACCGTATTCCATTTTTACTTTCTCTACCACGTATAGTAAGTAGGGGAAGTATTGTATTCCACCCAAAAATTCGATACCGAGATTTCACCGGAAATATGTGTTCTGAGGCCCCCTGAATTCAAAAAAAAGCGTTTTTGGAAACATGTCCGTGTTTGTGTCTGTGAACAGCAACAGAAACGAACAATCGGATAAACACCAAACTTGGTATTTATGTTCAGTATCTTCCAGAGATGTGACACAAAGGTTTTCAAGGAAATCCCCCATTACAGATTACCCTTCACATGGAACATTTTTCGAAAATTTTAATTTTCTCAAAAATGGCTCTAACGATTTTGATTAAAATATCATATGCTTAAGGTATTTTCATGACAAATAAAATGTATATCTTGAATTTTCTGGGAATGTCACCAAAAGTATTCATTGTGAACTACTTTTGCATAACTGGTAAACCATAAGAGATAGACAACATGATACTACACAAAAATTTAGATCGCGTTAAAATACACAATTTATCTCATATACATTTTTTTGTTGAGTGAACCATTTTCGAGATATTGCTTGTTAATTCCTTGAATTTTTCAATACTCATTTTCTCAAATGGGAATTCCTTATTCATTTTTTTTGTCTTGGATATGCAAAGAGTATTAATCTGTGGCAAAGAGAGTGGTGCTGCACTTAGCAACCAGCTATTAAGCAGCTTTTAAGCATGTCAATGCTTAAAAGCTACTGTATTTTTATATTGCCCTTGCAATTTCAAAACAAGGGGAACATAGTACGCCTTAAGCGATAGTCAAATATTTTTCGAACTGGTCGCTATGTGTAAACTGTAATTCTCTTTGCCTGTCAAAAGGTTGTTTCTCCAAATGTTTATCTCGATTAATATGAAATAGTTGGAAAATAAGAATTTGTAAAATAAGTTTGTACAAGAGTAGAGAAAGTCATGTGAGTGTAACACATCAGATTTTTTTAAAGTGCTGTCAACCTTGAGCGGTTTTTTTCCGTTGCTATGGAAAGAGTATAAAATTTCAAGGCCAGTAAATCAAGACCAGTATTTAAAATGTAACCATTGCTATTCTCTTTGTGCCTCTAATAAAACTTGTAATGAAACTATTTATGCAAACCTTTACCTTACATAAATTAAGGCAATAGAAGAATAAGTTTTCCAGGAATAGTGTAGAAGCTATGTAAAAATAAACATGAATAAAGAAAATTAATATAATGTGAATTTAATATATGAAGCAGTATTTTTAACACTTAAACGATATCAGTCTAATTACATAATATAACATATAATAACAGCCCGCCTAAAAGCAATATGTGTATAGTATATATAGTATATGTAACAGTCATTGCTTTGTGTTTATATTATGTATATGTTTAATAATGTTATGTAAATGTATTAAGTAGTTTAACAATGTAGGAGCTGTGAGAATAGAAGCCGAAAGTTGCTAACAATGAGGTAACAATGAGGTAACCTTGAGGCAATAAGAATTAAAACGTTTAATAATGCTGCTAATAATTCTTGGAACAATAATGTAATATTTAAAACAGTTTATAAATAGCCAATCAAAAACTATAAAAGCTTTAATTCAAATAAAAGTATTCTATTAGACTAAAATTAGCCAATCAGAGGCTTGACATATTGGAAATATAAAAATTTAGGCGGTAGAAGCCAGACGCTAGAAGACAGCGTACCCAGCTGGACGTTACTAGATTGCGAACCCGATCGGTCCATACGTATTCAGTGTGATACATAAAAAAAGCATTACGGTGTGAATAATATAAATTTTACGTGTTAAAAATTACAAGTAACAATAATCTCACAGCTCTACAGTAGGGTACATCAGTGAAGGGTTATTTAATCGTGTGGAAGATTAATAAAACGAAGTTAAATACTATTATGATTTGTGTAAGCCTTCATTCTTTAGCCGTACCAAGCCCTGCTAAGAGATACGTGTTTGTGCAAATTACTATGACGCAACCGAGGCTAACATACATATATAATATTTAAATAAAACATTAAAATACAAAGTTGATTTTTTAAACGTGGAGGCAAAGGCCATCGAAAAAAGGCCACCGCAAACTTAGTATCGTACGTGGAGCAATAAACACTCTCACGTATTATATATTTTTATTATGACTGGAATTTTAGCGGCAACCTAATTATTTTGTAATCTAATTAAGTAAAAACGATTGCAGTTAAGGCACTTGATCCACATTAACGAATTAGTTGGAAAAGAAAGCATTACAGTTTAAACTCTTGTTATACGTTTTCGTAGGGAAACGGCTAAATAGGTGTACGTGTGTAAATGAGAAAAAGTAAATACAACTTTTCTTATGGAACTGAACGTTTTACTTTCTATGCCACGTACATAGCAGATAGAGAAGTTACTGTATTTCACCAAAAATTAGAAACCGATATTTCACCGGAAATACATGTTTTGGGGCCCTCTGAATGCTAATAAAGCATTTTTTTAAAAAAAATGTACGTGTGTGTCTGTGAGAAACATAATTCAAAAACGAGTAGTTGGATAAATACTAAACTTAGTATTTAAGTTCAATATCTTCCAAAGATGCCACATGAGGATTTCAAGAAAGTCTCCCCAAACTACCCTTAAGATGGAAACAATTTTGAAACTTTATTTTCCAAATAACGATTTTGATTGGAATACCATATATTGAAGATATTTACATGACAAATAAAATGTATATCTTGAATTCTCTGGAAATATCCTGTGAAGTCCTCTTCATTCCGAATGAATTTTGTATAATCTTGTATAACTGGTAAACGTTAAGTGATAGACAAGAACGTACTACACAAATGTACATCTGTTTAAAACACACAATTTATTGGAAATGACTTTCTTGTGGCATAAGACGTTTCTGAAATATCCGTTGTTAAAGGTTTGAATTGTTCATCTCTTGGTCATTCTCTTAAAACCTGTCAACATTCAGCTGTTACTCCCGATGTCATGGAAACAGTATGGGATTTTAAGGTCAGCATATAGCGTCCAGTTCTTAAACATTTGACTGTTGCTGTTCTCTTTGTATCTGTAACGAAATATGTAATCTAGTATTTCCGGAACGGTTTGTTCGGATTAAACTGAAGTAGCTTGGAAAATAAACTTTAGTATACTAACTAATTAATTGATAGAGGTTAGAGAAAGTCCTTTGAATGTATCACATCAGACTTCGTTTTGAGGTTATTACTAAAACTTTATGCACTTGTAATATAAGTATAATATGTATAAGTAATAAACTAAAGAAACACATAAATAATCAACATACTGCATATTCAGGGTACTTATACCAGTAACGTCATCCATATTCCTTCTTCTTTCTGTGTTTACCCTCCTCGTATGAGGACTTACAAGCTGATGCCTGAGGATAGAGGCTTGTAAGGAGCAAACACTTTGGATCAGATAGAATATCCAGGATGGGTGATCAGCCAATGGCTGGTATGAGAACGGGGAAGTAATGATATGAAATGATGTGAAATGGTTGAAGGGAGAGGTCATGGAGCGTTGGTGGAATGAATGGCGGGGGAAAACGGAAAACACCCCCAGACGGCACTTTTTCCACCACAAATCCCACATGCGGGTCCCTGGGATCGAACCCGGGACCCACCTTGGTGAGAGACGAGCGGTCTAACCACTCGGCCACAGCGCCACCTATTCATATTTCAAACTAAACGCAATTCAAACTGCTGGCGCTTTACATTCGTTTATACAATCATAAACATTTCTTTGCTTCTTGGATTTTTCCATACAGTGATACATCAGTTACAAATCACAGAAATGCTGTCATAATTTGGGCTTTGTGATGATAGAAATCATGTACTTTCTACAGCTTTAACTACCTCATGTACTCCGGGAACACTTTCATTACTTAGGCCTTCTTCTTCATCACCGTTATCAGTATCAACTTGCACATTATGGGGTCTAATAGCCTTGCCCGACCGTATTGTTAACACCTGCAATAATGCGTTCCGAAAATATTGATGCTGTAGCGGGAAAGCGTTGTTCCTCTGGTTGATGCCCTCTGCTGCAGTGTTTTTGTCCTCGGCTATTGCTGCTCATCGACTGCTGTATTCTCCATTCCCAATCATTACCTATCTAACTAATTTCACGGGTCTCAGGGTTTTCGTAGGCGAGGCAAATTAAAATACACTGCATCTCCCTTAAAAATGTGGTTTATTATCAAATAAATACTTATGGGCGGCTAGCTTTTCCCATTATAATAACTTAGGAACCTAGTCTAATTGCACACGCCTTTCCACCCCAATGCACTCACGTGCATTTGTCGTCCAGAGAGTATCACTGTGTGCCGACGAGATTCTATAAGAGAGTCAAAATCTGCGGCTTTCTTCCCCTTTTTATACCTAATCCTAACGACGCTCAGCTCCGCGCCTCAAAATGTACGACCTTTCTAATTGGTCCTCAGACCGCGTTACCTTATTATGTGTGAGAATATTCTGCTCCAAAAGATTTCACATAGCGTCCCCGTGACGCGTCCGGAAGCAGATACAGTACCTCTGTCTCTTTACATTTCTGCGTATTGCTTACAGTTCCTTGTTCACAGCTTGGTGAAAGGTAGGCGCCTTCTAGAATTATCTTTTACCTGGAATTAGCTAGCTCGCCCATATCTTGGTGAATTATATTATATACAATTCTTGTATATATATATATATATTGAGACAGTATTTTTAACACTTAAATGATTTCAGTCTAATTATATAATATATAAATTCAATAACAATCCGCCTTAAAGCAATATGTGTACGTAACAATATATAAAGTGTAGGTATATTACAGTCATATATGTTTATCTTATTGTATACTATTGTATACATGTTCAATAATGTTATGTGAATGTATTACGTAATTTAATAATGTAGGAGCTGTGAGAAATAGGTTAAAAGTTGCTAACAATGAGACAATTGAGACAATAATGAGTAAAAATGTTTAGTAATGCTACTAGTCATTATTGGAGGAACAATACTGTAAATTTTGTGACAGTTTATAAAATAGCCAATCAATAACCAGAAAAAGCTTTAGTTAAATGAAGGTATTCTATTGGAGTAGGATTAGCCAATCAGAAACTGAAAAGGAGAAAATTTTACAAATATAGATTTCAGTTGCCTGCTGACAGCGTTACTAACCAGAAGCAAAACGTGTCCTCAAGAAATATAATATGTATTCGTGTGAGACGAAAAATAAGTTTACGTGTTAAAAGGTGTAATTAATTAATAAAAAGAATCTCACAGCTCTCCATATCAGTGAAAAATTATTTAAATCGTATCAAGCATTAATAAAAGGAGTGAAGTAAAATTATAATTTGTGTAAGCCTACATTCTTGTCGCACCAAAGCCCTGCTAAGAGAAACATGTCTCTAACAAAAATACTGACGCAGCCGAGGCAAACATAAATATTTAATACTTAAAGAAACAGTAAAATTACAAAGTTAATATTTTTAAAAACTGGGGCGAAGGCTACCGGTAACTGTTTATCATACGTGCGGTTGCAACTACTTCAAGTTCGGCTCCCCAACAGTTTATATATAATACAACTCCTTCAATACAAACCACTTCAAATTGACACCCAAAGCGTGGCGGTAATAAATAACGTAGCAATCCATCTTTTTCAATATATATATATATACATATGTGGTACATCTCCTTTCAATGCCTCGCCCAACATCATGCCTACTGTTTTCTGCTGCGGTAGCAAGGATGCAGTATAACGAAACATGCGTATCTTGTATTAATGAGAAGACGTATAATTGCGCTAAATGTTAACGGACAGAGTTCAGTGCCTAAAACGTTTACCGTATATCTGCAAAAATGTGGAAGTGAACAACCTATAAGTGAGATTCATTGTATCAGTCTTCAGTTCCAAGTGAATTGTGAGACTATATGACTTTGATAGATGGGGAAGTTTTGTGTGGAAAAGAGCCTGTTCTGCTAGATACTTCTTTGCCACGAATGTTAGAGGCAAACTATATATAAAGTGCTGACACTGCAATGATAAACTTGAGGTAAGGGACATATTTCTCCCTTATCTCTGCCCACCCTCTTTAGCGAGTCTTTCTTTCAAGTCCTTCACGCTACCTACGTAAGATGACTAAACCTGGTAACAAATATGTACAACTTTAAGTAGGTCGAAGAAACGGCTTGCACATTAGTAACACCGCTGTAAATTAGTTGTGGCTGATTCACTGCTTTCAATACTCACTTCTAAAGGTTTTACCTGTCCCATTTATTTTATATTAAACGTATGTGTAATTAATTATAAAACGAACCAACATTTTAAATGTTTTAATAAATACTTTCTCTACTACTCATCTACATAAAATAGAGGAAGTATTGTACTCAAAATTTGGATGAGCATTTCATCATAAACATACGTAACGCGTGTGTGAACAACGTAAGCCAAAGGTGAAGAATTGCTTAAACACCAAACTTAGTATTTAAATTTAGCGAATTTAGTTTTTTAAGAAAATGCCCCCACCCCAAGATAGCATTTACATAGAAAACATTTCGTTATTTTTGGCTTTCTCAAAAATGGCTCTTAGGATTTTTAGTAAAATAACCAATGTTCACATGACAAATAAAATGTATATTTGAATTTTTAGGAAATTCCCTGTAAAACACTCAAATAAAACGTTTTGTAGAATTAAATATTTCCGAGATATTCTGTGTTATTGTTTTGAATTTTTCAAGTACTTATATTGCTTTCAAGTCGTATGTCGCTATTTGTTTTTCCTCGTGGTCAACCAAAGAGCTTTGAATTTCAAAGCCATCACATAGGACCCCTTTTAAAACTCTTGAGTGCTACTTTAGAGTCTTCTTATACCTACAACAGAAGGTATAAGTGGGTAATGAAAGTGTATCTCGATTAACAGGAAGTAAACAGAAGAATACGTTTTTGTAAGAATATTTTGTAGAAGTGTGAGTAGGGAAAGTCATGTGAATGCTGAAAACTTTAATTAGATAGTATTCATTTAATGCTAGGGCTCGACTCAAATTTGCAGATTTTCGTGCCGATGCCTTACCCTTGAGCTACTATGGCCTGAGCACATTAAATCCACTCATCTGTGTCATGTATGCCGGACCTTCAGAGTGATCTAAATGCTCCGAGATAATTTCCTAACTATATGGCGACTTGCAGTAGTGCCAGTAGCTTTACTTTACGTCGTCCTCTGTGGTGTAGTGGTTACCATGCTAGCCTCTAGTTCCCGAGGTTGCGGGTGCAAATCCGGCGGAGGGCGATGGATTTTTTCGGGCGTAAAAATACTTAGCATGTCGTAGATTTACGGCACGTAAAAGAACCTCAAGTCTAATAAAGAGGCCTCTAAACAAAATTACCGGTTTTTCACCCCAGTATAGAATGTGACGATAAGGACCATAGCAGTTAAAGAACGTCCATAAATAAAAACTTAATTCAATTTTAGTTTTATTTTACAGGCTTTGTAGTTAAACAAAGGATTTGGGTTAACTTACTGTGCCAACTGTGATTTACTGACTTAGTACTCATAGCCACAATACCAAGTGAACTGAAGTCGCATATTACAGGCTAAGGAATCTTGAGTTCAGCGGTAGGTCTAAAAAGGAACCATACGAAGACTAAATTGATGCCAAACAGCAAAGAGGTAGACATCACATTAGTAGACAACGAACCTCTAGAATACGTGCAAGAAACTGCATACCTAGGTCAAACAATTTTCTTTAAGAACACGATAGACAAAGTAATAACACGATGTATCACATCAGCATGGTCTAAATTCTGGTTCCTAAAATTTATACTCGTTGACAAATCCGACAATATATATTTGAAATGTCAAATAATGAACATGTGTATTTTACCGGTTCTGTTGTACGGCTGACAAGCGTGGAGTTTAACAAAGAGCGATAGATATCAGCCAAATGGAAATTGAAAGGAAAATCTTAGGTGTAAAAATGAAAGACTAAGAAATAAGGAAGAGGACAGGATTAAAGGACGCCGCGACCACAGAAGCTACCCAAAATGGACATCTCAGGACGCGTTATGAGACACCACCCTAAAAGATGTACTCCATCTTGGGACCCCAGGATTGGTCAGAGGAACGTCGGCAGGCAGAGAATCCGTTGGACCGACGAACTGAGGAGGACTTTTGGCAGCAGATGGACTATGTTAGTCAAAGAGACAGAAACTTGAAAAAAATTTGATGTGTTACACTCACATGACTCTCTCTACTCTTGTACAAACTATTTTTACAAACATTTTACTGAATCTACTTCATGTTAATCGAGATGTTAATCTTATTGCTAATTTTCTTGTAGATGCAAGGGAAATATGGTAGACTTTAAGCGATAGTCAAATATTTTAAGAGCTGGGTGCTATGTGGAGCATTTCATTCTATTTGTATTTTCAGGACATAAAAAACCGAATAACGAATTCCCATTTGAGGAAAAGTATTGGAAAATTCAAACAAATAGCAAGGAATACTTCAGAAATGGTTCACCCGACAAAAAAAAGATGTATGTGACAAATTGTGTTTTAACGAGATCTAAATTATTTTTGTGTAGAAAAATGTTGTCTATCTCTTACGGTTTACCAGTTGTGGAAACGCCATTCAGAAAGAAGAGGACTTTTAGAGACATTCCCAGAAAGTTAAAGATATAAATTTTATTTGACATGAAAATATCTTAAATGTATGATATTTTAATCAAAATCATTAGAGCCATTTTTGGGAAAATCAAAATTTTCGAAACATGTTCCGTGCAAGGGGTAGTGTAGGGTGGGAAGATTTTCTTGAAAATCTCGTGTTGTATTGTTGAGAGATACCGAACCTAAATATAAAACTTGGTACTTATCCGACTTCTATTTTTGAGTTTTGCTGTTCACACACACACACACACTTTTCTCTAAAAAGGCTTTTTGGATGCAGGAGGCCTCAAAACCTGTATTTCTGGTGAAATTTTCGTATATAATTTTTGGGTGGAATGCAATAATTCCTCTACTTAGTAGAGAAAGTAAAAGCTGTGGACATAGCCAGTAGGACAATAAACTAGACTAATACTTCACGAAATAGCTAAAATCCAGCTCCCTTTCACTAGAAATAGGCCCTTGCCCAAGAGAGATGTACATATATATGGGCTAACTGTGAATAATGTGATTAGTATTATTGGAACTTAATGTTTAACAGAAGGTTAACTTTCGAGCCTAAACACGGCTACTTGCTTCTGTTTCAGTTATTTTATTTACAAGTGTTCTGGTATTGCTAACACTGTCACTGCGTACGAGGCAAGTGTATTTGGTGTACTAACATTTATCTTTGATTGTTCCATCGATCTATTGTTTGTGTATTGTTAAATTGTACCTATACTTCGTATTGTATTATGCTTATAAAATGAATGCCGATTCAACATGCAATAATTAATAACAATAATAACAACAATAATAGTTCGTAATGAATAATCTTAATACATCTGAGAATTACCTGTAAGATAGCTGCTTTGACCTACTCATCCACAGATGAACAATGTGTAGAGTGGTTAGGTTGGCGGGTTTACAACGAAGAGGTTGATAATATGAACGTTGCTCCAGTCTACAGAATTTTATTAATAATACTGTACTTTACATATACATTTATGCTCGACCATGCCAAAATGTAGTATATACGACTGATAGCAGTACTTTAATGGGCCTCATTAAAGTACACCTGTTTATTAAAGTATTGGTATTCGACCAATCAGAAATGGCCACGTAACATTGTGAAAGCTCGAGTATCAATTATTCTGTGTAGTTCGTCTCACAACGCTAGCAACTTTGTTTGACACAGGTGCTACAAGGTCATTGTATTGTAACCATAGATAAAGGAATAACGATTGTAACACATCACTCAAACCAGAAACGAATACTTATGAAATCTTTAATTTAGATACATGGTCGAGCATACACAGTCGTATGAAACTTGACTATAATGGAGATTAAAACGCTCGGTTAATAATAATACTAGCGTTTAAATTGCTACCATTATAGTCTCGTTGCATAATATACTGTTATGTACCGAGGTTCAACTATTAGCTCATTAAAATGTGTGAAAAGCATTCTTGCATTCAGACCGGTAACCTAAGTTATCTGCGTGGTTTGAATATTTTACATGAACTATATTAAATATTATATTTTTACTTTCTCTACTACGTATAGTAAGTAGGGGAAGTATTGCATTTCACCCAAAAATTCGATACCGAGATTTCACCGGAAATACATGTTTTGAGACCTCCTGAATCCAAAAAAAGCATTTTTGGAAACATGTCCGTGTGTGTGTCTGTGTGTGTGTGTGTGTGTGTGTGTGTCTGTGTGAGCGTGTGTGTGTGTCTGTGTGTGTGTCTGTGAACAGCATAACTCAAAAACGAACACTCGGATAAACACCAAACTTGGTATTTAGGTTCAGTATCTTCCAGAGATGCGACACGAAGGTTTTCAAGAAAATCCCCCCACCCCAGACTACCCTTTACATGGAACATTTTTCGAAAATTTTAATTTTCTCAAAAATGGCTCTAACGATTTTGATTAAAATATCATATGTTTACGACAATGTCATGAGAAATGAAATGTATATCTCGAATTTTCTGGGAATGTCTCCAAAAGTATTCTTCATTGTGAACGACTTTTGCATAACTGGTAAACCATAAGAGATAGACAAAATTGTACTACACAAAAAATGTAGATCTCGTTAAAATACACAACTTATGTCATATACATTTCTTTTGTTGAGTGAACCGTTTTCGAGATATTGCTTGTTATTCCCTTAAATTTTCCAATACTTATACTTTTTCTCAAATTCGTTATTCATTTTTTTATGTCCTGGACTTGCAAAGAGAATGGAATGCGCCGCATAGCAACCAGCGTTAAAATATTTGACCATCGCTTAAAAGCTACCATATTCCCCTTGCATCTACAAGAAAATTACCAATTAGATTGACATCTCGATATCTCGATTAACATAAAGCATATGGAGAATAGGCGTTTGTAAAAATAGATTGTACAGGAGTAGAGAAAGTCATGTGAGTGTAACACATCAGATTTTTTAATTAAGTATGTATCACTGTAGACGTATAATATAATATTTAATAGTTGAATTTCACCATTTATATCTTCCTGAATATTTACGAAACTTATTACTTTCTCTACTACGTATAGTAAGAAGGTGAAGTATTGTATTCCAACCAAAAATTCGATACCGAGATTTCAGCGGAAATATATGTTTTGAGACCCCCTGAATCCAAAAAAAGCATTTTTGGAAACATGTCCGTGTGTGTGTGTGTGAACAGCATAACTCAGAAACGAACAGTCGGATAAACACCAAACTTGGTATTTAGGTTCAGTATCTTCCAGAAATGCGACACCAAGGTTTTCAAGAAAATCACCCCACCCCAGATTACCCCTTACATGGAACATTTTTCGAAACTTTTAATTTTCTCAAAAATGGCTCTAACGATTTTGATTAAAATATCATATCTTTAAGATATTTTCATGACAGATGAAATGTATATCCTGAATTTTCTGGGAATGTCTCCAAAAGTATTCTTCATTGTGAACGACTTTTGCATAACTGGTAAACCATAAGAAATAGACCAAATTTTACTACACAAAAAATGTAGATCGCGTTAAAATACACAATTTATGTCATACATTTTCTTTGTTGAGTGAACAATTTTCGAGATATTGCTTCTTTTTCCCTTAAATTTTCTAATACTTAATCTCAAATGAGAATTCGTTATTAATTTTTTTTATGTCCTGGACATACGAAGAGAATGGAATGCTCCACATAGCAACCAGCTCTTAAAATATTTGACTATCGCTTATAACCTACCATATTCCCCTTGCATCTACAAGAGAATTAGCAATAAGATTAACATTTCGATATCTCGATTAACATGAAGCATATGGAGAATAAGCGTTTGTAAAAATAGTTTGTACAAGAGTAGAGAAAGTCCTGTGAGTGTAGTACATCAGATTTTTTTATTATAATTATGTATAATTTAAATCATATAGCAGCTAATTATGAACTACGAGTTATTGATCTTCTTTAAGGGAACACCCACACATGGATAACTTTGTTACTGAAACCACCATGCTCAACACTGTAATTCATCGTAGGTTACATGGGTTGCACCTTAAAATCGGTTACGACTACTGAGAATTAAAGCCGATCTCTACATAGCTTTTTGGATATTCCTATACTTCTTCTAGCAGTTGAAAGGTAATTTAAAACTTGGACAGGGCTACGTACGAGTCCATTCCACGAAGGTAAATGCATATACCTATATTTCAACTCCATTATTTTCTATCATTTTTATTGTATGTGTAAATCCTAACCGTTTCCTTATATTTTCATCCTTTTGATGATACAACAAAGTGTATCCAGCTATTATATTCACCTGTTTAGTAAATTAATACTTTTATTTTCCTGTAAGTATTTTTATTATTCACTTCAACTATCGTTTAAAAAATCTGATGTGTTACACTCACATGACTTTTTCTACTCTTGTACAAACTATTTTTACAAACGCTTGTTCTCCATCTACTTCATGTTAATCGAGATATCGAGATGTTAATCTTATTGCTAATTTACTTGTAGATGCAAGGGGAATATGGTACGCTCTAAGCTATAGTCAAATAATTTAAGAGCTGGTTGCTACGTGGAGTATTCCATTTTCTTTGCATTGCCAGGACAAAAAAATGAATAACGAATTTCCATTTGAGAAAAAGTATAAGTATTGGAATATCCAAGAGCATAACAAGCAATATCTCGAAAATGTTCACTCAAAAAAAAAAAATGTGTATGACATAAACTGTGTATTTTAACGCGATCTACATTTTTGTGTAGTAAAATTTCTCTTCTCTTATAGTTTACCAGCTGTGTAAAGTCGTTCACAATGAAGAATACTTTTGGAGACATTCCCAGAAAATTCAAGATATACATTTTATTTGTCATGAAAGTATCTTAAATGTACGATATTTTAATCAACATCTTTAGAGCCATTTTTGAGAAAATAAAAATTTTCGAAAAATGTTCCATGTAAAGGGTAATCTGGGGTGGGGGGATTTTCTTGAAAACCTTCCTGTCGCATCTCTGGAAGTTACTGAACCTAAATAGCAAGTTGGGTGTTTATCCCACTGTTCGTTTCTGAGTTATGCTGTTCACAGACACACACACAGACACAGACACACCACAATACATGTTTCCAAAAATGTTTTTTTTTTGGATTCAGGGAGTTCTCAAAACATGTATTTTCGGTGAAATCTCGATATAAAATTTTTGGGTGGAATACAATATACGTCCCCTACATACTAGTAGAGAAAGTAAAAATAGTATACAATACACATGTGTTAAATGCATTGGAAAATCTCGGAAGTATAAAACACGTGAGTTTGTTTTGTATTTTCAAATTTTCCTCGTTCTACAATGATGCACTTATCGCAATATACCAACTACAGATCGGTCGCTGTGTGGTGGAGTCACAGATCGTTTGTATGTAGTGACCTCGGTATGCTTCCGCTGCGCACTAGCGGTGAATGACCCGCTCAAGGCTACGTTTATCAGCTATGTTAACACACTTGCTGCATAAGTTGCTCCTAACCTGACAGAAGTTCATGCTGTAAGCACTAGAGTTTGTGCATTGTGTGTCTGAAAGGTGAGCGTTTATTCAAGAATGTGTGTTGTGTATGATTTGCTAAAGACTGTTCTTGTTATTTTTGCTGTTCTTGTTTTGTTATTGGTCCATTGAAATGCTTACACAAAATTGAGGATCGGACAACGTGAATTTGTCGGTACACCTGTACATAGGTGTGTAGACAATTTAAGGATAAATTTCCTGGTACTCCAGTTCTAGTAAAGAAACTGTTAGATATTTGGTTACGAAGTTTAGGACAACAGTATCACTAAAAGCCGAGACAGTATTTTTAAAAATAATTTCAGTCTAATTATATAATATGTAAATTCAATAACAGTCCGCCTTAAAGCAATATGTATATCTAAAAATATATAAGAAGTGTATATTGTGACGTATGCACAGATAAGAGGATACAAGACTCTCTGGGCACCGAGATCCGAGACGGCAGTTTGTCTGTGAGTAGGGGTAAGTCAGGGGGAACTAAGTGCTAGGGAGGGGATAGCGTCAGTAACGCTTGAAGGGTTAGCGTTGGTTTGAGAGTCAGCAAGTAAGATCCGAGTAGGTAAGACGTAGAACTGCTTTCTTCGTGCTCCGGCACGATGGTCTCGTCAACAGACAATGGGAAAAGAATGTAAGTAATGTAATTAGTCTTTATCTCATTAAACCCTTAGCCATCCACTCTTGACGAGTTTTAATTATGGTAGCGTAGAATCCTTCCTCTCCCTTAAAGCCAGGTATTATTCTGATTAGTAATATTTTCTGTACTTTCTTTAGCTGCGTTCCCCATCGTAGCCTCGCCATTTGCAGATCTTGTATAATTTGCCCGTACCTCTTGCAAGCGAGTGCTCCCCCGTCTGTTTCTGAGAAGTATTTAAACAGAGGCTACGACAATATTACAGTCATTGTATATGTTTATATTATGTACATGTTCAATAATGTTATGTGAATATATTACGTAATTTAATAATGTAGGAGCTGTGAGAATAATAGGTTAAAAGTTGTTAACGATGAGGTAACCTTAAGGCAATAATGAGTAAGAAAGTTTAACAATACTACTACTACTTATGATTCTTGGAAGCAATATGTAAATTTTGAGACAGTTTAAAAATAGCCAATCAACAACCAGAAAAAGCTTTAGTTAAATGAGGGTATCCTATTGGATTAGGAATAGCCAATCAGAGACTTGAAATACAGAAATTTGGAAATTTAGGCGGTAAAAATCAATTCAGTTGCTTGCAGACAGTGTTTGTAACCGGATGCGAGATGCGTCCTTGAGAAATTTAATACGTCCGTGTGAGAGGAAAATAGTTTACGTGTTAAAAAGTGCAAATAATTAATTAAAGAATCTCACAGCTCTCTATATCGGTGAAGTGTTATTTAAATCGTGTCAAGAATTAATAAAAAGGAGTGAAGTAAAATTATAATCTGTGTAAGCCTACATTCTTCAGCCGCATCACGCCTTGCTAAGATATTCATGTCTCTAACAATAATACTGACGCAGCCGAGGCAAATATAAATAATTAATATTTAAAGAAACAGTCAAATTATAAAGTTAATATTTTAAATTTGGGACGAAGGCTACCAGGTACCTACGTGCGGTTGCAACTACTTCAAGTGTTCGGCTCCCCAACAGTTGAAATATAATACAACTCTTTCAATACAAACTTCTTCAAAGTTAAACCTTGGAAGCGAAAACGAAATGTACACCTGTAAATTGGTGCTCCATTTTGAATGCACAATTTTATAGGAACAATCACCCCACCTCTTAAGGACAATATCAGAACAGAACTTGCATAAATGGAAATGTCATCTCAAGATGCCAGAATGCGTAAATGCAAATGAAAGTCACTTTTAACGCCACTTATTACAAGGTTAGTACTCTATTACTCGTAAGTAACGCGCATTGTTACTTACATCGCTTACGCGCGATCCGCGGCCCCGCAGTATGGCGAACGCTTGTATTTATATATGAAATACTCACAAAATTCATTGAAGGTTTCTGAGCTTAATCAGATAATCCCTTGCAATTATTATTGCGATAGTATAATCGTTATGTTTTTATGCTGATGTATCAGTTATGACCGGAAATGCGTATTTATCCTGCGTTCAATGCATGTTTATATGCCATATATTTCCTGCTTCCTTTAAAGGTATTGTTTTTGCTGCGAATGACATTCCTAAACCATGCAATATAAAAGGTTTCTTTGTTTTCGGCGTTCCTGTAAAGGGCGCGTTATTCAAAGCGTTTGACTAACCGCATTGTCGTATTAAATCAATATCTAATTAATAGTGTTTTGTGTACGTTACTTTGGTTAAGAGATTAATAACACGATATGTAATCGCTATCTGTTTCCATTGTTTTAACAGATTGTAACATGGAAACTTCTAAAATATCTTCCCTTATGCAGGTGCTTTTTATATCGGCTTTAATAGCCACTCTCTATATGAAAAGCACTTATCTCTATTAATACTCTCTACCACTTTTTTATAGTAAGTAGAGGAAAAATGACATTCCACCGAAAAACGCATTACCAAGTTTTCACTGGAAATGCAAGTTTTGAGGCTCCCTGAATCCAAAACACACAGTTTTAATAAAAAAATCGAATGTGTTACATTCACACGACTCTCTCCTCTATCTCTTATTAGCGTATATACAAAGTTGATTTTCCTATCTACTTCCTTTCAGATAAATCTTTCCGGAAATAGCTGCACTACATATTTCGTTATAGATACAAAGGGAATAGCGACAGTCAATGACATCGCGAGAAACAGCAGAAGATCCACATGACAAAAGGAACAATTGTGTATTGGAAAATTCCAACCATTAATAACGGATATCTCGGAAATGGCTGATGCAACAAAAAAGTTATCTGAATTAAATTATGTGTTTTAAACACATCTAAATTTTTGTGAGGTACGTTTTCCTTTAACAATTAGCGTTTACTAGTTATGCAAGGTTATACAAAATAACTTCCGCACGAAGAGGTCTTCGTAGAAACTTGAAGATATGCATTTTCTTTGTCATATTAATATATTTAATATATTTTAATAAAAATCATTTGATTTTTTTTAGAAAATCAAAGGTTTCGAAAAATATTCCGTGTAAAGGGTAGTTCGGACTACGGGGATTTTCTTGAAAATCTTCGAGCCGCAACTTTGGAAGGTATTGAACTGAAGTACCAAATTTGTTATTGATCCGACTTTTCGTTTTGAGTTATGCTGTTCATACATACACACACAGGCAAAATATTTTCTAAAAATGCTTTTCTGTAGAATCAGGGGCCTGAAAACACATATTTGCAGTGAAATTTCAACATCGAATTGTAGTGTGGAATACAGTACTTCCCCTACTCATAGTGTGTCGTAGTAGAGAAAATAAAACGTCCGTTTCTTTGTGTGCTTGTGTGTCTGACTGTCCGTCTCACTGTGAAAAGTATAACTCAAAAACAAAATGTTTGATAAATTCCATACTTAGCGTTTAAGTTACTATGTATTATTATTATTATTACTATTATTATTATTATTATTATTATTATTATTATTATTATTATTATTTTAAAATATTATTCGTGCCATCAACTTTTCCTTGAGCATTTAAATATTAATTAGAATTGTATTTATTACTGCAGAGAGATAAAAAAACGAATAACGCTGAAAACAGTTAAATAAAATGATTGGAAGGGATTGACTTCACAACAACAACAAAAATCTGATGTGTTACACTCACATGAGTTTCTCTACTCTTGTACAAACTATTTTTACAAACGCTTGTTTTCCATATGCTTCATGTTAATCGAGATGTTAATCTTATTGCTAATTTTCTTGTAGGTGCAAGGGGAATTGGTAGGTTTTAAGCGATAGTCAAATCTTTTAAGAGCTGGTTGCTATGTGGCGCATTTCATTCTCTTTGCATGCCCTGTACGTAAAAATAATTAATAACGAATTCCCATTTGAGAAAAAGTATTGGAAAATTTAAGGGAATAACAAGCAATACCTCGAAAATGGTTCACTCAACCAAAAAAATGTATATGACATAAGTTGTGTATTTTCGCGATATACGTTTTTGTGTAGTAAAAGTTTGTCTACCTCTTATGGTTTACCAGTTATGCAGAAGTCCTTCACAATGAAGAATACTTTTGGAGACATTCCCAGAAAATTCGAGATATACATTTCATTTGTCATGAAAATATCTTAAACATATGATATTTTAATCAATATCTTAGAGCCATTTTTGAGCAAATTAAGATTTTCTAAAACCGTTCCTTGTAAAGGGTAATCTGGGGTGGGGGGATTTTCTTGAAAACCTTCGTGTCGCATCTCTGGAAGATACTGAACCTAAATACCAAGTTTGGTGTTTATTCGACTGTTCGTTTCTGAGTTATGCTGTTTAAAGTCACAGACAGACACACACACGGACATGTTTC
This sequence comes from Deroplatys truncata, assembly GCA_030765065.1. Taxonomy (NCBI): domain Eukaryota; kingdom Metazoa; phylum Arthropoda; class Insecta; order Mantodea; family Mantidae; genus Deroplatys; species Deroplatys truncata. The sequence continues at coordinate 70,940,040 of CM060984.1, forward strand.
CAAAAATGTTTTTTTGGATTCAGGGTGTCTCAAAACATATATTTCCTGGTAAATCTCGGTATCGAATTTTTGGGTGGAATACAATACTTCCCCTACTTCCTATATGTAGTAGAGAAAGTAAATATTGTTATACTATAAAATATGTAACAAAAAGTAAGAATGTCAGTAATAATTGTGTTACATATAATATGATTAATGTTCTAATGAATATGTTATTGATTCTGTGCAAGGAGTATATTACATTATGTGAACTTTTTTACGATGATAGCTACCAGACAATAGCTTAAGTAAACAAGATTCAACGATTGGCATAGTAAAAACAAATTCAATGAAAGAGACGCTTACAGGGAAGGCAGAAGTATCTACGCTACGCGAATTAACAAAACATTCTTAACGGGAATTAATACAGAATTGAGTGTTGTAATGTAAAGAAAGTCTGCAAGCAATTAAAGTAAATATCTAAATAAATCTTTGATTGAACTGTCACATATATTGTTCCTCTTTAAAAGCCATTGAGAAATAAAACAAAGCACATAGTGAAAGTTCATTATTATTTGTCTTATAACTTATCTTCTAAATAGGAAAGACTGAGATAAGATTAACCACTGCCACGACTTAGAGCTGGCTATTTTAAGTATATCTTAAAATATAACGGATAATAGGAAACATTAAAATATTTTGTTACGCGCCACGTATCCTAGAACCAATAACAATTACTGAGTAAAAATTATCCGCCAGACATAAGCTTGTCATGCCAACTGGTGAGAGGCGCGGTAAATTCAAACCGAGTATTTCAAAGCACACGACATCCATATCTTCTCAGCATCTGCCGTGATCCAGCGGCGACCACCTCTACTAACAGCCTTTTATATTATTTCAATGTGGAAATATTTTCGATATTTATAATTTTCTAAGAAATTTCTCTAACAATTTTCATTAAAATACCATATGTTTAATATATTTACACGGAAAAGAACACGTGCATATTTACTTCTCTGGGAATGGCCTGTGAAATCCTCTTCATTCTGAATGACTTTTATATAATTGCTTAACCGTAAGAGATAGACAAAAAACTTCTACATAGAAAATGTAGATCTTTATGTCAAATTGTTTTCTTTCCTTTCTTGGCTTTAGCCATTTCATGCAAAAGAGCTCGTTGTCTGAAAGTCATCACATAGTGGCCTTTTCAAAATCTGATTGTGCTTTAGCCTACTCTATCCTCTTATACCTACAACGAAATGTGTAAATTAATTAAGGTTTGATAACAAGAAGTGGATAGAAGAATATGCTTTTGTAAGAATAGTATGTAGAGGAATAAGAAAGTAACACAAAGCTAACACTTCGGATTCTTAGAAGGAAAGATATTTCTTAATATTTTAATGTCCCTTATAACTTAAAGGTTTGCATACAAGATGGCTGAAGTAATGTTTAATGAATGCTTAAATGAATCTATGAGACCAAGTTAGTAAAGAGTTTTACACTTTGATGTAGTACATTTTTAGTTTCTCTACTGCGTATAGAAAGTAGAGGAAGTATTGCATTCCACCCCAAATTTAGATACCGAGGTTTCACCGGAAATATACGTTTTGAGGTTCTCTGAATCCAAATAAAGAATTTTTTGGAAACATGTCTGTGTGTGTGTCTATGAACAGCATAACAGCCGGATAAATATCAAACTTGGTATTTGAATTTGGTATCTTCCAAGGATGCACATGAAGACTTTCAAGAAAAGGTTTCAGGGAGCCTCAAAACATGTACTTCTGATGAAATCTCGACATAAAATTTTCGGGTGGTATGCAATACTACTCTATTAGGTAGGTATGTGGCAACGAAAGTAAAAAAGCTATGAAAGCTGGAAATAAATTATTTCCACACATTTTATAAAAACGTTGCTTATTAGTTCCCTGAACCAGTTTTTGGCATCCTTATAAACTCTGTCTAAAAAACCGTCGAAGAGCGGGTTAAATATTACCACCAACAAAAATGGGTGCAAACAAAGGGATGCAAGCACATTAAGAGAATAACGAATCGAACATATTCCTTATTAATTTAAATGTAACAGATCCCAAATAAACCTGATAAAAGAGTTATTGACAGGACATTGTATATTAAGGAAACGTCTACATACAATGGAAATCTTCAAAGAAGAACCAGTATAAAGGCTCTGTAACAATGAGGATGAAACAGCCTCTCAAATAATCTTTAAATGTGAAGCTTTGTGTAGAAAAAGATTTGAGCTACTGGGCTTAATAAACCCAGAAGATTATCTTCCTAAAAAAAATTTAGTTAATAAGCTAGTGTCTCTAATAAAGAAAGGAAATAATACAATAAACCTATAGTTTTCTGTGTTAACGACAAATAACCCGACTCCTACTTTATGAAGAGTCAAGTCATGTTCCTATATCAAACCGAGAAACTGGAATTACGATTAAAAACGTATCAAATAGTATAGTGATTTATATTTTTACTTTCTCTACTACGTATAGTAAGTAGGGGAAATATTATATTCCACCCAAAAGTTCGATACCGATATTTCACCGGAAATACATGTTTTGAGACCCCTGAATCGAAAAAAAGCATTTTTGGAAACATGTCCGTGTTTGTGTCTGTGAACAGCATAACTCAGAAACGAACAGTCGGATAAACACCAAACTTGGTATTTAGGTTCAGTATCTTCCAGAGATGCGACACGAAGGTTTTCAAGAAAATCCCCCACCCCAGACTACCCTTTACATGAAACATTTTTCGAAAATTTTAATTTTTCTCCAAAAAATGGCTCTAACGATTTTGATTAAAATATCATATGTTTAAGATATTTACATGAAAAAAGAAATGTATATCTCGAATTTTCTGGGAATGTCTCCAAAAGTATTCTTCATTGTGAACGACTTTTGCATAACTGGTAAACCATAAGAGAAGACAAAATTTTACTACTCAACAAATGTGGATCGCGTTAAAATACACAATTTATGTCATATATATATTTTTTTGTTGAGTAAACCGTTTTCGAAATATTACTTGTTATTCCCTTAAATTTTCCAATACTTATACTTTTTCTCAAATTCGTTATTCACTTTTTACTTTCTCTACTACGTATAGTAAGTAGGGGAAGTATTGTATTCCACCCAAAAATTCGATACCGAGATTTCACCGGAAATACATGTTTTGAGACCCCTGAATCCAAAACAAGCATTTTTGGTAACATGTCCGTGTGTGTCCGTGTGTGTGTGTGTGTGTGTGTGTGTGTGTGTGTGTGTCTAAACAGCATAACTCAGAAACGAACAGTCGGATAAAAACCAAACTTGGTATTTAGGTTCAGTATCTTACAAGGATGCGACACGAAGGTTTTCAAGAAAATCCCCCACCCCAGATTACCCTTTACATGGAACATTTTCGAAAATTTTAATTTTCTCAAAAATGGCTCAAACGGTATTCATTAAAATATCATGTGTTTTAAGATATTTTCATGACAAATAAAATTCATATCTTGAATTTTCTGGGAATGTCTCCAAAAGTATTCTACATTGTGAACGACTTTTTCATCACTCGTAAACCATAAGAGATAGACAAAATTTTACTACACAAAAATGTAGATTGCGTTAAAATACAGAATTTATGTCATATACATTTTTTTGTTGAGTGAACCGTTTTCGAGATATTGCTTGTTATTCCCTTAAATTTTTCAATACTTATTTTCTCAAATGGGAATTCGTTATTCATTTTTTGTCTTGGATATGCAAAGAGTTATAATATTTGGCAAAGAGAATGGTGCTGCACCCAGCAACCAGCTATTAAGAGATATGTATGTGCTTAAAAGCTACTATGTTTCTATATTGCCCTTGTAAATATATATTCCCCTTACATCTACAGGAAAATTAGCAATAAGATAGAGACTGCAAATGTTTATCTGGAATAACATGAAGTAGATAGAGAATAAGAGTTTGTAAAAATAGTTTATACATGAGCAGAGAAAGTCATGTGAGTGTAACACATCAGATTTTTAGAATATGCCTTGAGATACTCTCGTTTAGTTTGAAAAAAATTAATTTAGCTAGATAAACAATGAGAAAATTAATTTAATAATATATTAAGCTCATAAATTAAAAAACTCAAAGAGGAAGTTTTCCATATTTTCATATATTTTGTGCTCTATTTGATATATATTTAAATGAATTTTTTGGCTTACTCTTACACTGCAATATTAAAGCTACAAATACCACTGCACTTAACCCTGTTATGTCCGACAGTCTCCCACGTTAAACCACCGCTGTATGAACGGAAATCGAACCAGAGACCACGTATATGGTAATTACCACAAGTTGGAGTGAGAGAATGCAACCCACGAATTCAAATGCTTTTAATTGATTCGGTTTAGCCTGCGGTAAGGCTTAGTGTTAGCTTTATTGTTCAACGCTGCCTTCGTTCTAACGCTACACGTTCACCATTTCAACCTAAATACACAGAGCTTAGAATGTAGCCTACCTTCCAGACGCATCCACCTATTAACGCTTGATTAGGTATCTCAATTCACTGGTTAAATGCATTCAAATATTCATACATGCGCTTCAGGAATCATCACTATTGCTTTAAACTATATTGGTTCACGTCTTGTAGTTGCAGGCTTCCTAAACGACAAAGTTTAATAAATAATTAGAAAGATGACATTAAAAACTATGCGTTCATATGACTTTCTCTAGCCTTTATCTTTATTAGTGGGTATACAGACTACGCTTACTAAAACTTATTACTTTCTCTACTACGTATAGTAAGTAGGGGAAGTATTGCATTTCACTCAAAAATTCGATATCGAGATTTCACCAGAAATACATGTTTGGAGGCCTCCTGAATCCAAAAAAGTATTTTTGGAAACAGGTCCGTGTGTGTCTGTGAGTGTCTGTCTGTGAACAGCATAACTCAGAAACAATCAGTCGGATAAACACCAAACTTGGTATTTAGGTTCAGTATCTTCCAGAGATGCGACACGAAAATTTTCAAGAAAATCCCCCCACCCCAGATTACCGTTTAAATAGAACATTTTTCGAAAATGTTAATTTTATCAAAATTGGCTCTAACGATGTTTATTAAAAGATCATATATTTAAGACACTTTCATGACAAAATGTATATCTCGAATTTTCTGGGAATGTCTCCAAAAGTATTCTTCATTGTGAACGACTTTTGCATAACTGGTAAACCATAAGAGATAGACAAAATTTTACTACACAAACATGTCGATCGCGTTAAAATACACAATTTATGTCATATGCATTTTTTTTTGTTGAGTGAACCATTTTCGAGATATTACTTGTTATTTTCTTAAATTTTCCAATACTTATACTTTTCCTAAAATGGGAATTCCTTATTCATTTTTTTGCCCTGGTAATGAAAAGAGAATGTAACACTTCACATAGCAACCAGCTCTAAAAATATTTGACTATCGCTTAAAGCCTACCAATTCCCCTTGCAACTACAAGAAAATTAGCAATAAGATTAACATCTCTATATCTCGATTAACATGAAGCATATGGAGAATAAGCGTTTGTAAAAATATTTTGTACAAGAGTAGAGAAAGTCATGCGAGTGTAATATATCAGATTTTTATTTTTCTATTTGCTACATTTTGATACATATAAATCTTTGCAGAAACAAGTATATTACAGTTTAAGAACTGGACGCTATATGCTGGCCTTAAAATTCCATAATGTTTCCATGACATCGCGAGAAACAACTGAAGGTTGACAGGGCGAGTGATCAAGAAATGAACAATTCGAACCATTAATAACGGATATCTCAGAAATGGCTTATGCTACAGAAATACTTGTTTGAAATAAATTGTGTGTTTTAAAGAGATATGCATTACTGTAGAGTACGTTTTCGTCTATCGCTTAACGTTTACCAGTTATACAAGATTATACAAAAATCCTTCCGAATGAAGAGGACTTTACGGGCTATTACTATAAAGTTGAAGATATAATTTAATTTTTTAAGTAAATATCTTTAATATATGAAATTTTAATCAAAATCATTAGAGCCATATTTTAAAATATAAAAGTTTTCGAAACATGTTCCATGTAAAGAATAGTTGGTGTGAGGGGATTTCTTGAAAACCTTTGTGTCACATTTTCAAAAGATACTGAACATAAATACCAAGTTTGGTATGTGTCCGACCTTTCGTTTTTGAGTTATGCTGTTTAAAGACACACGTGCATGTTTCCAAAAATGCTTTATTTAGATCCAGGGGGCCTCAATACACGAGTTTCCGGTGAAATTTCGGTATCGAATTTTTAAATGGAATACAATACATTCTCTACTTACTATGCACGTGGCAGCGAAAGTAAAATATCGTATGCGTTACATTCACATGACGCTCTATTTTATAGCTTCCATAAATTATTCCTACGAAAGCCTAGTTTTCTATCTACTTCATCTTAATGAGATAAAACTTTGTAGAAATATTTTCATTGCGCATTTCCGTTGAACATACAAAGGAAATACAGTAAACCGAATCAATAGCCATATGTCTAAGAAAGTAGTCGCGAACTGCTGCCTGAGAAATTCCGTACTCTTTCCAATACATCGCGAAAAACAACTGAATAGCGAAAGTAATTTAAAATATCTGATGTATTACGCTCACATGAATTTCTCTACTCTTGTAAATACTATTTTTACAAACGCTTATTCTCCATACACTTCATGTTAATCGGGATGTTAATCTTATTGCTAATTTACTGGTAGGTGCAAGGGAAATATGGTAGGCTTTAAGCGATAGTCAAATATTTTAAGAGCTGGTTGCTATGTGAAGCATTAAATTCTCTTTGCATGTCCAAGACATAAAAAAATGAATAACGAATTCCCATTTGAGTAAAAGTATAAGTTTTGAAAAATTTAAGGGAATAACAAGTAATATCTCGAAACTGGTTCACTCAACAAAGAAAATATATATGACATAAATTGTGTATTTTAACACGATCTACATTTTTTGTGTAGTAAAAGTTTGTCTATCTCTTATGGTTTACCAGTTATGCAAAAGTCGTTCACAATGAAGAATACTTTTGGAGACATTCCCAGAAAATTCAGGATATACGTTTTATTTGTCATGAATCAAAATCGTAAGAGTCATTTTTGAGAAAACTAAAGTTTTCGAAAAATGTTCCATCTAAAGTGTAATCGAGGTGGTGGGATTTTCTTGAAAACCTTCATTGTCGCATCTTTGGAAGATACTGAACCTAAATACCAAGTTTGGTGTTTATCCGTCTGTTCGTTTCTGAGTTATGCTGTTCAAAGACACACAGACACACACACGAATTGTTTCCAAAAAATTTTTTGGATTAAGGGGGCCTCAAAACATATATTTCCGGTGAACTCTCGGTATCGAATTTTTGGGTGGAATACAATTCTTTCCCTACTTACTATACGTAGTAGAGAAAGTAAAAATGAAGTCTCCAAAACTTCAAACAAACAACGTATATCTCGGAAATGTCTAACACCTCAGTGTACGTTATTTGAAACACTTCCTATATTTTAAGGAGATCTACATTTCTACATTGAGGTGCACGTTTGTCCTCTCTTATAGTTATACAGTTATACAAGCTTATACAAAATTCCTTCCGAATGAAGACGACTTCACAGACTATTCCCAGAAAATTCAAAATAGACGTTTTATTTGGCATGCAAACATCGTAAATATATTATACTTAATCAAAATCGTTAGAGGCATTTTTGAGAAAATATAAATTTCCGGTAAGTAAAGGTTGGGGGGCGGTTTAAAACGTTATGTTGCATTTTGGAAGATTCTGAACCTAAATACCAAATTTGGTACTTTTCCGACATTTAATTTTTTACACTGTGCTGTACATCACACACAAAGCCTGTCTAAAATTGCTTTTTTGTTTTCAGGGAACCTCATAACATGTAATTCGGTGAAATTCCGACATTGAGTTTCTGGGCGGAATATAATACTTCCTCTACTTACTGTAAGCATGTAAATATGAAACGTAGTTGAAAGGTCCCTATATTGAACCACTGTGCCTAAATAGTAAATAATACTTATGATTTCAAATAAAAATTTTCAGAAACACAAGCGTTCAAATGACAAATTCTTGCACTACAAATATCCACAACACAATTTAAAATTAATACAATTATCAAGTAAATAACATTTAAAAAGTGAGATGGTGTAAATCGGTTCAAACTAGGAACGTGGTCCTTAAATTGAACCACCCGTGTCTTAAAATGAACCACATAATTTTAGGTTTAAATGTATTTTTATTAAAACCAAATATACATTTTATTGTACATTCAAAACAAATGTGATTTTAGCAACAAAAGTAGAGTCCAAAATTGTGATAAGAATGTAAATTTCCTTGAACACTTTGAATTTTTATATAATGACAATCACTTGGTTTTTGGAAAGGATATTATTTGCAAATATAGAGCTTTTATTAATTTTTACTCTCATACAGAAGAGTCCAACTACACACAGTCTTCAAAATAAAACACTTTCTTCTTGTCACTAATCTTTGCAAGAGTTAGTGACAAGCCATATTCTACAAATCATACACTGCATCATGTCCATAATTTCAACAATTCACATAATAATGTCAGCCACTGTTTTAACATGATTTTTTTAACTTAGTATATTATGTGGATATTTATTCACACGATATACTATTCGCAGTTGAGCAATCCTAGAACTTCAATAGGTTTCCTAAATTGGACTAGTTCAATATAGGTTTCAAACAGTGGTTCAATTTACGAGCCACGCCATTTAGGAAGGTTTAGCATCTATGTGACTAGGAGAGACCATGCTTGAAAATATCTGATGTGTTACACTCACATGACTTTCTCTACTCTTGTAGAAAATATTTTTACAAACGCTTATTCTCCATATACTTCATGTTAATCGAGATATCGAGATGTTAATCTTATTGCTAATTTTCTTGTAGATGCAAGGGAATTGCTAGGCTTTAAGCGATATTCAAATATTTTAAGAGCTGGTTGCTATGTGGAGTTTTTCATTGTCTTTGCAATACCGGGACAAAAAAAATGAATAACGAATTTCCATTTGAGAAAAGGTAGGGTAAAGATGCCTAATTCCGTGATACTTTTTAGTAAATGTTGCGCAGTGTTCATACATGGAAAAAGATTATTTAACAACCAACTCAGGAACACAGTTTGAACGTTTCAGAACATATTTTAATTGTCTGAGAACTGCTAAGTTGTACAGCTATAGTAAAATAAGTAGTAAGATGAATTCTGTGACAGTGGCTCTTAAATGTGTGATAAGATTCCTAAATCCGTGATAGTGGTATCCTAACTCCGTGAACAGTATTCTAATTCCGTGAGACCAAAAACAATCGAATTAAACACATAAAACCACCACTTATTAACATTACATTGTACTCTATTACATTGTTATAGTAGTGCGGACCTATTAAATTGATGTAAAGGACCTAAATGACAAAATTCACAGAAACATATTTCGACCAAAAATGTTGCATCACAAAATAAGAAAAAACTAAGCTACAAAGATAAAAAAGCAGAAACAAAAAGATGGAAATCAATTACTACATCAAATACAGAGAGATGCTTAGGTGCAATAATAGGATGTCATCTTTTGTACAAACAAACGCATCAGTCTGAACATAAGGAACATATTATAAACATATTCATCATAATCATTTCTAGACCACTGGTACCACTGATGACAGAAACAACACTGAATCCACTGTGGCTCAGTGCGATTCCGCATATCACGTTCATAGTCCAAACTGCTCACGGGACATGTGCTGTCGTGAGATTTGGTATTCCTCGCCCCACTTCTTCCCTGTGGTCTTACAGAAGATGGACCAGGTTCAGGATTAGCTATTTATGTTGTTGGAGATTCGGTATGAATCTGTGCACATTGTGATTTTCGATGAAAAGGTAACCAAAATGATACGATTTTCTTCAGCCAATTTTAGTGCTTCTTGAGACAAATGAGAGGCATGAGAATCCATCAACAGGACAGGTCTAGCAGGACAGGTCTGATCTGATGAAGCTCTGCATCCATTTTACAAAAACATCACTGTTTATCCAACCTTTTGCAGTAATTTCTACCAGTGTATCACAGGGAGCACCAGTTTTTAATGCTAGGATGTTCTGCACACCTTTGGAGAATATTAGAAGTGGTCCAGACTTCCCAGAAGATTCCCACGACCGAGGATTGTTGTTGTTGTAGTCCCCTTTTCGGCATAAACACTTCTTTAAGGGAATAACAAGCAATATCTCGAAAATGGTTCACTCAACAACAAAAATGTATGTGACATAAATTGTGTATTTTAACGCGATCTACATTTTTGTGTAGTAAAATTTTTTCTATCTCTTATGGTTTACCAGTTATGCAAAAGTCGTTCGCAATGAAGAATACTTTTGGAGACATTCCCAGAAAATTCAAGATACACATTTCATTTGTCATGAAAATATCTTAAACATATGCTATTTTAATCAAAATCGTTAGCCATTTTTGAGAAAATTAAAAATTTCGAAAAATGTTCCATGCAAAGGGTAATCTGGGGTGGAGGGATTTTCTTGAAAACCTTCGTGTCGCATCTCTGGAAGATACTGAACCTAAATACCAAGTTTGGTGTTTATCCGACTCTTCGTTTCTGAGTTATCTGTTCACAGACACACACATCCATCCACACACACACACACACACACACACACACACACACACACACACACGGACATGTTTCCAAAAATGCTTCTTTTGGCTTCAGGGGGCCTAAAATCATATATTTCCGGTGAAATCTCGGTATCGAATTTTTGGGTGGAGTACAATACTTCCCCTACTTACTATACGTAGTAGAGAAAGTAAAAACGTATGCATGAATATTGTTGCTAAATAAACACTTTATAACGTTATATATAGATCATCTCAAACTTATCTAATTGGTGGTATAAGCTTAGCTATTTGAGTCAAATATTACTTTTGAAGCACCAAAAACACACAACACATCATACAACTGAAACCACAGCTCAGAATGCAAAGTCAACAACTCCAAGCATTCCTAGCTGTACACGCCACGCTTCTGCTAGGATTATGGTGCCATCTGTGAATAGTTTGGAAAATATCGGAGCGGTTCAATTTAAGAGGCGGGTCAAATTAGGGACCTTTCCCCTACGTACAAAAAATAAGGGGGAAAAATCTGTTGTGTTCATTAACATGAATTTCTCTACCTACTATCGTTTATTTTGATATAGCTTCTACAAATTACTCTTACAAAGCTTATTTCACCTTAAATGCATGTTTTGATGTGCCCTGAAATCAAATCTGTCTGTGAACAGCATAACTCGAAAACGAAAAGTCGGATAAATGCCAAAATTGGTATCTGAGTATAGAATATTCCAAGGATGCGTACGAAAATTTTCAAGAACATTTTTCTCAAATGCGAATTCGTTATTCGTATTTCTACTTTCCCTACTATGCATAGTAAGTAGGCGAAGTACTGTTTTTCACCAAATATGGATACCGAGATTTCAGCAGAAATACATGTTTTGAGGCACGCGGAATCCAAAGAAAGCATTCTTGGAGAAAGATCAGCGCGCGCGTGTGTGTCCTTGAACTGCATAACTCTTAAACGAAAATTCGGATAAATAACTGAACTTGGTGTTTATGTTCAGGATCTTTCAAAGATGTGGTACGAAGACTTCCAAGAAAATATCCCCACCCCAGACTATCCTTTACTTGGAACGTATTTCCAGAATTTTTATTTTTTTCAAAAGTGGCTAACGATTTTCATTAAAATATCAAATGCGTTTTACATATTTTCACGACAAATGAAATTTATATCTTGATTTTTCTGTGAATTTCCCCAAAATACCTCTTCATTCTAAATGACTTTCGCGCAGCCAGTAAGCCGTAATAGATAGACAAAGTTTTACTACACAAAAAATGTAGATCTCGTTAAAACACACAATGTATGCCATGCACTTTTTTGTGGAGTGAACCGTTTCCGAGATATTCCTTGTTATTTGTTTGAATTTTCCAATACTTATACTTTTTCTCAAATGGGAGTTTTTATATATGGTATTTTAATAAAAGTATGTCACTTTTTTGAAGTCCAAATAACTCGAAAGCTTGGTTTTAGCGAACTTTGTATTTATATTAAATTTCTTCCAAGGATACAACACAACACGAAGATTGTGAAGAAAATCCCCCACGGCGTCAACTATCCTTTACATATATTTTGGTTAATGTTTATATTCTCAAAAATTAATAATGCTTTTGGGTAAAATAACATATGCAAAAGATCTTTGCATGAGAAAATGTCTATCTTGAATTTTATGAGCCTCTGAAGCTACCTTCATTCTGAATGGCTTACATAATTGGTAAACGTAAGAGAATGGCAAATCTTATATAAAATGTAGGTATTGTTAAAATGAAAAAATTATATCAATTTATACACAATTTGTGACATTAACCATTTCAGAGATATTCTGGACGAGGAGATAAGGAATGATTCTATTTATTGTTTCAGAAATAGCTTGATTTGTATCACTCTTTTGAACTTTTTGAAAGAAATAGCTATGACTCAAATAAAGACGTTGTTAATAATTAAGTAAGAGATAACTATAAGTGGTGCTATTTTTTTGATAGATAGGATTATAAAAACAATTTATTCAAGGTAATTTATCCAAAATGCAAGTTTCCAAAAATTGTATGTTTTCCCTTTCCATTCCAATTTTCGACATATTGTTATTTATTTGAACCATACGTCGGATAAATACCAAACTTGGTATTTAAGTTCAAGCTCTTCCAAAGAGCGGCACAAAAGTTTTGAAGAAACCCCCTTAGTCCAAACTCTATGGAACATTTAATCGAAATTTTGGATTTTCTCAGAAATGGCCCTAAGAATTTTAATTATACTATCATACATTTTAGATACTTACACAGTAAATAACACGTATATCTTGAATTTTCTAGAATTAGCCTCTGAAGTCTCCCTTAATGCGGAAGGATTTTGTAAATTTTGTTTAGCTAGTAAACGTTAACTACACAAAAGCTGTAGAAGTCTTCAAAACATAGTTTCGAATAAATTTTGGTGACATCGTCCTCTCGGAGATATCCGTTATTATTGGTTTGAATTTTTTAGCACTTTGCAATTTAAGTCCTATCGCTATTTAGTTATTTCTCGTGATATTATGCAGAGCATGGAATCTTAAAGCTAGCTTATAGCACCCACTTTTAAACATACCACTATCAATTAGATTTCCGTTATCCTTTCTACACACAGAAATGTGTCTCGGTCTGCAAAGGTTTGATTTGATTATAATGAAATAGATAGACAAGTGTGCTTCCATAAGAATAGTTCATTCCAGTTATATCAAAATAAACAGTTGTGGGTAGAGAAAGTTGTATCCATTTAACACTACTTTACTTTGTCTACTATTTTTAATTTCTCTACTACGATTACTACGTAGGGGAAGTATTGTATTCTACCCAAAAATTCGATACCACGATTTCACCGGAAATACATGTTTTAGGACCCCCTGAGTCCAAAAAAAAGCATTTTTAGAAACATGTCCGTGTGTGTGTCTGTGTGTCTCTGAACAGCATAACTCAGAAACGAACAGTCGGATAAACACCAAACTTGCTATTTAGGTTCAGTATCTTCCAGAGATGCGACACAAAGGTTTTTAAGAAAATCCCCCCACCCCAGATTACCCTTTACATGGAACATTTTTCGAAAATTTTAATTTTCGCAAAAATGGCTCTAACGATTTTGATTAAAATATCATATGTTTAAGATAATTTCATGACAAATAAAATGTATATCTTGAATTTTCTGGGAATGTCACCAAAAGTATTCTTCATTGTGAACGACTTTTGCCTAACTGGTAAACCATAAGAGATGGATAAAATTTTACTACATAAAAATGTAGATCGCGTTAAAATACACAATTTATGTCATATACATTTTTTTTGTTGAGTGAACCACTTTCGTGATATTGCTTGTTATTCTCCTAAATTTTTCAATACTTATTTTCTCAAATGGAAATTCGTTATTCATTTTTTGTCTTGGATATGCAAAGAGTATTAATCTGTGGCAAGGACAATGGTGCTGCACTTAGCAACCAGCTATTAAGATACATGTCGATGCTTAAATGCTACTGTATTTCTATATTGCCCTTGCAATTACGAAACAAGGGGAACATAGTATGCCTAAACGATAGTCAAATATTTTTAGAACTGGTCGCTATGTGTAAAATGTAATTCTCTTTGCATGTCAAAAGATCGTTTCTGCATATGTTTATCTCGATTAATATGAAATAGATGGAGAATAAGAGTTTGTAAAAATAGTTTGTACAAGCGTAGAGAAAGTCATGTGAGTGTAACACGTCATATTTTTATTATTATTATTTATTATTATTATTATTATTATTATTATTATTATATGAATTGTGGACACACTTTAATGTTGTGGTCCTCAGCGTCCCATTCTATATTGGGAGTGAAAGACCGGTAATTTGCTCAGAGGCCTCTTTATCAGGCTTGAGGTTCTTTTACGTGCCTTAAATCTACGGGACCACCGGCTTTACTTCCCTTCCGAAGGAAGCCATGCCAAGGATTTTTACGCCCGAAAAAATCCATCGCCCTCCGCCGGATTTGAACCCGCGACCTCGGGCTTTCTCTATTACATAGAGTAAGTAGGGGAAGTATTGTATTCCAACCAAAAATTTGATACCGAGATTTCACCGGGAATACATGTTTGAGCGCCCTGAATCCAAAAAAAGTATGTTTAGGAAATGGTCCGTTGTGTGAGCGTGTCTGTGAAAGCGAAACTCAAAAATGAAAACACCAAACTTAGTGTTTTGGTTCGGTACCTTCCAAGGATGCGACACCAGCATTTTCAAGAAAATTCCCCCATCCACTCTTTACACGGAACATTTTTCGAAAATTTAGATTTTCTAAAAATGGATCTAATGATTTGATTAAAATACTATACATTAACGATATTTACATGACAAAATTTATATATTGAATTTTCCGGGAATAACTATGAAGTCCACTTCAGTTGGAAGAAATTTTGTATAATCTTTTACAACTGCTAAACGTTAAGTGATAGACGAAAACGTACTGCAGAAAAAAGTTAGATTCTTTTAAAACACACAATTTACATCAAATAAGCTTCTTTGTGGCATAAGACATTTCTGAGATATGCGTTATTAAATGTTGGAACTGTTAATTACGCAGTCAAAGTCCTTTCAGTATTCAATTGTTTCTCGCGATTGTATGGGAACAGTATGGAATTTTAAGGTCAGCGCATAGCGTTCAATTCTTAAACATTTGACTATCACTGTTCACTGTGAATTCGTAATGAAATTATTTCTGAAAACGTTTATCTCGATTAACGTGAAGCAGGCAGAGGAATAAGCTTTTGTAATAAAATTTTTACAAGAGTGAGTAGAGAAATTCGTGTGAATGCAGCACTACTTAGGTTGTTTTAAACCATATATTTTAATGCATTTACATACACAAAACATGACTCTCAATAATGATAATGCTTAGTTCATATAGAAAGGTGCGTTGGATTTTATGTCACTGTTTCTTAATATCTATTAGAGCGTATTATTACGTAGTATAATATAAATAATTTATAAGAAGATGCACTCTCGACTCGAGAATAAAGACGCAAAACAAAGCCATAAAATTAGGCACGTTGGCTTGGAACTGAGCTAGGAATAATAAACGGATTGTTAACCTCGTTTGTTTTAGTATTTCCCGATCCTGCATCAAGTATTGAATTCATAACACTGAAATTCTCTTGACATTGAGTCCTCATCGAATAATTAAATACTTATTCAAGCTGAAGTAAAGAAGATTAATTCTAATGTACACACCTATGCTTTGGTGACATAAAAGGCAAAGTCTGTCTGTACATAATGGTAGAGAAGGAATTGGATTCCACCCAACAATTTGTTAACCAGGTTTCATAGGAAATACATGTTTTGAGATTCCCAAATCCCAAAAAGCATTTTTAGAAAAAAATCATTGTGTGTGTGTGCATGAACAACATAATTAAAAAATCTGATGTGTTACACTCAGATTGCTTTCTCTACTCTTGTACAAACTATTTTTACAAACATATGCTTCATGTTAATCTTATTGCTAATTTTCTTGTAGATGCAAGGGGAATTGGTAGGCTTTAAGCGATAGTCAAATATTTTAAGAGCTGGTTGCTATGTGGCGCATTCCATTCTCTTTGCATGTCCAGTACGTATGTATTGGAAAATTTAAGGCAATAAAAAGCAATATCTAGAAAATATTTCACTCAACAACAAAAAATGTATGACATGAATCGTGTATTTTAACGCGATCTACAGTTTTTGTGTAGTAAAATTTTGTTTATCTTTTATGGTTTACGAGTTATGCAAAAGTCGTTCACACTGAAGAATACTTTTGGAGATATTCCAAGAAATTTCGAGATATACATTTCATTTGTCATGAAAGTAACTTAAACACATGATATTTTAATCAAAATCGTTAGAGCAATTTTTGAGAAAATTAAAATTTTCAAAAAATGTTCCATGTAAATGGTAGTCTGGGGTGGGGGGATTTTCTTGAAAACCTTCGTGTCGCATCTCTGGAAGATACTGAACCTAAACCCAAGTTTGGTGTTTATCCGACTGTTCATTTCTGAGTTATGGTATTCACAGACACACACAGACACACACATGGACATGTTTCCAAAAATGGTGTTTTTGGATTCGGGGGGTCTAAACATATATTTCCGGTGAAATCTTGGGATCGAATTTTTGGGTGGAACACAATACTTTTCCTACTTGCTATACGTAGTAGAGAAAGTAAAAACGAAAAGTCATAAAATACAAAGAAAATTCCCATGTTTCGAATTTTAGATTTTTTCAAAATATGGCTATAACGATTTTAATTATAATACCATATATTAAATATATTAACACGAAAAATAAAATGTACATCTGGAATTTTCTGGGGATAGCCGTGAAGTACTCTTCATTCGTAAGATATTTTATATTATCTTTTTACTGTCTCTACTTCGTACAGTAAGTAGGGGAAGTGTTGTATTCCACCCAAAAATTCGATACCGAGATTTCACCGGAAATACATGTTTTGTGAGCCCCTGAATCCAAAAAAGCATTTTTGGAAACATGTCCGTGTGTGTCTGTGAGTCCTGGCTGTCTGTCTGTGTGTGTGTCTGTCTGTCTGTGTGTCTGTCTGTGTGTCTTTGAACAGCATAATTTAGAAACGAACAGTCGGATAAACACCAAAATTGGTATTTTGGTTCAGTATCTTCCAGAGATGCGACACGATGGTTTTCAAGAAAATCCCCCACCCCAGATTACCCTTTACATGGAACATTTTTCGAAAATTTTAATTTTCTCAAAAATGGCTCTAAGGATTTTCATTAAAATATCATATGTTTAGGATATTTTCATGACAAATAAAATGTATATCTTGAATTTTCTGGGAATGTCTCCAAAAGCATTCTTCATTGTGAACGACTTTTGCATGACTGGTAAACTATAAGAGATAGACAAAATGTTACTACACAACAGATGTAGAGCGTAAAATACACAATTTATGCTATATACATTTTTTTTGTTGAGTGAACCATTTTCGAGATATTGCTTGTTATTCCCTTAAATTTTTCAATACTTATTTTCTCAAATGGGAATTCGTTATTCATTTTTTGTCTTTAATATACACAGTGTATTAATCTGTGGCAAAGGGAATGGTGCTGCACCTAGCAACCAGCTACTAAGAGATATGTATGTGCTTAAAGGCTACTGTTTTTCTATATTGCCCTTGTAAATATATATTCCCCTTACATCTACAAGGAACTTAGCATTAAGATAGAGTCTGCAAATGTTTATCTCGATAAACATGAAGTAGATGGAGAATAAGCGTTTGTAAAATAGTTTGTACAAGAGTATGAAAGTCATGTGAGTGTAACAGAGCAGATTTTTTAACTAGTAGAAGTTAAGCGATAGATGAAAACTGGGTAGTTGTCAAAACCGTACATAAAATATATAATTCTTTTGGAATAACTTTTTCCATGGCATAAGCCAATTCCTAATATATCCGTTATTAACGATTCAAATTGTTCAATACTTTGTAATTCTTTTAAAGTCCTGTTGATATTCAGTTGTATCTAGCGATTATATGGGGCATATATCGTTCATTTCTTTAACAGTTGAGCATCGCTATTCCCTTTGTAGCTAATAACGAAATTTGTAACTTAAGATGTTTCTGCAATGGTTGGTTCCAATTAACATGAAGTATGAATACATAAGTTCGTAACAATAGTTTGTATACCCACTAACAAACGGTAGCTCATGAGCATGTAACACATTTAATTTTCTTTTACTTTAAAGTGTGTTTTCGTTTTGAATACTTCCACCATTTTATACACTTTGCCTCGGTGTACAACATAGTTGCTAGACAAAATAATAAATATATTTCTATTAAAATAACACTTACGTATCTTATTTTCATTTAAAATTTTATTTTATCGTTCTAAATAATCAATTATTTTCTGACTTAAATATTTTGATTAATAAATGGCTAAGTAATCAAGGGAAAATCTAAGTGGAGACCTCAAGGCTGCTCTGTTATGGTCATTTAATTATGTACCTTCGAGGTACGATCTAGGGAACTTAACAATCGAAAAACAACCGCTAATGTCGTTTTGCTGTTTTGTACTTACGTGGAGAATATTACGTAGTGGTTTATTTATCTCTAATAAGTATCTTAAACTGTTTTTATCTTTATATATTTTAGGAGAACGATCACGATATTATGGAAAATCTAACACATTCTATTTTAAACACACAAGTAAATTAACAACAGTTTTAAGATTTATTTTTATTTATTAGTGACAATGATTTGCTTTCAAGCTAAATGCAGTACAAAATTACCCTTACAGCTTCTTAAAAAACGAAATACTAGTCACCTATGTCACAAACGCAAAACTAATATTCAAATCAAACTGTTAATGATTTAGTGCATTATACACATTTTCAGATACACAGATTTGCACACGCCAACATTTAAGATCAATAAGTATTTAAAAATATGATGTTTTACACTCACATGACTTTCTCTGCTCTGGTACGAACTATTTTTATAAACGCTTATTCTCCATATGCTTCATGTTAATCGAGATATCGAGATGTTAATCTCATTGCTAATTTTCTTATAGATGCAAGGGGAATTGATAGGCTTTAAGCGATAGTCAAATATTTTAAGAGCTGGTTGCTATCTGGAGTATTCCATTCTCTTTGCATTACCAGGACAAAAAATGAATAACGAATTCCCATTTGAGAAAAAGTATAAGTATTGGAAAATTGCAAAAGTCGTTCGCAATGAAGAATACTTTAGGAGATATTCCCACAGAATTCGAGATATACATTTTATTTGTCATGAAAGTAGCTTAAATATATGATACCTTAATCAAAATCGTTAGAACCATTTTTGAGAAAATTAAAGTTTTCGAAAAATGTTCCATGTAAAGGGTAATCTGGGGTGTGGGGATTTTCTTGAAAAGCTTCGTGTCTTATCTCTGGAAGATATTGAACCTAAATATCAAGTTTGGTGTTTATCCGACTGTTCGTTTCTGAGTTATGCTGTTCACAGACACGCAGACACACACGGACATGTTTCTAAAATGCTTTTTTTGGATTCAGGGGGCCTCAAAACTTATATTTCCAGTGAAATATCGGCATCGAACTTTTGGGTGGAATACAATACTTCCCCTACTTACTATACGTGAGAAAGTAAAAATATGTTATACATTCGCATAATATACTTATTATTGTTAATTTTTATACAGCGTCTAAAAACTATTCTTATGAACTCTTATATTTCTATTTATTTCATGCTAAGATAAACGTTTGCAAGAGTAGTTTCATCACGTTTCGTTGAAGGTACAAGATGAATAGAGAAACCTGAATCGATACTTAGATGTTTAAAGCGACCGTGTCGCTATATGCTAGACGAAAAATGCCATACCCTTTCCGTAACATCGCGAGAACTGAATGGTGGCAAAATTATTGACAATTCAAATCAATAACGAATATCTCGGAAGCGGTTGATGCCACAGTTATTTTAAGTAACTTTTATGCTTTGAGATCTGTATTTTTTGTGTTTTAAACTTTTGGTTACCTCTTGAGCTTTACCACTTAATCAAAATTGTAGTACTTTCTTCCGAATGACGAGAGTTTTACAGGCTATTTCCGGAAAATCCAAAATTACATTCTATTTGACATTAAAATACATTATACATGTAGCATTTTAATCAAAATCGTTATAGCCAGCTTTGAGAAAACTGAATATTTAAAAAAAGCATCCACGCAAAGAGTAGTTTAAGGTGAGGATACTTTCTTGAAAATCTTCGTGTCGTATTTTCGGAACATGCTGAACCTAAATGTCAAGTTTGGTATTTATCGGGCATTTTATATTTGAGTTATTTGTTCACACACACTCGCAGGGCCGTTTCCTAAAAATTCAGGTGAACACAAATCATGTATTTCCGTTGAAATCTCGATATGAATGGAATACAATACCTTCTCTACCTACTGTACGCGTGAGAAACTAAGAATGCTACTCTAATTATTAATAATGCCACATTTTGCAGTGAATTAAACTGAAGCACGAATATCAAGTTTAAAACAGGAATACATATATTTTTATTATTTATTTAGTGATGATTGTCAAACGAGCGAGCAATATACGTAATTTTGTTAACCGCTAAAGCTGCACGCACAGTGACAGTGTCAGCGGTTAGCAATATAACACGGCCTGGCGCCTCCGAGAGGAACAGTAAAATGGGGAGAATTTGACAGTCGCTGTGAAAATGTCGTGATGATGCCTATTTAATGAAACAAATGAATAAAATACTTGACTTTAATTCACTTTATATATGAATATGTCCGTCAATTAAAAACGTAGCCTAAGCTAAGTTCTAATGAGCGTTAAATTATTCCCCGAAAGATATTTTAGGACAAAATTTATTTCTAAAAGGCTATGGTGAGCTTACGTTTACACCACCAAGGGTCACCAAGCGAGGGAAGAATTAGTGTAGCTCACAACTGTATCTGTAGAAATTTTCTTTGAAGTTAAGGATAACAACTTGTGAAGTTACTAAAACATACCATATCAGCTCGATTAATTTGAATTTTTATTGTAGAGTTTACTGTATAGTGTGTGCACTTAATTTCATGCATATTAGTTTCTGAGATATATAAGTTTATATTTATATTTTTTGTGTTTTGAAAATTATTCCACACGATGTAATTTTTTTTACTTTCTCTATTACATATAGTAAGTAGGGGAAGAATTGCATTCCACCCAAAGTTTCATACCAAGATTTCACCGGAAATAGATGTTTTGAAACCCCTTGAACCCAAATAAAGAATTTTTGAAAACATGTCCTGTGTGTGTTGTGAACAGCATAACTCAAAAAACGAAAAGTCGGATAAGTACTAACTTCATATTTAGGTTCAGCACCTTTCCAAGAATGCGACACGATGATTTTCAAAAATATCCCCACCCCATATTATATGGAAGACTTTTTGAAATTTTTTATTTTCTAAAAAATGGCTGTAACAATTTTGATTAAAATACCGTATATTAAAGATATTTACCTTCCACTTCATTTGGAAGAGATTCTATACAATCTTGTATAACTGGTAAACGTTAAGTGATAGACAGAAACGTACTACACAAAAATGTAGATTTTTTAAAACACACAATTTATTACAAAATACATTTTTTGTGGCATAAGCCATTTCTGATATATCCATTATTAAAGGTTCGAATTATTCATTTCTTGGTCAAAGCCCTTTAACATTCAGTTGTTTCTCGCGATTGCATGGAAACATTGTGGAATTTTAAGGCCAGCATATAACGTCCAGTTCTTAAACATTTGACTATCGCTGTTCTGTTTATACCTATAACGAAACGTGTAATGTAGCGATTTCTGCAAAGGTTTATTTGGAGTAAAATGTAGTTGACAGAAAGATGAGCTTTAGTTTGTATACTCTATAAATGATAGAGGTAGAGAAAGTCATGTGAATGTATCACACAGATTTTTAGATAGTATTTTATAACTAAAACGCTTTTAAGGCTACATTAATAAATTGTAGACGTGAATCTTTAATTACACTAAGACTTTGACATAAAATATTGTGAAATATATTTAAATGTTTAGCGTAAAATTTATAGAATACGAATATTATTGTTTAATAACAGTTTAGCAGATAGACATTTCATCATTGTTTATCCTGTTATTCATAAGCAGTTATTTCATTCATTTAAACCGAAAAGTACATCGTATAGAACAATTTGAAAATTAGAATGTGCTGACAAATGAAAAACTGACAAAACACAGTTTAAAACAATAATGCTAAAATAATTCTTACTTTATGCTGTTTAACAGCATTATGCTGTTTAGTACATATACAGGCCCTACTTTATTTTTTCCTCTCCTCTGCAGCTAAGATTCCTGAGGTTTCTCTTGAATGGTTTATTCACTTTAATGTAGGCAAAGCTTATCGCTTTACTACAACTTTATAGGAAGTTACATTTAAATCGCTACATGACCTGCTTGAAAATGTCCTATAGCTATAAAAATATAGAATTTAAGTAGAAGGCTTGTACTATTTGATAACACCAACATTCGTAATTATAAATTTTTGCAATTTTTCACCAAGAATTAAACTAATAAAATTAATATTAACTAACCAATATTTGTAAACAAATCGCAGTTATTTAGCCTTATTTTTCAATACTAAAATTGTTTATAAACCTATTTATTTTCTCCCCTGGATTGGCTAGGTTTCCCTGCCGTCTATAAGTAATCTATTTTAAAATATGTTGATCAAGTCTCTATGAACAAATTTCATGTTTATACACTATTACTTTCGTAGAACTATTATAGATATCGTCTAATTCGATGTTCTTGTACTTTTTTCGAGGAGTTCATATTTGCTTAGAAATGCAGAGAGCTTCGTTACTCTTTAAAGAGTGAGATACAATCTTAAGACACCAGTTTGTCACAGTAGGTCAACGCTCTCTAAAAAATGCTTGGATCAAGGAAGCTAACCAGTACGTAACCAAATAATTTTATTCACGAACAGCATTTGTAACATTTATCAAACCAGCAAATATATATCCATATTTTTTATAAACCGGTTCCTATTCATCTTCGTTTTTAAACTAAATGCGGCGTATCTACGAAATTTGACAAAACATTTTAACATTTTCGACTCTTCATTTTTTGCAATTTATTGTATTTATAAGCGTACTTAAATGCTATATAATCGGTTTTTAAATATCAGCAGTTTTATAGCAACAAATGGCTATTTAATTGGTCCCGTACCATTTAAATAAAGAACCACATCGAAGTTTTAATTTCATTTTCTTCATTTCTTTCCTCCAGCATTTTTAATAAATAAAAATGCTTCTTAGACCATAGTTTATAACTAATTAGCTGGAAATTTTCAGTGTAGCTTCAGGAATTACTGATTTAAAATGTTTGTGCACTAATTAAAAGGTATTAAATAATTCAGCTGAAATTAACTAGTTTTCATAACTCACAACGAAGAAGTTGAAAATTTTAAAAACATATGCGAACGTTTTCCCCCCTCTTAAAGTAATTAACACTAAGAAATGCCTGCACAATAATTTCTTTATGTTTGTGATTAAGCTGAAGTTAAACATTTGGGAGCGTTAATATAAAAATAATTAATTATGAATGAAAATTAATATCTTACAATAGTTTGGTATAACTGGCCAAATGGTATAACTGTGTTCATTATATATTTTATGTTCCGGGTATTTGGTAAAAAAGTCGAAGCAACCAGAAGGAAACTGGATTTTCGGATTTTCATATATACATTGCCTTAAGTAAAACAAAATACGAAAGGGAATACAAATGCTTATAAACTATTGAATTAATAGCAAATTACTTACTATGTTACGCATAAAATTTCCGGTTTTGTAGTTGCAATATTTTTGTAATAATTGCATTATACGTTAACTAAATCTGCTTGAAGCTTTTGGATATTTGAAGGGTAGCTATTGAAGGAAACGATTATAGTTTATACATACTATGTTTTGTAGGAAATACGGTAGGGTGTTAGCCAAATGGGGTTAACAGCTTTAAGACTAAAATGGGGTAGATATTTATTTTGGGCACTCACCGATCTTGATGACCGGGGGCAGAGCGGTGGCTGCAGTGACCGCCAGTAGCAGGACTAGCAGGGACATTGTGGCACATGCCACACGCTGCATATCACGTTACATGCCGCACCGAACGCTCCTACACGTGGCGATGCTAACGAGCGAACAGGCTGCTCGCAACTGACTGCCCCGCCGACGCTTTTCCAGGCGCCTCGCGTCCGCGTCGGTCTCCTTCGAGTGGCTCCGTGAGTCTTCGGCCCGTGTTTCTTCCCCTCCATCTGATAGCGTGGCGGCACCATGCTCTAGTTCACGGATTGTCCGCTAGTGGCGAAATGTTTGTTTTTCTATTCTGAAAAGAGAACGTGGATGTTTACAGATAAGAAATCAGTTTTTTATTTTTCTGGCAAAAATCCACAGAAAAGCAGAAAATGCTATAAATATGCATTTCTGCTAGATTTTGTGATACCATAAAGCAATACCTACCAGAATCAAGGAAGTAAGCTAATAGCTTTCCGGGTTATGTTTACAAATCCATAGATATAGAAATATCTTATGAAACATTCTTCGGTTTACTTCCTCTTTCTTATAGGGAAAACACAAAAATTCATATTTAAAGCGATTTTATGCGTCACATTCGCCTGAATTTCTCAACCCACTATTGCTTATTTTTATATACCTTCTATAAACTATTCCTACGAAACTTATTTTTCTACCTACTTCATATCAATCGAGATTAATTTTTTCAGAAATAGTTTCATTGAACAATTCGTTGTAGGTACACTCGCTTCCATTTATGCCGTCCCCGCAGCTTTGGAAGGCATTCTACTGGCCTTCACGGTGAGTATGTGTGTAGCAAGTAGAAGGTGCGTGTATCTTTTAGCCTTTTCGCGCATGCAGTGGCGTCCTGTTTTACGTGCACAATTATAGATTATTACCATATGAACATACAACTTTAAGCATTAGCTTTGCTCGACAATTACATATAATGACCATGTTTAAAAATATCACTAAAGTAAAACCCTGTTTTGCACAATTTCTCCATGAAAAACTATTTTTAATGGAACATAGGTTAAATTGAAGTACGTGCTTTTTACTCTCAAATAGCACACATTTACTAGACATGTCCGTGTGTGTGTGTGTGTGTGTGTGTGTGTGTGTGTGTGTGTGTGTGTCTTTCTGTGAACAGCATAACTCAGAAACGAACAGTCGGATAAACACCAAACATGGTATTTAGGTTCAGTATCTTCCAGAAATGCGACACGAAGGTTTTCAAGAAAATCCCCCCACCCCAGATTACCCTTTACATGGAGCATTTTTCAAAATTTTAATTTTCTCAAAAATGACTCTTACGATTTTGATTAAAATATCATATGTTTAAGACATTTTCAAGACAAATGAAATGTATATCTCGAATTTTCTGGGAATGTTTCCAAAAGTATTCTTTATTGTGAATAACTTTTGCATAACTGGTAAACCACAAGAGATGTACAAAGTTTTACTACACAAAAAATGTAGATCGCGTTAAAATACACAATTTATGACATACATTTTTTATTGAGTGAACCATTTTCGAGATATTGCTTGTTATTCCCTTAAATTTTCCAATACTTATACTTTTTCTCAAATGGGAATTCGTTATTCATTTTTTTATGTCCTGTACATACAAAGAGAATGGAATGCGTCACATAGCAACCAGCAGTTAAAAGATTTGACTATCGCTTAAAACCTAGCATATTCCCCTTGCACCTACAATAAAATTAGCAATAGGATTAACATATCGATTGACATGAAGCATATGGAGAATAAGAGTTTATTAAAATAGTTTGTACAGGAGTAGATAAAGTCATGTGAGTGAACACATCAGTTTTTTAAAAAGTCAAAGGTTTCGAAATATGTTCCATGTGAAGGGTAGTTTGGGGGGGAGGGAGGTTGGTTGAAAACCTTCGTGGCGTAACTTGGAAGATGCTGAACTTAAATACTAAATTTTCGTTTTATGCTGTTCAAAGACACACACACACACACACACACACACACACACACACACAGACAGCACACTACCTGTACGGATCTTTTTCTAACAAGGCTTTTCTTTTTATTCAAAGTGCCACAAAACATACATTCTGGTGAAATCATCATGTAGAATTTTTGGGTGAAATGCAATACATTCTCTATCTATTATATACATGGTACAGAAAGTAAAAACATTTATAGAGAAACACAAAAATTCGAATGAACACCAAATCTGGTCCAGAATCTTTCAAGGATGCAGCATGAATAAATTCTCTCTACACTAAAAAATAAAAAAAAAAGGATGAAGTGAAAAGAGGAGGGACGCATGGGAGAAAACGATAATATTGGTATTGATGAAGTTATGATATGGTTGTAAATTAGAAAGTCTCCTGGAATAGATAAATAAAATCTTGAATGTTTTATGTATGGTGGAATATTTTACAACTCAGATATCTTCGACTTATCAATTACTGCTCAGAAAAGAAAAGTACACCAACAAAACTGAGAAGGAGAAAGGAATTCATGTATCAAAGAATATATCTCCTATACGCAGAATATAAATCGTGTGCCAAAACAATAAATAATAGTAAGAAAAAGATAGCGAAGGAACAGTGTGGGGCATAGAAATGGGAGATCTGCATAGATAATACATTCAGTTTGAAGCAGAAAACAGGTGAATTTAATTTAAATGCATACTATGTCTGTTGAGGCGTTCGATAATGTAAACGGGCAGCAGTTGTAGGACTTAGTAGGAAAATTTGAACATGAAATATGATGACGATGATGGTGGTGATAATGATGAAACATTGAGTGGCCACAAACAGGCTTTAAGAGTCTTTTGTGCGTCTTATCCTGGGCATTTATTAAACTCCGATGATCCTGATAATTCTCTTATACTCTCAGGTTGTTCAGTTTTTATCTTTTAAGGTTTAATCTTAAATCATACCGATTATACAGTACATAGAAAAACCTAAATTCTTTAGCTAGAACGACAAATTAGGCACTTTATAAATAGATGGGAGGGTGATACCACCTGAAGTACAAATGCTTTCAAAAGAATAACAGAGGTCGACCAAATATCTGGCATAGGGCGGAACAAAGTACGTCCAGGCCAAAGTTATTTGAACACTTTATTAAAAAAATAAAAACAAACGAACAGCAAAAGTAAGTACTTCAGATATCATAATGGCATCCGTTGGGTGCCTATATAACATTCAACATTTTAAATTATGCCCGGCATATGATTAAAAATATTAAAACATCAATGAGCCCACCCTAGACTAACATGTATGCCTATCTACATATATGTATATATTTAATACCTTTTAAAGTTCTACTAAAACAACAATATTTACAACTACTCTCTCTTAAACCAGAAACCAAAATCAACTGCAGCAATCCAATACCAATTAAAAATCCCAGAAAAAACACTTTAATAAGTGAACAAAACTTATAAATTAATAAACATATTAATAAATAATTATCCCATATATTAAAACAAAATAACCACACTGCTGCAATTATTTTGGTAGCTGTACAACTTCTCAATCCTTTTATAAAGTGAGCTCAAAGGAACTAAATCATATTATATAATTCACTATGTCCTACAGTATTACCATACCGGGCAAAAGCCAAAGTAATACTACAACCAAAAGGATATTAATCTTGCACTTCCTCTCAATAATAATATATTAACATAATTAAAAGAAGACATAAAAGAACAAAGTACCTAATATTCATGAATAATCCCACAGTAAAAACCTTGCCCCAACTGACTAACCATAAATTAAATGGGGAGAAGCTTATATTATCAGAATCCAAAAAATAATTACACGTTTTAATACGAATAAAATACCTTACATCAACGAGTTTTAATTAAATAAAACGAAATAAATTTCCCTAAAAATATCTCATCATGATTACCTATAGTCAATCAGCTTTCCCACATACAACACGTTACTTGGGCCTCCATAAATTCAGTCAGGGAATCAACTACCAACGATACACCCTTTTAAGAAAACGAAAGCTTTAGGCAAATATATCTGTAAACGACATAAAGAAAAAATTACCCACTAAAGGGCTTTTCATATCAAAATGGCAAATGTAACGCAAAACTGAATTATCTTAAAATAATAACACGACTGGAAACGTTCACGTACGACAGGGCTAAAGAAAAAATCTGATGTGTTATACTCACATGACTTTCTCTACTCTTGTACAAACTATTTTTACAAACACTTATTCTCCATCTACTTCATGTTAATCGAGATAAATATTTGCAGACTCTATCTTATTACTAATTTTCTTGTAGATGTAAGGGGAATATATATTTACAAGGGCAATATAGAAATACAGTAGCCTTTGAGCATCGACATGTATCTTAATAGCTGGTTGCTAGGTGCAGCACCATTGTCCTTGTCACAGATTAATACTCTTTGCATATCCAAGACAAAAAAATGAATAACGAATTCCCATTTGAGAAAATAAGTATTGAAAAATTTAAGAGAATAACCAGCAATATCACGAAAGTGGTTCACTCAACAAAAAAAAAATGTAAATGACATAAATTGTGTATTTTAACGCGATCTACATTTTTATGTACTAAAATTTCGTCCATCTCTTATGGTTTACCAGTTATGCAAAACTCGTTCACAATGAAGAATACTTTTGGAGACATTCCCAGAAAATTCAACATATACATTTTATTTGTCATGAAAATATCTTAGACATATGATATTTTAATCAAAATCGTTAGAGCCATTTTTGAGAAAATTAAAATTTTCGAAAAATGTTCCATTAAAGGGTAATCTGGGGTGGGGGATTTTCTTGAAAACCTTCGTGTCGCATCCCTGGAAGATACTGAACCTAAATACCAAGTTTGGTGTTTATCCGACTGTTCGTTTCTGAGTTATGCTGTCACAGACAGACAGACAGACACACACACGGACATGTTTCCAAAAATGCTTTTTTGGATTCAGGGGGCCTCAAATCATGTATTTCCGGTGAAATCTCGGTATCGAATTTTAGATGGAATACAATACTTCCCCTACTTACTATACGTAGTAGAGAAAGTAAAAAAAAAAAAAAAAAAAAAAAAAGAGACTTTGGCGCGATACATAAACTGACAGTTAAGTGCACAGCACAAAGTACCAAACTAAAGATAAAGGTACTGATGAACGGAGTAGCCCCCGCAAACGGGTCAGCGCCGCACGCACGACATCCGGTTCCTTGTGCTTCTACCGTGACCCCTGGGAGGGAGGGGTGAGAGAAGAGACCTGAAAGGCGACCAGATTGAAGATGACAACAAGCGCAAGCATGAACGGGGTCACTAATGTTTTCACATTGAACACATCCAACGCCGTCCAGGCCCACTCATTAGCCCCGAGCATCCGGAGGGTTCCTGGAGGAGCGCCTGCCCGAAACCACCCGGAGGCGGTTTCTAATCGACCTGTCCCTGGAACGACGTCTGGAAGAAATCTCCACAGAATGTACAGGCACCTCCCATCCGCAACCCGCCGAACACCGTCGACTGGTCCTACAATCCTGTAACAAATGACAAGGAAGATATTGGATACAGGAAGTGGGGAGTAGAAGAGTTGTGGTAGAAGATGAACCACCCCACATTAACCTGTCGATCCGGAAAACCACGAAAACCCGAATACGAGTCGCACACCTTACGGCAGCGCCACCTCGCTCGGTTCAGGTATCAAGAAAAAGGAGCGTAAGGATACATATCTATGCATAGAGAAGCCTTCGCGCTCGAATAGTATATGTTGGGATGTTTCATTTTCCCTCCAACACTTTCTGCATTAAGGGTCTTGAATAAGTCCCACTATGTATAATTATCTGCGCAGAGTGTTGTGATCCATGACTTAGCCAACACCCCTCTGAGTTTAGATCAGATAAAAACAAAACTCACCCTGCTTACTGCCTGAACCGAAATAAATTCATAGGTTTGCCTGGTAGTAATTTGTTTATTCCACCGCTGGGTAATACAATGTAATGCTTTTGTTTAATAGGGCAGCAACTTCCACAGTTATTGAATACAGACAAAATAATTGTCAAAAGTTAGCAGGTTTATCTCATTCTTGACAATTCAGCGAGGCACGCCACAAAACACGTTCGGATCCTCTAAAATTAAGATCCATGCCCTCTAAGCAAGCGTGTCCGCCATCTCATTACCCCTATACCAACATGTCCAGAGACCCAAACAAGAATTGAGGCAGTGTTATTAACATTTAAATGATTTTAGTTAAATTATATAATATGTAAATTCAATAACAGCCCGCCTTGAAGCAATATGTGTATGTAATAATTTGTAAAATGTATGTAACAGTCATTGCATATGCTTATTTTATTGTGTACATGTTCAATAATGTTATATGAATGTATTACGTAATTTAATAATGTAGGAGCTGTGAGAATAATAAGTTAAAAGTTTCTAACAATGAGGTAATCTTGAGGCAACAATGAGTTTGAGAGTTTAAATGTTACTTGTGATTCTTGGAAGCATTAATGTAATTTTAGCGACAGTTTATAAAAAATAGTCAACCAACAACCAAAAAGCTTTAGTTCAATGAAGGTATTCTATTGGAATAGGAGTAGCCAATCAGAGACTTGAAATACAGAAATTTACAAGTTTAGACGGTTGAAATCAATTCAGTTGCCTGAGGACAGTGCTTATAACCGGATGCGTTGCTTGTGTGTCCTCGAGAGATTTAATACGTATTCGTGTGAGTCGAAAATAGTATACGTGTTAAAAA
Organism: Deroplatys truncata; assembly: GCA_030765065.1. Taxonomy (NCBI): domain Eukaryota; kingdom Metazoa; phylum Arthropoda; class Insecta; order Mantodea; family Mantidae; genus Deroplatys; species Deroplatys truncata. The sequence continues at coordinate 70,971,020 of CM060984.1, forward strand.
GTGTAATTAATTAATAAAAAGAATCTCACAGCTCTCTATATCAGTGAAGTGTTATTTTAATCGTATCAAGTATGAATAAAAAGAAGTGAAGTAAAATTATAATCTGTGTAAGCATATATTCTTAGTCGCATCACGCCCTGCCAAGACTTCCATGTCTCTAACAATAATACTAACGCAGCCGAGACAAACATAAATATTTAATACTTAAAGAAACAGTTTAATATTTTTTAAAATTGGAGCAAAGTCCACATGAAAATACATTTGGGGTTAAGGATACCGGAAACTGTTTACTATACGTGCGGTTGCAACGAATTTTAAGTTCGGCTCCCCAACAGTTGAAATATAATACAACTCCTTCAATACGACCTACTTCAAATTGACGTCCAAAGCGTGGTGCAAACAACGTAACAAACCAACTACTTCAAATTGACGCCCATACGTGGAGCTAAATACATAAACAACTTCAACAAAACACCTTCTTCAGAATTACCGGGCAGCTGGCACAGAGTTTATCCAACATCCCTTGCCATTGTCACGCAAATTTGGATGGTTTTAACCGTTTTAAGGGCTTTCAAAGACTATTCGAGCATACGTTCACTTTCACTCGTTTACCTGGAAAATTTATAATATGCATTGCACAGGCTAAAATTGCATGTATATCAGCCTAGAAAACAGTGACACAACTTCCAAGGGGAATGGTAAGTCTGGAACTAGGGTAAAAAAAATCATTATGTTACATTTACATGACTTTCTCTAACATCTATCGTTTATTAGTGGGTATAAAAACTACTCCTACTAAAGTTTATTTTTATATCCATTTCATTTTAATCCAAATAAATCTTTGCAGATATAGTTACATTACAAATTTCGTTACAGATACAAAGAGAACAGGATAGTCAAGTGTTTATGAACTGCACGCTATATGCTGACCTTTAGATTCCATACTGTTTCCATACATTAGCAAGAAACAACCGAATGTTGAAACGACTTTAAAGAATGACCAAGTAATGAAAATTCTAACCATTAATAACGGATATCTCGGAAATGGCTGATGCCACAACAAAGTTATTTGCAATTTCTTGTGAAGTACGTTTTCTTTTATCGCTTTACGTGTACTAGTTATACAAGATTATACAAAGTTCCTTCCGAAAGAAGGGGACTTTAAAGGTTATTCCCAGAAAATTCAATATATACATTTTATTTGTCATGTATCATAAATATATAGTATTTTAATCGAAATCTTCGTGTACCATCGTTGGAGGATATTGAACTTAAATACCAAGTTTGGCACTTATACAATTGCGTTATCCAACAGACACACACGGAACTTTTTTAAAAATCTGATGTGTTACACTCACATGACTTTCTCTACTCTTATACAAACTATTTTTACAAACTCTTTTCTTCATCTATTTCATATTAATCAAGATAAACATTTGCATAAAGGGTCTTTTGACATGCAAAGAGAATTACATTTTACACATAGCGACCAGTTCTAAAAATATTTGACTATCGCTTAAGGCCTACTATGTTCCCCTTGTTTTGTATTTGCAAGAGCAATATAGAAATACAGTAGCCTTTAAGCATAGACATATCTCTTAATAGCTGGTTGCTATGCGTAGCACCATTCTCTTTGCCACAGATTAATACTCTTTGCATATCCAAGACAAAAAAAAAATGAATAACAAATTCCCATTTGAGAAAGTATTGAAAAATTTAAGGGAATAACAAGCAATATCTCGAAAATGGTTCACTCAACAAAAAAATTCATATGACATAAATTGTGTATGTTAACGCGATCTACATTTTTTGTGTAGTAAACTTTTGTCTATCTCTTAGGGTTTACCAGTTATGCAAATGTCGTTCACAATGAAGAATACTTTTGGAGACATTCTCAGAAAATTCTAGATATACATTTTATTTGTCATGAAAGTATCTTAAACATAAGATATTTTAATCAAAATCGTTAGAGCCATTTTTAAGAAAATTAAAATTTTCGAAAAATGTTGCTTGTAAAGGGTAATCTGCGGTGGGGGAATTTTCTTGGAAATCTTCCTATCCCATTTCTGGAAGATACTGAGCCTAAATACCACCGACTGTTCGTTTCTGAGTTATGCTGTTCACAGGCAGACACACACACACACACACAGACACAAAGACTCACACACGGATATGTTTCCAAAAATGTTTTTTTTTTTGGATTCACGGGGTCTCAAAACATATATTTCCGGTGAAATCTCGGTATGGAATTTTTGGGTGGAATACAATACCTCCATTACTTACTATACGTAGTACAGAAAGTAAAACTCTGATATGATATATTCACATGACATTCTCTACCCATTATCTTTATTAGTGGGTATACAAGTTTTTTCCTACTAAACCTTATTTCTCTATCTATACATTTTAATCTAAATGAATCTTTGTGGAAATAGCTAGATTACACATTTCGTTATAAATACAAAGAGAACGGTGACACTCAAATGTTTTAGAACTGGACCCTATATGCTTGATTTAATATTCCATACTGTTTCCATGTATTCGCGAGAAACAACTGAAAGTCGATGAGACTAAAAGAATGTCAGTATTCAATAATTCGAACCTTTAATAACGGATATCTCAGAAACGGCTTATGCCACAAAATATCTTATTTGAAGTAGATTGTATGTTTTAAAGACATCTACATTTTTTTTATAGTACACTTTCATCTATCACTTAACCTTTACGAGTTATACAAGCTTATGTAATATTCCTTCCGAATGAAGAGGACTTCATAGGGTACTCCCAGAAAATTCAAGATATAAATTTTATTTGCAATGTAAATACCTTTCATACATGGTGTTGTAATCAAAGTCGTTTGAGCCAGTTTTTAGGAAATTAAAATTTTCCAAAAATCTTCTAAGTAGAGTAGTTTGGGGTGGGGAATTTTCTTAAAAATCTTTTTGTCGCATCCTTGGAAGATGTTCAACTTAAATATGAGGTAGTGTTTTTAACACTTAAATGATTTCACTAAATATATGTAAATTCAGTAACAGCCCGCCTTAAAGCAATTTGTATATGTAACAATATATTAAAAGTGTATATTAAAGTCATTGTATATGTTTATATTATTGTATACATGTAATAATGTTATGTGAATGTATTGCGTAATTTAATAATGTAGGAGCTGTGAGAATAATAAGTTAAAAGTTGCTAACAATGAGGTAACAATGAGGTAGCCTTGAGGCAACAATGAATAAGAATGTTTAATAATGTTACTAGTCATTATTGGAGTAACAATAATGTAAATTTTGAGACAGTTTATAAAATAGCCAATCAACAACAAGAAAAAAGCTTAAGTTAAATAAAAGTATTCTATTGGATTAGGAATAGACAATCAGAGACTTAAAATACAAAAATTTACAAATGTGGCGGTAGAAATCAAGTCAGTTGCTTGTGGACAGTGCTCATAACTAGACGCGTTGGTTGTAGATAGTGTTTCTAACCGGACGCGAGATGTGTCCTCGAGAAATTTAATACGTATTCGTGTGTGACGAAAATAGTTTACGTGTTAAAAAGTGCAAGTAATTAATAAAATAAATCTCACAGCTCTCTCTCTCTCTCTCTCTCTCTATCAGTGAAGTGTTATTTAAATCGTGTTGAGCATTAATAAAAGGAGTGAAGTAAAATTATAATCTGCGTAAGCCCACATTCTTCAGTCGCACCACAACCCTGCAAAGAGAAACATGTCTCTAACAATAATACTGACACAGCCGAGGAAAACATAAATATATAATATTTAAAGAAACAGTAAAACTTACAAAGTTAAAATATTTTTAAACATTTGGGGCAAATGCCACCGGAAAGTACATTTTGGGCTAGGGCTACCGGAAAGCGGGTACTATACGTGCAGTTGCAACCAACTTCAAGTTCGGCTCCCAACAGTCGAAATATAATACAACAACTACAATAAAACTCCTACTTCAAACTGACTTTCCATACGTAGCAAAAACAAACCTTCTTCAAATTGGCTTCCAAAGCGTGGTGTAAATAACGTAAATATCTACTTCAAATACCAAGTTTGGTACTTACCCAAGTTTTCGTTTTTGAATTATGCCATCCAAGGACACACACGCACTCACGCGCGCGGTGCTTTTCCCATAAATGCATGTTTTGAATTCAGGAGACCTCAAAACATATTTCCAGTGAACTCTGGGCATCAAATTTTTGGGTGGAATGGTATACTTCCCGTACTTACGCGTAGTAAAAATCAATGCATCCCAGATACATGGAAACACTATAAGCTGTAATACATAACCTACCTTCTAGTTAATTTAAAATTTTCATTATAATTAACTTCTAGTTATTACAGTTGCAACGCACAAGTAGCAACTGCATACCATGCGCATGTATGTCGATCTAGTATAGCAGCTTGAATGACGTGATACATAGATGGCAGTGCCGACGACTTCCGGTTCACTGCATTCTCATTTTATTCCTTGCAGTTACTGAAAGGATTTCGCAGTTGGCGGGATATTAAAGCTTCTAAATGTTTTTAACAGCAACAAATCGTATTAGATTTCTTTTCAAACCCTCATTCATATGGGTTTTTCTACCCATATAATTTATTTTATATAGACCCTACAAATTATTCTTAGAAAAGCTTATTCTACTTCTTTGTTAATCGAGGTAAACATTTGCAGAAATATATTCATTACACGTTTCGTTCAAGTTACAATGGGGATAGAAGTAAAACCATGTGGCTGTTATTGGCCGTAAAATCTCTTATTTTTTCTACGACATCGCGAGAAATAACCGAGTAGCGACAGTACTTTATGACATTGATGATAAACTATTGAAGATTCAAACACTTTTGTCTATTTCTTATGATCTAGCCGTTAAACATAATTATACAATAAATTTTCCGAATGAACTAAACTTCACAGACTATTCCTAGAAAAATAAATAACATGTATATTGTTTTTATCATGTAAACATCTCAAATGTTCGGTATTTCAATCAAAATCGTTAGCGCTATTTTCTGGGAAAATAAAAAATATATAACTAAAATGTAATTAAATGTAAAATGTAATAATTAAAAGGGTAGTTTGGGTGGGGGAATTTTCTTAAAAATTTCATATAAATTAAAATGTACTGAATTTAAATACCAGTTTGGTATTTATCCGAATTTTGTTTTTGAGTTATACTTTTCATAGGTATTAGGTTATACAGTGCAAGTGGACACCTCGTACATTTAAACCTACATAAATCTATTGCGGCTACCACCTCCCAGGAGGAAGGAATGAAGTGGAAGAACCACAGGAAACCGCAGGCGGAGACATGCGGAAGTCCCTAACAATTCCAGGTTCAAAGACCCGCGCCTCTTCTGGAGCAGCCTATAGAGGGCGATGACTCGATCAAGCAGCCCTCTAGTATCCATGGGGACCTCTCTACCCTTTGAACAAGCAACCGCGCTATCTGCATGGTACCACTTAAGCCACGAATCCTATAAGCATACCTGAAAGATGAGAGGGAAACGGAATGAAAAGGAAATTATGGAAAGCAAATCGTGATAGACGAGAAACCACCCCAGCATTCGCCTATCATTCAGGAAAAACCACAAAAAACCCAGAGTGAACGGTCGACGGGAATCGAACCCGGTACCTACCAAATTCGAGCCACATTGCCGCGGAGGCATCTCACTCAGGTGTTCATAGACACACACACGCACGCACACATGGACGTTTTCTGGAAATGCCTTTTTACTTTCTCTACTACGTATAGTAAGTAGGGGAAGTGTTGCAATCCACCCGAAAATTCGATACCGAGATTTCACCGGAAATACACGTTGTGAGGCCCCCTAAATTCAAAAAAGCACTTTCAGAAAAATGTCCGTGTATGTGTCTGTTAACAGCATAACTCAAAAGCGAAAAGCCGGATAAATACCAAACCTGATATTTAGGTTCAGTATCTTTCAAAGATGCGATACGAAAATTTTTCAAGAAAATCCCCCATCCTAGACTGCTCTTTACATGGAACATTTTTCGAAAAAGTGTTATTTTTTCAAAAATTGCTCTACGATTTTGATTAAACAAAAAGAATTATGATAAAAATAAAATGTATATCTTGAATTATCTGGGAATGTCCCCTAAAGTCCTCTTCTTTCAGAATGCATTTTGCATAACTGGTAAACCGTAAGAGATAGATAAAGTTTTTCCTTACAAAAAAAGTAGAGATTGTTGAATAACACAATTTATGTCATATACATTTTCTTTGTCGAGTGAAGCATTTCGGAGATATTCCTTGTTATTTGTTTGATTTTTTTAATACTTATACTTCTTCTCAAATGGGAATTAGTTATTCGTTTCTCCTGGGCATACAAAGAGAAATGAATGCGCCACATAGCAACCAGCTCTTAAAAGACTTGACTATCGCTTAAAGCCTACCACATTCCCCTTGCACCTACAAGAAAATTAGCAATAAGATTTTTGATAAGCAATTAGCAATAAGATAAGACTCTTTAACTTTTACTTTCTCTACTACATATAGTAAGTAGGGGAAGTATTGTATTAACCGAAAAATTCGATACCGAGATTTCACCGGAAATACATGCTTTGAGACGTCCTGAATCCAAAAAAAGCATTTTTTGAAACATGTCCGTGTGTGTGTGTGTCTGTGTGTCTGTCTCTGTGTGTGTGTGTCTGTCTGTGAACAGCATAACTCAGAAACGAACAGTCGGATAAACACCAAACTTGGTATTTAGGTTCAGTATCTTCCAGAGATGCGACACTATTTTTATGACAAATATAATATATATCTTGAATTTTTTGGGAATGTCTCCAAAAGTATTTCTCATTGTGAACGACTTTTGCATAATTGGTAAACCATAAGAGATAGACAAAGTTTTACAACACAAAAAATGTAGATCACATTAAAATACACAATTTATGTCATATACATTTTTTTTGTTGAGTGAACCATTTTCGAGATATTGCTTGTTATTCTCTTAAATTTTTCAATACTTATTTTCTCAAATGGGAATTCGTTATTCACTTTTTGTTTTGTATATGCAAAGAGTATTAATATGTGGCAAAGGGAATGGTGCTGCACCTAGCAACCAGCTATATATGTATGTTACTTAAAGGCTATTGTATTTCTATATTGCCCTTGTAAATATATATATTCCCCTTACATCTACAAGAAAATTAGCAAGATAGAGTCTGCAAATGTTTATCTCGTTTAACATGAAGTAGATGGAGAATAAGCGTTTGTAAAAATAGTTTGTACAAGACTAGAGAAAATCATGTAAGTGTAACACATCAGATTTTTTTAAATAGGAACCTACATTTACGGTCAATTTAAATTGACCCTAAAATGACCATCAAAACGTCCTCCAAATACAACACGGCTAAGGACATTTACTTTCCCTCGTAATATCAAGCAACTTTTATTAAAGTCATTTCTTACTACAACGCTTAGTTTTGGAGATATTGTATAGCATCAACTTAAGTGGTCCACCCATATTTAATACATATATATCCGATTTTACAATTTACAAACATTTTTCCGGCACCCAAGACTACAGTTTTTAACATCTTCTTATTACTTTTCTCCAGTCTTGGCTTTTGGACCATAAATCTTCCTCACTTTCCCAATGCATCATTGCCTCTCTAATTGCTTGAATCCACGTGCTTTACTCTCCTTGTTGGTGGTGTCCACTCCATTATTCTTTTGGGTAATCTTTCTCTTTGATTCTTTTAGTATACCCATGCATACTAATTGTTTCTGTTGAATAAAATGTAAAATTGAACTTTAAACATTCATATTTCCTTTTATAATCTTTTGTTTTCCAATGAACAAGAGGTTAGCTCGTCGCATCAACCCCAACTCGAAGGAACAGCTGTACAAATCCAATAGTATGCTTAAGATACAAAAATAAAATTTATATCTTAGATTTTCTGTTATGGGCGCTCTTTAACTGCTATGGTCCTTAGCGTTCCATTCTATATTGGGAGTGAAAGACCGGAAATTTTACTCAGAGGGCTCTTTATCAGGCTTGACACGCGACCACCGGCTTTACTTCCCTTGCGAGGGAGCCATGCTAGGGATTTTTGCGCCCGAAAAAATCCATCGCCCTCCGTCAGGATGAACCCCCAACATCGGGAAGAGGTACCGCTAGACCACGGAGGACGAATTTAAATTTTCTGTGAATAGCCTTTGAAGTCCTCTTCATTTTGGATGTATTGTATAACTTGTAAACCATAAGGGATCCACAAAAACTTCTTGTATAAAATGCAGATTTTGTCAAAACACACACATTATATCAAATACATTTTTTGTGGTGCTTAAAATTTCGAAATATTTCTTTTATTCATTTTAATTGTCAAATGTTTTATACCTTTTCAAGTGGTAAGTCACTATACATTTTATCTTGTGGTCATGAAAAGAGAAAGAAATTATAAAGCCATCGCATAGCGACCTGCTTTTAAGCATCTGACTATCATTTGTTTTGTATGTATGAAGTAATTTGTGCAAACGTTTATGCCGATTGAAAGGAAATACCTATATGCAGCAATAAGTTTGTAGAAGAGGTGATAGAGAAGGTCATGTGGAAGTAACACATCATTTTCTTTCTTTTACAATATATATTAACACTCTATTCACTTTGGCTTGAGATGCACCCATCTGAATATAACATATTCTAACTGCCTCACTAAAAGAAGGATATTACGAAGGGGTACCCGAAATTGAGACAGAGCATGTAGGCCGTAACGGCCCTTTGGAGGAATGAGAAGAGAGACCCAATGGGCTACCAGATCCGGGAGACGGCGTGCGCAAACATGAACAGGGTCCCTAACGTTTCCAGTTCGGACGCATACGACACCGCTCAAGCCCACCCACAAGTCCCTAAATTCCTAGGGGTCCCCTGAAGTGGCGCCTGTTTTGAGAGCATCCGGAGGCGGGTCCACGAACCAGGGAGAAGCGTTTAAAAAGCGCACCCAAACCGTCCAGCTGGAAACGCCGAACACCTTCCCTGCTACCTTAAACCCTGAAACATGTGATGATGATGATGATAAAGGAAATTATGGGTACAGGAAAGAGATACTACCTCAGCATTTGCCTACCGACCCCGAAAAACCATAAAAAAAACCAGGGTTAGAGTGGGAGGACGCAGGGAATCGAACCCGGGACCTCCCGAATGCGAGCTACCGATGAGCCATTTCTTTCGGTTCCTTCTATCTTAGTAAATAAGATAAATACATTTAGGCCACTGAATTAATCGTTTAAGTTACGTTTAATGTTCATAAATAAAACAGCATATCAAAAAAAATTGCAAATGGGATATTAAAATATTCAGCACAACGTACTATGTTGCTTTGGCCATTAAACCTACGTTCCCAGCGAACTAAAAAGTAATTAAAGTTCCGTCATTAAGCAGCAAAAATGCTCAAATTTCTAAGTAAAACGTTTGCCTAGATTCTTAGAAGGGAAGGGATTGGGAAATAATAGGCTGGGAAGCAGAGGCTAAGTGCCATTATAAGAGAAGAATTGGAGGAAGAAGGCAGAGAAAAAGTTAAGGAAGAGATAAAGAGAAGATAACGGCTCAGATTGGCTAAAGTGTCTCGTTTATATTTCCTCTATCCATCACCTAACGTAGAGATAGTATTGCAGTGCCAAAAATGTTTTATACAAATTCCACATAAAATAGACCGTTTTTTCCAAAGTGAAAGGCGTTTTTATCAACACCTGCGTGAATGTGTATATGTAAAGATCAAAAAGGTGAGGTAAACGCGAGTTTAATAACGCAGGTGAGACAACATTTTTAAACTTCCGCCCTCAGTCCAAACATCCATTTATAGGGAAAACATTCTTATTTGCTTTATCTGCAGAACTTTAAAGACCAGCTGTCGTTTATTTTTATATTTCCTCTAAAAACTATTTCGTGTTCTTACCTTCTGTCTACTTCTTGTTAATCAACAAACATTTGTAGAAATGGTTACATTAAGTATTTTAGCACCAGGTTTTGCTGATTTGGCTTTCTTCGTTTATAAACTCATGTTTTATTAAGGTATTATCATTTATGTGGTCTGATGGATAAACGCCTATTCTTGTCCAATACAAAGTTAATAGTATAATCTCTTGTACGCTATGCGAAGGCTTTAAAATTTCGCTCTTTGCATGACCAGAGAAAAAATCTGATGCGTTACACTCACATGACTTTCTCTACTCTTTTACAAACTATTTTTACAAAACCTTATTCTCCATATACTTCATGTTAATCGAGATTTTAATCTTATTGCTAATTTTCTTGTAGGTGCAAGTGGAATAGGTAGGCTTTAAGCGATAGTCAAATATTTTAAGAGCTGGTTGCTATGTGGAGTATTCCATTCTCTTTGTATGTCCAGGACATAAAAAAATGAATAACGAATTTGAAAAAAGTATAAGTACTGAAAAATTTATGGGAATAACAAACAATATGTCGAAAATGGTTCACTCAACAAAAAAAATTGTATATGACATAAATTGTGCATTTGAACGTGATCTACATTTTTTGTGTAGTAAAATTTTGTCTATCTCTTATGGTTTACGTTATGCAAAAGTCGTTCACAATGAAGAACACTTTTGGAGACATTCCCAGAAAATTCGAGATATACATTTCATTTGTCATGAAAATATCTTAAACATATGATATTTTAATCAAAATCGTAAGAGCCATTTTTGAGAAAATTAAAATTTTCGAAAAATGTTCCATGTAAAGGGTAATATGGGGTGGGGGTATTTTCTTGAAAACCTTCCTGTCGCATCTTTGGAAGATACTGAACCTAAATACCAAGTTTGGTGTTTATCCGACTGTTCGTTTCTCAGTTATGCTGTTCACAGACACACACAGACATTTTCCAAAAATGTTTTTTTTGGATTCAGGGGGTCTCAAAACATGTATTTCCGGTGAAATCTCGGTATCGAATTTTTGGGTGGAATACAATTCTTCCCTACTTAATATACGTAGTACAGAAAGTAAAAATTAATGACTTAGCGTTTCAAAAAAGCATAACGAAAATTCAAACCGATAACAAAATATCTCTTGGAAATGGTTAATGCAAAAAAAAGTTGGTACACACTGTGTACCTGATCAAAATCTATACAAAATTAATTGCGAATGAAAGGAATTTTAAACTATGCCTACTATTTTAAATATATGCCTATATATTTTGAATATATAATTCAAAGTATCTCCGCAAACATTTTAAACATATTATGTGTTATTAAAAACTGTTAGCCATTTTTGAGAAAACAATGAAACAAAGAAAACATATGATATGCAGGGGCTAGTTTGGGGTGGGAGAATACTCTTGAAAATAGTCGTGTGGCATCCTTGGAAGAAGCTGATCTTAAATATCAACCTGGGCATTTATCTGTCATTTGGCTTTTTAGTCATGTCATTAAAACACACACACACCTATTTCTAAGAATGCTATTTTTGGGTTCAAGAGACCCCAAAATATGCTATTCCGGTGAAATCTCGGATATTCTCTCCCTACCGAGCGGGATGGGTTAGGCGATTACGTCTGTGGCCCGCATTCGGGAGGTCCCGGGATCGGGTCCTAGCGGTAACGTGGTATCCCCGAGTAGCCAGGCTAATGCTGAAGTGGTTCATCTTCTACCACGACTCTCCTTCCTCTCATTTCCTGTACCCATCATGTTCCTTGTCATTGTTTCAGGGTTGTAGGACCAGGCGACGGTGTTTGGCAAGTTGCGGCTGGGCGGTGGCTTGCGCTCTGTAAAGGTTTCTTCCCTGGCATGCTGCGGTACTGCTCAGTTAGGTCTCTTCTCAGCGTGTGGCTACGCTCCGGGGGATTCTGGAGGTTGCTGGCTTGTGGGCAGGTACTGTGTTGCGTTGGATACGTTCTATCTGGAAACGTTAGGGACCCCGTCCATGCTTGCACCTGTTGTCATCCGGATCTGGTCGTCGCTCTTTGGGTCTCTCTCCACATCCGTCACTCCCAAGGATCACGTTAGAAGCAAAAGGGGCCGACTGGCCTGCGTGCGGTGCTCTACCCCGGTTACAGAGGACCCCTCCATGATACGTACCTTTACTTTTAATACTCTCTCCCTACTAAAAATAAATAGTAGACACACACCAGAAACAGCAGAGATTTGTTGAGATGCGTCTTATAATACCACTGCATTAGTTTGACCCTGCTTATGTTAACGATTGTGTAATACGATTATCATTAATACCAACCTGTGTTAATGTTCCGTTGTTTAAAGGTGTGGCAGTATTACTTGAGGCAGTGTTTTTAACACTTAAATAATTTCGGTCTAATTATGTAATATATAAATTCAATAACAGCGCGCCTTAAAGCAATATGTGTATGTAATAATTTGTAAAATCTACGTAACAGTCATTGTATATGTTTATATTATTGTAGACATGTTCAATAATGTTATGTGAATGCATTATGTAATTCCATTATGTAGGAGCTGTGAGAAAAATAGCTTAAAAGTTGCTAACAATGAGGTAATAATGAGGTAACCTTGAGGCAATAATGAATTTGAAAGTTTAACAATACTACTTGTGATTCTTGGAAGCAATAATGTAATTATAGTCACACTTTATAAAATAGCCAATCAACAACCAGAAAAAGGTTTAGTTAAATGAAGGTATTCTTTTGGACTAGGATTAGCCAATCAGAAACTAAAATGAAGCAAAATTTACAAATTCGGAAGTGAGTTGTTTGTAGACAGTGTTCCTAAGTGGACGCGAAATGCGTCCTCGAGAAATTTAATACGTATGCGTGTGAGACGAAAATAGTTTATGTGTTAAAAAGTGCAAGTAATTAATAAAAGAATCTCACAGCTCGCTATATCAGTGAAGTGTTATTTAAATTGTGTCAAGGATTAATAAATGCAGTGAAGTAAAAATTATAATCTGTGTAAACCTACATTCTTAGACGCACTACTCCCTGCAAAGAAATCCATGTCTCTAAAAATAATACTGACGCAGCCGAGGCAAACATAAATATATAATATTCAAAGAAACAGTCAAATTACAAAGTTAATATTTTTAAATTTTGGACGAAGGCTACCGGTACCATACGTGCGGTTGCAACTACTTCAAATTCGGCTCCCCAACAGTTGAACTACAATACAACAAACTACTTCAAATTGGCTTTCAATACGTGAAGCAACAACCTGCTTCAATTTTTCGGGGCAAATAACAACGTAAAAACAATAATACAACAAAATAGCAACTATAAAAGACAATTACCTACAACTTAGCATCGAATCAAAACAATACGTAAGATTTCTTTTTAATGCTTAAATAGACGCCTTGTCTGTATTCTGGGTGGAAAGGGTAAACTATGTTACAACGGTCGGTGGTAGATAGATGTGTACCACGTGATTATATTTTGTTTGAAAACCCAGGTTCAGAAACTTCAGAGCCGAGAAGGGGGAGAACTGTAGATAAAGAAACCGTACATTCCGCAGCAAATAGTAAAGATAAACGTACGGGCGAACGGAAGGACCACCGCAAGGGGACAGGGTACCGTGAGTAGGTCACAAAGGCCCTTTTTGCTTTTACGTGACCCCTAGAATGGAGGGATAAGACGAGAGACCATATCCAGATGACCACTTGCGCAAACATGGACGGGGTCTCTAACGATTCCAGCTGAAACGCATACAATGCCGCATGGGCATATTCAAAGCCTCGAGACTCCCTCACGGGGCCCATTTGGAGCAGTTACGCAACGACTCTTCCCCTACCAGGGAAGAAGCCTCTACAAAGTGTACAGCCACCGCCCAACCGCAACCCTCGATTACCGTCGCCTGGTCCTACAATCCTGAAACATATGACAATGAAGGAGATGATGCGTACAGGAAATGAATGGCAGGAAAGTCGTGCTAGAAGAGATACTACTCGCCTGCCGACCTGGAGAACCCACGAAAAACCCATGGGTCACGCTACCGTTGCGCAATCTCACTCGGTCGATAAGGACGTCACGTGGTCGTACCGGTAGCGTTTGCAAAGTGCCACCACACGTAACAAATCTGGCCACGAGCAATCTGTTTTCTACCTTCCGCTTTCTACTATCTCAAAGGACTCAGAATTAAAGTATAATTAAGAGTTGTTTCATGGTACTGCATCAGCTGTTAGTGATCTACAGCATACCTATAGCCAACGGTAGTTCTCATGATATTTTTGTGTTTAGTAGTTTCATACTATACAATATTCATTTGTGTGGCTATCGTCGGGAATAAACAATAGCAGCCTTATACACAAATGCAGAGTACCTGACATGCTTCTCTTATAGGGAGAAGTTCGAAGGAATGGAAGAGAGGTTTGCCGGTTCTATCAACATTATCCCAACATGCGTCTCCCAGCCCACACCATGTTTAAGATTGGAGAGGTGTTTAAGTAAAACACGCAGCTTACAAACTTAATAAACATCCCTGTGGACGTCCGCGAACACGCCGCACACTAGAGTTTAATCTCTTTGCAAGAGTACGACCTCACATAACCAAGTGTCGCACAAAATGAATCGAGATTGGCAGCAACTATTTTCAGCAGCTTCAGTAATTGATTAAAATGTAGTCTGTTTATTTACAGTACTTCAGTTTTCTTTCACTTCTTCCCTAGATTTTGTGATCCGTACTGCATACGTCGTCCATATTTGAGAGATCCTAGCGTAAACAGTGTTTCTGAACATGATTTATTTTAAAGAGGTGATCATATGGTATCACTCATCTTCCACCTTGCCTTGTAACATAATATAGGCATCTGCAACCCCGTAGATGTTATTCTTTACACCAGAGGTGAATTCTGACGAGTACGCTGAAGGTCAGATCCGCTGCACAGTAGAATGCGTGCCATGTCTCTGATGGCGCGCTGCGGATTGTTTTATTACAGGAAGGATATTAAATTTTCTGATAGTGTTTCATTTAAAATTGAATATATTATATTTTTATCAAAATGTTTAATGTTTAGTTATGTCAACTAAAACTCATACACGCTTACTTAAGTTTCAATAAAACAATAAAGGAAAATAAATATTTTAACTTCAGCATTGTGGTTTCCCCGGATCGGCAGGCGAGTGCTGGGGTGGTCCCTCGTTTCCTGTACTCACCATTGTCACCAGAGTTGTTGACCCAGGCGACGGTATTCGGCGGGGCGGTGTATGTGCGCTTTATAAAGGTTCCTTTCTTGGATCGGTTGGGACTGCCTAGTTAGTACCCGCCTCCGATTTGGTGTTGGGGGCTTGTGAGTGGGGTTGTGCGGCATTGGATGCGTTCGAACTGGAACCTTTGGTGACCCCAACCATGCTTACGCACCTCATCATCTGCATATTGTCACCTTGTGAATCTCTCTCTATCCCTCCCTCCCAGGGATAACGATAGAAGCACAAAGGGCCGGGAGCCTACATACGGTGCTCTGTCCCAATTGCGGGGGACCTCTGTTTACCCATACCTTAACCTTTTACTTTATAAGTATTGGTTACAAACCTTAACTTGCATACCGAATCTTTCTCTGAGAACATTTGAAGATAAACAGAAACAGCACAACAGCATCGTGTAAGCAGCACGATCTTCGCCGCCACCGCCGCTACCGTGCAACCTGTGGAGGGTCAACGCACTTCACCGGCAAGGCACTCTGCCCCCTGCATCCCCGCAGGAAGGCACCGCCGAAGCCACCAGCACCCATACCGCAGCCAGTGACAGCTCCACAGCCGCCGACACCAGCACCATCACCAACGCCGATCATCCAGGAAGTCCAGGGCCTACGTGACGCCGTTCAGGATCTCCACGCGGAACTCCTCAACATGACGACGAAGCTGACAGTCCTGGAGGAGCTCATCAGGGATCTTCAAACCACATCAGCTGCTCAACAGGTTTTCATAGCTGAGCAGTTCGACAGCACTTCAATCAGAATCAAAGCCATCTGGGTCTCATCTCTTGGTCCCAAGCTGAAGAGTAACCCGGAGAGAGTCGCGAACATCTTGTAGCAATGCAAGGAGTTTAACCAGCAACAGTAGCATCATCATCAGTACCAACCTAAATCCTAACTTCCATTCTCTTCCAAACCCTCGCCATTCCCACTGGTGTTGCAATCAGGTTTCATGACTGCAACCTAGTAACTACCTTTACCCGCCAACAGCCTTCAATTACCAACGCGGGTGCTATGCGGGACCGCACAAAGCCACGCTTTATTCCACTTTTCCTTCTTCCTTTTTCCATCCGGTGGAGGAGTTTTTAGTGGGTATGCCGACTATTGATGAATCCCACACTCTCAGTCCCGAATCCCATCGGGGCTGAGGTCGGTGAATAAATCATTCTCTCCTCCAGGTGAAGTTTTTATTCAGCACTTTAAGAAGTGCATTAACACAACGTAAACTATTTTATTTAAATATTTAAGGTACGAGAGTGGAGCTAAGCTTGTTATTTTAATTTTAACATTCAATAAGAAAATATAAAGACCGAGGTACAAATGTGGTAACGATATTTGTATCAAATATTTGAATGCCTATAGCGCAGATAACTATAGTTGTATGAGGCGTGTACATGTCAGTTACTTAGCCACTGTTGCGATGTCGTAACTTCAGCGTGAATTTACAATTGGCACAAAATAAAAATGCTAAACTCTGGTGAACAGAGGTAGTTTACTTATTTTTTTATCATATTCTTCAAGATTACTTGTCATACTTGTACCATACGCGAATTATAATGAAACGCACAATGAAGAAAATTATTTTTTCCGCGGACATTAGCTGAAACGGCGTTATAGTTTTCATTTGCCTTTGCACGTAGAATCACTAGGACAATTTTATGTAAGCAGCCATTGAAAGGACAGTCTCCTCATAAGCGATAAATTTAATTTAATTTCATTTATTTAATTTGTTGCTACAGAGCATCGCTTCAATTTTGGCAGCGAATACATTTAATTACATTGAATATACAGGACTGTACAAAGCAAAAATATTAAAAGATATATAAATAGTATATAACATATAAAATACAAAAACTACATAACAATATAATAAAAAAACTGTTACAATAAATAATAATTTATATACAGTTACAATATTTAAGTAATACAAAGAAATAGAAAACACTTTTTATATCGAAGGGAAATTAAAATGTAGGTATATGACGTAATTAAATATGGAATAATTCAGATCCACATGTTAAGATAGCTATAAATATCCATTAACATAAAAACTTGAAAATATAAGTATTGCAACATAACGCATCCTTTATACAAATTAATTATACGGTGTCGTTACATTACACTAATGACTTGCCAAATAATGTGTACCTAGAAACAAAATATAAAAATGAGTGAAAGTTGTCTCATATTTGTAATACGAACTACTGAAATACAAGTCCTAATCGTGTACTGAGCTACCATCGTTATAAATGGGGAAAATAAATGATATTTTATGAAGGAATTTGAGATGTGAATCGAAAAGAAAAAAAAGAAAAGAAATAGAGAAATAAAGTTTTTGTATCTTTACTTACCAGAAATCTGAAAAGCATATCATTGAAACTGAACAATTCTATTTGGCTGAAACTCATAGGAATAATCCTATTCGAAAATTCAATTTTTTCTTTGATTACTAATTGTTTGCTTTTTCTACCAAGTAATACGTAGTAGGCAGAGAAAGTATATATGGTATTCCACCTAAAAAATTCATGACAAGATTTAAAGATGTTTGAGACCTCAACATAAAGGTTATTTTTTACAAAATAGTTCATTTGGTGTGCGTGTATGAACAGTATGACTCAAAAACGAAATGCCGTATATGTACCAAACTTAATATTTAATATTAGTATCTTCCAAAGATACGACACGATATTTTTAAGCAAATCCTCCACCTCAAACTACTCTTTAAATGGCAAATATTTCGCTATTTTTTATTTCTTTTGCGTAGAGGAAAACAAAGAGATTTAATTGTTTGGTTTAGGTAAGTTTAAGTAATATTAAAACGTAACTATAAGTTGTTCTTCATACTATTACATTACAGTAATTGCAACGTTTAATAACATACGCGTGTTACATGAATTAAGTCCATAGCACGTTTCAGTGCTTAATTTAACACTGGAGGTGTATCCAGGATATAGGTTATAGATCAGCCACAAGCAACCGGCTTGTCGCGGTGCATGTGCTTGAATACGGCACTGTGCTGACTCAGTGTGTGCTGCGCAGTGGGAGCAGTCGGTTCGTCCTCCATAGCAGTGGTTGTCAGTACAGATGTGTGCCGCATCTATGATTGCAATGTTTGGTTCAGCCCATGTATGTGAAGCCTTATTTTCACCTATGAAATGTAATAGAGGCCCTCAAAGAGCCAATATCAGTGATCATAACTTAAGATGTGCATTAAGGGTTCAAAGTTGTATTTCATTGTCTTCAAATTGGCGAATATTTTGAAAACCAAAAGGTGTCCGAAAGCAAGAGAGAAAAGAGAAGAACTGAGTATATCAAATTCATGCTTGAAACATGTATTCACTACACAGTTTTATATTCGTTTAATTTAAGTTCTCTTTGTAATATTATCACTTTATAGTAAGTTTTATATTGTTATTTTATATTTGTGCAACTTTTACGGAATCAAAATTGTGCTAATTTCCGCTAATAAAGTATTGTTTCGTTCTCATAGTAACAAATATTGCATGCATATGGTATAATTTGGTTGTATAGGACTAAAGGCTATAATTGATTTGTATTGGGTTGTTTTGTTTATAATTTAATACCAAGCACAAGAGGAATATTAAACCACGTTAAACACGGTTTGTGACTGATTCCTTCTCTATTATCCTATCCTTAATATTTTAATGGTAACACAATTACAGATTACAGGACACCACTGCTGAACTAGTGTAGACTCATAGGCGTATACCTCGCCGGCACAGACCAATGGCCTTCAGCACCGTGTGCATAGTACAGACACAGCGTGCTTGAGAGTTGGTTGTCTCTGTTATAGATAATCAGCGATTATGATGGAGAAGTAAGAATATGACGAAATCTTTGCACTGAAAAGAATTACAGATCAGTATATATGATATGACAATGACTAATAATACTAGCTGACGACCGAAATAGTGCAATTTTTGTAAATAGCCTGTCTGGTGATTTCTCTGTTACACCTATATCTAGAGACTCATGTTAGAACGTTGACCGCCCTGACATGCGGCATCAGCCGTATTTGATTTTTAGTAAACTGAGTTATACTGTGTCCCCTATACCTCTTCAGGCTAACACGCTGCTCTGCACAAACAGCTTCTTATAAAGTTACTTCTATTTACTCATATATATAATATTGTATGTTACATGAAATAGTTGCATTATTTTTAGTTATTTATATTTGCTATTCCGTCACTATTATTTGCTATGTGATCCTTCAGTGTTCATTATGAGGTGGATGTTGCCCTTACAAGATAATAAATACAAGCCTTTAGTTCTCCAGATTGCGGGTTCAAACCCGGCGGAGGGCGATGGATGTTTGTGGACGTAAAAATCCTTAGAATGGCTTCCTTCGGAAGGGAAGCAAAACCGATGGTCTCGTTTCGTAGATTTACGGCAAGTAAAAGAACCTCAAGCTTGATAAAGAGGCTTCTGAGCAAAATTACCGGTCTTTCCCGCCCAATATTGAATGGGATGCTTTTTTTGGATTCAGGAGGTCTCAAAACATGTATTTCCGGTGAAATCTCGGTATCGAATTTTTGGGTGGAATGCAATACTTCCCCTACTTACTATACGTAGTAGAGAAAGTAAAAAGTACTTACACGGATAATGCTTCTCACGCCTTACCAACATTAATTTAGTAAAGCAATATAAGTTGTGTTTTAAATGTGAAGCAGTATTTTTAACACTTAAATGATTTCAGTCTAATTATATAATATATAAATTCAATAACAGCCCGCCTTAAAGCAATAGGTGTATGTACCAATATATTAAAAGTGTATATTACAGTCATTGTGTATGTTTATATTATTGTATACATGTAATAATGTTATGCGAATGTATTACGTAATTTAATAATGTAGGAGCTGTGAGAATAAGAGGTTAAAAGTTGCTAACAATGAGTTAACAATGAGGTAACCTTGAGGCAATAATGAATTGGAAAGTTTAACAGTACTACTTGTGGTTCTTGGAAGCAATAAGTAATTTTTATGACAGTTTATAAAATAGCCAATCAGCAACAGAAAAAGCTTTAGTTAAATGAAGGTAGCCAATCAGAAACTGAAATAAAGCAAAATTTTTAAATACAGAGTTTAGTTGCTTGTAGACAGTGCTTATAACTTGACGCGTTGGTTGTAGACAGACGCGAGACACGTTCTCGAGAAATTTAATACATATTCGTGTGAGACAAAAATAGTTTACGTGTTAAAAAAATGCATGTAATTAATTAAAAAAAATCTTTCAGCTCTCTCTATATCGGTGAAGTGTTATTTAAATCATGTCAAGCATTAATAAAAGGAGTGAAGTAACATTATAATCTGTGTAAGTCTACATTCTTCAGTCGCACCACAACCCTACAAAGAGAAACATGTCTCTAACAATAATACTGACGCAGCCAAGGCAAACATAAATATATAATATTTAAAGAAGCACTCAAAATTATAAAGTTAGTATTTTTAAACTTGGGGGGAAGGCTACCGAAAACTTTTTACCATACCTGTGGTTGCAACTACTTCAGGTTCGGCTCCCCAACAGTCGAAATATAATACAACTCCTTCAATACAACCTACTTCAAAATGACGCCCAAAGCGTGGTGCAAATGACGTAAAGATGATAACTACTTCAAATGAATGATAAATTTCGTTCACAAAATTTCCATAAGGGTTAAGAAACTTTCGGAACATCCTATAAATGCAGCTTTCCGAAAGAAGGCTTGTTCCATAACTTTAATTAGACAAGTGCATGGTTAAGAATGTAAAGTCAGGAAGAAGTATCTTTGAGTTAAAGAGTGGTTTAAAGAGCTTATCATAACAATGTTTGTGAAACGCAAAATACGATTTAACGAATGTTTAATTTATGGAAGCATCAGGCAATAACGAGAGGCAGTGGAATCAGGCATTAAAAGTTTATGTATATGTAAAGAGAGCTCTAAAGAACACCATGGTATAACTATAAACACAAGAGTTTCCATTGCAACTATTAGCTTAAAACTGCTTGCAGAATATGTGTACGTCCAGTCCACAATACCTCATAATATGGCACGTTTTGAAGGGCAAATTAACAAGCCTGTACTGAGCTACAATAACATGGCCATTAACTTCCGCTCCGTGTGCTATCTACCTGTTTAAATGGGGGGAGGCTTTGTTTGTTTACCTGCCAGACATTTTCATGTATACCTATGTACCAACAACTGTCCAGAACCACACTACTACACTCTGATTCGGTCTCTTAAAGCATCGTGACATAAGTAACTAAAAAGAACTTATCTGGAGCCTAACGCTGAGATAGTAACGCCGGAATAAACGATGCCCTATTAAAAGATGGCATGAAAAAGTTGATGTAGATTGCAACAGGCAGAAATTTTTAAGCCATGAAGGAGCTTCGGCAACTTTCAAACGTGCAACATGAAGATTTTCAAGAAAATCCCCCACCCCAAACTACCCCTTACATGGAACATTTTTCGAAGCCTTTCTAATTTCTCAAAAATGGCTCTAACTATTTGGATTAAAATGGCGTGTGTTTAAGGTATTTACATAAGCAATAACGCGTACTTCTTCATTTCTCTGAGTCTGTGAAGTGCTCTTCATTGGGAAGGAATTTTCAATAATTTCATATAACTTGTAAAAGTTAAGAAATGAACAAAACTGTAGATGTCTTTAAAATAGTTTATTTAAAATAACCTCTTTTTTGTGGCATCAATACCTTTAGAGATATCCATTATTATTGGTTTGAACGTTTCAATAATTTGTAAATTTATTGAGTGCTTTAGCTATCCAGTCTGTTTCTCGCGATATCATCAAGTTTTAAGGCCAGCATATAGCCACTGGTTTTTGAAAATCTACTATTCATTCTTTTTCCTCTATCTCCCTTGTACCTAACAGCAAATTGTGTAACAAAACTAATTCTGCGAAGTTCTATCTGTAACATGAAATAGATAGAAAATAAGGCTTCGTAGGAATAGTTGTATAAGCTATACAAAGTAAACGAGAATAGGTAGCTGTCTCTTACCACGTACAGTCTTGGAAAAATGATTGAGCGGTGTAACATTTCACTGTAGCTTCGGCCTCGAGGAATACACGTATATATGGGTAAGCTTTCCCGGTCGGTGTCTATAGCTTTGTGCTCTAAACTTTCCGGGCTGTTTTGTCGGGTTCTGCAGGTTAAAATAATTGACGTTTCGTCCCTGTCTGTGAGGGACATCTTCAGGGATTTCGTCATCGCCGCTTCTTTCTCTGGATTAAAAACATGCTAAAATAGAGCCGGTAAATACACTCGTGGTCTGGTAGGCGAAGTAAAAGTACAGAGTTATATAATTGTTTATTGGCAGTAGGGAGGTTACGGAGTTGAGCAAGTATGGGAAACCAGGTTTGCTTAAGATTAAATCCTTCGTCTTTATTATTGAAGTAGGTGTTTTGTTGTTGGAGTTTGACTGCCCCACGTATGGGAGAGCCAATTTGAAGTGGATTGTTCTTGAAGTTGATTTTGGAGTTTGCACTACGCTTTGGGCGTTAATTTGAAATTGTATTATTTGTTACGTAATATGCTACTACGTACGTAATGCCTATTTGAAGTTGTGTTTTTGTTGTTACGCTCCAAGTTTAAAAATAAATATTAACTTTGTTATTAAACTGCTTCTATAGATAGTATTTATGTTTATGTTTGTCTCGGCTGCGTCAGTATTGTTTTAGAGTCACCTATCTCTTAGTCAGGGCATGGTACGACAAGAATGTTGACTTACACAGATTTTAAGTTTAAAATCACTTCTTTTTATTATTCCTTGACACAAATTAAATAGCACTACACTGATATTAAGAGCTGTGAGATTCTTTAATTTAATACTTGCACTTTGTTATTGCGTATACTTATTTTTCGTTTCACACGAATACGTAGTATTTCTTTAGAGAACACATCTTCCATCCGGTCACTACCAAGGTCTGCAGGCAACTGAAAGATTTTTATAAGTAGGGGCGTCACTTATTCGGCTTTTATTCTTTCTAGAACGTGATTCCTGATCACTATCTGTCTTAGAGTACCCAATGCATTGAAGCATATTGTATAAGTGATGAAGATATTTTGGGTCATAGATTCTTCTCGCACGTTCTACTAACGTGTTAATTACATTACGTTTTTGTTTAGGGTGATGATTGGAAGTTTAATAAGGTAACTGTCCCATGTGGTGGTTTTCTGTACACAGTACATGTAAGACTCCCGTTGTTTTGTCTACTTATAGTACGTCTAGAAAGGCAACTTGGTCATTCGACTCTAACTCCGTTATAAACTGACATTTTGTGTTTTGGCTATTCATGCAATTTAACAATTTTGAAGTTCTATTTTGACATGTGGCTATATAGTGAAAACATTGTCAATATAACATAACCAAAAATCGATTTTTTAGCCGCAGTAACCAGTGCATGTTCATCGAACCATTGCATATAAAAAAATCTGATGTGTTACACTCGCATGACTTTCTCCGCTCTTGTACAAACCATTTTTACAAACGCTTATTCTCCATATGCTTCATGTTAATCGAGGCATCTAGATGTTAATCTTATTGCTAATTTTCTTGTAGATGCAAGGAGAATTGGTAGGCTTTAAGCGATAGTCATATATTTTAAGAGCTGGTTGCTATATGGAGTATTCCATTCTGTTTGCATTAGCAGGACAAAAACATGAATAACGAATTCCCATTTCCCAAAAAGTATAAGTATTGGAAAATTTAAGGGAATAACAAGCAATATCTTGAAAATGGTTCATTCTACAAAAACAATATATATGACATACATTGTGTATTTTAACGCGATCTACATTTTTTGTGTAGTAAACTTTTGTCTGTTTCTTATGGATTACCAGTTATGCAAAAGTCGTACACAATGAAGAATACTTTTGGAGACATTCCCAGAAAATTCAAGATATACATTTCATTTGTCATGAAAGTATCTTAAATATATGATATTTTAATTAAAATCGTTAGAGCCATTTTTGAGAAAACTAAAATGTTCGAAAAATGTTCCATGCAAAGGGTAATCTGGGGTGGGGGGATTTTCTTGAAAACCTTCGTCGTATTTCTGCAAGATACTGAACCCAAATACCAAGTTTGATGTTTATCCGACCGTTCGTTTCTGAGTTATGCTGTTCACAGACACACAAACAGACAGACACAGACACGAACATGTTTCCAAAAATCTGATGTGTTACACTCACATGACTTTCTCTGCTCTTGTACAAACTATTTTTACAAACGCTTATTCTCCATCTACTTCATGTTAATCGAGATAAACATTTGCGGACTCTATCTTATTGCTAATTTTCTTGTAGATGTAAGAGGAATATATATTTACAAGGGCAATATAGAAATACAGTAGCCTTTAAGCACATACATATATCTTAATAGCTGGTTGCTAGGTGCAGCACCATTCTCTTTGCCACAGATTAATACTCTTTGCATATCCAAGACAAAAAAAAATGAACAACGAATTCCCATTTGAGAAAATAAGTATTGAAAAAATTAAGGGAATAACAAGCAATATCTTGAAAATGGTTCACTCAACAACAAAAATGTATATGACATAAATTGTGTATTTTAACGCGATCTACATTTTTTGTGTAGTAAAATTTTGTCTCTTATGGGTTACCAGTTATGCAAAAGTCGTTCACAATGAAGAACACTTTTGGAGACATTCCCAGAAAATTCAAGATATAGATTTTATTTGTCATAAAAATATCTTAAACATATGATATTTTAATCAAAATCCTTAGAGCCATTTTTGAGAAAATTAAAATTTTCGAAAAATGTTCCATGTAAAGGGTAATCCGGGGTGATAGATACTGTAAATACTGAATCTAAATACCAAGTTTGGTGTTTATCCGACTGTTCGTTTCTGACTTATGCTGTTCACAAAGACACACACACACGCACATATTTAAAAAATCTGATGTGTTACACTCACATGACTTTCTCTACTCTTATACAAACTATTTTTACAAACGCTTATTCTCCATATGCTTCATGTTAATGGAGATATCGAGATGTCAATCTTATTGATAATTTTCTTGTAGATACAAGGGGAATATGGTAGGTTATAAGCGATAGTCAAATATTTTAACGCTGGTTGCTATGTGGAGTATTCCATTCTCTTTGCATGTCCAGGACATAAAAAAATGAATAACGAATTTGAGAAAAAGTATTAAGTATTGGAAAATTTAAGGGAATAACAAGCAATATCTCGCAAACGGTTCACTCAACAAAAGAAATGTATATGACATAAATTGTGTATTTTAACGCGATCTACATTTTTCATGTAGTAAAATTTTGTCTATCTCTTATGGTTTACCAGTTATGAAAAAGTCGTTCATAATGAAGAATACTTTTGGAGACATTCCCAGAAAATTCGAGATATACACTTTATTTATCATGACAATATCTTAAACATATGATATTTTAATCAAAATCGTTAGAGCCGTTTTTGAGAAAATTAAAATTTTCGAAAAATGTTCCATGTAAAGGGTAGTCTGGGGTGGGGGGATTTTCTCGATAACCTTCGTGTCGCATCTCTGAAAAATACTGAACCTAAATACCAAGTTTGGTGTTTATCGGACTCTTCGTTTTTGAGTTATGCTGTTCACAGACACACAGACACACAGACAGACACACACACGGACATGTTTCCAAAAATGCTTTTTTTGGATTCAGGAGGTCTCAAAACATGTATTTCCGGTGAAATCTCGGTATCGAAATTTTGGGTGGAATGCAATACTTCCCCTACTTACTATACGTAGTAGAGAAAGTAAAAAATGTTTTTTTTGGATTCAGGGGGTCTCAAAACATGTATTTCCAGTGAAATCTCGTTATCGAATTTTTGGGCCAAGAAATAATAACATAACCCTGTCCTTTGACTCCGCCCACTGGCTATGAGTATATATGCCTGTTCTATTTTAACATGTTTTTAATTCAGAGAAAGAAGCGACTATGACGAGATCTCTGAAGATGTCCCTCACAGACAGATCGAGCGGGCTGCCTCAGCCGGTTGCGTCTGTGGCCCGCATTCGGGAGGTCCCAGAATCGATCCTCGGTGACCTCCCACTCTAGCCCATGGGATTTTCGCGCTTTTCCCGGGTCGCCACGACTCTCCTTCCTCTCATTTCCTGTACCCTACCTTGTAATCTGTTGCAGGGTTTTAGGACCAGGAGACGGTGTTCGGCAGGTTGCGGCTGGGCGGTGGCTTGCGCCCTGTAAAGGTTTAATCCCTGGTGTCGCTGCGGTACCGCTCAGTTAGCTCTCCTCAGCGTGGGGCTCCGCTCCGGGAGTCCCTGGGGATTGGTAGCTTGTGGGCAGGGACTGTGCGGCTTCGGATGCGTTCTATCTGGAAACGTTAGCAACCCCTTCCATGCTTTCGCCCGTCGTCATCCGGATCGGGTCGCCCTTCGGGTCTCTCCCCTCATCCTTCCCTCCCAGGGGTCACGCTGGAAGCACGATGGGCTGACTGGCCTGCGTGTGGTGCTCTGCCCCGATTCCGGAGGCCCCTCCGTGATATGTACCTTTACCCTTACAGACAGAGACGAAACATCAGGAAGTATTTTAACCTGCAGATCACGGTAAAACAGTCCGAAAACTATAGAACACAAAGTACACGAAGTTAACAGAGCTTGGTTCACACACGCATGTGCCTACGAATCAGACTCGTATACAGCGAGGTAAGACACAGTGCGTTACGTTATAAAACAGAATAACCAGGGAACAATTAAAAGAACCATTCTTCGCTAAATGCACAGTAAGCACTCATAAACCAAACCAAAGCTTGAGAGTTCAACTGTCTGTTATAGTTCTGTGTGAACACAGGAAGGCTTTCTCCGTGGCAGAAGTGGCTCGGTCTCAACGTTCTCTGTTAGAAGCTCGGGGTGCTTCTTGGGGAAGTAGGTTCGAATTCAGCGACCCACATAGGCTTTTTTGTCATATTAGCACTTTTTATGTCGAGGTAGGTTATGTTCGATAATACAAAATTCTCTATGTGAAGTGTGAAATATTTATCTGCTGTTCCTGCAAACTAGAAAACAAGAGAAAAACAAACTAATACTTTGTGTAGTGCCCATTTTATTTTCTATCACTGTACTGTCCTCAGGGTGTGGAATCCACCAGCGTTTTAAAATAATTGAGGTATTCTGCTAGTGACTTCCAAGTTTCAGTCATGGCACAGCAGAGTCGTGCAGCATTAGTCAATCTACCTGAGAAAGGCCCCGCTTTACTTTCGCTAAAACTTGTTCTATTGGACTCAAATCTGATGATTTCAGAGGCCACGGTATCTGCTCTAAGATAACTATGCTTCGAAACCACCTTTGAACCTTGGTGGATCTATGGACCGAATGGTTATTCTGTTGGAATGTAATCATACCTTTAGGATAAAATGCTCTCGGCTCTCGAGAGTAGAACACGTTCTAAAAGTTAATAGGTTTCCCCATTCAGCTTTCCATAAAAACGTTCCAGCTTGCCTCCCCTTCCCGAGATGTCCACGCCCAAGCAGTAGTCCTCGTTCGACCACTTCTTGCACAGTAGTGAGAGTCAGTCCCACTGGGCCTGTAAACAAGCACAGCAGAATTGGCACTTGTAGTGCACAACACAACTTCGTCCGAGAAAATTACTTCTCTCCAATCGAAGTTCCCCGTACTGTAGAGCAAATGCCAACCTTTCGATTTTGTGAGCATCGGCTAGCTCCTTCTCAACTGTCGTACGTCAATGCAAATTCCGGCATCTTTACAAGGTTGATAACCGTCCGTGCACTACCGGGAATAAAGGCAAAACCTTGTATTCAGCAGCCGTTAGAAACGCATCTCTTTCGACCTTTGCCAAGAACCTGTTAAGAATGGAGTTGTCGTTACGTTGTTTGCCCCACGTATGGGCGCCAATTTGAGAAAGGTTTGTATTGTAACTTGTTTGCAACACGCTTTGGGCGTCAATTTGAAGTTAAATTAGTCCCACGTTTTGGACCCCAATTGAGGTTTTAGAAGGAGTTGTATCGTATTTCAACTGTTGGGGAGCCGAACTTGTAGTAGTTGCAACCGCACGTATAGTAAACAGTTTCCGGTAGCCTTTGCCCCAAGTTTAAAAAATATTATTACTGTTTCTTTAAATATTATATATATATAATTATGTTTGCCTCGGCTCCGTCAGAATTTGTTAGAGACACGTTTCTCTAAGCAGGGTTGTAGTGCGACAAGAATGTAGGCTTACACAGATTATAATTTTATTTCACTCCTTTTATTAATACTTGATACGATTTTAAATAACACTTCAATGATAAGGAGAGCTG
The DNA here is from genome assembly GCA_030765065.1 of Deroplatys truncata. Lineage (NCBI taxonomy): Eukaryota > Metazoa > Arthropoda > Insecta > Mantodea > Mantidae > Deroplatys > Deroplatys truncata. The sequence continues at coordinate 70,999,478 of CM060984.1, forward strand.
TGAAATTCTTTAATTAATTACTTGCACGTTTTAACACGTAAAACTATTTTCGTCTCACACGAATGCGTGTTAAATCTCTTGAGGACACTTTTTGGGTCTGGTTAGTAAGGCTGTCTGCAACCAACTGAATTGATTTCAACCGTCTAAACTTGTAAATTTCTGTATTTTAAGTCTCTAATCCTACTCCAATAGAATACTTTCATTTAACTAAAGCTTTTTCTGGTTGTTGATTGGATATTTTTTTATAAACTGTCATTAAAATTACATTATTGCTTCCAAGAATCACAAGTAACATTTAAACTCTCAAACTCATTTTTGCCTCAAGGTTAACTCATTGTTACCTCATTTTTAGCAACTTTTGACCTATTTCTCACATCTCCTACATTATTAAATTACGTAATATATTCATATAACATTATTACGCATGGATACAATAATACAAGCATATGCAATGACTGTTACATACATTTTTATGTATATTGTTACATACACATATTGCTTTAAGGCGGGCTGTTATTGAATTTATATATATATTATATAATTAGAGTGAAATCGTTTAAGTGTTAAAAATACTGCCTCGCTGTCTTCACTTTCTGTAGATGAATGTGAGATACCTGTACTCTTCCTTGAAGTAACCGCCCACTTTCACGATACAATTTGACCCACCTCCTTGCAGTGTACTGTGGAACACCATAAATGCTACCTTCTATGGTGACCGTGTGCCACTATGAAACCAGGATAATATCAGCAGCACGTTTATCAACGGCCGCTGCCATTGTTAAAGGTACTAAAGCGATTGACGACCTCCGTTGGTGATGAATGGATCTATACACAAGTATGTGAGCAACACAAAAAGAAACAAAAACAAAATAATGATAAAAGAACCAAGCACATCAATAGTAGTTGGAAGCGTTGGCTACGATAAAGTATCCTGGCATACATCTAACGCTCAATTTTTACAAATATTGTAGAAAATCTATATTAGTTTAAATTAAGAACGTGAAGTAGATATCGAATATAGAAGGAAAGTATACGTAATCACCAAACGTTTAATTAAGGTATGGACATGCCCAAAGCACGTGCGTTGCCTCTGAGCTATGAATTCTTGCTTCGAGAGTTCTTTTGCCACATTCAGTTAATACGAGACGCTATAACAGCAGTCATGGTTTTTACGGTAACATACTTACACTACGTGATCAAAAGTATCCGGACACCTGGCTGAAAATGTCGTACAAGTTCGTGGCGCCCTCCATCGGTAATGCTGCAAGTCAATATGGTGTTGGCCCATCCTTAGCCTTGATGACAGCGTTCACTCTCGCAGGCATACTTTCAATCAGGTGCTGGAAGGTTTCTTGGGGAATGGCAGCCCATTCTTCACGGAGTGCGAACTGAGGAGAGGTATCGATGTAGGTCGGTGAGGCCTGGCACGAAGTCGGCGTTCCAAAACATCCCAAAGGTGTTCTATAGGATTCAAGTCAGTACTCTGCGCAGGCCAGTCCTTTACAGGGATGTTATTGTCGTGTAACCACTCCGCCACAGCCTGTGCAGAATGAACAGGTGCTCGATCGTGTTGAAAGATGCAATCGCTATCCCCGAATTGCTCTTCAACAGTGGGAAGCAAGAAGGTGCAAAAAATATCAATGTAGATCTACGCTGTGATCGTGCCACGAAAAACAACAAAGGGTGCAAGCCCCTCCAGGAAAAGCGTGGTCACACCATAACACCACCACCGCGAATTTCACTGTTGTCACTACATACGCTGGCAGATGACGTTCACCGGGCATTCGGAATACCCATACCCTGCCATCGGATCGCCACATTGTATACCGTGATTCGTCACTCCAAACGTGTTTTGCCACCATCAATTCATGTAATGTTGACGCTCGTTACACCAAGCGAGGTGTCGTTTGGCATTTTTCTGCGTGATGTGTGGCTTACGAGCAGCCGCTCGACCTTGGAATCCAAGGTTTCTCACCTCACGCCTAACTGTCATAGTACTTGGAGTGAATCATGATGCAGTTTGGAATTCCTATGTGATGGTCTGGATAGATGTCTGCCTTTTACTCTTTAGGACCCTCTTCAAAATTCGGCGGTCTCTTTCAGTCAACAGACGAGGTGGGCCGGTACGCTTTTGTGCTGTGCACGTCCCTTCACGTTTTCACTTCACTATCACATCAGAAAACAGTGGACCTAGGGATGTTTAGGAGTGTGGAAATCTCGCGTGCAGACATCTGATACAAGTGACACCCAATCACCTGACCACGGAGCGTCCTATTCTGCTGTTTCACGATGTCTAATGACTACTGAGGTCGCGGATGTTGAGTACCAGGCAGTAAATGGCAGCACAATGCACCTAAGATGAAAAACGTATGTTTGTGGGGGTGTCCGGATACTTTTGATCACATAGTGTATTTATCGTTTACGTGGTACTTGATGACTTACGTTCAGGCCATTGGTTGTTTCGGTTAAATGGGTTTTGGTTGCTCCTCCTATTTGTATAAATACATTACCATAGCATCAGACAGAAATACTTTTGGTTCATTTGATGCATTGGCTAATGAAGAATAGGAAGGATAATTCTAGTTTGCCGCACCACTCTTCTGTCATTATCAGGAACAATTACAAACGCAAGAGGTGATTCAAGACACAGTCTATTTGTGTGGTCGACAGATGCTAATGTATGCTACAGAGTTTGTTAATAAAGTCCAGCTCCATGCTGGAAATATCGACTTATGTAAACCGCGCTGCAATACGAGTGGGATTTGAAAATACAGGGTTATTAAAAATAAGGAACAGATTTTAAATACTCATTGTTAATGAACGACAATAGACAGCGACACACGTGACACATCATTGAATAGAGGGAAGTTCAAAGTTTTAAGCCCCACCTATTAGTTCCTTTCAGTGCCTACATCGGCGCTGTGTTTAAGAGAAAATGGCGACGCCACAGCAAAATTCGTTCTGTGCTGCATTATGCAAAGAGTGAATCCATTGTTTCACTGCAGCGTGCATTTCGTTAAGTTCAACAACGAGTCGCCTTGTCACAAAACATTTACAATTGATACAGTAAATTCGTAGAAGATGGTTGAGTATGCAAACGGAAAAAACTAGCTGTCCTCGCATAACAAATGGTGCTCATTTTGAACACATAAAATAACATTTTGAACTTTTTTTATATTCAGTGATGTATCGCATGTGTCGCCATCTATTGTCGTTCATTAAAAATGAATATTTAAAGTCTGTCCTTTTTTAATAACCCTGTATTCTAATCTCAGAATGCGCTGAATCTTTATTTTCATGACTGTGCATAGTATGTAGAGAAGGTATTGCATTTCATCCAAGAATTCAATATTGATATTGACAGGAAATATATGTTTTGAGGCCTTATGAATCCAAAAAAGACCCATGTACGAGGGACACTATTTATATTTTGAGCCTTGGCAACCCTGAATGTTGTAGGTGCCATCTTGCGTTTCCAATGGAAAGTTTGACATTTTCTACCATAATCTACTTCAAACATTATGTCAACAGAGCGTCATTTGTTTTGTTTACACCAACTTGAAAATTGTGTGTCAGCATAAACATGGAATTAACTCGTAAAAATGTTCGTGCAATGATTTATTACGACTTTCGACGTGGATTATCAAGACAAGACTGCATCGATCAACTAACTTCCACATTTGGCGACGAAGCTTCCTCCTTTACCGCTGTGAAACGCTGGTATAACGAATTTAATCGTGGCCGCCGTTCGCTCAATGATGAAGTTCGTGAAGGTCGTTCAAAATCAGTTGTGCCAGAAAACATTGATGCTGTGCAAAAACCAATAATGAAAGATCGTCATGCGACATATTGTGAGATTGAGGCAACCCTAGGCATTAGTTTCACCAGCATATATAAAATATTGTATGATTATTTAGCCGTGAAAAAGTTTTGCTCTCGTTGGATCCCACATAATTTGACGCAATCTCAAAAAGATGCTCGTGTCGATTGGTGTACAAAAATGCTCAAGAATAACAATGGTGGTGCCTCAAAAGACGTATATAAGGTTGTAATAGGTGACGAATCATGGATCTATGCGTATGAGTCGGAACGTAAACAGCAGTGACCGTATGGGTGTTTCAAGGTGAAACAAATCCAACAAAAGTTGTTCGCACTCGAAGCACTTCGAAGCAAATGGTCGCCTACTTTTTCAGCAAAACTGTCTATGTGGCAACAGTGCCTTTAGAGGAACGTAAAAACCGTCAATGCCGAATTGTACACAACCATTTGTTTGGCGGAAGTCTTCGGTGAAGTAAGGAAAACCAACAAGAACCGTAGGATCGTTCTTCATTAAGACAATGCGAGCGCACACACATCTCGTCTAACAACAGAGTATTTGAAGGCTCAAAAATCGAATTGATGGGTCATCCGCCATACAGTCCTGATTTGGCACCCAATTACTTCTTTTTGTTCCCGAACATCAAGAATAAATTGCGTGGACAACGATTTTCGTTGGCAGAAGAAGCTGTTGATGGCTTCAAAAACCATGTTTTGGAAGTGTCTCAAGAAGACTGGAATAAATGCTTTGACAAATAGTTCAAACAGATGCCAAAGTGTATTGATCATAAAGGAGAATATTTTGAAAAACAATGAAGTAGTTTTCAATCAGAAATTACTTTGTTTTAATTATTAGGCTCAAACTATAAATAGTGCCCCTGTATGTCTGTGCGTCAGTGTGCGTGTGTGTGTCTGCCTCTCTCTCGCTCTCGCTCTCTCTCTCTCTCTCTGTATGTGTGTGAACAGCATAACTCAAAAACGAAAAGTTGGATAAATACCAAACTTGATATTTCAGTTCAGTACCTTCCAAAGAAGCGACACGAATACTCTTAGGAAAACTCTCTCCCACAACAAACTACCCTTTACATGAAACATGTTTCGACATTTTTTATTTTCTGAATAATGGCTCTGACGGTTTTGATTAAAACACCATATATTAAAGATATTTATATGACAAATAAAATGTATATCTTGAATTTTCTGGCAATAGCCTCTGAATTCTTCTTTATTCGGAAAGAAATTTGTATAATTTTGTTTAAATTAAGGTTTATTTTAGTTCGCTTTAACCATGTTGGTGTTAGCGCGATCGGTTTGAATTTCTTACATTATACACTTATACGAATAGTGTACAGTTTTTTTTATAATATTGTATAACTGATAAACGTTAAAAGATATGCGAAACCGCACTACACAAGAAATGCTCGTATATCTCTTTAAAGCACACAATTTATTTCAATATCTTTTTTGTGGCATCAGCTCTTTCCAAGATATCCGTTATTAATGGTTTAAATTGTTCAACATTTAGCCATTCTCTTCAAGTCGAGTGAATTTTCAGATGTTTCTCGCGATGTCTAGAAACAATATAGGATTTTAAGGCGAGCGTATAGCGTCCAGTTCCGAAGCATTTGGATTGCTACGGAGGGAACTTGGCACTGATCCATTAGGGGATACTGTACCTACGCCCCACAAGGGGCGTCCCCGGGAGGAGTCGAGAGGAGACACCGGGCGACCGGAACCAGGAGTGAAGGCACAGGAATGGCAGAGTCCTTGAATTTCCAGATAGACTTCCCGGCAGACGGCCAGGCAGACCGAGGACCCCACCCCGCAGCTAGCCGAAAGCCGAGGGACGAAGAGAGTCACAAAGAGCATCCTTTTCCCCCGCCACACTGCACCGAAACATCATCGCCGGCACTTCCAATCCTGAAAGAGACCAACAGATAAAAGATGAAGTGAGCATGGTATTTTATGAATGGGGATGAAATGGAGGGACAGAAGATTCGGAGTCAGGGAGGTCGGTCACGGGAATCGAACCCACGACCTCCCGAATGCGAGCCACAGGCGAAAGCGCCTGAGGCATCCCGCTCGGTTCTAAAACATTTGTATTGGTTTTCCCTTTGGATCTATAACGAAATGTGTAATGAAGTTAATTCCGGAAATGTTTATCTCAATTAAAATAAAGTAGATAAGAAAATAAACTTTCGTAAGAATAAATTGTACACCCACTAATAAGAGTTAAAGGGTAGAGAAATTGAATGAATGTTACACATCCGATTCTTTTTTCTTGTTTTTAGAATATATGGGATGAAGATGGTCATGTGTTGTTTAGTTTGGAATATTTAAGAAACTTTTAAGAGAAGGAACTTTCTGTGGATAATTGATGTTTTAATGACGATATTCAGTTAAGAATTTAATAGAGTTATTAATACGTTAAACTTATTCACAATGATGTATGGTAATGATTGCCACATGTTTTAATTATTGTTATTATTACTGAGACTTGTATAGGGCAAAAGGTGAAGATAAAGGTACGAACTAACGGAGCACCCGCTCCACCCGAAACCGGGGCAGAGCACCGCACGCAGGCCAGTCAGTCCCTTGTGCTTCTACTAGCGACCACCGCATGGGAGGGATGAGAGAAGAAACCCAAAGGTCAACCGTATCCGATGACGACGGGCACAAGTACAGAGGAGCCCCTAATGTTTCCAGATAGAACGCATCTGACGCAGCCTAGTCCTCCGGCAGTCCCCCCGGGGTTGGGCTCCACTCGGAGGAGACACCTAACTGTGCAGTCCCCACATGGACGCCAGGGTAGAAATCTCTATATAAGCACAGCCACCTCCCAGCCGCAACATGCCGTCTGGTGACTGAAGTGCGTCCGGAGCAATATCGGAAATATGAATCAATAAAGACAAGACAAGACGAGCTTCTGGTTCTATAACCTGAAAAGGAAGATGATGGGTACAGGAAATGAGAGGAAAGAGGGTCATGGTAGAGCCTGATTCGCTGTCGACCCGGGGAAACCACAAAAAAACCATGGGTCAGAGTGGGCGGTCGCCAGGGATCGAACCTGGGACCTCCCGAACGCGGGTCGGCTGAACCATTCGCTCGGTTTGTATAGGGTAACCCGTAGGTCCCACATTTCCCTCTAAAAGTATGCACCTATCGGAGTTTCCTATCAGCGATGTAATTTCGAGTATGCTGTCGAATTACTTTAATACAGGACCTGGCCCCACGTAATTGCTTCGATACAAGCTCAGGTTCTGCCCTCGCTTGATTACATGGCTTCATCCCCCCTCTCTTCTCCTTCGTACTACCCCATTAGATTCGCCGCTTTATCTGCAAGCGGTCCATTTTACAGTATCATTAAATATCAACTATTATCTCACTCATATATACAACTTGTAAACTAAATGTATTTCACTATAATTATTGCACCGATAACAAACTTTTCCTGAAACATCAAATATTCTCAAACTGGATTATTGCATTTTTACACACATTATCTTGTAACTACATTTGACACGTTTTTATTACTTTCTCTATCACGTACATAATAGGTAGAGAAGGTACTGCATTCCACCAAAAAATTGATACCGAGATTATACCGGGAATACATGTTTTGAGCACACGAATAAAAAAAATTAGAAAAAGGTCCGTGTGTGTGTGTGTCTCTGGACAGAATAACTCTAAAACGAAAAACCAGATAAATGCCACACTTAGTGTTTGAGTTTAGTATCCTCCAAAGATGCAACATGAAGATTTTTAGGAAAATCCCCCCACCTCAATAACCTTCACTTGGAACATTTCTCGAAAATTTTGATTTTCTAAAAATGGCTGTAATGATTTTGATTAAAATGTAATGATTTGTAATGATTTTGATTATCACATATGAACGATATTTACTTGAAAAATAAAATGTATATCTTGAATTTTCTGGGAATAGCCTAGGAAATCCTCATCATTCGGAAGGAACTCTTTATCATCTTGTATAACTGGTAAACTTTAAGCGACAGACGAAAACGTACCATACAAAAAATCTGATGTGTTACATTCACATGACTTTCTCTACTCTTGTACAATCTATTTTTACAAACGCCTATTCTCCATATGCTTCATTTTAATCGAGATATCGAGATGTTAATCTTATTGCTAATTTTCTTGTAGTTGCAAGGGGAATTGGTAGGCTTTAAGCGATAGTCAAATATTTTAAGAGCTGCTTGCTATGTGGAGTATTCCATCTCTTTGCATGTCCAGGACATAAAAAAAATGAATAACGAGTTCACAATGAAGAATACTTTTGGAGACATTCCCAGAAAATTCGAGATATACATTTCATTTCTCATGACATTATCTTAAACATATGATATTTTAATCAAAATCGTTAGAGCCATTTTTGAGAAGATTAAAGTTTTCGAAAAATGTTCCATGTAAAGGGTAGTCTGGGGTGGGGGGATTTTCTTGAAAACCTTTGTGTCGCATCTCTGGAAGATACTGAACCTAAATACCAAGTTTGGTGTTTATCCGACTGTTCGTTTTTGAGTTATGCTGTTCACAGACACACAGACACACACACACACACACACACACACACAGACACACACGGACATGTTTCCAGAAATATTTTTTTGGATTCAGGGGGTCTCAAAACGTGTATTTCCGGTGAAATCTCGGTATCGAATTTTTGGGTGGAATGCAATACTTCCCCTACTTACTATACGTAGTAGAGAAAGTAAAAATGTAGATCTCTTTAAAACATACAATTCAATTTAAATACGTTTCTGAGATATCCGTTATTAAAGGTTCGAAAAAGTTCAATACTTGTCCTTTTAAAATCATATAAATTTTCAGATGTTTCTCGCGATTGCATGGAAGCAGTATGGAATTTTAAGGCCAGCATATAGCGTCCAGTTCTTAAACATTTGACTATCGCTGTTCTGTTTGTATCTATGACGAAATGTGTAAGTAGCTATTTCTATAAGGATTTATTTAGATTAAAATGTAGTGGATAGAAAAATAAGCTTCAGTAAGAATAGTTTGTATAATCACTCATAAAGATAGAGGGTAGAGAAAAATCATGTGAATGTATCACATCAGATTTTTAATGACTTCAGGTGGCGTTAAGGAATAAAGTCTCATTGCGACCACACAATTTAATAGTATATCACTGTAAGAAGCACAGCATAAGTATAGAAGGTTACAACAAAATAAATATAATATGGTTGAATAAAATTGCAGAGGTGTTGTTAAACAATAAATATAAGATTAAATAGTGTATTTTCTATGTCTTTTCGATGATATTTACACAGCAGGAAATTTAGAATTGCAACACATAAATTCATTTCCAAGGAAATCCATACGTATCTACCATCATACGGTAATGACATAAAACAGCGTGTGAACTAGGATACACTTTTCATCCTTTTAATAACGCATAGTGAGTAACACATAGTGAATAACACACTGGAACAAAATAACTTATGTTATTTCAGGCATACTAATTCCTAATTAGCTCTTATTAAAGCTGAGTAAACATTACATTCGAGATTGTTGAGAAAATCAGTCACGTTTGCCCAAATTTCCAGGCCTCTTTAATAACTACGACTTCATAATCCACGGCGACGACTTCAAACTCTTCTTGAAATACTGAGTCGTCCATATTGCTACGTATAGAAACCAAGAGTGTACAAATCATAACATTTTTATAAATCAGACAAAGGTTTTAAAATACAAAAAGTGCCAGGATGCTGCTGTATTCCACCCAAAATTATAGCACCGAGATTGCACGGAAATACGCGTTTTGAGGCCCCCTGAACCCCCCAAAAAACATGCTTATAAAACCCTCCGTGTGTATTTATCTCTCTCTCTCTCTGTATGTGTGTTTGTGCATGTGTGTGTGTGAACAGCGTAACTCAAAAACGATAAGTTCAACATCTTACAAGGAAGTAACACTAAGATTTTCAAGCAAAGCCTTCTACCCAAAGGTATCCTTTAAAAGGAAAATTTTTCGTTCTTTTTGATTTTCCCAAAAAATGGCAACAACGATTTTAAGATATTTTATGAAAAAATGCTTACCCTGAATTATCTGGGAAAGGCCTTTGAAGTTCTCTTCATTCTCAACGACTTCTGTAAAGCTGGTAAATTGTAAAACAAAATCTCACTACACAAAGTGTAGATCTCATTAAAGCACAATGTTTATGGCATTAAACATTTTCCAGATTTTCTTTGTTATTGGTTTGAATTTTCGAATACTTATACATTTCTCAAGTGGAACATCGCTATATTTGTTTGTTTTCTTTCCTCGTAGTCATGCAAAGAGAACGGAATTTCAAGAAAATGAAAAAGTCTATATCGATTGACATGAAGTAAATGGAAGAATATGCTTTTGTAGGAGTAATTTGTTGAAGAATGGTAGAGAAAGTCATGTGCCTATAGTGTATATGATTATACCTTTCTTTGCTCACTTATTTATTAATATAGAACGTGTTTGCAATCAGAGCAACCACCTCCTTGAAGTTTGGGTTAGAGTGTATGATGGCTGAACCAGAAATCGATTGCCAACACCTCTGAGGAGCATTTTTCCGAGTCTGGAAAGGGGTCAGCCCAGCCTCATGAGAGCAACTGAGGAAATGAGGTAATGGAACCCAGTCAAGATTCGGGCTGTGATGATGGAGGCGAGTGCCAAGGTGTCCTGCAGGACTTCTGCTTTTAGGCATGTAGAAGAGATGTGTTCATTCTTATTCCCTTTACAGCTTACCTAGACAGTTATTTCAAAACAGAACTTTAAAAAGATTTATATTAGAAATGCAAGTATTTTATCCCGGGAAAGGAATGTTCAACAAATACAGGGCCATCCATATAAAACTGAACAATTTTGAAGAGTTATACTTTCCCTCTGGAAGGTAACAAAAAATCCAATGTGATACATTCATATGACTTTTTCTACCCCTCTACTCACTATCTTTATTAGTGGGTATACAAACTACTCTTACTAAAGCTTATTTTCTATCTACTACATATAATCCAAATAAACCTTTGCAGAAATAGCTAAATCACACATTTCGTTATATATACAAACAGAACAGCTATAGTCAAATGTTTAAGAACTGGACGCTATATGCTGCCTTAGATTCCATACGTTTACATGCAATTCACGAGAAACAACTGAAAAACGATGGGACTTTAGAAGAACATTGAAGAATTCGAACCTTTAATAATGTATATCTCAGAAACGGCTTATGCCATAAAAAGGCTTTAAGTAAATTGTCTGTTTTAAAGAGTTCTACATTTTTGTGGTACGTTTTCGTCTATCGCTTAACGTTTACGTTATATAGGGTCTTTCAACAAGACTGTCCCATCTTTAACATGTGATAGCTGCCGTTGTTATTGAGTTACAGCAGTCATTTTTTCATGTGGTTACAGCTGACAAATAGCCATAGAATGCTACAGCATTCACCAAACGCGTAGAAATTGCGAAAATTTATTATCAAAATGGATCATCTGTTCGCCAAACCTTCCGTGTATTGCGTGAAGTTTACGGTGTGCATAATCGTCCCTGCGAGAGAATGATTCGGCGTTTGATCGATAAATTTGAAAGAAGTGGTTCTGTCAGCGATCAAAGAACGCCTGTACGTAATCGACGTAAGCGCTCCAACGAAGACATAGGTGCCGTTCGTGAGAGTGTACGCGAAAACGGAAACAAATCAATTGCTCGTTGAGCGCAAGAATTGGGGCTTTCACCGACCACAACTTGGTGAATTCTGCATCTGAACTTGAAGTTTTACGCTTACAAAATGGTGTTAACTCAAGAACTAAAGTCCAACGACCATAGGTTGCGCCGTGTATTCGCTGACTGGGCTATGGAGCAATTGGAAACTGACCCGGATTTTTATCGAAAAATCATCTTCAGTGACGAAGCCCACTTTTGGATGGATGGTTGCGTTAACAAACAAAATTGCCGCTATTGGAGCAATCACGATCCAATGCGGATTCAAGAACGACCACTTCATCCCCAAAAGGTTACTGTGTGGTGTGGATTTTGGTATGGTGGAATCATTGGTCAATATATTTTCCAAGATGAAGATGGAGAAGCTCTAACTGTCAATGGAGAAAGATACCGGGCTCACATAAGGGACTATTTTCGGCCTCAATTGGATGGTATGGATCTCATAAACATCTGGTTCCAGTAAGATGGTACCATATGACATACTGCTCTCGAAACAATCGATCTTTTGAAGGAGAAGTTCAGAGGTTTCATCATTTCCCGTGGTGGTGATGTCAACTGGCCCCCGAGGTCATGTGATTACTTCTTGTGGGGTTATGTTAATTATCGACTTTATGTCAACAAGGCAGAAACAGTAAATGATCTTATGAATAACATCACGCGTATTATTCGTGAATTTGGACCTAATTTACGTTCTTCTGTCATTGAAAATTGGGTCAAACGTATACGCGCAACCCAACGAAATCGCAACGGTCACTTAACAGATGTTCTCTTCCACACGTAAGACATTAATTCTGTTTCCAAAACAAAAAAATAAATAAACCTCTATCATTTATAGAACGTGTTTTATTTAAGTTCAAAGATAGGACACTCTTGTTGAAAGACCCTATATAAGGTTATACACAAATCCTTTCGAATGAAGATGACTTCCTAGGCTATTCCCAGAAAATTCAAGATATACATTTTATTTGCCATGTAAATATCTTTCGTATGTGGCATTTTAATCAAAATCATTAAAACCATTCTTTTAGAAAATCAAAATTTTCGAAAATATTTTCAACAAAAGCGTATTGAGGAGGGGGATTTTCTTGAAAATCTTCGTGTCGCATCCTTGAATATACTAAACTCAAACACTAAGTTGGTGTCTATCCGACTTTTCGTTTTGAGTTATGCCGTTCACAAACATACACACATAAAGAGACACAGACAGACACACGCGGACATGTTTCCAAAAATGCTTTATTTGGATTCAGGGCGCCACAAAACGTGTATTTCCTGTATCGAAGTTCTCGTTGGAATTCAGTATTTCTACTACGACTCGAAGATTTACAAGAAAATCCCTAATCTCAAACTACCGATTATATAGAAGATTTTTTAAATTCTTTATTTCCTATAAAATGGGTGTAGATTTTGATAAAGAATACTATATATTACGGATATTTAAATGACAAATAAAATTTATATATTGAATTTTCTGAGAATAGCCTGTGAAGTCCACTTTATTTGGAAGAAGCTTTTATAACTTGTTTATCTGGTAAGCGTTAAGCAGTAGCCGAAAACGTACAACGCAGCAAATGTTAATCTCTGTAATACACACAATTTATTTCAGTGTTTTTGTGGCATTAGTCATTTTTGAGATATGGGTTATTAATGTTTCGAATGTTCATTTCTTGGTTATTCTCTTAAGTCTTGTCAACATTTACTTTTTTCTCGCGATGTAATGGATGGAAAGAATATGGAACTTTAAGCCCAGCACATAGAGTCTTTTCCCTTTGCATGTGTAACCAAATGTGTAATGTAGCTATTTCTGCAAAGGTATTATTTGGACTAAAATGTAGCAGGAGAGAAATAAGCTTTAGTAAGAATAGTTCGTATACCCGCTAAAAAACGTTGGAAGGTAGAGGGTGTATCACATCAGATTTCTTTATGATATAAAAAAACTAAAGCTAGTTAAATATCTTCACGTTTTATATAAAATATAAGGATATGGAAAGAGTTTTGTGGTACCTAAGATGCCTATTTTTGCATTTGTGCTGTTTCATTAATTTTTCATGCAGCACTGAAAGATGAAGTATTGATGCTATGGGATTGATTTGATTCAAAGATTTTGTAATAGTTTGTTTAGGAATGAGACATTCTGGGATAAAGATTGGTTTATTTTAGCACTTAAGCAGGTAGGTTTTGTAGAACGATAAACGGAATAGTTGCCCTCTCTAGGTACTGTCATTTTTTTCTATTCATCGGCAACTGCAGTACGGCAGAAATCCCTTTCAAGTGGGTATTTTAACTGTTGATATGCACACATCCGCAAGATTTCTCCATGTATTCTCTGTAGTTTTTCAAATGTATTTCAAGCAGTTCTTTAATATTGCGGTCCTTAATAACATTTTCCTTCATGTCGGCTCAAGAGCATTTAGGACACAATGGTATGTTTCTAGCGTATAATGCATTTCCACTGTGATCTATTCAGATACTTTTGAGAGGTCTTTTTTCAACTTTATAAACGTATATTACGTATTACCAACCATAAATTCATAATTAAAGACATAATAAAATGTTCTGGCATTAATAGTTTATTAAATTTACAATTTTTGTTATTGTATAATTTTCAATGTTCAGTAATTAGATATATTTTTAAACCATTAGAAAGCGGAAATGCATTTTAGATACACAAAACGATGTTTAGCTCGTGGAAACTGTATTTTTTGGTACATTAAACTATCTTCAGTGCCTATTTTTGTAATTTAAGAGCTTGTTTTAGGTTCCTAGAATTTGGTTTTTAAGGGCCTAAATATCCGAGGTCTACTAATTACTAACAGCCAATAATAGTTATAAGACAGCAATGGATGGTAGAGATACCACATTGAAAGCAACATTGTTCGCCTCTGTGGTGTGGGGTTAGCATGTCTGCCTCACATTCAAGAAGTCTCGAGTTCAAATCTTGGTTAGAGTTTCTATTCAGGGATTTTTCCTTATTATAAGAAGGCGAAAGCCAGGTTATTTTAAGCTCTATGGACCCCTGGGTTCATTCATCATCCGATAGGATCTACTCAACTAAAGGACCTTAGAGAAAAGAAAAGAAGAAGAAGAAAAAAAACAATATCGATTCTCCCAGAACCACTGAGATAATAAAAGAATTTAAATTTTTTTATTGCTTTCCAAAGGGGAATTATGTCTTCCAAAGTGTTCAGTTTTAAGGATCGCCCTGTATATTTTGAACAACCGAGACAAATTTAAGCGTCTCAGATATTAACATTTATATGATCACAAAGCATATTGAAGTGTGAACATAGATTATGTGTATGCTAATTAACAACAGCAAAAATTAAACTACCATAAAGATACCTAGAAACTTCTAGTCTACACATTACAGTTGAAATATTTTACAAAAATCTAATTTGTTGCGTCCACATGACTTTCTCTACTGACTCTTCTACGAATATTCCTTCAAATGTTTATTCTTGTATCAACTTTTTATTAAACGAGATAAATGTTCATTACACATTTACATATTTCGTTGTAGGTATAAGAAGGACAAAGTAGGCTAAAATGATAGTCAGATTTTAAAAACCTGATGTTACACTAACATGACTTTCTCTACTTTTGTACAAACTATTTTTATAAACTCTTATTCTCCATCTATTTCATATTAATCGAGATAAACGTTTGCAGAAACGATCTTTTGACATGCAAAGAGAATTACATTTTACACATAGCGACAAGTTCTAAAAAACATTTGACTATCGCTTAAGGCATACTATATTCCCCTTGTTTTGTATTTGCAAGGGAAATATAGAAATACAGTAGCCTTTAAGCATCGACATATAACTTAATAGCTGGTTGTTATGTGCAGCACCATTCTATTTGCCACAGATTATACTCTTTGGATATCCAAGACAAAAAAATCTGATGTGTTACACTCACATGACTTTCTCTACTCTTGTACAAACTATCTTTACAAACGCTTATTCTCCATATACTTCATGTTAATCGAGATATCGAGATGTTAATCTTATTGCTAATTTTCTTGTACATGCAAGGGGAATATGGTAGCTTTTAAGCGATAGTCAAATCCTTTAAGCGCTGGCTGCTATGTGGAGCATTCCATTCTGTTTGCATATCCAGGACATAAAAAAAATGATTAACGAATTTGAGAAAAAGTATAAGTATTGGAAAATTTAAGGGAATAACCAGCAATATCTCGAAAATGGTTCACTCAACTAAAAAAATGTATATGACATAAATTGTGTATTTTAACACGATCTACATTTTTGTGTAGTAAAATTTTGTCTATCTCTTATGGTTTACCAGTTATGCAAAAGTCGTTCACAATGAAGAATACTTTTGGAGACATTCCCAGAAAACTCGAGATATACATTTCATTTGCCGTAAAAATATCTTAGGCATATGATATTTTAATTAAAATCGTTAGAGCCATTTTTGAGAAAATTAAAATTTTCGAAAAATGTTCCATGTAAAGGATAATCTGGTGTGGGGGGATTTTCTAAAAATCTTCGTGTCGCATCTCTGGAAGATACTGAACCTAAATACCAAGTTTGGTGTTTATCCGACTGTTCGTTTCTGAGTTATGCTGTTCACAGACAGACACACGAACATGTTTCCAAAAATGCTTTTTTTGGATTCAGGGGGTCTCAAAACATGTATTTCCGGTGAAATCTCGGTATCGAATTTTTGGGTGGAATACAATACTTCCCCTACTTACTATTCGTAGTAGAGAAAGTAAAAAGCAGGTAGCTATGTCATGCCTTTGAACTTCGCAGCTCTTTGCATGATCGCGAGAAAAAAAAGCAAATATCGACAACACTTGAAAAAGTATTAAGTATATAAAAATTCTAACAATTACAAATAATATCTCGAAAGTGGTTAATTCCACCAGAATTGCTATTAACATAAGTTGTATGCTTTAACGAGACTTACAATTATTATGCAGCAAGATTTTATGTCACCTTTTTTTTTTTCTTTCTTTCTTTTTTTTTTCCTGATCATCGGAGGGAAGCCGAAACTGTTCAGCGAGGATAATGCATCTGTGCCCTTACAAAGGGGCATCCCGAGAGGGATAAAGAGATGGGGGAGAGACCGGGCGGCCAGAACCAGGAGCACAGCAATGACAGGATCCCTACAGTTTCCAGATTGAGACTCCCCGAAAGTCGGACAGGCAGACCGGGGAACCCCGTCCCACATAGGGGGTCTAACACCCCGCTCCGAAGGGGTAACCAGCCGAAAGCAGAGGGTTTGAGAAAGTTCCATAGAAAGCATCCTTTTACCTTGCCACGCCGCACAGAAACACCATCGCCTACACTTCCAACCCTGAAACAGACCTAACGTGGTGAAGGATGACTGAAATGATGAATGGAACGAAAATGGAGGGAAATAAATTCGGAGCTTAAAAATATCACTCCAGCATTCGCCTGAAGACTCGGGAAAACCCCCAAAAAACCTATGGGTCAAAGTGGCCGATCACCAAAAGTCGATCCCTTCGGAATGCGAGTAGCAGGCGTTACCGCTCACCTACCTATATCTTTCAGTTTACCAGTTATAGAAAAGTCATTCAGAATGAAAAACACTTCACAGGCTATTTGCAAAAAATTTAAAATATACATTTCTTGTTATGCAAGATCTTAAATACGAGGGCTGATCAACAAAGACTGGGACTGATTTTTTCCTGTAGCTTCGTGATAGTTTCGTATCTGTAACATAAATATTTGAAAAGAGCGGGTTTTTAAGTACAATGTTGGTAGGCGGCAGCACTATCGTATTGGTAGGTTGATAGTAATGCTCTATTTTGTAGACCCTACGGGCATTTCGCATACCAGACAATGGAGGTGATGCATTTTTTAAATCGATTATCACCGGTGATGAGTCATGGCTACATCATTATGATCCTGAAGGAAAACAAGCCAGCACAGTGTGGAAATCGCCAGGTTCTCCAACACCAAAAAAGGCAAAAGTTGTTCCATCTGCAGGGAAAGTGACGGTGATCACATTTTTTACTGTAACGGAATGATTTACCAGCATGCAGTTCCCCCTCACACTATTGTTACAGCAGCATACTACACTCAGTATTGGCTACACTGAGGAAGCACATTGCAAAGAAACGATCAGAGCTGTCTCGGACTGGGTGGTGACTTCATCATGACAATGCACGGCCTCACGTCGCAAATCAAGTCATGCAGTTTCTGGCTTGATTCAACATTACCTGTGTGCCACATCCACGTTATAGCTCCGATCTTGCACCCTGTGACTTTTTTTATTCCCATCACTAAAGGTAAAGCTTAGGGGTATTCGATTTGAGAACTCTGAAGCAGTGCGCAAGAAAAGTGAGGGGATTCTCAAGGACCTGAAAAAGAATGGTCTGCAGCACGTGTTCAAGGACTGGCAGAGACGCTATAAAAAGTGCATTGAAGTAGAAGGGGACTTCTTTGAAAAAGATCATGTAAACATTGAATTGGAGTAATAAACATCTGTGAAAAAAATCAGTCTCAGTCTTTGTTGATCAGCCCTCGTATATGGTATTTTAATCAAAATCGTTAGAGCCATTTTCAAGAAAATTAAGAATAACAAAGTTTTGCATGTAAGCGGAAGCTGTGGTGGGATGATTTGCTGGAAAATATTCGTGATGCATCCTTGGAAAACACTGAAAATAAATACCAAGTTTCGTGTTTAACCAACTTTTCGTTTTTACTTTCCATAACACGTAAAGTAGGGAATGTATTGCATACTACCCAAAAATTGATACCTAGATTACACCGAAAATATACGTTTTAGTCCCTCTGAATAAAAAATCATTGTAAAAAAGTTCCGTGTGCGTGCATGTGCATCTGTGAACAGCATAACTCAAAAAGAAACGTCGGATAAGTAAGAAATTTAGTAATTAGGTTCAGATTTTCAGTAAAATCATGCCACCCCCAAAATTTTCGAAATTTTTACTTTCTAAAAATGTTTAACGATTTTTATTAAAACAGTATATTACAGGTATTTACATGAAAAATAAAAGTACAACATAAATTTTCAAGGATCAGCCTGTGAGGTCATCTTTATTTGGAAGGAATTTTGTGTAATGTTGTTTAACTGGGAAATGTTAAACTAGAAACGAAAACGTACTATACAAAACATGCAGATCGCTTTAAAATGAACAGTTTATTTAAAATATCAGGCATTTCCGAAATATCCTTCATTAATGGTTCGAATTGTTCATCACTTAGTCATTCCTTTAAAGGCGTGTCGATTTTCGGCTGTTTCTGGAGATGTCATGGAAAGACTATAATATTTTAAGGCCAGCATATACCGTTCAGCTCTAAAACATTTGAATATCGTTAATCCCTTTGAATCTGTAAAGAAATCTGTGAATAAGCTATTACCTGAATGGTTTATCTCGATTAAAATAAAGTAGATAGTAAAATTAACTAACGTAAGAATAATCTGTGTACTGAAGACTTTGTTATCTGCTCCACGTTTTGGGAGCCAATTTGAAGAAGTTTTGTATTGTAGTTCAACTGTTGGGGAGCCGAACTTGAAGTTGTTGCAACCGCATGTATGGTACAAAGTTCCGGTAGCCTTCGCCCCAAGTTTAAAAATATTAACTTTGTAATTTTTACTGTTTCTTTAAATATTATCAATTTATGTTTGCCTCGGCTGCGTCAGTATTTCTTTTTAGAGACATGTTTCTCTTAGCAGGGTTGTGGTGCGAATGAAGAATGTAGGCTTACACAGATTATAATTTTACTTCACTCCTTTTATTAATGCTTGACACGATTTAAATAACACTTCACTGTTAAAGAGAGCTGTGAGAATCTTTTATGAATTACTTGCACTTTTTAACACGTAAACTATTTTTGTCTCACACAAAATACGTATTAAGTTTCTCGAGGACACATCTCGCGTCTTTTTAGTAACACTGTCTACAACCAACGCGTCCAGTTATGAGCACTGTCTACAAGCAACTGAACTTTGAATTTGTAAATTTTGCTGTATTTCAGGTTCTGATTGGCTAATCGTAGTCCAATAGAATACCTTCATTTAACTAAATCTTTTTTTCTGGTTGTTTATTGGCTATTTAATGAACTGTCACAAAAATTACATTATTGTTGCTCCAACAATGACTATTAGTATTATTAAACCTTCAAATTCATTATTGCTTCAAGACTACCTCATTGTTAGCACAGCTCCTACATTATTAAATTACGTAATACATTCACATAACATTACTACACATGTATACAATAAAATAAACATATACAATGTCGCGGTATAGTTCGTGTTATCTTATTTGCTGAGCGCCTGTTATTGTTTTACTATTTTGAATTTTGGGTTCTTTGTCCTCCGGCTAGCTATTATTACTCAGTCGAGCAAATCTCTTGAACAGGGTGTGTAAACGGAAAGGAATTGTTACTAAAAGATAACACTGATAAAAGAATTTGCTTTTACACTTTTATTGCCGTCACACTTTATTAATTTCACATAATTACTCTTGATACACGCCTGACTGAAACTATTATATTTTCGAATGTAACTATAATAACTTTTTGCCGCGCATTATTAATTCGCGTATTTCACATTTTGTAACTAACTTTACGACGCGAGAGATTCTGTAGAATTACGTAACGTGTACTTCGAGAATGCTTCTGTTGAATTGCGCGACGTGTAACTCGTGAATGATTCTGTTGAACTGCGCGATACTTGTCTCTGGTTTCATAATTTATTCTCCCTCACCCCGATATGCCTAAACATTATAATAGAGCTGCTGTTGCTTAATAAAGCGCGCCAACATTAGCGTCTATTTTTATATCCAATCAAAATTACGAACACATATGCTCTAGGGAAGACATTCCCTCCATTTCTAAAGAAAGGCACGCTACTCTGACGTCATTTGTTTGTCTCTTCTAATTGATAAACAACTCACCCCCTCGTTTCATTGTTACCCGCTCCTATTGTCAGTTTCAGTGAGGCCGTGTAAACTTATTTCCTAACAATGCTTATAATTAACAAACATCTCAAATCATTGTCATACAATAATGTTAATTTGCACTACAATCACTCTGCCATTCACAGTGTTGTGATATAAAATACTGCCTCAACAATGACCGTAATATACACTTTTTATATATTGTTACATACACATATTGCTTTAAGGCGGGCTGTTATTGAATTTATATATTATATAATTTGACTGAAATCATTTAAGTGTTAAAAAACTGCCTCAGTACCCATTAATAAGCGACAAAAGATAGAGAAAGACATGTGAATGTAACATCAGATTCTTTGAGTTATGCTAGATACAGACATACGAGTACACAACCACCGACAGCTTATTCCAAAATCGCTTTCTTTGGATTCACAAGGTCTGTTTGGAATGAAATTTTGGTATGGAATTTTGGGTGGAAAGCAATACCTTCTCTATCTATGTATGTACATGGTGGATAAAGTAAAACAGGACTAGCCTTCTGACACACCATATATTTAATTTTCATATAACCCGAATGTGAGTTTTCGAATGCCATTTTAATTTCACAATGACTATTCTCTTTCATGTGTTAATTTTTAATTTACTTTTCGTAATCAGAACGAGTCTTTTTGAGATTCGGTTTACATCGTAATGAAAGGAAAGCAATGGCTGTCATTGCGGCAGGGGAATGCTGGTTCCTTTATTGTCAAACCTGAGTTGGTAACGACACAGTAGCATTGTCCCCGGAGGCCTCGGAAACGTGATGATGATTGGACCGGCTACAAAGACTTTCGCTATGAAACGCTTCTAATTTCTCCGCGTTTACAAAGACATATTATTAAATGTTTTCCCAGAGGCTCTGAGCTTTTAGTTTACGCGTTTGGAAAAGGATGCAGCAGAGTTTGGAATCTAAGGCAGTAACTGAGACTGGATTTGCATTCTCACTGTGAAAGTAGTGTGTGGAATAGAGAAAAATATATACGTAAGAAGCAGCCTTGTATTAAATTAAATTGAGTTTTATTTATGGACCTTAGCGTCCCATTCTATATTGGGCGTGAAAGACCTGTAATTTTGTTTAGAGGCCTCTTTATCAGCCTTGAGGTTCTTTTACGTGCCTTAAATCTACGATACGGGACCGCCGGCTTTACTTCCCTTCCGAAGAAAGCCATGCTAAGGATATTTACGCCCGAAAAAATCCATCGCCCTACGCCGGGTTTGAACACGCAACATCATGAAATACAGGCTAACATAGTAAGCACTACACTACGGAGGACGACACGGTTTAGAATGTGACGCAGAACAGCTCACATATTGATTTTTTTTAAATTACAAAAATAGGAGTTAACAAAGTATAAGTAAGTAAATATTAGGTAAGCGATTATTAATTTTGCAATAAAATTATACTATTGTATTTTATAACATAAAAATCTTATTTGATACATTTACATAACTTTCTCTACCCTGTATCGTTTATTAGTGGGTATGCAAGCTATCCTTAATAAAGCTTATTTTTCTATCTGCTACATTTTAATCCAAATAAGCCCTTGCAGAAATAGCTACATTACACATTTCGTTATGGATACAAAGAGAACAGCGATAGTCAAATGTTTAAGAATTTGACGCTATACCTATACTGTTTCCATGCAATCGTGAGAAACAGCTAAATGTTGAAAGGACTTTAAAAAATCTGATGTATTACACTCACATGACTTTCTCTACTCTTGTAAAAACTTGTACTCTTTTTACAAACGCTTATTCTCCGTATGCTTCATGTTAATCGAGATATCGAGATGTTAATCTTATTGCTAATTTTCTTGTAGATGCAAGGGAATTGTTAGGCTTTAAGCTATAGTAAAATATTTTAAGAGGTGGTTGCTATGTGGAGTATTCCATTCTCTTTGCATTACCAGGACAAAAAAATATGAATAACGAATTTGAAAAAAATATAAGTATTGGAAAATTTAAGGGAATAACAAGCAATATCTCGAAAATGGTTCACTCAACAAAAAAAAAAAAAACGTATATGACATAAATTGTGTATTTTAACGGGATCTACATTCTTTGTGTAGTAAAATTTTGTCTATCTTTTATGGTTTAGCAGTTATGCAAAAGTCGTTCACAATGAAGAATACTTTTGGAGACATTCCCAGAAAATTCAAGATATACATTTCATTTGTCATGAAAATACCTTAAACATATGATATTTTAATCAAAATCGTTCCAGCCATTTTTGAAAAAATTAACATTTTCGAAAAATAATCCATGTAAAGGTAATCTGGGGTGGGGGGATTTTCTTGAAAACCTTCCTGTCGCATCTCTGGAAGATACTGAACCTAAATACCAAGTTTGGTGTTTATCCGACTGTTCGTTTCTGAGTTATGCTGTTCACAGACACACACACACACACGGGCATGTTTCCAAAAATGCTTTTTGTTGGATTCAGGGGGTCTCAAAACATGTATTTCCGGTGCAATCTCGGTATCAAATTTTTGGATGGAATACAATACTTCCCCTACTTACTATACATAGTAGAGAAAGTAAAAATGACCAAGAAATGAACAATTGAACCATTAATAACGGACATCTCAGAAATGCCTTATGCCACAAAAATGCTTATTTAAAATAAATTGTGTGTCTTAAAAAGTGTGTAGTTTTCGTGTACCGCTTAACGTTTAGCAGTTATACAAGACTATAGAATTTCTTCCAAATGAAGAGGACTTCATTGTTCCCTATAAATTTCAGATATAGGAACACAATGTATAATAAGACTATTTCTGCTAAATTTTCTCTGATTAATATGAGGCAGACAGAAGAATAAGTCTTTGTCAGAATAGTATGTAAAAAGTTGGTTAGAGAAATTCATGTAAATGCAACACATACAAAAACCGAGAGGGGATGGTTCAGGTGATAACGTCTGTGCCCGCGTTCGGGAGGTCCCGGGTCCGATCTCTGGCGACTCTGGCTGATGGGTTTTTGTGGGTTTTTTCCGGATCTTCAGGCGAATGCTGGAGTTGTTTCTTTCATTCCCGAATTTCCGTCCCTTGCCATAATCGTTTCATTCATCCTTCACTCCATTTGATGTGTTTCAGGGCTGGAAGTGGCGGCGATGGTGTTTCGGTGCAGGGAAAAAGGATGCATTCTGTGAACTTTCTCCGACCCCGGCTTTCGGCTGGTATCTGGGGTATCAGGGCCGCCCCTTGGGTTTTGAACCCTATGTGCGGCGGGACCCCCGGTCTGCCTATGAGACTGTCCATATCCATCTGGAAAATGTAGGGACCCTGACATTGCTGTGCCGCCACTCCCTTTACCAAACCCTTTCTCCCGGGATCGCCCCCTCGTGGGGCCTCTGTACAATATCCTCCTTTTCCTGGATCGCAGCCGAATCCGGTCCGCTTTACAGTCCAATCCAACCATATATGGTCTTTCTTCCTGTGTCCACTTCCGTTAGATGATTTAAGGACGTTTCACACCTGAGTGTAGGCTGTAAGATCTCGGATAAACCTTTCTTTTTGTCGATAGCATTTATATCAATACGACGGTTACTGTCAGTTAGTCAAACAGTGTATTTCTTATTGGAATCGTTCAGATAGTTTGATTGGGAGGATTTTCTTGAAAATCTTCGTGTCGCACCTTTGGACGGTAATGAATCTATATGCCAAGTTTGGTATTTTGAGGCTGTATTTTATATCACAACACTGTGAATGCCAGAGTGATTGTAGTGTAAATTAACATTATTGTATGACAATGATTTTAGATGTTTGTTAGCCATAAGCATTGTTAGGAAGTAAGTTTACACGGCCTCACTGAAACTGACAATAGAAGTGGGTAACAATGAACCGATGGGGTGAGTTGTTTATCACTAAGAAAAGACAAACGAATGACGTCAGGGTAGCGTGCCTTTCTTTACAAATGGAGGGAATATCTTCCCTAAAGCATATGTGTTAGTATTTGTGATTGGCTGACAAAACAGACGATTTGGTAACCAATAGCAGCTTTATTATAATGTTTAGGCACATCGGGGTGAGGGAGTATATATTCTCGAGCCATAAGCATGTTTCAAGCAGTTCTATTGAATCATTCACGAGGTACACGTCGCGCAGTCTTGAAGAATCTATCGTGAAGTGCACATCATACAGTTTGGAAGAATCTCTCGCGTCGTAAAGTTAGTTACAAAATGTGAAGTACGCGGCAACTAATATGACAGTAATTACATTCGGAAATATAACAGTTTCAGTCAGGCGTGTATAAAGATTAAAGATGTGAACTATTAATTAAGTGTGACGGCAGTAAAAGTGTGAAAATAAGTTTTTTTATCAGTGTTATCTTTTAGTAACATCTCCTTTCCGTTTACGCGCCCTGCTTAGAGATATTTGCTCGACTGCGTAATAATAGCTAGCCGGAGGACAAAGAATCCAAATCTTAAAATAATAAAACAATAACAGGCGCCCAGCAAATAAGATAACACGAGCCGATTACTGCGACAATTTATACGACACACACACACACACACACACACACACACACACACACAAACACATGGACCTTTTTCTAAAAAATGGACTCAAAAATATATTTCCGGTGAAATCTTGGTATCGAATTTTTGGGTGAAATCAGTACCTTCCCTATTATCCAATAAACCATAATTCCCTTGCGAATCCCAAATAATATATGTGGCATATATTTTCATTCAAAGGATAGTTCTATACTTCATTTTATACCTCCTGTTTCTCTTAACCGTGAACTCCGAGTACAATTATTAGTACATTATCTCTGTCTCTGAAATCATCTCATTTGCTTCAGCTCCGTTACCGTTTCATCATGTCGTCTTACGTTACGGTGCGCAGCGTTACTCTTCGCTAATCTCATGAGCGTTACAAATGCATGCATTATTCTCCCGCTAATTTGCCAGCTTGGCCTTAGAATGTCAGCTTTAATGTTTCCGGTAGGGGCAGGATGCTGAATCAGGCACTTGGGGTAGGTTTTTCTTGTTTCCTCCTACGAAAATTGGGTAACATACCCTGCAAGAAAGGAGAGAGGAAGAAGAACGTCGCGACAGGGAAAGGCGGCGAAGCGTTGAATGACAGATCCTTCTTATCTACATCCATTAGACGTATCTAGAGAGATCCTGCGGCCTACACAAGCATCCTCTCTGGTTCTGCAAATACAGTGAAATGATGTTGAGGTGAAGTTAGTACTTGTGATGTACAGTTATATGCAAAGAATTTGTTGATACAGGATCACTGCTGATGTGGTAAAACGTGCAACTCGCATACCCGGGTTCGATCCCGACGACCGCCCACTCTGATCCAGGGTTTTTGTGGTTTTACCGTGGCGGGTAAGCAAATACTGGCTTGGTTTCTTCTTTACCACGATTGTTTTTCATCACTTTTCAATCCGTTTCCTTCCCATCCTTCAGGGGTGTTTCTAGATGGACAAATGGTATTCCCCGTGGACGCCAGAGGGCTGCTTGATTGGTGGGTCGTTTTTCGCTTTCTCTCGCCAGCTCCGGTAGTGAGACGGATCTGCGAGATTGGAAAAATTAGGGACTTCTGCGCGTCTCTATGGCATGTCTGCCTAAGTCTGTGGCCTCCTGTGGTTCCTTCTTCTCATTGCTACTCTTGGAGGGAGTAACCACAATATATCTGTACAGGTCGCAGCGCGCGATGTACCCCTCCGTTGAATCATGCAGTTTGGTTTGTTGATTGATTAGACCCGCAGCTCTGTTCCTGTTAATCGCTTTTGGACGTCTTGCTTCTCTGTCTCTATCCTCCTACCACTGTTTATCCTCCTTTCCTTTCTTTTCAGTTTCTCTTTCCACCTCCTACTCTTTCCCCCTATCCTATTTTTCCTCCTTCTCTTTCACCTTCCACTCACCCTCTCTCTCTCACTCTCACACACTCTCTCTCTCTGCACATCTATCTCCCTCACCACCCAGGATAACCTACATGCTATGTAATGCTTTGAAAGCTGGCAACAAAAGTGCTATTTATGTAGCATTATGAGTTAACAGTAGTTGACAGAAGTAGGTGCATCTAGTAACTAGAGCACAGCAGCTCATATAATATGCAATATGGGCCCTTTTTATTTCTACCGTGACCCCTGGGAGGAAGGGTAACTAGATCCAGACGAATGGGTGCGCCAGCGAGGTTATTCCAGAAAATTCAACATATTAATTTTATTTGTTATGTATCTATGGTATTTCAATCAATATCGTTAGAGCAGTTTTTGAGAAAATTAAAAATGTTTCTAAAACTGTTCCATGTAAAGGGTAGTTATGTGTGCGGGGATTTTCTTGAAAATCTTCGTGTCGCATCTTGGAAGATACTGAACCTAAATTCATTGAAATATCTGGGAACCACCTGGAAGTCCTCTTCATATTTTCTCTTATCTTGTATAACTGGTAATCACTAAGCGATAGACGAAAACGTACTACAGAAAAAGTGTAGATCTCTTTTAAACACACAATTTATTTCAAATAACTTTCTTTGTGCTATTAGCCAGTTCCGAGATATCCGTTACTAACGATTCGACTTATTCAATACTTAGCCATTGTTTTAAATTCCTGTCGATTTTCAGTTGTTTTTGCGATGTCATGGGAGGAGTACGGAATTTTAAGGCAGTGTATAGCGTTCAAATCTCAAAACATTTTACTAATGCTGTTCCCTTTGTATCTACAACGAAATGTGTAATGTAGCTATTTCTGCAAAGGCTTATCTCGATTAAAATGAAGAAATATAATACACAAACTTTCGTATATATAATTTGCTCATCCACTAATAAGCAATATAGGGTAGAGAAAGTATCACATCGATTTTTACTTTCTCTACTACGTATAGTAAGTAGGGGAACTATTTTATTGCACCCAAAAATTCGATACCGAGCTTTCACCGGAAATAAATGCTTTGAGACCCCCTGAATCCAAAAACAAAGCATTTTTGGAAACATGTCCGTGTGCGTGTTTGTGTGTGTGTCTGTGAACAGTATAACTCAGAAACGAACAGTCGGATAAACACAAAACTTGGTATTTAGATTCAGTATCTTCCAGAAATACGACACGAAGGTATTCAAGAAAATCCCCCCACCCCAGATTACCCTTTACATGGAACATTTTTTGAAAATTTTAATTTTCTCAAAAATGACCTTAACGATTTTGATTAAAATATCATATGTTTAAGATATTTTTATGAAATATGAAATGTATATCTCGAATTTTCTGGGAAGGCCTCCAAAAGTATTCTTCATTATGAACGACTTTTGCATAACCATACGAGATAGACAAAAATGTTACTACACAAGAACTGTAGATCGCGTTAAAATACACAATTTATGTCATATACATTTTTAATTGTTGAGTGAACCATTTTCGAGATATTGCTTGTTATTCCCTTAAATTTTTTAATACTTATTTTCTCAAATGGGAATTCGTTATTCATTTTTTGTCTTGGATATGCAAAGAGTATTAATCTGTGGCAAAGAGAATGGTGCTGCACCTAGCAACCAGCTATTAAGGGATATGTCTATGCTTAAAGGCTACTGTATTTCTATATTGCCCTTGCAAATACGACCGGCCCTCGTAGCCGTGGTTTGGAGTGGTACTCCGGCACTCCGCCAAGCTGAGGGTCGCGGGTTCGAGTCCCGCCACGGGCATGGGTGTTTGTGTGTGTATGTGTGTTGCGGAAATAAGCAGTATAAAACAGTAAAACACAGTAGTATAAACTGGGAACGACAAGACAACTTTTTAAAATAAAAATACAAAACAAGGGGAACATACCAGGCCTTAAGCGATAGTCAAATATTTTTAGAACTGGTCGCTATATATAAAATGTAATTCTCTTTGCATCTCAGAAGATCGTTTCTGCAAATGTTTTTCTCGATTAATATGAAATAGATGGAGAATAAGAGTTTGCAAAAATAGTTTGCACAAGTGTAGAGAGGGTCATGTGGGTGTAACACATCAGATTTTTTCTGTAAGGTATCCATACTTTTGCCATGTACACATCAGCCTATCTTTCAAGATTGGGAAACCGAATGCAACTTCATTATAAAACAAGTGCCAGGTAGATTTGCATTGCTGCAGAGGTTAATATTTTATTCCTGGACAGTTCTTCCAGTCTTAGGATTACAATTTTGTATAAAGATAATCGTGTAGTGGTTACAGGAATCTTGTCTCTGGAGGAATGATTTAGATAGCAATTAACTTGTTGTGTATCATCTTTGCTATTTCTTAGTCGCGATGGAACTGCTCCTCTCTCCGGTTGCCTCGTCCACTTTCTTCTGTTGTGGATGATAAATTGCTGTAAAAGAGCGTCCTGTAACACTTTTGTGTTTGGCTTTGCTTTTAATCTTATCTCAGGACTGGTTACAGAAGACGAAATTAAAATATTGAACTTCAATTTAACTGTAATCTATCTTCACACCCCTTTACAGCTAGCCATGAAGTCCATTTCACAATTATTTGATTGAGTAATGGGGGCCTATCTATCAACCTGTACATCCCAAGCTAAGTTGCTTCTAAAAAATTAATCTTCTTTACACACTGGGCCATCTAAATGGCATGAAGTTCACCCCCGAGGAAGATGTGAGATTGTCAGGGATCCGTATTATTTATACTCCCAGCTAAAGACGCTATTTTCCCAGCCGTAGCTTATAGCAATATTGTGATTGACTGTTCACATTGATTTAGTATGACATGTCCTCTCGTATCTTCCACGCACCTGTTTCAAGTCGAATTTGGACTTTTTCTTTTCTGTTCCGGCCTCTCTCTTTCTCTTTTCAAACTCTGCTCCTCTATCTTACTCAAGCGTCTCCGTTGGTCATATTTAGCCGATTGCCTGTGCTTTGGATAAGCCTGGGGATATCTCCCCCTGGTACTGGTGTCTTCGGCCACCTAAATTACAACTTCGCACAGCTAGCTAGCTTCCTTTACATTTATCATAGAATATATTTTACACTCATATAATCTTATTTACAATTTATATTTAAATTTATGCAACGTGTCTGTAATATCGGAAGACCAGTGGGTTTTCTGTGCCTTACGTGTTAGGAATATTGGAATAAGTGTAGTTTCAAATCACAATATTTCGCGACAAGCGGAAAAACTAACGGAAGGAGTTTAAGCTGTCAAAATCTACAATATACCGTTTTAGAATCAAATAGGCTTGTCCAGTTTGGGTTTTCCTTTGTGAATATGGAACACATACAGAGTGGACCATTTAAGTTGAAACTTTACAATATCTCCAAAACTAAGCGTTGTAGAAAGAAATATTGCTTGATATTATGGGGAAAAGTAAATTCCATTAGTCATGTTTTGTTTGGAGGACGTTATGGTGTTCATTTTAGGCCCAATTTAATTTTTTTAAATGGGGACCTACATTTTGTATGTTTGTTTAGTTCTTTTTTAGAAAATGGTTTATAAAAAGCTCTTTATTTTGTCATGAGTAATAAGGAAACAAAATAAAAAAATATTGGTTCCCAATTACTAAACGTAACTTGACCCTCAAATGACCATCCATGGATGGTCCAACCATTCATAACGAGATTTCATCGGAAATGTATGTTTTGAGGCTTCCTGAATCCAAAAAAGTATTTTAAAAAAAGGTCCGTGTGTGTGTCTGTATCGATGTGTGTCTGTGTGACTGAATAGCACAACTCAAAAACGAAAAGTCAGATAAATAGGTTCAGTATCTTTCAAAGACGGACACGAAGATTTTCAAGAAAATCCCCCCAACCCCAGACTATCCCCCATATGGAACATTTTTCGAAAATTTTGATTTTCCAAAAATGGTTCTAGCGATATTCATTAAAAATCATATGTTTGACATACTTTCATGGCAAATGAAGTATATATTCTTAATTTTCTGGGAATGTCCCCAAAAGACGTCTTCATTCTGAATGAAGTTTGCATAACTGGTAAACTGTAAGGGATAGGCGAAATTTTCCTACACAAACAATGTAGATCTCGTTAAAACATGCAATTTACATCATATACTTTATTCCTTGGTATGTGTTTGAATTTTCCAATACTTATACTTTTTCTCAATTGGGAATTTGATATTCGCTTTTTTATGTCCTGGAAATACAAAGAGAATGGAATGCTCCACATAGAAACCAGCTCTTAAAACATTTGACTATCGCTTAAAGCCTACCATATTCCCCTTGCACCTACAAGAAAATTAGCAATAAGATAGTGCCTGCAAATTTTTATGTCGATTAACATGAATTAAATGGAGAGTAAGAGTTTGTAAAAAAATAGTATGTACAAGAGTAGAGAAATTCATGTGAGTGTAACACATCAGATTTTTTATGAAGAGTTAAAAAACAGTATAAAAACAGTTCCTATTTAAAACATTAAATTGACCCTAAAATGTCAATCACAACTTCCTCCAAATACAATACGACTAATGACATTTATTTTCGCCCTTAATATCAAGCAGCTTTTACTCAAGACATTTCTTTCTACAACACTTACTTTTGGAAATATTCTATAGTCTCAACTTAAATGGTCCGCCTGTATAAATACAGGGTTATTAAAAAAGAAGGAACAGACTTTACATATTTATTTCTAATGAACGACAATAGATGGCGACACATGCGATACATCACTGAATAGAGGAAGGTTCAAAGTTTTATTTTGTGTGTTCAAAATGAGCACCACTTGTACGACCAGTGCTTTTCCTTTTGCATACACAACCATCTTCTACGAATTTATTGTATCAATTTTAAACATTTAATGACGAGGGGCTCGTTGTTAAACTTGCAACGAAATATACGCTGATGAAACAATGGATTCTCTCTTTGCATAATGCAGCACAAAACGACTTTTTCTGTGGCGTCGTCATTTTCTCGTAAACAAACGCGCCGCTGTAGGCACTAAATGGAACTAATAGGTGGGGCGTAAAACTTGGAACTTTCCTCTAGTCAATGATTTGTTATATGTGTCGCTATTTTTGTCCTTCATTAGAAATAAACATGTAAAGTCTTTTTGAATAACCCTGTACGTAAATGGACTGTAAAGCCAGTGATCAAGATGGACCTAAGGGGTTGCATACCTTACAAAGTGGAGCAGGTAAGTACCTATGGCCTCTTCCATATGCAATGTAACCGCATTTACTGCTGAGGTGTTTTTTATCTGGTTCATAATTATACCTCATAATTAAACGCTGCGTTTTTGTTTCATAAGCAGCAGAGACACATTCCCCTAAATTACAACGAAAATCCTCCGGAAGCGTTACAATTAACGAAAGACAGGGCGCTTCCCATCGCCTCTAAGAAAGCTGCCTTTCTTTAGCATAATGAAGCTTATTAAAACAGAATGACTGGCGGATAGGAAGGGGGTACTGACACGCTATTGGATGACAACGCCTCCAAGTGCTCTCTAAACCAACCGCAGTTCCCCTGTAAATTAATCACCTTCCCGGTAGTACAACACCACGTCGTCAGGAGAGTTGCAGTCGAGCTTATATTCACCTGTATATTTCTCACACAATTGGACCATATCCTTGTTTACAAGAAATTATATTTCACGTATTAGAAAAGATTTGAAGATGAAAAACATGGCACAGAAAAAATTGGATACGTTTCTTTGCTTAGTTTCCTTTGAGAGTAGAGTAATGCAGTAAGTTTTCGGTTGTATTCATCATGCATATAAACACTTAAAACTTTTATATTTAGCATCTCTTCTTCTCACTCTCCTCTTGTTTTGCTTATATTTTTGTATTTTTAATCTCTTTACCACATACATAGAAGTTAGAGAAGGTATTGCACATCAACCAACATTTTGATACCCAGATTTCACCGGAAATATGTGCTTTGAGAACCCCTGAATTCTAAAAAATTCTAAAAGATCCCTTCACCATCACCTAGCCTTTATATGGAAAACTTTTCGATTTGTTTTTATTTTCGCAAAAATTACTTCATATGTTATTAATCACAAATAAAATGTATATATTTAATTTTCCGGGAATACCCTGTGAAGTCCTCTTCATTCGAAAGAAATTATGTATAATCTTGTATAACTCGTAAACGTTAATGACAGACGAAGGTGTATTACACAAAAAATGCAGATCTCTTTAAAACACAAAAGTTATTTCAAAAAACTTTTTTGTGGCATTAGCCATTTCCGACATACACTTTATTAATGGTTAAATTTCTTCAATACTTTGTCATTCTTTTATGAAGTAGGTAGGAAAATAAACTTTCGGAAGAATAATTTGTTTACCCACTAATAAAAGATTGAAGGTAGAGATAATCATGTGAACGTAACACATACGATTTTTTATTTTGATTTCAATAAACCCTATCACTGAAGATAATTTGTTTACAAATTACCACTGAAAATATTGCATTAAAATAGTGAAAAACTTAAATACAGTAATAGGATTGTTATCGAAAAAGACCCTTTTAAATGAAACTATAAGTAATTAATGGATTATAAAGTACCCAATTGATATAGATTAATTATACACCGATAATAGGCGTTGCATCTCTGTATAGCAACTCTTAGTATCAACATTTTGTGCGATTTCATAAGCATACAGTGTTTGTGTATGTTCAATCCCTTATTTATGTTTTAATTTTACTAAAAAACCCCAGAGAAAGGGTTTTATTGCCTGTTTTCAAACAAAGACGATAATGAGGAGAGTGGAAACGGGGAGAGAGAGAAAATTAGGGGGAATGGAAAGACAGAGCGGGAGATGGAAAAGAGAAATAGGTAAGATGGAAAGAAAGGAAGAAAAAGAAACAGTAGAAAAGCAAGAGAGGGGGGGAGAGAGAGAGAGAGACAGAGAGCAAGCCTCCATATTTTCACAATAACGTCAAAAGATCTACAGATTCTGCTAGTTTTAAGTAACACTAAGTGACTTTCCTTCCAAACCTCGCGTGGCCATGCGTAGAATGTATATAATTAAGGACAGCCTGTGTTGACCTGCTTTTTAAGCATTTAACTGTCATATCGGTCTTGTGTGATGGATAATAAACGCCAGAATTTTTTTTCCTTCTCATTCCTTTTGTCTCATTAATTTGCATCGCGTCTGCAAAAACCGCGGTTTATAAATCATATTTATAAGTTAGCATAATTAGTAAAATATCAAACATACGCGCTGTCATGACACATCACAGTAGCACATGAGAATTTGCATAATGTCCCAGAACGCTGAGAACAGGCATATGCTTTAGTAAACTATCCCTAGAGGAACCCAGATGTTTTTAGGTTGACTATAAACTGTAGTTGCATTAAACCAAATAACTGTTGTTTATAGAACAAGTATACAAAGCGCGGCGCCATGGCGGAGTGGTTAAATCGCTCGATTCCCATCAAGGCGGCCCGAGCACGATACCAGAGCCCCTCATTTGGGATTTGTGGTGGACGAAGGGACGTCTGGGTGGGTGTTCTTTCCTTTCGTCCATTTCGCCTTCATTTGATATCATCATCTTCCTTAGTCTCATGCCTGGCTACGTACCGATCCCCCATTCTGGGTTCTTCACCCTGTGATTCAATTCATCTGCTCCACGACAGCCCTCTGACCCTAGGCACGGATGTAAGTCCTACATACGAGGAGGATTAGCCGAATAAGTAAGTATAGAGCCTAGTAGCACGTTCTGAAAACTTCTATAAAAGTTGCGTATACAGTCTTTTCCACTACTTACTTCTAAAGTGTCATTGTGTCCGCAGTTTATAAGCGTAAAAGATGCATTAATACAAATTAATGGTCAAGATCGCTTGATAATTAACAAAAAAATCGATTTCGTGAAAACTGCGTTGCTAGGGCCCGTTGCTGTGGGAATGCTCATAAACAGAGTTCTGTGTGGTCGCTATTTTACAGTCATTATAACATAGGAGTTTCTGAAATTAAAATTTAAATAACAGGAACTCGGAAAGCGAGAAAGCGTTATTCCTGACTCATGATCAGGTAAAGGGGTTTTAGTGAGCAAACATAGCAATCGTGTCACTGCATGGAGTATATGTGACATCAGGTGTTGTAACGAACACCCTACTATTTCAACCGCACAGACGGTTTAGTTGAGACTGTTCCATTTATTCGATACGTATATATATATATATATATAGAGAGAGAGAGAGAGAGAGAGAGAGAGTAGTGGAGAAATGTCTAAAGTAAAGAAGAGTTTATAGATAAGAAATCTGATGCTCTCTCTTCTCTTACACAAACTATTTTTACAAACACTTTTATTCCTTATACTTCACGTTAATCGAGATAAACCTTTGCAGAAACTATCTTATTGCTAATTTTCTTGTAGATGTAAGGGGAACATCATAGGTTTTAAGCGATAGTCAAATATTTTAAGAGCTGGTTGCTATGTGGCGCATTCCAATCTCTTTGTATGTCCAGGACATAAAAAAACTAATAACGAATTCCCATTTGAGAAAAACTGTTAAGTATATAAAAATTCAAACAAATAACAAGGAATATCTCAAAATGGGTCGCGAAATAAAAAAAAAATGTATACGACACATATTGTGTGTGCTAAGCAGATCTAATTACTTCCTCTACTACGTAGTAAGTAGGGGAAGTATTGTATTCCACCCAAAACTTCGATGCCGAGATTTCACCGGAAATACATGTTTTGAGACCCCCTGAATCCAAAAAATGCATTTTTGGAAACATGTTCGTGTGTGTGTGTGTGTGTGTCTGTCTGTGAACAGCATAACTCAGAAACGAACAGTCGGATAAACACCAAACTTGGTATTTAGGTTCAATATATTCCAAGGATGCGACACGAAGGTTTCAAGAAAATCCCCCCACCCCAGATTACTCTTTACATGAAAGATTTTTCGAAAATTATAATTTTCCCAAAAATGACTAACGATTTTGATTAAAACATCATAGTTTAAGATAATTTTATGACAAATAAAATGTATATCTTGAATTTCCTTGGAATGTCTCCAAAAGTATTCTTCACTGTGAACGACTTTTGCATAACTGGTAAACCATAAGAGATAGACAAAATTTTACTACACAAAAAATGTAGATCGCGTTAAAATACACAATTTATGTCATATACATTTTTTTTAAGTGAACCATTTTCGAGATATTACTTGTTA
The DNA here is from genome assembly GCA_030765065.1 of Deroplatys truncata. NCBI lineage: Eukaryota > Metazoa > Arthropoda > Insecta > Mantodea > Mantidae > Deroplatys > Deroplatys truncata. The sequence continues at coordinate 71,035,034 of CM060984.1, forward strand.
TTCCCTTAAATTTTTCAATACTTATTTTCTCAAATGGGAATTCCTTATTCATTTTTTGTCTTGGATATGCAAAGAGTATTAATCTGTGGGAAAGGGAATGGTGCTGCACCTAGCAACCAGCTATTAAGAGATATGCATGTGCTTAAAGGCTACTGTATTTCCAAATTGCCCTTGTAAATATATATTCCCCTTACATGTACAACAAAATTAGCAATAAGGTAGACTCTGCAAATGTTTATCTCGATTAACATGAAGTAGATGGAGAATAATCGTTTGTATAAATAGTTTGTACAAGAGTAAAGAAAGTCATGTGAGTGCAACACATCGTATTTATTTACTTTCTCTACTACGTATAGTAAGTAGGCGAAGTATTGTATTCCACCCAAAAATTCAATAGCAGGATCTCACCGGAAATACAGTTTTGAGACCCCCTGAATCCAAAAAAAAGCATTTTTCGAAACATGTCCGTGTGTGTGTGACTGCGAACAGTATAACTCAGAAACGAACAGTCGGATAAACACCAAACTTGGTATTTAGGTTCAGTATCCTCCAGAGATGCGACACGAAGGTTTTCAAGAAAATCCCCTCACCCCAGACTACCCTTTACATGGAACATTTTTCGAAAATTTTAGTTTTCTCAAAAATGGCTCTAACGATTTTGATTAAAATATCATAGTTTAAGATAATTTTATGACAAATAAAATGTATATCTTGAATTTCCTGGGAATGTCTCCAAAAGTATTCTTCATTGTGAACGACTTTTGCATAACTGGTAAACCATAAGAGATAGACAAAATTTTACTGCACAAAAAATGTAGATCGCGTTAAAATACACAATTTATGTCACATAAATTTTTGTTGTTGAGTGAACCGTTTTCGAGATATTGCTTGTTATTCCTTTAAATTTTCCAATACTTATTTTCTCAAATGGGAATTAGTTATTCAATTTTATTTTTGTCTTGGATATGCAAAGAGTATTATTCTGTGGCAAAGAGAATGGTGCTGCACATAGTAACCAGCCATTAAGAGACATGTATATGCTTAAAGGCTACTGTATTTCTATATTCCCCTTGTAAATATATATTCCCCTTACATCTACAAGAAAATTAGCAATAAGATAGAGTCTGCAAATGTTTATCTCGATTAACATGAAGTAAATGGAGAATAAGCGTTTGTAAAAATAGTTTGTACAAGAGTAGAGAAAGTCATGTGAGTTAACACATCAGATTTTTTTATGCCCTGGACATGCAAAGAGATTGGAATGCGCCACATAGCAACCAGCGCTTAAGATATTTGACTATCGCTTAAAATCTAACAATTTCCCTTGCATCTACAAGGAAATTAGCAATACGATTAACATCTCGATTAAGATGAAGCATATGAAGAATAAGCGATTGTAAAAATAGTTTGTACAAGAGTAGAGAAAGTCATGTGAGTGTAACACACAAGATTTTTTGTATAGTAAACCTTTGTCTATCTCTTACGGTTTATCAGTTATGCGAAGGTGATTCAGAATGAAGAGGACTTTTGGAGACATCCCCAGAAAATTCAAGATATACGTTTCATTTGCCATGAAAATATCTTAAGCATATGATACTTTAATAAACATGGTCACAGCCATTTTTGAGAAAATCAAAGATTTCGAAAACGTTTCCATATAAAAAGTGTTCTCTGGGTTGGGGAATTCTCTTGAAACCCTTCATGTCGTATCCTAGAAAGATACTGAACTCAAATACCAAGTTTGTTATTTATCTGACTTTTCAATTTCGAGTTATGCTGTTCGCAACTGACAGACAATCACACACAAACACGAGAACACATATACAGAAACACACGGACATTTCCAAAAATTTTTATTTGGATTCAGGGCACCTCATAACATGTATTTCCGGTGAAATCTCGGTATCGAGTTTTTGAGCGGAATGCAATACAGGAAGCAAGTACTTGCTGTATATAAACAGCAGAGAGAGTGAAAATAGTGTTATCATTGTTACACGGTGCTGTGTAAACTCGGTCACAGAAGTAGCACGGCACGATCAATCGATCCGAAACAACAGCAGTTGACCCTGGGCCTTGCAGTTTGCGTTCTTTTACGGCTTGCTAATCCCCAGCGAAGAAGAAGTAATCTGTGAAAAGGTCACACGTCCGCACATACACACTCTTGTGTCCGTTCGATTAATCACTGAAGCTATACAAATACAGGGGGGTGTCTGAAGGGCTTCGCGTAGCCCACTGTCTGCCTGGCATCGCACAAGAGTACTCGAGCCGTTCCCTCCCTCTCCACCTTCACGGTTCCAGTTCACAGCACAGATCCTCCAGCTGTCACATTCTTAACACTTGTGGCTTGCTTGCAGGGGAATCGTGAACCTTATACAAAGTATGAAAATCTCTTCCGGAGCGTGAAATCTGCTTAAAATGCTAATGCTTATTTCTTTCACTAGATGCTTCCTTTCCACATCTCTCTGTGCCTCTCTAAGTGGATGCACTTAATATTGTGAGATCCAACCAAAATTCATTAAAAACATTTTTAAAATTTGTATCTCACTAACAGGTATGTAACATTAGAGCATGTACCCAAGAATCTTGTCCACCATCTCCTTAGAATACACGAATCAAACAAAGGATTAGATAAATCCAGTGTTTTAGCCGCGCTTATTATGTTAACGTTGGATGACCCTAAAGCACTCACCTATCTCTGTCTGTCGAGTGGACAGTTGCCATGTTTCATGGCTCTCCTAGGACGAGGAATATTATGAACTACCAGCAAAAAAACGAACCTTACATGAGTGTTCACACGACTTTCTCTGGACATTGCAAATTCACACGTTTTCAGTATGTATTATGATATTCTTATAAAACTGATATAAAACCACACATGTTGCGTTATTTACGACATATATTTTTACTTTCTCTAAAACGTACACAGTAGGTATAGAAGGCCAAAATTCCAGCCAAAAATTCGATACCGATATTTCACCGGAAATACATGTTTTGAGACCCCCGAATCCAAAATGCATTTTTAGAAAAAGGTCCGCGCGCGCGCCCGCGTGTGCATGTGAACAGCATCATTCAAAAACGAAATGTCGGCTAAATGCCAAATTTGGTATTTGAGTTTAGCAACTTTCAAAGATGCGACAAGAAGATTTTCCAAAAATCCCCCCCCAAACTGCCCTTAACATGAAACATTTTTCAAAAATTTTGATTGTCAAAAGCAGGACTAACGATTTTGATTAAGATACCATATGTTTACGATATTTTTATGGCAAATGAATTTTTTTTTTTTGGTCGAGTGAACCATTTCCGAGATATTCCTTGCTGTTTGAATTTTCCAATAATCTCAAATGGGAATTCGTTATTCCACTATTTTTTATGCCCTGGACATGCAAAGAGAATGGAATGCTTCACATAGCAACCAGCTATTAAAATATTTGACTATCACTTAAAGCCTACTGTATTTCCATATTCCCCTTGCAAATCAAGAAAATTAGCAATAAGATCATTTATGCAAACGTTTATCTCGATTAACATGAAGTAGACTGAGAATAAGTGTGTAAAAGTATAGTTTGTACTAGAGTAGAGAAAGTCATGCGAGTGCAACGCATCAGATTTTATAACTAGGAATGATTTAAAATTTAGTAATAGATTCTTAGTTGCATACTATATTTGGAAGCCATTCAAATGTTTAGCAGTTGTAAGAAAACCTTGCAATGAAAAGAATGGAAAAGAATTGCAACGTTTTAAGTTGTGCCATAGATGACGTGCCTGAGAAATCGCAAAAATAGAATGAAAAACAGCTCACGCCATTAAGAAAACATTTTTCTCTATAAAACACCTAATAAACAGACGAAGCATTGCAATCAACCAAAAAATTCAATGTCCAGATTTCACCGAAAATGCATATTTTGAGGCCCCTAAATAAAAAGCAATTTTAGAAAATGTTCCTTGTGTATGTGTGTGTCTGTGTTTGTGAACAACATAACCCAAAAACGAAAAGTCGGACAAATAACAAACTTGCGAAAGGATTTTGCATAATTATACAAAACCATAAGTGATAGACAAAAGCTTATCTAAAGATATAGTTTCCTTTAAAACATACAAATCTATGTCAATATTTAGTGGCTACATTTTGTATGCTTTTTTCTCATTTGAAAATGGTTTATAAAAAGCCGTTTACTTTGTGAGCTCGAATAAGGAAACAAAATAAAAAATCTGATGTGTTACACTCACATGACTTTCTCCACTCTTGCACAAACTATTTTTACAAACGCTTATTCTCCATATGCTTCATGTTAATTGAGAAATCGAGAAGGCAATCTTATTGCTAATTTTCATGTAGAAGCAAGATGAATACATATTTACGAGGGCAATATAGAAATACAGTAGCCTTAGGCACATACATATCTCTTAATAGCTGGTTGCTAGGTGCAGCACCATTCCCTTTCCCACAGATTAATACCCTTTGCATATCCAAGACAAAAAAAATGAATAACGAATTCCCATTTGAGAAAAGTATTGAAAAAATTTAAGGCAATAACAAGCAATATCTCGAAAATGGTTCACTCAACAACAAAAATGTATATTACATAAATTGAGTATTTTAACGCGATCTACATTTTTTTGCAGTAAAATTTTGTCTATCTCTTATGGTTTACCAGTTATGCAAAAGTCGTTCACAATGAAGAATACTTTTGGGGACATACCCAGAAAATTCAAGATATACATTTTATTTGCCATAAAAATATCTTAAACATATGGTATTTTAATTAAAATCGTTAGAACCATTTCTGAGAAAATTAAAATTTTTGAAAAATCTTCCATGTAAAGGGTAATCTTGGATGGGGGTATTTTCTTAAATCCTTTGTGTCGCATCTCTGGAAGATACTGAACCTAAATACCATGTTAGGTGTTTATCTGACTGTTCGTTTCTGAGTTATGCTGTGCTGTTCACAGACAGACACACAGACACACAGACATGTTTCCAAAAAGGCTTTTTGTTGGATTCAGGGGGTCTCAAAACATCTATTTCCGGTGAAATCTCGGTATCGAATGTTTGGGTGGAATACAATATTTCCCCCACTTACTATACGTAGTAGAGAAAGTAAAAATGTTGATTCTCAATTACGAAAGCAAGTTGACTCTCAAATGACCATCCATGGATGGTTCAACCATTTATTACGCTCATCGTACACAGCCATTCAGATTTCCTTGTTATTTACGTTGGTGTAAGAACAATTACAAAGCAGTTTATACAAATGTTGTATGTTCCCATTTAAAAAAATTAAATTTACCCCAAAATAGCCATCACAACGTCCTGCAAATAAAACACTGCTAATGACAATTTACTTTCTCCCATAATGTCAAGCAACTTTTATCCAATACATTTCTTTCTACAACGCTTAGTTTTGGAGATATTGTACAGTCTCAACTTAAATAGTTCACCCTGTATAACTCAACATTTCTTCTTGCAAGGTGAGTTTATCGTTTCTTATTTTGCTATTGTAAATTCATTTATCATATGTGTACTAAATTTATTCCCTGCACTGCTATAAGATTTTTCTTTTGTCAAAAATGGTGTTTATAACATGTATAATTGATGTATAAACCCCCAAAAATATTTTATAGTAAAATAGATTAATTTAAAGACAAGAAACTAATTACTGACTTATATAATATATTGTTTAATTGTTTATTAAGGAAAGGAAGACCTTAAATGCTAAGCTTAAGATTGAATATTTCATAAACAAAAGCTGTCAGTTTGTTTTTATACTAGTTAACATTGATATAATCCTTTCTAATTACATTTATCACTATGGATCACTCTTTGGCAGAGTTTGGAACTATAATGCAGTAGTTTCAGACACTCACTACCGGATTTTAAAATGAGAACGACCTCCATATTCGACGTACTAATGTGTTCAAATATTTCAGGTTGCGAGATATTTGATTGTGTATCCATGTTTGTACTTTTTGTCCTAACTATAGTATCATTCAATTTATGTTTTTAAAGTTTGAAGTGAGTATAAATAAGGCAAGAATGTGAACCTTTGCTTTTAAACATTTACATTGAGACCGATGTGTAATATTTACAAAACTGGACGTACTTAATTCAGCCCTTTAATATGCATATATGATAATTTAATACCAATCAGCAAGCTCATTATTCAGGTCGAGACCAAACATTAATAATTTCGTCGTCTGCATTTAAATAAATATTTAAGAAGAGAAGTTTATGAAATACTGCTGCTTCAAACATGTATGTAATTGAAATGGAGAAGTTAAAGCATAATTAGTCGTATTAAAGGTAAATGGTTAGGGTATAGATTATACAACGAAGGGGGAAACCTCGCGCACTCCTCTCTACATAGATCTATTGTGGCTATCACCTCCAGGAGGAAGGAATGAAGTGAAGAAAACATAGGAGGCTATAGACCGTAGGCAGACAGGACACAGAGACGGTCGCGGAAGTCCATAACAGTTCCAGGCTTGAAGACCCGCCCCACTGCAGGTGCCTAGAGAGGGCGATGAACGACTCGTCGACTAAGCTGCCCTCTAGTGTCCATGGAGAGTATTCCTTCCTTTGATCAAGCATCTTCCCAGCACCGAGACCTAGAAGCACAGCTGAAATGAAAGTGAAATTATGGAAAGAAAGTAGTGGTAGATGAGAAACCATAGAGAATTTGCCTACCGGCCAGGGAAAACCACGAAAAACCCAAGGCCAAAGTGGGCGGTCGGCGGAAATCGAACCCGGGACCTCCCGAATGCGAACCTCACACGTTTAGAGTGCTCATCTTCGCCGTACTGATTGACAGCAGCCGTGGCACATAATTTAAATGATGATGTACATCCAAATTGATGCATATTATAGTGAAAACACAAATGATTTGAATTTATTGATATTATACCGTTAAACATTAAAGTGTATAAATGATTGTAATTATATACCTATACATAATTAATACTTGGTTTTAAAATTTAAAAAATCCAGAATTTTCTTACGATTGCTTTGAGTTTTAATATATCTATACTCAGGACATAAAACGCACTTCATACAAATTTTAACAAGCTATGTCAAGCCGTTATTAAGATGTTAATTTTTATATTCATAAATAATCACTTTTTATATGTTAATATGAAATGCTCCTTACACCCTAAAGTTTATCATACCATTCACATATGTTTTAATTTGAGATTAATATACAAATATATAGAATAATTTAGGAATTTCTTAGTTTTAATTAGTTCAGGAGAAAAATTTTGTTTTCCTATGTTCTTGAATTTTTCAAATTTTACAATCTGAGTTATGCAAAACAATTAATTTCAGATGAACTATTTCGTTCTTAATTAATGCACAATATTTCTGAAATTCTCCTGAAAATTTCGAGCTAATAAGTGTAATAAAAAGCAAAAACAGGAAATAAAAAAGCACTTTTAAACCAAATTTCAGCGATACATTGCCTTAAACGATAACCCCGTTTTACCTGTCTGTTCTCCCAGAATTGTCCACAAGGAACGTTAAAAACAAAACACGTCTTTATTTAGCATAAAGGTTCATTTAGTCTGAATGATCTACGGAATACTAAACAGATTTTACAACTCTTATAAGGCTAACATCAAAGAGAAACGCTTTTGTGGGGTTAGAACACGTGCTCTTTAGGTCCACGTGGTATATAATTGCATGAAGGAAAGAGAGAGGAATAGAAACACCGGGCAGCCTGCCAACTTCACTGAAGCCCGGCAAGTGGCGCCCTCAAGTGAGCAAATTAAAAACTGAATCTACACATCCCTTCCCAAGGTTTCACCCGCCACCGGTAGAAATTGTGCTGGACGTTGAATTAACGAACAGCTTCGTCTGGGCTTTATAAATAATCAAACAGAAAGTTTATTCCTAGCAACCGGAATTTAATCAATACGGCTATACTCCATTCATGTCCGTCAGGCGTTGAGCTCAATGTATTTCCGGCAGCTATAGTCTTCCATGAGCACATCATTTCTATTATAATAGAAATAGTGTCACAGTGTAATATATGGTTTTCCTGGACTGATATTTCCTGAGAAGCATTTACGTTGCTACTGTGTGCCGATCATATCTCTATAAAGCAAAGGGAGAAACAGATATCGAGTAAATGTATTCACTAAAACAATGCATTTGTCTTTATCTTATGCGTGTTTATATATAGTTAAAACCCTTATGCTGACAAACACACATGAACACATACACGCGGCGCGCGCGGACATTTTTCTAAAAATGATTTATTGCGATACAGGGGCCTGAAAACATGTATTTCCTGTGAAATATCGATATGGAATTTTTGGGTGGAACACAATACCTTCTTTATTTACTAAGTGTGTGGTAGAGAAAGTGAAAAAGTATTTTTGGAAAGAGGTCCGTGTGTGCCTGTGTGCGTCTGTGAACAACATAACTCAAAAACGAAAAGTCGGATCAACACCCAACTTGGTATTTAAGTTCAGTGCCTTCCAAAGATGCGACAGGAAGATTTTCAAGAAGAACCCCTACCCTAGACTACCCTTTACAGGGAATGGTTTTCGAAAACTTTGATTTTATAAAAAAATGGCGCCTACGATTTCTAATAAAAATTACATGAGAAATAAAACTTGTATCTTTTAATTTCCTAGGAATAGCCTATGACGTCCACTTCATTTGAAAGAAATGTATTATCATGTATAACTGGTAAATATTAAGCGATAGACGAAAACGCGTTACACAAAAAATGTAGATTTATATAAAGCACACAATGAATTTAATGAGTTTCTTTATGGTATAAACCGTTTATACAATATTCGATATTATTGGTTCGAATTGTTCATTTTTTGGCCATAAAAGCCTGTCAATATTCAGTTGTTTCTCGCGATTTCATGGAAACAGTATATAGCGTCCAGTTCTTAAACATTTGACTATCGCTGTTCTCTTTGTATCTATAATGAAATGTGTAATGTAGCTGTTTATGCAGGGGTTTATTTGGATTAAAATGTAGTAGATAGAAAAATAAGCTTTAATAAGGATAATATGTACACACTAATAAAAGATAGAGGGCAGAGTAAATCATGTGAATGTATCACATCAGATTCTTTTTGTTGTAAACTACAACCATTTCAGGAGTAAACTTCTCAATATGCATTATAGTAGGACAACAATAACAAATAAGTGTAAATCACCATCTGCCTATACAGGGTGGACCATTTAAGTTGAGACTGTACAATATCTCCAAAACTAAACATTGTAGAAATAAATGTCTTTAATAAAAGTTGCTCGATATAATGGGGGAAATTAAATGCTATTAGTCGTGTTTTATTTGTAGAACATTGTGATGGTCATTTTAGGGTCAATTTAAATTGACTCTAATTGTACGTTTGCATTTCAAAAATTAAATTGACCCTACAATGACTATCATAACGTTCTCAGAAAAACATGAGATGACATTTACTTTACCCAGAATATCAGGTAACTTTTAGTAAAGACAATTCTTTCTACAACACTTAGTTTTGGAGTAATTTTACAGTCTCAACTTAAATGATTCATACTGTGAATTGAATATTCACCTGTAGCATACACATTGAAAAATTCCTCCATAGTTTATTTGGAGAGAGCTTATAAGAAAGACTTTAAATCTTTCTTGAAGATTTTTGGTCATTAGGATTGCCAAATAGCGTTAGGCTTAGTTAAAGGCTATTATAAATGTTATGACAGAATAATAACATCGCATTTGGAGCCGTTTTAAGCTTTTTGCTTCTCTATGTAAATCACCTGCATGCCTCGTGTTGTCGTCATGCTTAACAAGGTTTGTTGTAAAGTTATCATAATTATCTACAAGATAGTTTAAGAGAGAGTATATTTATTCACCAGCAAGAGTAGACTTTTTTGGATTTTGAATAAGAGCGAAAACGTGACTCGCGAGTTATTTTGACTCGCAGGCGCCGTTCCCTCTCTGCAACCGTCCGTTTGTTTTTCACATGTTGTTGAGTGATGCATTGCGTGTTGCATATTTGGTGACTCCCGGAAGGAAGTCATTTTCGCCACCCTTGGCCTACAGGAATGACGGGACCCAAAACCACAAATAATGCGTATGACTTTTTTACTTTCTCTACTACGTATAGTAAGTAGGGGAAGTATTGTATTCCACCCAAAAATTCGATACCGAAATTTTACCGGAAATATATGTTTTGAGACCCCCTGAATCCAAGAAAAAGCATTTTTGGAATCATGTCCGTGTGTGAACAGCATAACTCAGAAACGAACAGTCGGATAAACACCAAACTTGCTATTTAGGTTCAGTTTCTTCCAGAGATGCGACACGAAGGTTTCTTTAAGAAAATCCCCCCACACCAGATTACTCTTTACATGGAGCATTTTTCGAAAATTTTAATTTTCTCAAAAACGGCTCTAACGATTTTGATTAAAATATCATATGTTTAAGATATTTTAATGACAAATGAAATATATATCTCGAATTTTCTGGAAATGTATCCGAAAGTATTCTTCAGTGTGAACGACTTTTGTATAACTGGTAAAGCATACGAGATAAGACAAAATTTTGTTACACAAAAATGTAGATCGCGTTAAAATGCACAATTTATGTCATATACATGTTTGTTGTTGAGTGGACCATTTTCGAGATATTGCTTGTTATTCCCTTAAATTTTACAATACTTATACTTTTTCACAAATTCGTTATTCTATTTTTTTTGTCCTGGTAATGCAAAGACAATGGAATACTCCACATAGCAACCAGCTCTTAAAATATTTGACTATAGCTTAAAGCCTACCATATTCCCCTTGCCTCTACAAGAAAATTACCAATAAGATTAACATTTCGATATCTCGATTAACATGAAGCATATGGAGAATAAGCGTTTGTAAAAATAGTTTGTACAAGAGTAGAGAAAGTCATGTGAGTGTAACACATCAGATGTTTGTAATATAAATACTTGCTTGCTGTGTGCCGAAGTATCCTAGAAGATTACTCCATATGCAACAGGAAGTGAAAGTAGGCAAACTATGTTATTCGTAAAATATTTTGGTTAAGAAGGTGTATTAAGCTTTTTAAGCCAAAGCAAGCTGAATTAAGACTCGGTAGCATGTTGTTTATCTATTTTCTCTAGCTAAGCTCAAGCTCAATAAATTTTGTATCAGATACTTTATTTATGGTGTAATTTTTATACCTGACTGTTAATGCATTCAGTTGTTTATGCTTTGCTTGAAACTTAATAAAGTTTATTTTATCACATTTTAATGACACCTTGTTAGCTTCAAAACAAATGATGAGTGTTTCGAACACTTTACTGACAAACTCTTGATTGCTAATGTGACTTTTCGGATATAAGTAGATTGGTATCATCTGCAAAAAGCACAGCTATTGAATCTTTGCTAAGATAATATGGAAGGTCCTTTATAGATATTAAAGATAACAAAGGGCCAAATATAGAACCCTGATTTACAATCAACCGCTGATTTTGGTTCCTGGATTGTATTTGTAAGATGTAAACCAATTTATAGAGATATCACTGAAGCCATAACTTTTAACTTCTGCAGTAAGACGTTGTGATCTATGCTGCCAAATGCTTTAGCTAAGTCACAAAATATTCCTAAGCTTAGTTCCTTTTTACTCAAGGTTGTGAACAGCATAACTCAAAATCGAAAAGCCAGATAAGTACTTTGTATTTAACTTCAGTATGCTCCAAAAATGCAAAACGAAGATTTTTATGAAAATTTCCTGAAACCAAATTACCCTTTACACAGAAATTTATCTTTTAAATTTCCTGGGAATAGCCTGTGAAGTCCTATTCTTTATGAAGGAATTTTGTATAATGTTGTATAACTGGTAAACGTAGACGAAAATTTACTACACAAAAAATGTAACCTCATTAAAATACTCAATTTATTTCAAATAACTTTCTTCGTGGCACCAGCAATTTCCGAAATATCGTTATTAATACTTCGAGTTGCTCACTACTTAAGCATTCTTTTAAAGTCTTGTCGATTATCAGTTGCTTATCGCGGTCATGGTAGGAGTATGGAATTTTAAAGTCAGCGTATAGCGTCCTGTTCTTAAACATTTGACTATCGCGTTCCCTTTATATATATAACGAAATGTGTAATGCAGCTATTTTTAGAAGGGCTTACCTCGATTAAAATGAAGTAGATAGGAAAATAAACTTTCGTAATAAAATATCTATATATAGTTAAAACACTTGTGTTAGGATTTATTGTATTGAACACAAAGCCACGCGGTTACGACAAAATGTCGTACATTTAACTTTTGACACAAAACGAAAAAATCTGTTGTGTTGCATTCATATGACTTTCTTTACTTACTCACTCTTCTAAAACTATTCTTACAGAACTGTATCCTTCAATTTACTTCTTGTCAATCTAGATGAATTTTCATTCGTACTTACATACTTCGTCATAGGTATAGGAAGGATGTAGTAGGCTAAAGCGATAGTCAGCGGGTCGCTATGTCTTGGTTTGAAATGCCAAGGTGCCTAACCATGAGAACAAAACAATAATGATTTACCACTTGAAACGATTATTAGAAACTTCAAAATAATAACAAGCAATATCGTGTAAATCGATAACGCCACAAAAAGGTTTATTTGACATACAGTGTGTGTTTTAACGAGTTTAATATTTTTGTATAGTAATATTTTGTCTTTTTCGTAAGGTTTACAAGTTATACAAAACGATTTTGATTTTTACTTTTCTACTACGTATAGTAAGGGAAGTATTGTATTCCACCTAAAAATATGATACTTAGATTTCACCGCAAATACATATTTTCAGAATCCCTGAATTCAAATAAAGTATTTTTGGAAACATGTCCGCGTGTGTGCGTCTGTCTCTCTGTGTCTCTTCTATCTGTGAACAGCGTAACTCAAAAGCAAAAAGTCGAATAAATACCAAAATTGGTATTTAAGTTTACTATCTTCCAAGGCTGCGACATAAAGATTTTTGAATAAAATCCCCCATCCCACACTACCCTTTACATGGAACATTTTTCGAAAATTTTGATTTTCTCAAAAATGGCTCTAATGATTTTGATTAAAATATCATATATTATAAGATATTTTCATGGCAAACGAAACGTATATCATGAATTTTCTGGGAATGTCTCAAAGTGGTCTTCATTCTGAATGACTTTCGCATAACCGGTAAACCGTAAGAGGTAGACAAAATGTTACTGCACACAAAATGTAGATCTCGTTAAAACACAACATTTATGTCATATACATTTTTTTTCTACTGAACCATTTCCAAGATATTCCTTGTCATTTGTTTGAGTTTTCTAATACTTTTTCTCTTTATTTATGTCCTGGACATGCAAAGAGAATGCAATGCTCCACATAGCAACCAGCGCTTAAAAGATTTGACTATGCTTAAAGCCTACCATAATCCCTTTGCGCCTACAAGAAAATTAGCCATAAGATAGTTTGTGCAAACGTTTATCTCGGTTAACATGAAGTAGATGGAGAATAAGCGTTTACGAAAATAGTTTGTACAAGAGTTGAGAAAGTAATGAGAGTGCAGCACATCAGATTTTTTTTATGCACATTCTCATACTTTTCCAGTCTGTTTTCAATATTTTACCTTGTGTCTACATTCCCATAGCCAGTTGTTCGGGATACGAGTTTATGGTGGATAGAGTTACTATCTCCAGGAATTCCATGTTTTAGCACTGATTTCATCTTTGATCTACCTGTGTCTCCTATTGCAGCTTATCAGAATGATTTAGACTGTATCTATCGAATAGAATGTTTATAAGTGCAACATGGAACAGTGTTAAGTTTTAAACTCTGGTACATATTATGTGTTGGGTTCACATGATTTTTTCACCCATTATCGTTTATTTTACATAGTTTCAATAAGCTATTGTTGTAAAAGATTATTCTGCTAATTACTTCACGATAAATGAGATAAACGTTTGCATAAATATTTTCATTACAAACTTCGTTTAAGCTAACCAGGGAATAGCGATAACCAAATATTTAAAAACTGGTTGCTATACCTTGAAATTCAATGCTCTTTCCTGACATAACGTACAACAGAAGATTGGTTGCACTTCAGAAAAACAAATAGAGTAAACAACAACAACTATTACTACTACCACTACTGTGCGTTCGTAGATCTGCCGGACCGTTCCGCGGCGACATTGGACTGTGTGAGGAGCGGTGCGGCTGCCGCCAAAGAGTAGCGCTGTAGCTACCGCACTTTGAATTTTCTTCACTGATGAAGCGTGGTTTTATCATCAAGGTCACGTTTCTACTAGAACAATAGATACTGGGCTACCGAAAATCCCCATATTATTCATGAAGTTCCTCACCACGTTGCAAAAGTTGGAGTTTGGTGCGTAGCGACTGTGCGTAGAATTATGGGTCCCATATTTTTGGATACAACAGTTGATTCCTCGTTTATATACATTTATTTTTACATATTTTTTTCCTTAACTAACAATAAATGAAACATTGTGTGGCTCGTTTCACCAATATTCAGCTACAGCGCATACTGCTGCGAATTCTATGCATGAATTGCGAAGTGTGTAATGGTCACACACGAGGATTCTGGCTACCTCGTTCCCCTTACCATCTCCATGCGATTTTTATTTATGTGGAACGTTAAAGAATAAATTGTACGCATAAAATCCGCACATGTTACAAGAATTGAAGGACAATATCACGAGAGAAGTACAGGCAATCAGTCAAAACGTACTTTTGCGAGTAAACCAGAATTGTTTTCGGAAATATAGGGAATGTTTTCACGCTGAAGGTCATCAATTTCAACACCTGCTGTGATGCAGTAAAGCATAATGTAGGTTACTGCAATATTTAGTGTTCCCTACTCATGACTTGCCGGTCGTTTACGTATATCTTTGGCAGAAGGCGCGCTAATCCTCGCTCAGCCCAAGGCCGCCGCGGAACGGTTCGGCTGACGTACTACTACTACCACTACCACTACTAATAATAATAAATCTCTCGGAAATGGCAAATGCCACAAAAAAGCTATTTAAAATGGCGTGTTTTATTTATACAACATTACACACAGTTGTAATTATTTGTTCTTTCACACAAGACGTGTGTAGGGCAAGGTTAGAAAGGTAGAATCAATGACAAATTCAACGACACAGCCGGAATTTTAACCAGTCTGATCTATCTTTTCTCCCTTGTCAACATAGGGCTTGTATGAAAGAACAATTAATTAACATTGATTGAATTGGTTAAACTATGAAGCCCGGGACTTAAAGTACTTATGGCATTGTAAGTCGCCTTTGGGGTATGTGATCTCAAAATGAATTTGAGATCTCCTTGTGATCTACCGGGAAAAATGCGAGTCAGTTGGGAAATTTAAGGTTATGCCGGCATGTTGTCATTATAGCTCAGTTGCTTAGAGCAACCGTACGGAAACAGCAAGTTCCGTGGTTCATATCCTGGCTATGGAATTGAAGTGGTTATTATTGCCTTGGAGTTTATTTTTAACTGCCCCTGTATGGGCGCCAACTTCAAGAGGATATATTGTTTATGTAAATGTATTTATTAGGCTCACGCTTGGGAAGCCAACTTGAGGTAGTTATTGTCATTAGGAGTTTGTTGATAACTACGTAGGAGTTTGCACCACGCTTTGGTCATTAATTTGAAATAGATTTTTTGTTACGTAATACGCTGTTACGTTTGAGAAGCCGATTTGAAGATGTATTTTTGTTATTACGCTCCAAGTTTAAAAAATATATATTAACTTTGTTATTACACTGGTTCTATAGATATCATTTATGTTTATGTTTGCCTCGGCTGCTTCAGTATTGTTTTAGAGATACGTTTCTCTTAATCAGGGTGTGGTGCAAAAAGAATGTTGGCCTACACAGCTTTTAAGTTTAAATTCACTTCTTTCTATTAATCCTTGACGCAAATTAAATAGCACTACACTGATGTTAAGAGCTGTGAGATTCCTTTATATAATACATGCACTTTGTTATCGCATATACATAATTTTCGTTACACACGAATACGTAATATTTCTTTAGAGAACTCATCTCCCATCCGGTCACTACCAAGGTCTGCCAGCAACTGAACATATTTCAACCATCCAAACCCGTAAACGTTTATATTTCAAGTCTGTGATTGGCTAATCCTAGTCCAATAGAATACCTGCATTTTAGTAAAGCTTTTTCTGGCTGTTGAATGGCTATTTTTAAACTGTCACAAAATTTACATTACCGTTGCCCTAATCATGGCTAGTAACATTTAAACTCTCAAACTCATTCTTGATCAATGCTACCTCATTGTTACCTCATTGTTAGCAACTTTAAACTTATTATTCTCACAGCTCTTACGTTATTAAATTACGTAATGCATTCACATAACATTATTAAACATGTTTGCAATAACATAAGCATATGCAATGACTGTTACATACATTTTTACAAATTACATTCATATTGCTTCAAGGCGTGCTGTTATTGAATTTACATATTATAAAATTTAGTTTAAATTATTTAAGTGTTAAAGATACTGCCTCAGAATTGAATTTTTCATTCTGATTATACACAATTCTTTTCGAACGAAGAGAACTTCACAGGATATTTTCAGAAAATTAAGTTTTACATTTTATTTGTCATGTAAACACCTCAAAGATTGGTTCCATAGTTAGTTCAGTAGATCGCATGCCATGCTGTGCGAGGTGGCCAGGGTTCGATTTCCGGTATGGGTTCGAGAAACATTTCTTTAAACAAGAAGGGTTCTCGGTATGCCCACGTCTGGTGTATGAATGTGTGTGTTTTATCGGATATCTTATATAGAATTTGCCCATTAGAAATATTTCAAGATTCTTATGGGACATAAACCTGAGCATATAAAAGTCGCGTACCAGCAGCTGGCACACACTATACTGGCTGGCTCTTGTTACTTTGGGAGAAGCGTATGTTCTTTTCTACCTAACTATACATTGTTTCTATACTGAGGCCGCGTATGGATCTTTATGTACTTAAATCATGTAGTCACAGTGACTTATACTATTTGAAACCTCCACCCACTCTCTGGAATAAGGAACCGTGTATGTTGACCATTCAAATACGAGGCGTATTCTAAAACTAATGTCCGTTTGGTCATAACAACAACGTCGCTCATGAGACAAGTTTATTATTGACAGCGGTATATGCCTACATATATACTTTACTTTTTCACATAATCGCTGTTCACATCTATACAGTTGCTGTAACGCTGCACCAGCTTCTTTAACCCAGGCATAGAAGTCTGCCACCTGGGAGTTGAACCAGTTGGTAACGCTCGTCTTCAGCTCATCGTCGTTTGAAGTCGCTGTCCATCCAACTACTGTTTCAAATACAAGAAGAGGAAATAGTCGCTTGTTGCCAGATCGGGACTGTACGGAGGGTGGTTAAAGAGTTGCCAACGAAACTATTGAATCTTCTCTTTGGTTTTGGCAGCGGTGTGCGACAACCGTTGTCGTGCAGAAGGATGATGCCAGACTACAATTTCCCGCGGCGTCGATTTTGGATCGTACGTCTCAGTTTGATAAGCGTTGCACAGTACATGTCAGCTGTAATTGTTGACCCACGGTCCATGGAATCAATCAAAAGGACGCCCTTTTTGTCCCAAAACACGGTAGCCATAATTTTGCAATTCGTGTAAGGCGAGTGCTTACACTTTTTTGGTTTGGGTGAACCGGAACGACGCCACTGCATTGACTGTTGTTTTGCTTCTACGTTGGTGTACGCTCTCCATGTCTCGTCATCCGTAACAATGTGGGAAAACAAACCATCTCCATCTTGTCTATAGCGCTCCAAAAACTGTCATGTGAGCAGTTTTGGTACCCACCTCTCACAAAGTTTCCAATACCCAAGATGTTCAGCGACAATTCTGTAAAGTGAAATTCTGGCTACATTTGGGAATGCATCAGTCAACGACGAATCGTCAAACGCCGATTACTTCGAAGGTTTTGGTTCACTTGTTCAACATGTCGTCGGTCCAAATACTGGGCCTACCACTCCGCTGTTCATCGTGCACATTTGTGCGGACATTTCGAAATTCTGGACACCAGTGTCGAACCTGTTTGTCACTCATGTTCGGTCCATACACGAGGCATAACTCAGGATGGATGTTCGCAGCTGACGGTTTTTGCCACCAAAAATCTAATCACACCGCGCACTTCACAACTGGCGGGATCTACGTATGTCGCGGCCATTGCGATCTGTTCCTACCGATAGGCAAACGCCTACTGCGTCACACCAACACTGCGGTAGATTACTCAGGAGTCGGTAGACAGCGCTGCAAGCGTTGATCGTCATTCAGGCCTATCCATCTGTTAAGTATTGTTCACCGGACCTTAAGTTTGGAATACGCCTCGTATATACACATACATGTCCTTTCATTATTTCTTAAAGGCAATAATATAATTATAAATCAATAGATGAATTAAGTTTACATCCATTCGATAGCTTCGACAGGCCTTTAGTCTTTATCATTATTCTGTCCATTTTCAAGTATGACATATTTACAATTAATTCATGTTACACTACCAAAGTTTGCACTGTATCGTTTGTTCTCAGAATTAATTGCATCACTTAATCACTATCTTCCTGTGTTAAGTTCTATAGTCGTGTCGACAATAACTTATTAATAATATGGCTTCAATCAATTCCCAGTTTAATTATGCATTTAACTCTTCTGCCATGAAATATGAACTTCACACACAATTATAAAAGAACCTTGCATAAAGACATTAAGAATTATGATACCTTTTAAATGAAACGGAGAAAAGATAAAACTTACAAAATATGTATAAATAAATTGAACAAATTAAATATTGGCGTCCTTTCAGTAACTTCGGTTGCATTTCATCCTGATATAGAAGTTATTGCAATCATTAATTAAAGTGACCCGGATTGCTGGCCTCCTTTGGGGATGACTAGATTACGACGAGAAATCTGCCCCAGTTGATCTATCTTGCCCTCGTGAATAAAGAATGGTTGTCGATCTTCTTGCTTGCCTGCTTCTCCTTAACACCAAGAGCAGCTTCCTCTGGGATAACTGAAAAGTGGCATATCTATCCTACTGGTCTCCACGTGAATATAGATATGAAATATGTTATATTCTGCCATAGTTTTGCAGAAACACGAAGTTGGATTTTGTCCTAACCAAAATATCCGCCATCACATGACCGACTTTGTTCTCTTCCACTTTATGCAGAAGTTGAATCCAGTTGACCGTATTCATACATAAAATGAAAATGACGCAGCCTTTCTTCGCCAGAGAGCGTTAGTTACTTAACACGGCTTTATAATTAAAAGCTTATATACAGGACGTAACAATAATGTACGGCAAAAATTGCAGGACAGGTTCCTCACACGTAGATAAAGAAATTATGTTACATGAATATGGATCTGGAAACGCTTTGTTTCCATATTGCAACTCATTTTCTCCAACTCATTTATCATGGGAAACACACACGAACAGAACGTTAGAATCATGGGGAAATTGCACTCCTAGTTACGTCTGGTTACATTGTCATTATCGAAGGCGCACTGCCAGTGTTTTGTTTTGCATGCCCCTGTTGCCATGCGATTTACGTCATTATTTGTTTATAGGTAACATCAACTGTTCCAGTGAGCAGTACGACTTTGGCAAGCACACAGGTTACTACGTACTAGTAGAATTGATCACAGACTTGGCTCGTGCAATGGCAGTTTACACAAATGCAGAGATGCCAGATGTCCATTTGATGTATGGGTTAGCAGACAGCAATGGCGCTTGCGCTCAACGTTTGTGCCGGAGAGATTTCCAGGACGAAGGTGCCCTGACCGGAAAACGTTTGAAGCCATTGATCGTCGTCTTAGGGATAATGGGACATTTAGCCTGATACTCGCGACCGGGGAGGCATAGAAGGACAAGGACGCCGCAACGGGAGGCGGCAATTCTTCAGGCAGCTGACGACGACCCTAGTGTCAGTACAAGACAAGTAGCTGCAACAATAAATGTTGACCACATGACTGTCTGGCAAGTGTTACACGGGGTCAGCTGTATTCATACCATTAGTAGCGTGTGCAGATACTATCAGCAGCTGATTTTTTTGCACTGTACGCTTCTGCGAATGGTTTATGCAACAAAGTGTCAACCCTAATTTTAGTGCAACGGTGCTGTTCACAGATGAGGCGTCGTTTCAACGAGATCAGATTGTAAATTATCACAATAGGCATGTATGGGCTCATGTCAATCCTCAGGTAACTGTCGAAACAAATCATCAACAGAGATTTTCTGCCAATGTTTGGGCCGGCATTTTTGGTGACTGTTTAGTAGGCCTCGTGTTCTTCCACCCAGGCCCAAGGGACAGATTTACCATAATTTCGTAGAGAAGTTCTATCTGATCTGTTAGCAGATGTGCCTTTAGCTGTGCGGCAAAACCTGTGCTTCATGCACGATGGAGCACCTCCTCATTTTAGTGTTAATGTCTGTCGGCTTCTAAATAACAGATTCGGTGACAGATGGATAGGTAAATGTGGACCAATTGCCTAACCTCTACGCTCTCCGGAACTAAACCCACTGGACTTTTATTTATGGGGGCATTTGAAAGCTCTTGTGTATCGAACCACAGTACCAGATGTTCAGAGTCTCCGTGCCCGTATTATGGAAGTCTGCGAAACCATACGCAATACTCCAGGGATACGTCAGCGCACCCGGGATTCACTACGACGGCGGGTTGATGCAAGTATCAATGCTCACGGAGTTCATGTTGAACATCTCCTGTGAGATATAATTGCATGTGATATGTTGGTATGTTCTATTATTGTGTGTTTTCCATGGTTAATGAGTTGGAGAAAATGAGTTGTAACATGGTAACAAAGCGTTTCCAGACCCAGGTTCACATAACATTATTTCTTTGTCTACTTGTGAAGAATGAGTCCTGCAATCTGTGCCGTACAGTTTTGTTACAGCGTATATATGTATGTACACTGGTGTACAAAACCTAAGAACGAAAGTAATCTTCGCATGCTGTGACACTGCCAAGTAACATAGCTCGATGAAACTTGAATCATAAATAGAGGGAACTGCTACGTTATGCTGCAGTAGCAACTAAACGAAATATGCAATGAGACCAACAGAAATGGCACTTTTATTCATAGACCACAAGCTACACTAAAGTCAATACGACATATGATAGATCTCTAGATTTACACAAACAGATACATGGTGCTTAAAACGGTGTATGACCACTACGGAGAGCAATGCATGCTCTGCATCGTGCCCCCATGCTGGCCACAAGCTTGGTAAGCAGTTCTTGTGTAGGGCATTCCATTCCTCCACCAACGCTGTTGACAACTGTTGGATGGTTATTGGTGCTTGTGGATGAGCTGCAATGCGTCTCCCCTAATGATCCCACACGTGTTAGGTGGGATTTAAATCGGGGTATGGGCAGGCCAGTCAATTACCCGAATATCCTCACGTTCCAAGAGATCCTCCACCTGCGCTGTTCGATGTGGTCGCACATTGTCATCCATAAAAATGAAGTCAGGGCCAACTGCATCCCTGACAAGACGTACATGGGGAAGGAGTACAGTATCACAATAACGTTGACCAGTCAGCGTACCATGTTTAAAGATTTGGAGGTCGGTGCGCCCATGCAACATTATGCCTCCCCAAACCATAACACCCGGACCACCAAAACGATCATGTTCAAGAATGTTCCTGGGTACAATACGTGTTCCCACCTCTCGCCAGATGAGGGTGCATCGAGAGTCACTACTTAGACTGAATCTGCTCTCATCCGAGCAGAGCACGCGACCCCATTCCTCGGTCCAATTTTGGTGCTCTTGGGACCATCGAAAATGGTGCCGCCGATGTGCGGATGTCAATGGAACACAACGTACTGGCCGGCGGGCAAAGAGACCACCTCTATGTAGTCGCCGTGCCACTGTGTATCGTGAGATTGCGTGTCCTGTTAAATGTGATTGCAATTGCACCCGCTGTTTGGCGTGGATCCCTTCTTCCCGTTGCACATGTAGCGGAAATCTGCTGCTGTAGTTGAGCGTGCTCAACCACTACCTCTCCTTGGGACAGCAGTGCCTGTGGTTTGGAAGATTCCCCATGCACGTGAAAAAATGCTGTAAGCAATTCCAAACTCCTGAGCAACACTCGTCACACTTCGCCCTTCTTGCAGTTTCCCGATTATTCTTCCCCGTGTGAAATCATCCAAATGGTGTCTACGCGCCAATATGCAATGCAGAACACCACTACAGTGCACCGTAACAAATCGCTAGTTGCCACACACCGTCTTGTCCTGTTTTGTCAACTGCCCCGTGTTGCGGGATCAGACCCATTTGGCACGATAGGCTCGCTACACTCACGCCATGTGATGTCCAGCTTTGTGTGTACGTGTGAGGGACATCTGGCAACATGCTCCAGCACCTTCATCTTCTTCCACCAAGTAGTTTATTAATAATGTTACTTTACCCATCTCGTCCTTAGGTTTTGCACACCAATATATATAGTCATGAAAATAAGTATTCATACAGCACTACAATTACATTTGATTACCGATATTTCCATATAAAATTAAAAGGTATCGCTAAGATTTTCATTAAAAGAAATCTATGCCATTAAATACTCCGTAAATGGTAACGAGTCTTGAAATTAAATAAACATGCTTCAACAAAACAATAATACCGCGATTCTGGCGGTATTTAAGGGGGGAAATGTATTCATGCATCACAAGAGACGTAAACCTAGAAACCACCAACAAAACCCTTGCAGCAAGGATTATTTTCAGTGGCAAGCTGCGCCTCCAGCAAGTTGTTTTGATACGTGGTTAAATCTGTGCAATTAAAAATGGGCGGCAAAGGTAAAGAAACAACTTTGGAGCATCAAAAAGTAAAATCATTTTCAGAAATTGCTGGTATTATTGGAATAAGACGGTCACTGTGTAGTCCATAATTTCGCGATATAGGGAAAGAAATACTCTCATTAATAGTGAAAGAACAGGCCGACCACACTTGCTAACGCAAAGACAATAAACTATGTTAATAAGGATGTCAACAAAGATCCTAAATTGACAGCTCTTGCATTGTCCCCGCATGTTAACGATCAGTTTGGGAAGGAAATCTCACCAAGGGCTGTTCCCTATATTCTAAGAAGAGCGGGTTCTGGAGTTAGGGTACCTCAAAGAAAGCCATACAGAAGCAAGAAGACCAGAAATTGAGACTTAAGTTTGCTCTAGAGCATGTAAGCAAGAACACAAGTTTGTGGGATAATGTCATGTTCAGAAATGAAAGTAAATCAATGCGTTTGTAAATTATGGCAGAATTTTGGTCTGGGGAAGACCAAATACTGAGCTTGATCCCAAACTTATTCAAACCACAGTGAAACATGGTAGTGGGCAATTTTGGTATGGAGTTGTATGGTTGCATCTAGTATTGGGCATCTTGTTTTTGTTGAAGGCAACATGGATAGATTTCAGTATTTAAATATTCTAAAGGAATATCTGAAAAAAGGTGTTTATGGCTTGCATTTTGTCGCAGTTCTCAGTATCTTGTGTTATCTTATTTGTTGGTCTCTTATTGTTTAATTATTTTTTTAATTTGGGTTCTTTGTCCTCCGGCTAGCTATTATAACTCAGTCGAGCAAGTATCTCTAAGCAGGGCGTGTAAACGGAAAGGAGTTGTTACTAAAAGATAACACCGATAAAAAATTTGAATCTACTCTTTTATTGCCGTCACACTTAATTAATAATTCACATATTTAATCTTAATACACGCCTGACTTAAACTGTGATATTTCCGAATGTAACTACAGTCGTTTCAGTTGCCGCACAACAATTACTTCGCGTACTTTACATTCTTGTAACTAACACTGAGACGTGCACCTCGTGAGAGATTCTTCCGAACTTTGCGAAACTTGCTTATGTCTCGAGAATATATACTCCTTCACCTCGAATTGCCTAACATTATAATAGAGCTGCTATTGCTTACCAAATCGCGCCCAATTTAGCGTCTGTTTTGGTCAGCCAATCACTACTACTAACATATATACTCTGGGGAAGATATTCCCTCCATTTCTAAAAAAAGGCACGCTACACTGACATCATTTGTCTCTTCTTAGTGATAAACAACTCACCCCCTCGGTTTATTGTTACCCCACTTCTATTGTCAGTTTCAGTGAGGCCGTGTAAACCAATTTCCTAACAATACTTATGGCTAACATAACATCCAATTTCTTGTACATACAATAACATTAATTTACACTACAATCACTCTGGCATTCACAGCATGCTATGATATAAATTATTGCCTCAATTTAGGCACAGATTACTACTTTCAACAAGACAATGAATGATCCTAAGCATGCAGCGGAAATTGTTCGTATGTGGTTGTATATTCTCAAGTTTCCAGCACAGAGCCCAGACCTTAATCCAATTGAACACCTTTGGAATACACTTTAAAAAATTCTCAGAAAACATGAAATACTAAGTAAGACGGCTCTGAAACCACGTTTACAACAAGACTGGCAAAATATTACATCAGAGATAACCAAAAACCGTTCATTCCATGCCAAAGAGGTTAACAGAAGCGATACATCGAAGAGGAATGCCTACAATTTATTCAAATTGTACAAACATTTGCATAAATTGTAATGCTTTTAAATTTATGAGTACCTTTTTCCCTACTGTGGGAAGCTAGATGGCACATATTTTTTATGTAAAGGACTAATTTGGTTAATATTTTTGTACGAGGGCGGATCGAAAAGTAACGCAGAATATTTTTTTTAAAAAACTTTAATAGTTAAAACAAACAAAAATCACAAATGAACTTACACCTTTCCTACTTTTCGACATAGTCGCTAAGTTTCTCAACACATTTCTTCCATCTGAGACCAGTTTCAATATATCCTGTTCGTAGAAGTCCGTTTCCCTGCGGACTGCTGATTTCACCTCCGCATCTGTCCCAAAGCGTTGGTGGTCAGAAATTTCTTCATGGGTCCCAACAGATGAAAGTCCGACGGTGCAAGGTCCGGACTGTATGGTGGATGCTGGAACCACTCCCAACCAAATTTGGTGATTTCGTGACGAACAGCAGCAGCAACATGGGGGCGAGCATTGTCATGAAGAATTTTGACATCGTCAGCTTTCATGTTGTGGCGTTTGTATCAAGAAGGGCACGACGCAACTTCACCAAAGTTTTTATGTAGGCTGCAGCATTCACAGTGGTCCCGTTTTCAGTAAGGTCCACCAATACAACACCATGCATATCCCAGAACGCCGTTACAAGCGGTTTCCTAGCAGATTGAGTCACTTTGAATTTTTCTTCATTGGGGAACAAGCATATTTCCACTCCATACTTGCCTGCTCGGTTTTGGGCGTGTATGCCCACGACTCATCACCAGTAACGATTCCTTTCAGAAGTTATGCCTTTTTGCGGTGTACCGCGTTAGGTGATCCAAGATCGTCATCATTCACTGGCCCTTGTGATTGTCTGTCAGGTTCTTAGGTAGCCAACGAGCACAAACTTTACAAATTTCAACGTGTCATGAACAATATCGTACGCTGCACCATAGGAAATATTGAACTATTGCAGTTTCACATGCCGGTCGTTCAAAATTGCCACCTCAGTGCCTCTGACATTCTGCGAGGTTGCACCTGTTACTGGCCTCCCGGAGCGTTGCGAATCACTAACGTTCACACGGTCCTCTAGGAAGAATGCACACACCCTGGAGACATTGCTACATCATCTACATACACGCCACGCATGTTCCTGGGAATATCACTCGGTTTATGCCCTTTGGACCACAAATATCGAACCACATCTCTCTGCCTCTCCACACGTGGACGACAGTAACATGCGCGCTATCTTTGTTTCGTACTTCACGCTTCTTTTGCTAGAGCTGTTCATAAAACAAGAAATACCCTCTGTAGTGGAAACTTCAAACTATATCTGTGTGAAATTGCAACATTCCAGCTGCAATTCTAAGGCAGAAACATTATTGAACTTACTTTTCGATCCGCCCTAGTATACACAAATTCAGAAGGAAATGCCACAAAGTTAGTTTACTACAATGACTTTTCTGGTTGTTATATTAGTTGTAATCAATAAAGTTTTTCTCGTAAACGACGGTGTATGAATACTTTTTCCCATGTCGGTTATAATCCTGTAGTTACACGGCATTTGAACACCACAACCTTTACTAAATATACTTGTCACAAATCAGAATTCTAGCTGGCTCTATCTGCTGAAAATCCTTAAGAGCAAAATGCCTCGCAGGTGCATAATCGTACATACATCAGCTGACTACAAGTTGAGTCAAGCTGTCCACTTAACTGCACCCTGCCTGCTGTGTACACTGCAACTCACTGTTTGTCTCTCTCTGTCGACTGCAACTCACTCTCTCGCTGCTGTTCGCCGTCTTTCTCTCATACCGTGATACTATGCTAGTCAACCTAGCATTTATTATTACTTATTCTACTACGTATAGTAAGTAGGAGTATTGCGTTGCACCTAAAAATTCGATACAGAGATTTCAGTGGAAATACATATTTTGAGTCCTCATGAATCAATAAAAAGCATTTTTAGAAAAAGGTCCGTGTGTGTGCTGTGTACCTGTGAACAGCATAACTCAATAAGAAAAGTCGGTTACATATCAAAATTGGTATTTACGTTGAATAATTTTCAAAGATGCGACACAAAGATTTTCAAGAAAATCCCTCCACTCTAGACTACCCTTTACATGTAACATTTTTCGAAATTTTTGATTTTCTCAAAAATGGCAGTAACGATTTTGATAAAAATATCATATGTTTAAGATATTTTCATAAAAAATGTAATGCATATTTTGAATTTTCTGGGAATGTCTCCAAATGTTTTCACTGTGAATGACTTTTGCATAACTGTTAAACCGTAAAAGATAGAGAAAAATTTTGCACCCAAAAATGTAGATCTCGTTAAAACACACAATACACACACATATACAATTTTTATCGAGTGAACCAATTCTGAGATATTCCTTGTTGTTTGTTTAAATTTTCCAATACGTTATCTCAAATGGGAATTCGTTATTCTTTTTTGTTCTGGACATACAAAAAGAATAGAGTGCTCCACATAACAAGCAGCTCTTAAAATATTTGACTATTGCTTAAAACCTACCATATCCCCCTTGCACCTGCAACAAAATCTCAATATCTCGATTAATATATGGAGAAGTATATGGAGAAGTATATGGAGAATAACGTTTGTAAAAATAGTTTGTACAGGAGTAGAGAAAGTCATCTGAGTGTAACACATCAGTTTTTTGCTTCATATGGGTAACTGTGCTCATCTACGAGCCTCTTTATTTCTCTATTAAGGTTACTGATTTAACATGTAACAAGCATACGTACCAAGTGGTAGTATTTACTTCTATGAAAATTTGTCCGCAATCAGTACAATTATGACACCCGTAGGTGCCAAAATATTAATAAGACAAGGAAATATCTTAAACATATGGTATTTTAGTCAAACTTTTAGTCAATTTTGAGAAAATAGGCAATTTCGAAATACTTTCAATATAAAAGAGTAGCTGGATTGGAGATATCTTGAAAGTCTTCTTGTCCATCTTAGAAAGATACTGAATTTAAATACCAAGATTCATAGTTATCTAATATTTCGTTTTAGACATTTTGTTCACACAGAGACACTCACACAGATACACACACGTGTACACACAAATCTTCTAAAATGCTTTTATTTTGGATTTAGAGGGTCCCAAGTAATACACTTGCAGTGAAATCTCGACATTGAATTTTTGGATCGAATCCAATATTTCCTCTACCTATTTATTAGGTGCGTGGTAGATGAACAAACGCTGGTTGCTACACTATTGATCAAAAGTATCCGGACACCCCACAAACATAGGTTTTTTTATCTTAGGTGCATTGTGCTGACACCTACTGCCTGGTACTCATTATCCGCGACCTCGGCAGTCATTAGACATCGTGAAACAGCAGAATGAGACGCTCCGTGGAACTCACGGACTTCGAACGTGGTCAGGTGACTGGGTATCAGAAGTCTGTACGCGACATTTCCGCACTCCTAAACATCCCTAGGTCCACTGTTTCTGCTGTGATAGTGAAGTGGAAACATGAAGGGACATGTACAGCACAAAAGCGTACAGGCCGACCTCGTCTGTTGAATGACAGAGACCGCCGACATTTGAAGACGTTCGTAAAGAGTAACAGGTAGACATCTATCCAGACCATCACACAGGAATTCCAAACTGCATTAAGATCCACTCCAAATACTATGACAGGCGTGAGGCGAGAAACCTTGGAGTTGAGCGGCTGCTTATAAACCACACATCACGAAGGAAAAGTCAAACGACGCCTCGCTCGGTGTAAAGAGCGTCAACATTACACGATTGAACAGAGACAAAACGCTGTGTGGAGTGACGAATCACGATACACAATGTGGCGATCCGATGGCAGGGTGTGGGTATGGCGAATGCCCGGTGAACGTCATCTGCCAGTGTGTGTAGTACCAACAGTGAAATGCGGAGGTGGTGGTGTTGTGGTGTGGTCGTGTTTTTCCTAGAGAGGGCTTACACCCCTTGTTGTTTTGCGTGGCACGATCACAGCGCAGACCTACATTGATATTTTAAGCACCTTCTTGCTTCCCACTGTTGAAGAGCAATTCGGGGATGGCGATTGCATCTTTCAACACGATCGAGCACCTGTTCATACTGCACGGACTGTGACGGAGTGGTTACACGACAATAACATCCTTGTGATGGACTGGCCTGCACAGAGTCCTGACTTGAATCCTATAGAACACCTTTGGGATGTTTTGGAACGCCGACTTCGTGCCGGGCCAACACCATATTGACTTCCAGCATTACCGATGGATGGCTCCACGAACTAGTACGTCATTTTCAGCCAGGTGTCCGGGTACTTTTGATCACATAGTGTATATACTACCCTTTGTATGGTGTCACGAGAAACAACTGAATGTTGAAAGTACTTTAAAAAAAAAGATCCAAACGGTTATCTCGGAAACGGCTGATGCAACGAAAAGTTCATTTAAAATGAAGTGTTTTATTTGTCTAAAACTCTACAAAATTCCTTCCGAATGAAAAGATTCCAGATGTACTTTTATTTCGTATTTAAGTATCTTAAACATACGATATTTAAATCAAATTGATTAGAGCTATTTTTGAGAAAATAGATTTCGAAGTATTTTGAGGTAGGGGATTTTCTTGAAAATCTCGGTGTTGCATCCTTGGAAGGTACTGAACTGAAATACCAGGTGTGGTAGTTATTTGACATTTCATTTTTGAGTTATACTGTCCTAAGAGACACACACATACCTATACATTTTGCTAAAAATTTTTTTTTCGATTCAGGGTGCCTCAAAACACGCATTTCCGGTGAAAACTCGATATGAAGCTTTTGGGTGGAATACAAAACAATATACGTTGTAGAGAAATTAAAAAGATCCAACAGAAAGTGTCTCTCTGGTCGACCTGAACAGGTACAGATGTCGGCCTGAGATGCAGCTGAATGTAAAAGACTGCACCTCGGGTGCTTTGTCACGCGTTATGTAGTCTCAAATCCGTGCCACATCACAAATCCATCAAGGCATGATGTATAGTCGCATTTTATTGCAGGGCTCCCATTTGGCCAGGAAATCTGCTCCCTTGATGCCTTATAGCCATTAATTTGAGTGTCATGATCAAGCACCATCGATTACATAACCATCTGTCCCAAATGGCTACATCAGCGATGTGAAATGTTTCGGAGGACTTGTGCAGATTCGATTGCTGTTATTTTAATTGCTTTTACATTCAGCTTTTGAGTGCATTTTTCAATTAATTGAAAAAAAAAACACTTCATCGAAAACACGTGTCAACTCAATTACTTGGTATGCTGAGAATTCAGCTGAAAATTTGCCTGTTGCCCATTCAGTTTGATTTGGTAACAGAATTTTTTTTATTAAATGCCGAACAAGCAGACCCTGCTAATATTCGCTTACAACTTTCTCTTTGCCGACAGTTTTCAGCTGATCAGAAATATAATTGATGACAGAAAAGCAGTTCACAAGGCTGAAGAGAACACAAGGAACACAAAACCTAAAGTTTTACATTCATCTGACTTTCTTTGCCCATTATTCTAATCGAGCGGAATGGCTCAGGCAGTTAAGTCTGTGGGAGGTGCCGTCCCCCTCGTCGAACACTCTGGTCCATGTGTTTTCCGTGGTTTCCCCGAGTCGCCAGGCGAATGTTGGGCGGTTTATCTTCTACCACTATAAAATAATTTAAATTTTACTAATTAAATCATATTTTATAAAATATATCAATTAAATTTAACATTTTAATATATACATTAAATAATAATTAAAAATTTAAAGCAAAAACAAGAATTAAATTTTAACATCCTTAAATCAACTCTAAATTTATAACATTCCTTATCAACAAATTAAAACGTATTAATTTTAAAAAGAGATTATGATTCTAAGTAGAAATTGCACTTAAATAGTTTATAATAAAATTATAATTTGTGGTATCATAGATATAATGAATTACGACTTTCCTGTCACTCATTTCCTATACCAGTTATCTTCTTTGTCAGGGTTGTAGGATCAGGCGACGGTGCTCGGTGGGTTGCGCCTGGGCGGTGGCTTGCTAACTGCAAAGGTTTCTTTCTTGGCGTCGCTGCGCTACCGCCCAGTTATGTTTCTCCTCAGCATGAGGCTCCGCTCCGGGGAACCTGGAGCTTGGTGGCTTGTGGGCAGGGCCTGTGTGGCGTCGGGCGTTCTATCTGGAAAAGTTAGGGACCCGGTTTATGCTTGTGCCCTTCGGCATCTGGATCTACTCGCCCTTCGGGCTTCTTTCATCATCCCTCCCTCCCAGGGGTCACGTTGGAAGCATAAAGGGTCGACTGGCCTGCGAAGGGGTGCTCCGCCCCGGTCCCCGGGAGGGGCCCCAACACAAAGATTTTCAAGAATATTCCCCCATCACAAACTACACTTTACCTGGAACATTTTTCGGATTTTTTGTTTTGCACGGATCTTACATTTGGATTAAAATACCATATATTAAAGGTATCTAATTGAAGAACAAAATGTATATTTTGAATTTCCTAGGAATAGCCTGTGAAGTCCAATTCAGTCTTGCACAACTAGTAAACGTTAAGCGATAGACGAAAACACCCACACAAAATATGTAAATTTATTTAAAACACATCATTTACTTCAAGTAACTTTTCTTGGCATCAGCCATTTCCGAGATATCAGTTAATAATGGTTCGAATTCGCTATTCTTTTAAAGTCCTGTTGATTTTCAGTTTTCTCTCTAAATTTCAGTGAAACAGTATGGAGTTTTAAGACCAGCATATAGTTTCCAGTTCTAAAACATTTGACTATCACATTTGACACTCACTTTGTATCTGTAACGGAATGTATAATGCAGCTATTCGTGGAAAGGTTTATCCCGATTAAAATAAAGTGGCTAGAACAATGAACCTTGGTAAGAATAATTTGCATTTTCCACTAATAAAAGATACAGGGCATAGAAAGTCATTTTAATGTAACACGATTTTTTGAAAGAAGATTATACCCCACAGGAGTGTGATTTCGTCTCTTTTCCCCAGAAATGGCGACCAGCTACGCACCTCAATTACCAGTAGAAGGCGCCAATCGGCTGGTCGAGTGATACGTGCTCTCGACCAAAGTAAACACCAGAAAGGCTACCAAGAGTTAAAAGGATTGTTCTGGAAGTTTCCATTCCCCCGCTTCCCAAATAGCCTAGAACTCTCTGGAAATTTTCAGCGCTATATAAGCGAGCGCGCTAGCTAATCAGCCAGTTATTGGGTTGTTAAGTTGGCGAGTACGTTTCTGATGGGACTTCAAGGGCGGTTCTAGAAGTTAGTTTGTGGCGTTAAGCAAGTGCTGCTGCTGCTGCAAGAGATAAGGGATGTCTTGTGTTCATCATCCCAGCGAGTGAACCATCCAAAAAGGAGACTGCATCGTGCGTATTTAATTGCGAAGAAAGTGAAGTGATTTTGAACTAGATCTGTTCACTGAAGTGGCAGTGAGAAATTAGTGAAGTGACAATGTAAACTGGATAAAGTCATACTATTCTACTACAAAGAGGACTTAGATGAGAACTAGAATTATGGCAATTTAAGTGAACTTTTGAGACCCTCTCAATCACTCTATCTAACCCTTGTGACTTCTTTCCTACAGATAGATTTAAAATAACATACATACCCTTAAAGAAATGAAATCCAGAATGTTACTCAGCATGAACAACCTAAACTATAGCGGGGGGGGGAGGAGTAGTTTTAAGTTTCTCTACTATTAAATTTACGAGGGTAATCCAAAAAGACCCAGACGTTTTGAAATAAACAATTAACAAAATGCAAATATCAACGCTTATTATCTACATTTGAAGGGTACACTCTTAAGCTATATTTCAATATAATCGCCATTCAAATTAAGGCATTAATCATACCGTGGCACAAGTTTTTCAATACCCTCTCTGTAGAAATCTGCCGCATGCGACTTCAACCACTGGTTTACACCGGCATGCAGTTCAGCGTCAGTATCAAAGCGTTGTGTACTGAGTCAGTATTTTTAACACTTAAAAGATTTTAATCTAATTATATAAATATAAATTCGAATAACAGCCCACCTTAACAAAATATGTGTATGTAACACAATCTAAAAAGTGTATATTACAGTCATTGTATATGTTTATATTATTGTATCCATGTGTAATAATGTTATGCGAATTTATTACGTAATTTAATAATGTAGGATCTGTGAGAATAATAAGTTAAAAGTTGCTAACAATGAGGTAACCTTGAGGCAATAATGAGTAAGGAAGTTTAAATGGTACTAGTCATTATTAGAGCAGCAATAATGTAAATTTTTAGGCAGTTTAAAAATAGCCAATCAACAACCAGAAAAAGCTTTAGTTAAATGAAGGTATTCTATTGGAGTAGGATTAGCCAATCAGAGACTTGAAATAAAGAAATTTACAAGTTTAGACGGTTTAAATCAATTCAGTTGCCTCCAAACAGTGCTCATAACCAGACGTGTTGCTTCTAGACAGTGATCATAACCAGACGCGAGATGTGTCCTCGAGAAATTAATTACGTATTCGTATGAGATGAAAATAGTATACATGTTAAAAAGTGCAAGTATTAAATAAAAGAATCTCACAGCTCTCGATATCAGTGAAGTGCTATTTAATTTGAGTCAAGGATTAATAAAAAGGAGTGAATTAAAACTTAAAATCTGTGTAAGCCTACATTCTTGTCGCATCACGCCCTGCCAAGATATCCATGTCTCTAAAATAATGCTGACGCAGCCGAGGCAAACATAAATATTTAATATTTAAAGAAACAGTTAAATTACAAAATTAATTTTTTTTAAACTTGGGCCAAAGGCCACCTGAAACTGCATTTGGGGCGAAGGCTACCGGAAACTATAGTTGAACTATAATACAACTCCTATAACAAACTACTTCTTCAAATAGGCGTCCATACGTGGAGCTAAAACAAAACATATTTCTTCAGTACCGAGCCATTTCTTCATCGCTGGGAAGAGGTGGTAGTCGCCAAATCCGGGCTCCATGGTGGATGGTCAAACACCTCCCAACCAAAAACATCCAAGAGTGTTCGGGTACGATTGGCCGTATGTGGGCGTGCATTGTCGCGAAGAAACAACACCTTGGTGCTAAGTTTTCCCCGACGTTTATTTTGTATGGCACGCCTTAACTTTCTTAGTGTTTTACAATACCTCTCTGAGGTTATTGTTGTTCACGTTCCAGAAACTCAACGACAAGCACTCCCTTAGCGTCCCAAAACACAGTAGCGTCCCAAAACACAGTAGCCATGACCTTTCTTGCTGACAGTGTCTGCAAACACTTTCTTGGTTTCTTGGGAGAATGTATGTGTTCCCATTCCATGGACTGTTTGTTTGTTTCACAATTGACATGCTTCACCCAAGTCTCGTCCCTGGTTACGATACGTCCAGTATAGCGTTACCGTATTGCTGAAATCTTGGAGGAAGGTCAGTGCTGCAGCCAGTCTCTGTTTTTTATGGTCTTCCGTTAGGATTTACGGAACCCACCTAGCACAAAATTTGTGGTAACGGAGCTTCTCCGCCACAATTTGAGGCACCAAACTCCGTGAAATTTGGGGAAAATGTTCCGAAAGATCTGTAATCGTGAAACGACGATTTTCACAAATTTTGTCATCGATTTGCATTGACAGTTCATACGTCATAAGGCTAGGCCTACCACTACGATCCTCGTCGTGAACAATGGTACGGCCATTTTTAAAATTAATGCACCATTGCCTGACTCGGCTTTCACTCATTATTCCCTGCCCGTAAGCATCACAAAGTTGACGATAATTTCAATGGTTTGTTCTTTTTAGCCAACAAAAACCTAATCACAGGCCGCACTTCACAAGTGGCGGGATTTTCTATTGCAGCGCACATTTTAACATCTCACAGAGAGCACAGTAAGGAAGGCACAGTCCTCACGCTACCACAACTGGATGCGTACTGGATGTAGGAACGTTCTGGCCAAGATGGCGGCTCGTGGTAAGCACAGAAAGTATTGCGTTAGACACAAAAATTCGATAACGAGATTTCACTAGAAAGCATTTTAGAAAAACTCCGTATATGTTTCTGTGTATCTGCGAACAGCATAACTCATAACATGTAGCACAAATTTGGTAACATTGTGTAGAATCTTTATTGAAAATTAATTTATCCACTTTATTTTTAGTAGTAATATTAATATTATAATCAATCGTACTTTGTGGCATTTTAAGAAATGCGTCTTACTTTCTCCATACAAATAAAATATAGTACAGGTATAACGTTTTCTTCAATATTTAAATTAAATGGAACAGAAAATCTGTACATATTCGGACATTTTAAAATGTACACAACAAAATTAAGCAAACAAATAGGCTGCCGCTGTGGCTGCTAGTTAGTATACAACTAGCTTCCAAATCCCGAGGGCCCGAGTTCGATTCTCTTTGAAATGTGTAAAGATGAGATGTGAAGGGCAGTCCTATCGCCCTATCTCGCCAATGTTAAATTTAACCGAATAAATAGCTGTTTAAAATAAACAGCTGAAATTTTCATGACATGTTCTGCAACACTTTTACTCTTGATTGATGAAAATCAAAAACCCTTTTTACCAGAAGGAGAGTTATGGCTTTTTTTAATATGCAGCCTAAGATTTTATTGATAAATAATAGGTTTTAAATTTTCAAAACATAACTATACATTATACATAAAAACGTTTTCATTAAAATAAACATTATTTAGCTCAGAATATCTGAGGACATTTTTAGAACGTATATAAATGATTTTCTAAAATAATGGGAAAATCTGTACAAAATTGTACAACTTTAAGGAAAACTGCTATACAGAATGTTTTAACCAGTAGGCTTATAGTGGCGTTAATCTGTACATTTTCGAACAAACAAAAAAAGACTTAATATTAAACGTAGAATGATTATATAAGACGCTACAAAAATGGTTTTCCTTTTTGTTTGTTTGTTTTGTTTGTTTGATTGTTGTTGTTATTGCAAATTTAACCTAATGTCATCAATGCATTGGCTTAAAATAAAACTATTGTATGTGTGTATCATACCCTGTGATATCCGCAAACACCTCAAGTTGGTTGAAACTCATTGTGTTTCTCTGCATTTGTGCTATATAAAGTAGGGTAAAATCCCGTTTAGCTAAAAAGCAGCTTAACCGAAACGTATTGTAAAACCAGAAAACTTAATTGACTAAAATGAAACTTAGTTTTAGAAAACAAAGTTTCTGCGTTTAATAAGTGTGTAAAATTTGGGATAAATTCGAAACCTTTTATGGAAAACTGGAGAAGACATACCATGTTTTCTAACAAAAAAAGTTTCTACCTCATACATCTGCTGAAGTTTTCTACCAAAGTGTTGACTGTGCAGTCAGCATTTTTACTTTCTCTACTACGTATAGTAAGTAGGGGAAGTATTGCATTTCACCCAAAAATTCGATACCGAGATTTCACCGGAAATATATGTTTTGAGACCCCCTGAATCCAGAAAAAGCATTTTTGGAAACATGTCCGTGTGTGTGTGTCTGTGTGCGTGTCTGTGTGTGTGTCTGTGTGCGTGTCTGTGTGCGTGTCTGTGTGTGTGTGTGTGTGTTTGTGTGTCTGTGAACAGCATAACTCAGAAACGAACAGTCGGATAAACACCAAACTTGGTATTTAAGTTCAGTATCTTCCAGAGATGCGACACGAAGGTTATCAAGAAAATCCCCCTACCCCAGATTACCCGTTACATGGAACAGTTTTCGAAAATTTTAATTTTTAATTTTCTCAAAAATATCATATGTTTAAGATATTTTTATGACAGATAATGTATATCTCGAATTTACTGGGAATGTCTTCAAAAATATTCTTCATTGTGAACGACTTTTACATAACTGGTAAACCATAAGAGATAGACAAAATTTTAAAACACAAAAAATGTAGATCGCGTTAAAATACACAATTTATGTCATACACATTGTTGTTGTTGAGTGAACCATTTTCGAGATATTGCTTGTTATTCCCTTAAATGTTCCAATACTTATACTTTTTCTCAAATGGAAATTCGTTATTCATTTTTTTTGGTCCTGGTAATTTATAGAGAATGGAATACTCCACATAGCAACCGGCTTTTAAAATATTTGACTATTGCTTAAAGCCTACCAGTTCCCCTTGTATCTACAAGAAAATTAGCAATAAGACTAACCTCCTGATATCTCGATTAACATGAAGCATATGGAGAATAAGCGTTTGTAAAAATAGTTTCTACAAGAGTAGAGAAAGTCATGTGAGTGTAACACATCAGATTTTTTTCTGTGGTGCTTAAAATGTAATTTTAAATCTGGAACTAAATTGAATTAGGTGCCATAAAATGAGAAGGGAAGGAAAATGTTGGATACCTAATGACGAAAATAAATTATATTTTACATGGTATTTTTCTATACACATTACAATTTATATTCCACAAAAAGCTAGTTTAGTAGCTAAATTAGCTAAACATATGTGTACAGTAAAACTTTCATGACAAAATATTCAATAGTTTTTTAGAAACGTGCACTGAAATATTAAAAAATGAAGCTACGTGAAATTGAGATGAAAGTTGAAAGTGTAGTTTATGCTCATTTTCTCTCTTTTTCAGAGCATGCCAGCTCTATATTTCTCATCATTGGGATTATTTTCAGTTTC
This sequence comes from Deroplatys truncata, assembly GCA_030765065.1. Taxonomy (NCBI): domain Eukaryota; kingdom Metazoa; phylum Arthropoda; class Insecta; order Mantodea; family Mantidae; genus Deroplatys; species Deroplatys truncata. Next base: position 71,072,297 of record CM060984.1, read on the forward strand.
CCCCTCCCTGTTCTTGGACTTAGCTTTGTCATCAGTTATTTGAGCTGCATTTTTGCCTCCGAGGTTTCGTCGTATATCATTTCTTACAAATACTGCTTTCATATTTTCACGAATTTTGATACCCATTTTAATAACTTTAAACCCGTCATTAAAACAAATTACACTATCATATACTAACCTATTCTCAAAGTTCTTTCCCCAAAATATTCAGTTAGATTCCAAGCGAAAGAAATATTCAAATTTTAGTGGAAGTTGGGGAGGCGTGTCCTCGCGCTGCCATATGTAACGCCTTTACGATATGGACATAATACGACGTCCTGTGCAATACCTTTAAATACTGCTAACTGCCAAATAACTGGAAACTCCTTGGCTTCGACATCGGGATTTATACCTATGCGGTTAAGGCACAATAGGAGAACTAACTATTGACACACCTCTGTCAAAACCAAGGATTGTAGGAACAAACCCGGTAAACTCCATGTTCTGCATTCAAGAGAAACTTTGGTAAAGATGGGGAGGGCCCAACAAAAGCAAGCGGCGTGACGGCATGGACGAGCGGTTTAAGGCATTGTGATATGATATGGCCGGAAATTGGCTCCTCCAAGTCACGAAACGCCTTTTTTATTTAATTTTTATTCGTATATACTATACTTATGGATATATCGTTTATTTACTTATAATTTATTTACTATAAATAATTTTAAAGCTAAAGAGTTGCACTTTTCTTTAGAATAGAAAACAAACAATTGATATTTTTGCGGAAATTCACTACACATTGCCCTAGAACTCGTTACGCCTTTCCACCCTTAGTTTGCTTAAGCAGAGATCTATGTACAAAGAGCGCTAAAGGAAATATCACTGCACCTCGCGTCTACGTCACATGATTTATCGTTGTACGTGGCCTTGCGAAGCCATGGTCATTTCATTGGTTACTTTACGTCACGATGCAGGGATTCGCCAGTCCTTCTGCTAAATAGTTACACCAAAAACCCAACAAAGGTTACAAAATTGTGTATAAACGAAAATATTTCTACGCTCTCGATCGTATTAGCTAAAAGAGAAAGAGGTAGAGTGAGTGCATTCAGTTGTCATACAGACCTCTTATCCTTATTGGTAGCCCATACCTTATCGGCACGCCTTTGAAAGAGTTAAAACCTAGCGGATAAACTTGATGAGCGTCCAGGTTAGCGAAATGTAGAATGTGCAGTCTGAGAAAATTTTCAAATTGAAGCTTGAATGGTATTCATTAAATACATAGTAATACTTTATAACAAAAAAAATAGAACTGTATCTCACAGTAGTATCAATGCTTTTTGTTGCATAGAAGCGAACATAACTAAATAATAAATAAATATATAGCATGTTTTCCCTATAATTCAACCTACAATTGGTTAATATACCTTTACTAACATATTGCAATACAACAGATTATAGACCAAAATATAACCCAAATTTTATTGCTATAATATGTATGTCATATTCGGTAAACCATATACATATTTATGTGTAGCTTCTAAACATGATCAGTCAATATAACAAAAGGGTAACTTGCATTTAGTAAACGAATATCATCATTTGTGGATGATCATCTCAAACACCAGAAAAACTAATGGCATCAACCTCCCCTCTTTTCCCCTTTATTGCTGTGTTATCAAGCCACCACGCTCTGCGATAGGTAAGCTGAAGGACACACCTCAAAAGACCCCAGAAGACGATACAAAATCATCCGATGATTTTCTTTAGTGCTATCTGTACATAACTTAATATGTACTAGATCGACAATTCAACTAAATTTGTTGTATGTGCTTAAGAAACAAAAAACTTCCTGGCTAAACAAGGGAGATAAATTAGTTGCGATAAGGTAGCATTAAGCCACATATAAACCAGATACACATCTTTAATTACTTTAATGCTTTTTATTTTTCCCTACATAATGCTATATAACTAAGCAGGATATTCAACCCTATTTATCATAGCGCATAGGGGAGGGGAAACAGCAGAAAACCATAGCTCCCAAGTTTATAAAGAGTAACACTGCACATTTTACTCTTACAGCTACATAATTGACTTCCTCTGTGGTCTGGCGGTTATTAACATGCTAAACTCCACCAGAGGTACTGGGTTGGATTCCCGGCTGGACGGTGTGAAAAATGTTTAGCCAGGATTACTCTCCATCCTCTCTAAGGTCTGAAAGTATGAATGGAAATGTGAATGTGTGTATGTGTGTTCTTGTGTGTGAATTTAATATAAATGAGTAAAAGTAATACCAACCCAAAGATTAACACCACTGTAAGCGAGTGAGCATTATTGCCGATGAAAAATTGATCCAAAGGCAAAGCCACCGATATGATCTTAGAAGTTAAAGGTGACATATAAATGGAGCATTAAAAAACTGTTAGGTAATATGTATATTGTGATGCAGAAAACATAAAACGCGACTGGTTTTTAATTTCTCTGCCACGTATCGTAAGTAGTAGAGCATTGTATTCCACCCAAAAGTTCGATGACGAGATTTCACTAGAACTATGTTTTGAGGCCCCCTAAACAGAAAAAAAAACATTTTTAGAAAAAGATTCGCAGGCGCGCGCTCGTGTGTGTGTGAACATTATAACCCAAGAACGAAAAGTCGGTCAAACATCAAACTCGGTATTTAAGTGCAACATCTTCCAAGGATACGACACGAAATTTTCAAGAAATCCGCCGCCTCAAATTACCCTTTACATGTAAAACATTTCGAAATGTTTGATGTGGCTCTAACGACTTTTATTAAGATACCGAATATTAAAAGATATTTACACGCCAAATAAACTGTTTATCTTGAATTTCCCGAAAATAGTTTGCTAAGTCCTTTTCATTCAGAAGGAATTTAAATAATCCTGTATAAGTGGTAAACGTTAAGGAATAGACAACAACGTGCTGCACAAAACATATATACCTCATTAAAGCATACAATTTATTTCAAATAACTGTTGTTCCGAGATATCCGTTACTAATGGTTCAAATTGATCGATTTTAAAAGTCCTGCAGACATTCGGTTGTTTCTCGTGATTGAATGGAAAGAGCATGGAAGTCCAGTTCTAAAATATTTGACTGTCGCTATTCCCTCTGTATTCTATAGCTATATAGAATATATTGCATAGATTATAAGAATACTTATATACACACTAATAAACGGTAGAGGTTAGAGAAAGATTTTTATAAGTCGTACTTAATTCATTTATTTCACACTTAGGATTGAAAACCTTATCCTGCTAATGTTAATCCCAGCTTCGTAACCTATTATCTAGGGAACCATTTAAGGTGTCAGACTGAACATTTTACAGGATGTAGATGCATGAATTTTATCTCACTGGTCTAGTTTTATGAAACAATTTTGTTCATTAAGGAAGAGAGGCTCTTTTTACTGCCTATAGTAAATAGGGGAAGCTTTGTATTCCACCGGAAATACAATTTTAAGTAAAATACCACATATTAAAGATATTTACATTAAATATCAAAAGTATATCTTGAATTTTCTGGGAATAGCCTGTAAAATCTACTTCATTTGAAGAAAATTTTGTAAAATCTTGTATAACTGGTAAACGTTAAGAGAGAGACGAAAACGTACTACACAAAAATGTAGATTGCAGTAAAACACACAATTTATTTCAAATACTTTTTGTGACATAAAGCATTTCTGAGATATCCGTTATTAAAGGTTGGAATTCATTTCTTAGTTATTCTCTTAAGTCCCGTCAACATTCAGTTGTTTCTGGCGCTTGCATGGAAACAGTATGTAATTTTAAGGCAGCGTATAGCACCCAGTTGTTAAACATTTGACTATCGCTGTTCCCTTTGTATTGTAAGGAAATGTGTAATGTAGCTATTTCTGCAAAGGTTTATCTCGATTAAAACGTAGAGAGAGAGAGAGAGAGAAATAAGCTTTAGTAAGAATAAAGTGTATACCTACTAATAAATGAGAGGATAGAGAAAATCGTGTGTATGTATCACAACAGATTTTTTATTCATTACCTTTTAATTAAATTTTATCATTTCTTAATTTTTAAAATATAAGCAAGTTATTAAAGTAGCAAATGAATATCACCAATAAACTATTGTTTTATCTTATCAGAACTCCATTTAACTATCTTCAATCATTTCTGAGAAAACGGGTCTTTTATATCAGAAAATTTCATTCAAAGACAAAAACTGTTCAAAACAAAAACGGAAGGAAAAAACCTCGCAATTAGTTGAAAACAAAACATCACATTGCTTGGACATTCAGAAGCTGCCATATTTGGAAATGGTGCCATTTTGAAGATCAAAACTTTCCCTAAAAGATGAGATATGTGTGCGTTGTTATCCTTCTTATCGTTTGAGATTTAAATTTTAATAATCATGCAGCAGTAGTGGTGACGAATAAACAGACGACGTATTTGCTCGACTCAAAGTAATGGATGTGAACCGTTACTATGCTGGGTCGGCTCGAATGAGATAACTAATTACTCGATTGAGTCGGCTAGTTACGAGGGCGTGTCTCCATATTTTAGGTACTGCGTTTGAAGTGCTCGGAGTCTCGGCTGCTGTCGACTGATGATAATTATGTTGAGCATGAGATTGGATATGGAAACCTCAAGGACGTGCCACATACGCAGACTTAGTAAAAATGAAAACACTGATTAAGCGAATTTGTAGTATTTACTTTAGCTAAGCTTCAAGTGTAAATGTTGAGATTAGTAACAATAGCATTTTACAAAGATCAGTGTAGTGATGATTGACGTATTTCCACTGTATTGGATTTTCGGAGATTACTTCGCGCACACAATACTGCGTCGTCTCGCTTGTTCACTGAAGATTCTTCACTTGCAATTAACACTTTACTGGAAGTTTTCTTACTTCGCGACATTTCATTGTTTCTTACTATGCAGTTAATACTTAGTGCGGAATTATTTCTCTGAAGGCTTTACGTTCTAGCGACCGTAGTTTCTTGTTACCGTCGCGCACACGATATTTCCTTGTGTTAAATTTTGTACTGAAACTTAGCACGAAATGCTTTCGCGGAGTGTCGCAGGTTATGACCGAAAGTGAGTTCAACATAAGACTGAATTTTCTTCCCGGACCTTAGCTTATATAGTCTAAGAGTGTGGCGGTCCGAAATTCACTTTCAATTTTCTTATTGGTTGCCCAGCAGCACGATTTCTAAAATTTGAGAAATCTGGAGGACTTTTAGTTCCGTCCTACAGGCTCCTCCAAAGCCACATGATTTAGGACAATGGTGACTAGATGTGCTTGTGAATGTTTTGGGTGTTCCCCCAGCGTCATGCACTTGTGCCTCTCTAGCGCGTACAGTTTACAAAAAGTGTTTATAATTTTTCGAAGTTGTGAGACGAGCTCTCGCTAGTAAAATTCATGTCCAGTGGAAGTGTTATGTGTCTTGTACAAGAAAACATATCTAACATACAGTAAAATAACAGACATATAAATATAATTAACACTGTGATTACATCAAGAATACATAATATTTACATGTTTCTTAATAATGCAATGGTATGGCATTGTTTGGTACATAAAACTACCTCAAGTGTATCTCTGCCATTAAAACTTCAAACAATTCTTCGTGTATTACATTCTTCTTATTTAACTCTTTGTGCGACTTACACCCCGAAAGACTTATGAGCCAATGCCTTGTGTCGAGGAGCAAGCAAACTCTGGATCATAGCATATCCAGGATGAGTGATCAGTCCAATGCCTGTAGGGCGGTGAAGAAGAGAGAAATGACATGTACTGATGAAAGGGACATAAGACACAAGGGAACTACGCCCCCACGTGAACCAGGTGAGCGGGCGTCAGCCGAGTGACACTCCCACTCACGAGAGCTTTTCCATGGGTCGGCACCTGGTTGACTGATCCGTCCTCCCATGACAGGGTGAAAGTGGATACGCCACTTACGCGCGTCAACCCCCGAAAGGGAAGGCTACCGAATACCTCGGTAGGGCCGACATGATCTAGGACATGTCTACCGACTATGCAGGGCGGTACCGGAGGACCTTGAGGCGTCTCACAACCCCGCCTGGACGGAAACCGCCCAGACGTACCTAAGCTCCCATGGGTATCGGGAACCACTGCTCCGCCGATTCCAACCCAATCCGAACAACTCCCTATCGGGAGGAGCTGAATATTAGGCCCGGAGTACTTCTAGTGACGTCAGAAGTGCCACGAGTGCTCAGGGTCCGCAGCGCCCGCAACACGGCAGCTGAAGGAATCACCACCGCCCCCCTCCCCTTTAGGAGGATGAAAAGGACAATAGGAAATTCCACTGATCAAATTATCCAATCCAGCATTCGCCCAGCGAATGGAAACCGGGAAAAAATATTCGGTCACGTTAGTCGAGCTCTGGAATTTGAACCCGGGACCTCTCGAAATGCGAGTGGTACACGTTACCGCGGCGCCATATCGCCCAATTTCGTATATTACTTTAATCACATAAAAGTGCTTCTTCTGTTCACGTTACATTTCACACGATAATCTTATAGTCAAAGATAGTTCTAAACTAAGCAATATGGACTTGTTTGCATACACAATACGGAAAACTAAATACAGCTGTTTGTATATCGTAACTCACTTTTTATTAATAATGAACCCATGTGGTATAAAACAAAAATCGCCTAAGATACTTTATACATACAGCATGACATTTCAACCTCGGAAAAGTTAAAATATGTAACAATATATGTGTACCTCAATAGATTCTATACGTTTTGTGTTGTAAGATTTTGTATATCACTCGTTGTTTATCAATAAGTGAATAGCACAGGGTATTCACAGAAAATTCAACATGTACACTTATTATTAAGGCATATGACGTTTTAATCAAAATGTGCAGAGCCTTTTTTGAGAAAATCAACAATAATCATCAAATTTGGACGTAAATGATAGTTTGGAAGTTTACCTAAAAATCTTGGTGTCGCGCGCTTGGTAGATACTGACGTTTCGTTATCAACATATCGCTGGTTCAGTATTACAAGGTTGTATGTAGTAGCATGTAACTATTGAGAAATAAGAGTATGAAATTTCAGATTATGAAATTGAGCAGTGTGTTGATCCGGCCATTATTTTGTTTATTTTCTAAACAAATATAAAAATGTACATTATACCTACTATCAACTTCATAATAGTATTATTTTTGAAGATGTTATTTAATGTTATATTTCTACATAGAACCTTGTAATATTGAGCCAGCGATATGCTACACACACACAAATTAGATTTAGGATTCAAGCATAGATTTCTTCTACCTATGCCCTGGTCGGGATGCCCCCTGGAGGGTGGTATAAGATGAGAGGAAACAGAGGGCGGCTGGACTGAGGAACATGGCAGGCAGAGGCCAGGGTCCCTACCATTTACAGATTTAAACTCCCCGAAGGGCACTGCTGCAGCCGACTCCCCTCCCCCGGTCTTACATATCATCTGGGGGACCCGGAACCCAGAGAGCCCCCATTCCGGGGACGAAGATTTCCACAGAGCATCCTGTTCCCCTGCCATGCACACGCCGAGACCTCCTGCTGACACGTACAGTCCTGAAAGAGACTAGGCGGATGAAAGGTGAAGTGAAATGAGAATGGAGTGAAATGGGAGGACAGGAAATTCGGGAGACTTAATGATCCTTCCCAGCATGTGGACCGCAGACGTCATCGCCTGAGCCATCCCGCTCGGTCACACGCTCAAATACATTTTCCAAATATATTTACTTATTTATTTTTATTTCTGGACCTCTAACCCTCTAAATGATTTCATACGTTTAAAATATTGACAAACAAAATGCATGCCTTGAAATTTCTGTAAATGAACTGTGAACCTCGTTAGTGTCTTATTGGATTTCATATAATTTGGAAGAAATAAGAACATACTTCATGCCAGATAAAATTTTTTGTTACATTAGCTTTTTCTGAAATATTTAGTGCTGACTGCCACATCTTAATAGTGCCTTGAGTTGGCTAACAGCCGTTCCTTTGTATTACAGGAAGTTACAGAAAGAATTTTTGTAGAATATCACTTGCATCTACAAATTATACTCGTAAAATAAACTGTATTAAAATTTGATTTCATTTGTTCATAATTCAAACCCCAACAGAAGAATATAGAGATAATTTGTGTTACGCTGCAGGAGCATTTTATGTCTCTGGGTAATATTATTTAACTGATACCTACTATATTTGATAAATGTTTAACGTGCGTAAATAGAAAGTTAATTTATGTTGCATGATCTGTGGAACAACTAGGAAAAATCTTACAATGTTACATATCATCACGCAGAGGGGTTTTAGTAAGTAAACAGAGCAATCATGTTACCGCACTGTGTGTAGGTGACGTCACGTACTGTGATGGACACGCTCCTCCCCAACACAACAGACGATTTCGTTGCACTGTTCCATTTATTCGATGCATACATAGACTAGTGGAGAACTGTAGCAATATGTCTGAAGTAAAGAAGAGTTCATACATCACAATATGCATCGTTTATAGCGGAATTAGACGTAGAACACTTCAGCACAAAGGGTGAAACCATCAGACGTAACATTAGAGCTCACGGGACTTTCAAAACATCTTGTTAAACAACGTGTAATTCAATGAAATACAGGGAACATGTGGCATTGTTAGAAAAGAACAATGAGAAAAATGGGCTTTCAACCTCTCCATCCCCAAATCGATCAGAATTTTTCGAGGATCTGTGCCATAAGCTAATAAGATCATATATTGCTTTAAGAAACCTTACAGTTAAAACAATTAACTTTATTGCACACCAGGAATCGCTAAGCATACGTTGTTTTTCTTTATTTTTCCTAATATTAGGAATATTTCCTAATATTCCTTGACTCTGAAGTAGGGTGTACCTATACTGTCTTGAAGCTTCACATCATATTTGTTTACAGAGAACACTACAAGACCACAAGTGCTTTCAGATTCTCTCGCAACCAACACTCGGTGCGTTACTAACTTGATGGTTTACTTACTAAAAGCCCCCTGCCTGCATATCGCATATCAATGCAGGGAATGGAAAGGCCAGGTTAAACCTGAAGAAAGACAAGGCCCAATCTGGTATACTGATAGTTCTAAAATCAGATTTGTGACGGGGTCTGGACTGTATGACCGTGGTACCAAGCTTTCATTTAGCTTGTGCGAATACCCCAAGGTCTTTCACGCTAGCTGCTATTTTAGCTAGTGCTTGGAAGAGTGCAAGAAGTGCAAATAGACAGATTCTTACACTCTCTGATAGTCAGGCAGGCCTGAAGACTCTGCACTTGGTTAAGCCCAGGCTGGTTTTAGAATGCTGAGAGTCCCTGGCGGCACTAGGCACCCACAATTCATTTCAGTTGAAGTGGGTGCCGTGGCATATGGGGATTCTGGGTAATGAAGAGCAGATGAAGCTGCTAAGAAGGGAGCTGAGTAACCATTTTTTGGACCTGAAGCAGCGCTTGGGCTGTCATCAGGCCCAGTTAGGAATACCCATACGTACAAAAGGCAAGAAATTACCAATATTCATAAATATGTATGTTAGTTTTATTAAACACTGCATACTTAGTTCTATGTAGCTTTCATAGAATATCTATTTGCACTTGAACGCCATACATTAATTCTAGATACATTTATGTCAAGTCTTAAACCTATTTACTTTCTAGTATAAATTGAGTCCGATTTACCTTCCTTTCAAGGGCTACTTTGTGATTAGTACCCTTGCCCTTTGGCTTTAAATTAGCCCTTATGCTTTTTCTTCCGTTTCCACTTCCCTGATTCCCACTTTCTTATTATTCTCCTTTCTCTTGCCCTTCCTGCTTCTTTCCTTTTACACTTTCCTTAAGCATTATCCCTTGATTTTCTTTGAAAACTCCCCATATCCTTGATTCTTCTTCCTCCCTTAACTGCTAATATTTTTATAGCCACAATTTCCTCGCCTATTTTGTCCATTTGGATCCAAAACATTGTGTCTCCACTTCTCTAACGCTTTATATTCTACCAAATAAAGTATCTTTTCTCCTTTTCTCCTCATATGACACATGTTCCCAATTCACTCCCTCTTAACCCGCTAAGGAACATTGCTCCTGTTCTCACCCACGCTAAACCTCCCCGTTCCTGTCTGCTATATAATCAACATAACCTTCTGTCCCCAATCTCTCTTAATTGTTTCATATAAACTTAAGGACTTTTCATTTACAAGGCTTCCCCAGATTTCTTGTTTCCATATATCTACTATCCTATTTCTCACTTTTTCCAAAATATGTTATAATTTTTTCCCATTAGTAGCCAAATATCTCCCATTCATATCTTCTCCAACTGTGTAACTATCCCTGCCCACCAGCCATTTTTATTTCAAATTATCTTCTGTTGATTCCACAATTTTTTAATAAATCTTGGTCATGTCTTTGAAGTTATTTCTACCAGTATTTCAGGATTCTTTCCATAATTATTCCCTATTCTTCCTAATTCTACCAATTCTACTTCTCTTAATTAATCCAAAACTTCCTTATAAAATAATCCACCGTTTTGCCTAATTCTGAAGCTCCCATATTTCTACAGCACACAACATTTTTTTTATTCTACCAGTGCTTCGTACATCCTTTCAAACCATTTAAAATTCATTTACAATTCGTAATTATATATTCTTAAATCTGTAATAACAGCTCCGCCTTTTGTTATCACTTTCTTACCACGTGCTTCACACCCACCATTATTACCTTATATTACTCCTAAATAATCAAACTCCTTTACTACCTCTAACTGTTGTCCATTCACATACCAATGTTCATCTTTTTACTTTCTCTAGTACGTTAATAAGTAGGGGAAGTGTTTCATTTCACCCAAAAATTCGATATCGAGATACATACTTTGAGGCCGCGAATCCAAAAACGCACTCTTAGTAAAAGGTCCGTGTGTGTTTCTGTATGTGTGTCTGTGATAATATTTAGGTACAGTATCTTTCAAAGGTGCGACACGAAGAATTTGAAGAAAATTCCTTCATCCCAAACTACCCTTTACATTGAACATTTTTTGAAAATTTTGACTTTCTCAAAAATTGCTCTAACGATTTTGAATAAGGTGTCATATATTTAAGATATTTTCATGACAAAATTTATATCTTGTATGTTCTGGTAATGTCCCCAAAAGTCCTCTTCTTTTGGAATAAATTCTGCATAAATGGTAAACCGTAACAGATAGACAAAATTTTATTACACAAAAAATGTAGAGCCCGTTAAAACACACAGTTTACATCATATACATTTTTTTGTCGACTGAACCATTTCCGAGATATTCTTCGATACTTGTTTGAATTTTCTAATACTTGTGCTTTTTCTGAAATGGAAATTCGTTATTCGTTTTTTCATGTGCTGGACAAGCAAAGAGAATGAAATGCTCCACATAGCAACCAGCTCTTAAAACATTTGACTATCGCTTAAAGCCTACCATATTCCACTTGTACTTACAAGAAAATTAGCAATACGTTAATTTCTACAAGGTTTATCTCGATTAGCATGAAGCAGATGCATAATAAACGTTTGTAAAAATAGCTTGTACAAGATTAAAGTTGTGAGAGTAACACATCCGATTTTTTAGTTTATTTGCTTTTTGGAAAACTAACTTTTGATTTATTCATATTTACTCGAATTCTCCATTCTATGTGGAGCTTTTATAGCTCTAAGATCATTTAATCACTTCATATAGCGGTTTAAATTTCTACAGGTATCCCTAGCTGCCTAGGAAACTGAAGTAAAAGGAATATGTTTTTACTACATTAAATTAGACAAGTGATTCAGGAGCGACTTCAGAAATCCTCAAATTGCAGAACAGTATAAAACGACGAAGAAGATCCTGTATGTCTTTTAAAAATAGTATAAATAAAAAATTAGTATTATTTTACCATTACAAATGTGAATTCTATTTACTCGAATTTTCATTTGAGGGAACATCCTCATTTTAAAATTGTTCAACATGATATATCTTTCGTATAAATGTATGAAATGCTTCCTTGACATGACAAAATGATACGATAATTTCTGCTTAAAATGCTTAGTTGTATGTTATTAAATCAGAGCTGCATTCATAGCGTGTGAACTTTAAGCAAACAATTATTGTAGTCTCATATTTACTCTATTTTCTCCCAAACTAGCGGAAAATAAAAAAATTGATCTCTATAGTTTATTAATATACTATTAAAGAGTTTAATTATAGAGTACCTTGAGGCACTAAGTGAGCAAATATATAGGGTGGACCATTTAAGTTGAGACTGTACAATATCTCCAAAACTAGGCGTTGTAGAAGTAAATGTCTTTAATATAAGTTGCTTGATATTATGGGTGAAAGTAAATGCCATTTGTCGTGTCGTATTTGGAGGACGCTATGATAGTCATTTTACAGTCAATTGAATTTTTTTACACAGGAACCTACAATTAGGGTCAAGTTAAATTGACTCTAAAATAACCATCATAACGTCCTCCAAATAAAACACGACTAATGGCATTTACTTTCTCCCATAATATCAAGCAATGTTTATTAAAGACATTTCTTTCTACAACACTTAATCTTGGAAATATTGTACAGTCTCAACTTAAATGGTCCACCCTATATGTTAGGATTCTAAATAAAATATAAAATTAATCATAGCTGAGCAAGAGATAAATTTATTCCTATTATGAAGACGAAGATTACAATGAATAAGGGTTTGTTAAATTAAATACCGAGAATGATATTAAGTTTTTCAAAAAATAATTTCATAGTTTGAAGGAATTTTCTAAAGTATTAAAAAAATTCATAAAAAGATTAATATATCCGGAACTGTTTTAAATATATGGTGAAATAAAAATATGTACATATTAGATATTAAATCATAATTGCTGTATTAAAATTTCAAATAAGTAGTACTGAAATTGAGAATTTTAGAAATTGCACTAATGGAGAGCCTTTAGCTGGCAGGGAGAACATGGGAAATGCTGGAACTCATCTGTAGATTTCAGGCACTTCAAAGTTTTCGTACAGAATTGGACAGATGCAGGTCGCGAGAACTGCTAACATTAAGCGTAGATCAACCGTCAGGACACCTGTACAGTATGGGACAGCAAGTGAATCCTGTCTGCAGATGGTGTCAACAGGCAGATGATACAGCTGCCCATCTTGGTTACTTAATCTTACTTTTTATGAATTTAACTCAGATGAAAGAAAAATTCAACCAATGCATCAAAAATACATTTTCCAGCATTTACTCTCCATAGAGCTCTCATTTTTGGCAGTCAGTTTCCAAAATTTGATTTGGTTCATTATGAATGTCAGACTTATGAATTGATAATAGGAATGGGGATGCGCTATAGACATGCAAAGGTCGCAGTGCAGGGCAGCGTTGCCCCCTCCGTCAAACGAAACTAAACAAGACACAGTCTCTGCTTAAAATGGGTGGAATTGCGCTATAATGGACATTTGGTCTAGAGTAGATGCAACAGTTTAAGGCATCTACAGGTGGGTCGTCCTGAAGACACTGCGAATCATGCTTACCCTTCCTACCAGTGTTGCCAAATGTGGTACATCTTATGCACCTGAACTGAGAACACGATCTTTATTGATCACGCTCGAATAAATGTTTTAAAAAGATAGATACCATGTTATAATTAGACAGAATTTCATTCTCTGATCATAGACGTACAAAAAAGTTCTATCTCTATCACGCTTAGAACGCGAGTTATATGCATATTTTATGCTCACATATTATCGTCACTCAATATTCATTCAATATTGAAAAGCCTGAAAGACACACCCTTTCCCTCGTCACAATGTTTATCTCAGATATAAACATACAGTATACCAGGGGTGATCAGAAACTAAGGTTACAAGGCCTGAAACTTTCGTAAAGTTCATGGATTGTTGTACGGCCTGGAACTTTTACATCTGGAAATCTTTCTGCAAATCGTACTTTCACTTGGCGAGCTGACTGAGTTAACACATATGAATCATAAATAAATACACGCTGTGCAGTAGAAAACATATACTGAGCCATAATATACTTTGTGACTAAGTACAGGAGAAAATAATAAATAACTCTTAATAACTGAACTACGTCACATTACCGTCAACTCAATACTGCACTTCACACTGCAGAGCAAAACCACGTCAACAGTGTGACCTTGTTTATAGCAGCAGTTCGTTTTCATGTTTCCACACGCCCAGTGGAAAAACACCGCGCAGCCGGTTCGTAGTTTCTTGACTCCCCCGTTATAAGAAGGGTAGATTGAAATGGGTACGTGGACGTGGATGGAAGTTATGCACGTTGCATATGGTAGCGTGAAGGAATACAGGCTACAGAAACATGCAGACTTTTCAAAGGAGGCAGATTAAATAAAGGGAAACATAATACATCATAACTGGTCGCAGTGCACAGGACATTTATTGCTTTCCCTTGCCTTAAATAAAAAATTAACTTAAATAATCACATTTCCACACCCTATATAAACCTAACGCTTCAAGAGTTTACATCAATTTAAAATCCTCCATAACTTTTTTAAAATCCTTATGGTTAAATCCGTAATAAAGGGGATATTTATAAATCTAGCCTTATATTTTACGTCGCTGGAAAGGGAAAGCCTCTACTATAAAATAATCCTGTTTTTCGCTGCAGCTCGTAAATATTCGGCGACAGCAAGGCAAGGCACACACACAGCGGTGCATTGCATTACGATGATGGATGCTGCGTAGAGAGTATCACGTTGTAAGATCGTGAAGAACGAGTTATTGCAGCGGTAGTGTCCCATTTCAGATTTTGTTCATTAACAGTGATGAACGACACACTTCTATGGCCAGCGTGACTCAGTGCAAAAACCATTCAACTCTTGCTATTCAATCCTCTCGGGAACGTAGTTGACTTGTTTCACTGCAGGAGGTAGTATTAGCGCTATAGCTACTCTAAGGGCGGCATGCACCAACCTAGAGTAAGCTCTACTTTCGTAGTAAACTACTTCCGAAGCATTTTACTCTTTTCAGGTGCTCCCAGATTAAATTACCGCAGAAGTAAATGTCGGAGAACACCGTCATGTTACTACGGAATTAAATAGAGCACAAATATATGTTAGAATTTACTCTTGCGACCTGGATGGAGTAATTAATCTGACGATTGAACTAGAATACCGTATCATATTTGGAGGAAGCTATTGTGATGTATTCATGTATTGTTTGGATTACAATGATGGCTCGGTGAAGAAAACACGATTACTTAGGTTACGTGATGATCTCGACGAAGAAAACGGGAATGTCATAGTGGTATGCGAGAACCATTTGATATATAAAGAGAAAGAGAGAGAGAGAGAGTTCAACAAACGTTTCGGTATTAGGAAAGAATCCTTTACATGCCTTTTTAACCTGCTTGGAGATCATTTACAACAAAACTCAGACAAGAATTCAGCTCTATAACCCAAACTGCAATTATTGTTATGCGCCCTACGAGTGTTTCGTACTGGTACATTTCAGAGACTTAAGCCGGCATTACGGTGAACTTAACATATCGTAAAGTTTAACACTGTATTAAATGCTATTTAGGATTGACTTAACGTGACGTAACTTAAGGGTTTGGCAATGGCAAACTTTTCCTTCCCGTTTGATGTCACATGGTAATTAAAACCAATTGAAGTGAAGCACTAGCTGGAAGTAATAAAAGAACCATCCATCAACAGTCATTCCAATGCATGCAATTAGACCTTTATTTTACATTAGTGTTTCTTAACTTCATGTCACGTTAAGTAAAATTCATCGTAATCTCAGCATTACAGGTGATTTTATAAACAAACATCCACCATGCGTCTGCTGGTTATGTATATCACTGCGTTGTTAGAGCACTTCTGAGGTTAAGAGCAAGTTACATATCTACACATATAAGTATACACGAGTGTTCAGAAACTAAAAGACAATTCTGCTTCACTTTTGCAGATTTCCCACACATTATGGGTGGAATTGACTGCGCGCATGTTACTATTTTATGCCCATCGCGAATATGGTGAATTTTTCCGAAATCGGAAAGGGTATTTCTCCATCAACACGCAAGTGATCTGCGATGCAAAATGAAGATTAGAAACATTGTTAATTTTAAGCTGCTCTTCAGCACGTTACCCATTGCTCGAAGCATTAAACTCGTCCGTCACAACTCATATTGTTTAAGTGCATTTTATTTATCTCTGGCAAACACACATTTATCTCTTTCCTGACTTTTCTCCCGCTTTTTCCTATCGCACATAACCTTATCCATGATCGCGTCAAGTAAATCGCGCAAGCAAAACAATGCCACAGGGAATTTTTTAAATTTGAGGTTTATTTATGAACGCTCTTTAACTGTTGTGGTCCTTAGCGTCCAATTCTATATTGAGCATAAAAGACGGGTAATTTTTCTCAGAGGCCTAAGATTATCAGCCTTGAGGTTCTTTTACGTGCCGTAAATCTACGATACGGGACCACCGGCATTACTTCCCTTCCAAAGGAAGCCACTGGGAGTAATGAGCTCTTACTTCCGTAGTCGTAACTAAAAGATTAAATTGTAATTTAGCTCTGCAACGTTACTTCCGGAGTGAATTGCTCCCGCAGTAGCCTACTTTCTTATTACGGGCTTCTTTAGTTGCTAAGTTACTTCCGAAGCACTTTACTCCAATATGGTGCACGCTGCTCTAAGACTAGGCTATGTTATGTATGCCATTCCTGCTTATGGGGTGAATCTCTACACGTGCTTAGTAATTAGACAAATGTGTATTGTATCTAAAAGTTGGATATCAAGATTTCAACGAAAATACATATTTTTGGACCCCCTGTGTGTCTGCGAATGCTATAACTCAAAGTAAACGCCTGATAAATACAGCGTGCCCATAAAAATACTGTCATACTCCAAACTGGCACAACGTCGCCTTGTTAATCGTATTTAAATGAAATTGGGATATTAGAAAGAACAACTCATATTTTTGTGCGTGTCAACAATAGACAACAATGGACAACACTGGGCGGGATCGTGGGAATCAAACACAGAAACTAAATTCACTCACGTTTGTGATTAGTCAATATGGGTTCATTGTTGGATATTTAGCAGGCAGGTTACATGTGAATGTTTGCTTTTAAAATTGTGTTGCTATTAAGGAATCTTTAAGGAGTTATGACGAACCCACAAGAACGAAGTTGGTGTGTTTTGGAATTTCATAGCACGCAGAGTCTGGTGTAGATTCAGCATGCTTTTAGGTGAATCTTTCAACATCAAGCTCCTACACACACGTCAATTTTGAAGTGGTACCGTGATTTTGTGGATCGTGACTGCATGTGTCATCAAAAGAAAGGCCATTAAGGGAGACCATCTGTCAATGCGGGAATTGTGGAACAAGAAGTCTGTCCGTAGAGCTAGTCAGCAGTTAAACATCCTAAATCCACCCTATCTGAGATTCTGCGTATGCGACTGAAGTTCCACCCTTACAAACTGCAATTACTGCATAAGTTGAAACCTGATGACCCTGGAAAACGATTAAGATTTCTCTGAATATTTATTGGTACTAATGGAGGATAATTAAAATCTGTGAGAAAAAATAATTTTTAGTGATGCGGCAACATTGCATGTTAGTGGAAAAGTGAACAAGCATAATGTATTTGGGGGAGTCAGAATCCACATGGCATTTGACTGTTGAAAGACACTCCCCTAAAGCAAATGTCTTTTGTGCCGTATCGAAACGTCAAGTTTATAGCCCATTTTACTTTCGAGAGGCCACTGTCATGGGCCCAACTTCTCTTAGAATGTTCACTGAATGGTTATTTCCACAATTTAAAGAAGAAGGCAACGAGTTTTTTTCAACGGGACTGGCGCATCTCCTCACTGGCATTTACATGTTCGGGAACACCAGAATGAGCGCTACCAGGAAGATGGATTGGAGGTGCCGGAAATGATGATAATGTCTTCTAGAAGTGGCCACCGAGGTAGCCTGACTTGACGGCCTGTGAATTCTTTTTATGGGATTACATAAAGGATTGTGCCTATGTACCCCATTGTCTCAAAGCCTGCAAGAAGTGCAACTTCGTATCATTGTGCCATCCACTCCATTTCATCAGATATGTCGGAGCGTGTGTGACGTGAATGGGAATATTGCTTTGATGTCACTCGTGGGGGCCACATCCAATGTCTATGAGGCATAGTAAAAATATTTGAGGTTTTCTTTCTAATGTCACCAAAGTATGACATTTTTCTGGACACACACATTTAAGTTCAGTATCTTCCAAAGATGCAACACTAAGATTTTAAGGAGAATCCCTACGCCCTAAACCACCTTTCACGCGGAAAACTTTTCGTTATATTTGATTTTCTGAAAATGGCTTTACATAATGATTTTAACTGAAATACCAAATATTTAATATAATGTATATCTGTATGTTTTTTTTTTCAGAATATTCTCTTCATTCGGAAGGGATATTGTATACCTTTACCTTCTCTACCACTTACCTACTAGGTAGAAGTGCTACATTCCTCCCAAAAATTCTATACCGTGGTTTTACCGGAATTACATATTTTGAGGCCTCCTGAATTCAGTGAAAGCATGTTTAGAAAAAAAGTGTGTCGGTATGTGAACAACATAACTCAAAAACGAAAAGTCGGATAGATACCAAACTTGGCTTCTAAGTTCCAAAGATGCGACAAGAAGACTTTCAACAAAATCCACCCCACACCAATTATTCTTTAAAGGAACATTTTTCGAAATTTTGATTTTCGCAAAAAACGGCCCCAACGAGTTCGATTAAAATGCCATATATTAAAGATATTTATCTACATGGCAAATGAAATTTATATGTTGAATTTTCTGCAAATGCCTGTTAAGTGCTCTTCATTCGGAAGCAATTTTGTATAATCTTGTGTACGTGAAAACGTTAAGTAATACAAGAAAAAATATGTAGATCCGTTTAAAACACATTTATTCAAAATAACTTTTTTGTGGCATAAGCCGTTTCCGAGATATCCGTTATTAATGGATCAATTTGTTTTCAATACTTTATCATTAATTTTAACTCCTGTCGATTTTCAATTGTTTATGTCGTCCTCCGTGGACTAATGGTACCGTGCTAGCCTCTAGTTCCCAAGGTCGCGGGTTCAAACCCGGCGGAGGGCGATGGATTTTTTCGGGCGTAAAAATCTTTAGCATGGCTTCTTTCGGAAGGGAAGTAAAGCCGGTGGTCCCGTGTAGTAGATTTACGGCACGTAAAAGAACCTCAAGCCTGATAAAAAAGGCCTCTGAGCAAAATTACCGGTCTTTCACGCCCAATATGGAATGGAACGATAAGAACCATAGTAGTTAAAGAGCGTCCATAAATAAAAAAAACTCAACTCAATTGTTTATCGCGATGTCATGGAAACAGTATGAAATTTTAAGGCCGGTGTAAAGCGTCCAGTTCTTAAACATTTGACTAACGCTGTTCCCTTTGTGTAATGTAGTTATTTCCGGAAATGGTTTTCTGGATTAAAGTAAAGTAGATAGAAAAACAAACTTTCGCAAAAATAGTTTGTGGAAGCGATGTAAAAATAAACGATAGTAGGTATGAAAACTAATTTAAATATACACATCAGAGTTTTAATACTCTCCTGTATATAGTTCAGATGTTTCGCTGCAAGAGAGTAATGATACAGCTACTATAGAAGCTAGGCTTCATTCGTGCTTACGGGGCGAACTGCTTTTTTACTTCTTATACCACGAACATAGTACCTACGTACTGGTGGTACTAGCATTCCATCTAAAAATTCGATAGCGAGATTTCACCGAAATACACATTTTGAGGTTACTTGAATAAAAAAGTAGAAAAAGGTGTTCCTAAGAACAGCATACTAAAAACAAAAAGTTGGTTCAGCGTTTTCCAAAGTTGTGAAACGAAGGTTTGCAAGCAACATCCCTCAACCTAAATTATCCCTTAGGGAGAGAAATTGCTTTTATGATTTATTATCTAAAAAATGTCTGTGACGATTTTAATTAATTTGCTATATGTTTGAGAGATTTAAATGACTAATAAAATGCTTGTCTCAAATTTTATGGGATTAGCCGGTGAAATCCACTCCATTCTGAAAAAGCTTTATATACTTTTGAATAACTTGTAAACTGTAACTGATACACAGAAACAATACACACAACTGCAGCTCTCATTAAAACACACAATGTATGTCAAACTGTTTTGAAGCATTTTCTTAGTCCTTATTCGTTTGAATTTTCCAATACCTTATTTTTCAAATCCCGAGTCGACTTTCTTCTCGTCAACACCCAGAGTGGAATTTCAAAACCATTACTTAGTGACCCGCCGCTTTACTTTCTCTAACACGTAAATACTAGGTAGAGAAGGTATTGCATTCCTTCCAAAAATCTGATACCGAGATTACACCGGAAATACATGTTTTGAGGCCCCTGAATACAGAAACAGCTGTTTACTTTCTCTACTACTGTCCATTCCAAGCCTTTCACTGAAAACAAACTCTTTGCATTATCTGCGCCAAAATAGTTCGCAATCCCCGCCCCTAATGGCTGCATTTTGAACATCGTTTCAATCTGTAAAAAGGGCCCTGCGTGACAATCATAGTTCAAATTGCAACCTGAGGTAACAATCGATTTTATAAGTATGCGGAAATGGACATTTTACATACGTTAATCACAATCCTCGGGCAAAATTGCAACACCCAAATCCAGATCCTCCGAAGATGACTCAGCTGTCATATTGGAATCAGAACTACTCTCCAATATAATGACAAACTTATCCACAATTCCACAGCACTGTCGCACACGAAAAAGTTCCAACATTTTATCTCTTCTATGTTCTGTTATGTCTGTTTATATTCCATGCTCGCTTTGGTTACACTTCTCACTGAAACGCCTGTAAAATCCGATATTAGTTTCGTAATATGCACTAATACAAGTGCCGGGTATTTTTCTAATTGGGATTTAAATATATGAAGAGCTGTTTGTTTTTCACCACTTTTTAACTGTTTGCGGGTTTTGTGTTTGAACAGTTTATTCGCACTACACGGGCTCTGCCATGTGAACTCAAATACCAACTGACTAAATCACAAGCTTTGACCTAAGCTTAGCATCCGTGTGTTAGCGTATTATGAATGACTGTTCGCTTATCATATTTCTGTGTTACGCAAAGTGTTTATTTGGTACTCAGATAGCACCTCTGGGAATTAATTGCTGAATTTCTTGTGTATGCAAGAGAATGGCAGTGATGCATACAGTTGGTATTAACAAGCAAGATACTCTCGGCGTTAGCGCAACAGAAGACAAAAATCATATTTTGTAATTTCTTAACAATTGGTTTATATGCATTACCTTTAGCAATGAGTTCCTATGATAACCGCAATAAAATGTGCTGCTCTATACCTTTCCTGCTCTAATATTTCATGATACAATACATGTATTAAGGAACTATTTACGTTGGCGTAAGAGTGTGTTCACGTGCTTTTGTTTACATCAGAGGGAACTCTGGTTAGGAATGGACAGTATGTACAGTAAGTAGAGGAAGTATTGGAATTAACTGTTCTTCCACACAAGCCGTGTGTTGGGCAAGCTTCCTTGGTTTTCGGTGATGGCATTGAATGTTTTTAGTCATCTGATTCTACCTTTCCACGGGAAGTGCTTCATTCCACCCAAAAATTCGATTCCAAATATCACCAGAAATACGTGTTTTGAGGCGTCCTGAATCCAAATAAGCAATTTTTGGAAGCATGTCCGTGTGTGTGAGATTGTGTGTCGGTGAACGGCATAAATCAAAAATGAAAAGTTAGATAAATACCAAACTTGGTACTTGGATTCAATACCTTCTAAAGATGCGAAACGAAGATTTACAACAAAATCCCCCACCCCTAACTACCCTTTAGATGGGACATTATCCGAAATTTTTGGTTTTCTAAAAATGGCTGTACTGATTTTAATTAAAATACCATATATGAATGATATATACATGACAAATAAAGTGTATATATTTTGAATTTTCGGAATATAACCTATGAATTTGTATTATATTGTATAAATGCAAAACGTTAAGCGATGGACGAAAACGTAGTTCACAAAAAATTCAGATCCCTTTAAAACACGCACTTTATTTTATTAACTCTTTGTGGCTTTAGCCATTTCTGAGATATCCGTTATTAATGTTCGAATTGTTCAATACTTTGCCATTATTTCGAAGTCCTTTCAACATTCAGTTGTTTCTCGCGATTGCATGGAAACAGTATGGAATTTTAAGAGCAGAGTGTAGTGTCCAGTTCTTAAACATTTGTCCGTCACTGTTCCTGTCACTGTTCCCTCTATGTATAACGAATGTGTAATGTAGCTATTTCTGCAAAGATTTATTTAGATTAAAATGTAGCAGATGGAAACATTAGCTTGAGTAAGAATAATTTGTGCACCCAGTAATAAACGATAGAGGATAGCGAAAGTCATGTGAATGTATCACATCAGAATTTTAGAAAAAGGTCCGTATGTGTGTGAACAGCATAAATTATCAACGAAAAGTAGGACAAACACCTGATATTTAGGTTCAGTACCTTCCAAAACTGCTATACAAAGATTTTAAACAAAATCCCCCCCAAACTATCATTTACATGGAAGGTATTTCACAATTTTTTATTTTTTAAAAATTACTATTTTGATTAAAATACCACATATTAAAGAATTTACATGACAAATAAAATGTATACCTTGAATTTTCTGGGAATAGCGTATAAAGTTCTCTTCATTCGGAAGGAATTTTGCATTATCTTGTATAACTGCTAAATGTCACGCGATAGATGAAAACGTACTACCCAAAATATGTAGAGCTCTTTAAAACACACGATTTATGCCAAATAATTTTGTTTATAGCCTAAAAATTTGTGAGATATCCGTTATTAATAGATCGAATTGTTCAATACTTTGTCATTCTTTTGAAATCCTGTCTCCATCCAGTTGCGTCTCGTCATTGCACAGAATTTCAAGGTCACCATATAGCGTTCAGTTGTTAAACAATTGACTATTGCTATTCCCTTCGTATCTACAACAAAGTGTTTAATGCAGCTATTTCTGCAAAGATTTGTCTCGATTAAAATATAGTAGATTTAAAAATAAACTTTATTAAGATTAGTTTGTACACCCGCTAATAAACGATTAGGGTAGAGGAAGTTATGTGAGTTTGTCACGTCATATTTTTAAAGATTTAACTATGGTTCCAACTTCTTTGTAACAAAACATGTAATAAAGCATTTCTGCAAACATTTATCTCAGTTAACTAGTAGATAGTAGAATTCGGTTTTTTAGAAGAGTTTGCATAAAAATTAGTAGAGAAAGTGGTGTGAATATAACACATCAGAATTTTTGTTATTCTTGGGGAATTTGAGAAACTGATAAAGATGGATATTTCAGGTCACATGTGCCTAATAACAAAATAATTGAAAAAGCCAAACTATGCAATTAGAGAAGGTATGGACTACAATCATTTCGATGTTTTACATTCACCTTACATAAAAGATAAGTTAATATATGCATTTTGGCTTAAGCTACTATACGCAGATTTGGTGCAGTAGAATTCATAACACCGTTTCGGTTTATTAATAAAGTTAAAGCGCCAAATAGAGGCTGAAAACCATGCTAAAGTATTCACATCATAAGCAAACCCATCTAGTATAAAGATAATTATGAATTTCAAATTCTCTGAGCTTAAAGCTTCGGAGTAGCTGAGTGGTATTATTGTAAATTGTTCAATATCACGAATGAGGTTTTTGAATCTTATAAAGCAGTCCAACGTTTATTTCCATTTTACTCCATTGTTATACCAATGAGGACAACAGAGGTGGTTTACAGCTGTTGTCAGGTGTAGTTTATCCTATGGGGCAGAAACTTTGGGATGGCAAAATACTAAAAAATTTAACCAAATTCAGATGCATTTTATAAAGAAATTTTGAAGAAGTTTTGTTTCGTTATTGTTATTGTTACATAGTTTGCCCCACGCTTTGGGAGCCAATTTGAATAAGTAGGTTTGTTGCTGCTACATATGGAAAGCCGATTTGAAGGAGATCTATTGTAGTTCAACTGTTGGGGAGCCGAACTTGTAGTGGTTGCAACCGCACGAATTGTAAAAATTTTCCGGTAGCCTTCGCTCCAAAAAAATGTACTTTCCGGCGGCTTTTGCCCCAAGTTTAAAAATATTAACTTTGTAATTTGACTGTTTCTTTAAATATTATATATTTATGTTTGCCTCGGCTGCGTCAGAATTATTGTCAGACATGTTTCTGTTAACAGGGCGTGATGCGGCTGAAGAATGTAGGCTTACACAGATTATAATTTTTAATTCACTTCTTTTTTATTAATTCTTGACACGATTTAAATAACACTTCAGTGATGCAGAGAGCTGTGAGATTCTTTAATTAATTACTTGCACTTTTTAACACGTAAGACTACTTTCGTCCCACACGAATACGTATTAAATTTCTCGAGGATACATCTCGCATCCGGTTAGAAACACTGTCTGCTACCAACGCATCCAGTTATGACCACTGTCTACAAGCAACTGACTTTATTTCTACCGCCACATTTGTAAATTTTGCTGTATTTCCGTTTCTAATTGGCTAATCCTACTCCAATAGAATACTTTTCTTTAACTTATGCTTCTTTCTGGTTATTGATTGGCTATTTTATAAACTGTCACAAAAATTACATTATTGCTTCCAAGAATCACAAGTAGTATTGTTAAACTTTCAAATTCATTATTGCCTCAAGGTTACCTCATTGTTAGTAACTTTTAACCTATTATTCTCACAGCTCCTACATTATTAAATTACGTAATATATTCAGCTAACATTATTACAATGTATACAATAATATAAACATATACAGTGACAGTAACAGGCATACACTTTTCATATATTGTTACATGCACATATTGCTTTAAGGCTGGCTGTTATTAAATTATGTATTATATAATTTGACTAAAATCATTTAAGTGTTAAAATAGTGCCTCAATTTCTATAGGTACGCCGCCACCACTTACTGCAAATTGTGGGGTCCTTAGAAATTGGCTTATACAATGAAACCATACTTTTAAAAATAAGGACAGTTAAATGCTGGTACGGGGAGATCAGGAGCTTCTGCTTGCGGTACGTTTTAGGAAGCAAGAACGTGAAGGGTAGGATACGTGTTGGGCAGCGAAACTGCGACTGCGTGACACTGACAGACAAACATTGGAATCGCGGTGTACGGATAATATTTCAGTGTTAAATAGCTAGGGAAGGGAGGCCTTTTCAGATGGCTGTGCAAGAGAACAAAAGTTTATCGTGACTACGATTGGGCGCCTTGAAAGGTAAAAAATCTTATGTGTTACACTCACATGACTTCTTCTACTCTTCTACAAACTAGTTTTACAAACGCTTATTCTCCATATGCTTCATGTTAATCGAGATGTTAATCTTATTGCTACTTTTGTTGTAGATGCAAGGGGAATTGGTAGGCTTTAAGCAGTAGTCAAATATTTTAAGAGCTGGTTGCTATGAGAAGTATTACATTCTCTTTGAATTACCAGGACAAAAGAAATGAATAAGGAATTCCCATTTGAGGAAAAGTATAAGTATTGGAAAATTTAAGGGAATAACAAGCAATAACTAGAAAAGGTTCACCCAACAAAAAATGTATATGACATAAATTACGTATTTTAACGCGATCTACACTTTTGTGTAGTAAAATTTTGTCTATCGCTTATGGTTTACCAGTTATGCAAAAGTCGTTCACAATGAAGAATACTTTTGGAGACATTTCCAGAAAATTCAAGCTATACATTTCATTTGTCATGAAAATATCTTAAACATATGATATTTTAATCAATATCGTTAGACATTTTTGAGAAAATTAAAATTTTTGAAAAATATTCCATGTAAAGTGTAATCTGGGGTGGGGGAATTTTCTTGAAAACCTTCGTGTCGCATCTCTGGAAGATACTGAACTTAAATACCCAGTTCGGTGTTTATCCAAATGTTCGTTTCTGAGTTATGCTCACAGACACACAAACAGACAGACACACACACATACACACACACATATATTTCCAAAAATGCTTTGTTTGGATTCAGGGGGTCTCAAAACATATATTTCCTGTGAAATCTCGGTATCGAACCTTTTAGTGGAATACAATACTTCCCCTACTTACTATACGTAGTAGAGAAAGTAAATATTAATTGATAACACTGGAGTAAGAATTTGTGTCCACTCTGTGTTTTTGTGGGGAAATATGGAGTCATATTCAGCAGAGTGCAGAGAAATAGAATTATTAATATAGGTGTTTACCATCACACTTTCTGAAGTCCAATAAGGGAATGAAGTCTTGCTTGAATGTAATGTTGGACGCTAGGTTTCACAAAATGGGGTCATTCGGAAAGGAGGTTAATGATGATGATGATGATGATGATATGGGGTTAAGGGCGCTAAACATCAAAGGTTATCAGCGCCCTTACAAGGTGTAAAATATAACAGTCAAGAACTAAAAAAGGAAAAGTCGATAAGTAAGAAACACTAAAAGCACGCACAAAAACGCTAAAACCACCACACTAAAACATGTTACACAAAACAAGAAAAGAGTAAAACCACGTGTCAAGAGCTGTAGAACGTTTTGGACATGAGCGCCATATGTCCGCTGGGGAGTAGAGCCCCCATTAAAAAGGCAATATAATAGCACAAGATTAAAAGGCGCTCAGCGCATCATAAGCGCCTATTAAAATCACTGTCATGGATAAAACGTAAAAGACATTCTACAGCATGCGCGTCGTCTGCCAAAACGTTGGCTATGCCAACAGGCAGACCCACACGACCGCGCAATGGAGCTAAAACTTGACACTCTGTTAAAATGTGACGCGCCGTTAAGGGCGCATCACACTGTTCGCATACTGGTGCGGGGTCACCACTGAGCAAATACCTATGACTAAAAATGCAATGTCCGATACGAAGGCGTGTAAAAATTACGTCTTCTCGACGAGAAGCACGGGAAGAGGTAGCCCAGACTAACGGGAGAGGTTTAACCTCCCGCAACTTGTTCCCCCGGAGGGCCGTCCACTCATCGCTCCAAAGCGAGAGGATGCGGTGACGTAAAACAATAAACAAATCTGACGAGGGAACAACAGATGTAAAACTTCTGGGTGATAAAATCCCCGATTTTGCAGCGGCGTCGGCAGACTCGTTCCCTGAGATGGCTACATGACCTGGAATCCACATGAAGGAGACGCGGATGCCAGAGACACCAAGCGAGTGGACCAGGTCATGTATGCGCTGTAGGAGTGAGTGGTAATTGTACAGCGCGTTGATACTCTGAAGGGCACTCAGGGAGTCTGCGCAAAGAACACAGTGCTGTAAATCATGCCGCTGGATATATAAAAGTGCCTGATAAAGACTAAAAAGTTCGGCGGTAAAAATCGAACATTGCTCTGGTAAACGAAAGCTAAAACTATGCTGGCCAAAAACAAAGGCACAGCCTACTCCAACATCAGTCTTAGACCCATCAGTGTATATAAAATGAAAGTTCCCGATTTTCGCCTGAAGTTCTAAAAAGGCGGATCTAAGAACTGAAGAAGGGGTCTCAGTCTTCAGCATCGACGTTAGCCCAAGGTGATAGTGGGCCTGAGCGCGCTACCATGGAGGAAAAAGCGTTTACCCCCTGGAAAGGGCCGGCGCTGGCGCAACGTCCAAATGCCGAAGGAGTTTTCGAAATCAAACCCCTGGTGGTAGTAATGCAGAGGAGCTAACTAAATATTGGCGATCAAGCGAATCCTCGTAAAATAACTCGAAGGACGGGTGGTTAGGCAAGCTTGAGAGTCGACAAGCATAGCTGCACAAAAGCATCTCACGCCGGAAGGACAGCGGAGGCTCTGCAGCTTCTGCGTACAGACTGGGTACAGGGCTAGTTGGAAAGGCCCCTGTAGCGACTCTTATGTCACGATGGTGAATTGCATTCAATCGACGTAACACAGAGGGACGTGGCGACGAATAAACAATACACCCGTAATCAAAAGCGATAAAGGCGAAGAAGGACGGTCCGATCAGCTCCCCAGGATGTGTCACTTAAAACACGTAAAATATTAAGAGAACGGTCACACTTTGCTTTTAAAAAGGAAACGTGAGAAGTCCAGCTCAGCTTCCGGTCAAAGACCAACCCCAAAAATTTCACCTCGTCTGCAAAAGGAAGGACCTCCGACCCAAGATGGAGAGAAGGCGGAGGGAAAGCCTTCCGGCGCCTGAAGTTGATGCAGACGGATTTCTCGGCGTAGAAATTAAAGCCGTTAGCGTTACTCCAGGCGTAGAGACGCTCGATACAGCTCTGGAGACGGCGTTCGAGTAGACAGGTCCGCCGTGAACTGCAATAAATGGCAAAATCGTCAACAAAAAGTAGACAGGTCCGCCGTGAACTGCAATAAATGGCAAAATCGTCAACAAAAAGGGACGATGAAATGCCAGGTGGAATACAGTCAACAATGGGGTTGATAGCAATTGCAAAAAGTGTGACACTGAGTACAGAGCCCTGCGGTACTCCGTTCTCTTGAATAAAACGACTAGATAAAACCGAGCCCACACGTACACGAAAGACGCGGTCCGTCATAAACTCCCTAAGAAATATGGGAAGACGACCGCGGAAATTCCATGCATGGAGTGTACGTAAAATGCTGTCCCTCCAACAAGTGTCATAAGCCTTCTCCAGGTCAAAAAATACAGCCACCGTTTGACACTTTCTCAGAAATCCATTCATAATATGCGTCGACAGGGACACCAGATGGTCGACAGTAGAGCGATAGTGACGAAATCCGCACTGAGCGTTCGCTAGAAGTTTCTGAGACTCAAGCCACCATGTCAACCGCCCGTTGATCATGCACTCCATCACCTTACAAATGCAACTGGTGAGGGAGATAGGGCGGTAGCTGGAAGGTAGTTGGCGATCCTTCCCAGGCTTAAGAATAGGGACAATGGTGGCTTCGCGCCAAACGGAAGGAAAAACGCCGTCTTGCCAAATACGGTTATAGACCTGTCGGCTGTCAGCTGTCGGCTGAAAGGTTCTTTAACATCAGGACATGAATGCCGTCCGGGCCAGGAGCGGAGTGCCTAGAGCAATGAAGAGCGTGCTCCAGCTCCCTCATTGTGAAAAGTTCATTTTAACACTCATTATTAGCAGACGAAAATTAAAGGTGTCGGAATCCAGCCGATCTTTGATAGAGCGAAAGCCGGTGGAATAATGGTCTGAACTGGATACCGCCTCAAAGGCAGCACCCAGAGTGTTAGCGATGGCAGCCGGATCCACTATAGTGGCATTGGAAACCTGAAGGCCAGAAACAGTACAATGCGACACTTTACCTGAGAAGCGACGAAGTTTATCCCAAACAACAGATGAAGGCGTAAAGCGATTAAAAGATTCGACAAAACGAGTCCACGACGCCTTCTTGCTATCCTGAATAATGCGATGAGCCCTGGCGCGCGATTGTTTAAAACTCACCAAATTATCAAGTGTAGGGTGTCGCCGAAACACCCTAAGTGCAGTCCTACGGGCACGAACGACGGGCACGAACGGCGTCCCGACAATCCTCGTTCCACCACGGAGCAGGCGGTCGCCGAGGTTGAGAGGATGAACGGGGAATTGCGCCTTCGGCGGCAGAGAAAATCGTAGACGTAAGGTGCTGCACTAGTTGGTTAATGTCGGCGAAGGGCTGATCGTAAAAATGCACGAGGCTGGAATACAAGCTCGAATCAGCTTTTGTGAATATCCAGGTGTACGTGGTGTGACAGAAGAGAAACGATGCAGGGGTAATGGTCGTTGGAGTAGGTGTCAGCAACGACGTTCCACTGAAGACGACTAGCAAGCTGGAGTGAGCAAATGGCAAGGTCCAGGTGAGAGAATGTACCAGAAGAATCAGAAATAAAAGTAGGTGCACCTGTATTGAGGATAGAAAGATTGAACTGGTAAAAAATGTCGGAAAGAAGAGTTCCCCTCGCACAAGCCCTTGGCGAACTCCACAGTGGGTGATGGGCATTAAAATCTCCCAACAGAAGAAATGGTGTTGGGAGAGCGGACAGGAGAGCTCGAATGTCCGCGGGAGCGAGGGGAGACGATGGAGGTGAATACACAGAGCAAATAGAAAACAAAAAGCCGGGTAAGTGAAGGCGAACGGCAACAGCTTGCAAGTCGGATGTAAGTGTGATAGTTTGAAAGTGAACGTCGTTACGCACCAAAATCATGACACCACCATGAGCAGGAGTACCCTCCTCCAGTTCAAGGTCGTAGCGAACCGGAGTATATCCTCGGAGATCAAAAGGATCATGAGGGCGAAGCTTGGTCTCCTGCAAACACACGACCATAGGCGAATGGGAACGCAATAAAAGCTGCAGTTCCACCCTATGCGATCGTACACCACGTACATTCCAGGTCAGGATAGCCATAAAAAAGGGGATAAACTGTCTATTTAGAAGGGCGGCTTAAAATTACCTTTGTTTAACCTTTGGGCTCGGGCTTTTGGTATGGAGTTGGTCAGACTCCATAGCCTCCTCGAAGGGAGGGCCCACGCGCTCAGAGCCAGAAACCGATTCAAGCGCCGTGAATCGGTTCTGGGTGGCGATGGGTGAGGGGTGCCGCTGAGCGCGGCTTGTCCCAGGACCTTCCTGGGACTGCGACCTCCGAGGAGGAGAAGGTGAAGTATGCTTGCTGTGAATACGCGGAGGGTCTTTTAAGAAGTCTTCTCTTCGAAGTTTCTGCTTCGGCTTTTTCTCATTGGCTTGTGACTTCATAGACTTTGGACCATGTTTATAGGGCTTGGTAACAGTAGCAGACTTGGACGGCCGGATGGTAGTGGCGGTCAAGGCAGTCATGGTCCAAGTTTGAGTCTCTGCATCCTTCCGGGGTACTGGCGAGGCAATAACAGAACTGAATGTTCCCGATCGCAGGAGCAAAGGTTGGCGCGCATGGTTTGGCCTGCACCCGATGCACTGCTGTCAACTTTTAATCTGATAGATATTTTACTAGGTCCTCGTCCGATATACCGTCGAGGCTATGGGTAGTAACGACGCCTCGACAGGAATTCAAGGTGCGGTGCTTCTCAACACGGATGGGATAACCGTGGAGAAGCGTAGCGCTCAACAAGATCTTAGTTTGTTGATCGGACTTGCTGTGTACTAATAATGACCCGTTTCGAAGGCGAGTGCAGGACTGAACCAACCAGCAATAGAGTCAATGCCCTTCTGTACTATAAAAGGATTCACCTTCTCAAACGATTGTCCTTCCTCTGTTCATGTAATAACTAAGTAACAACCAGATGTTGGCGGTGCTACTTCCGTTGCAAAAACTTTTGGGCGCTTGTTAGTAATAATGGAGAAAGGGTGCTCCATAGCGAAATAAATCCTCCACCATTGCAACCGTCTCTGACCTCGGGCTCTGAACTCCCGGGCGTTACCCCGGCTTGGGTGAGTGGCCTATCTATACCTAGCTCACCCCAGGGTCACACCTTCCAGAACATAGACAGAGGGACCCAATCGCCGTCGGAAGTCAGCAGCTCATGCAATGGCCCCCCCGCGGGACTGCAGTTAAGCAGCGGATACGAACACAAACCCTACATGACGACCCCGGGTGGTGGGGATGACGCCATTACCCACTCACCCAGCTGCGCACCCAGTGCGCGGGTATCCGCCAGGCTGTGTCCACGGAGGATTAAAAGAAAAGATAAAAGAAATAAAACTGTGTGGGCGTTTCGGACGCAAGGTAGGCCGGCAAGGAAGAAAAAGAGATGCGTAAATGAATGGACGTGGTGCGAAATGTGCAGAAGTAAAAGAGAAGAAAGAAACGATGGCGAGGGGCGACATGGAATGAAATGCACAGAACGCACGAGAGCCTACCTTGAGTCCCCCGGTCACGAGAACGAACCCACCTCGACCGGACGGGGATGAAAGGGTGAAAATGGCTATGAATGGCTAGGGTACCCCGGGTGCGCCTAACCCGTACTCACATAAGGTGAGCCCATGGAGGGGTAAGGAGGTAAATTGCCATGAGAAGCGTTAGATGGTGAAGGTACATAAGGGCACTGTATATATTTGATGCTACGTTTGTAACTTTATTTCTTTTTAATTAATTCTTTTTCTTTTCCTGTATTTTTTCGGTAGTAACCAAATGTATACATTTAATACTGTGCTCTTACTGTAAGATTCCAGAGACAGAAAAAACATGCTGTATTTTCCAAGTATGGACTGAAGCTGTTCGACATAAAAGTATACAGCATTATAAAAAAAAGCTTCAAATTTGAATCACAAATCTTCCAGTGCAATCCTTTCGTTTCATAGCGCTAATCTATTCAACGGCATGGAGAGATTACCTACACTTTTATACAATCGTGCTTTAGGATCAATCGACACCCCTTTAAGCTTACCACAGATACTACTTCGCCTGGAAGTGAATGGCGTTAATGATAGAACTTAAGGATTTCAACGCTAGGTGTCACTACCAAACAAAGCAGAGATAAATAAATTTCATTGGTCTCCCATATAGACTGCCTAATCCTAGAACTGAAAACTAGGCTGTAATGTTTGAAATAGCTGGCGAGCTATAGGGCTAATGTGCTGCAGTTATCATAATGTACCTACTAATCGTTATAATGCTTTCATGTATTTATAAAAGGTTTACGTTTTCTCGTTGTATTAGACTGTTTTATCGTTGATGAGGGGGACTTGAGCGGCACTGTATGCGGCTGTCACTGGTTCGTGACCTGTGCGGTATGCAACTATCCGATATTTGCTTCAACTGGTCCGGGATGAATGATAGTTTGATTGTACAGTCACCTTGCCTATGGATGTGCCTTCTTCAGCTATCTCCGATGAGTTTTAAATTGAGCTTTTACACTCTCTAATTGGTATAGTAAGTAGGGGAAGTATTGTATTCCACTAAAAATTTCTATACCGAGATTTCACAGGAAATATGTGTTTTGAGGCCCCTGAATCCAAAAAAAGCATTTTTGGAAACATGTCCCTGTGTGTGTCTGTGTGTGTGATACTGTGTGTGTGTGTGTGTGTGTGTGTGTCTGTGAACAGCATAACTCAGAAAGGAACAGTCCGATAAACACCAAACTTGGTATTTAGGTTCAGTATCTTCCAGGGATGCGACATGAAGGTTTTCAAGAAAATCCCCCACCTCAGATTACCTTTTACATAGAACATGTTTCTAAAATATTAATTCTCTCAGAAATGGCTCTAACGATTTTGATTAAAATATCATATATTTAAGATGTTTTTATAACAAATAAAATGTATATCTTGAATTTTCTGGGAATGTCTCCAAAAGCAGTCTTCATTGTGAACGACTTTTGCATAACTGGTAAGCCATAAGAGATAGACGAAAGTTTACGACACAAAAAATGTAGATCGCGTTAAAATACACAATTTATGTCATATACATTTTTTTTATTGAGTGGACCATTTTCCAGATATTGTTATTCCTTTAAATTTTGCAATGCTTATATTTTTTCTCAAATGGGAATTCGTTATTCATTTTTTTATGTCCTGGACATGCAAAGAGAATGGAATGCGCCACATAGCAACCAGCTCTTAAAAGATTTGACTGTGGCTTAAAGACTACCATATTGCCCTTGCACCTACATGAAAATTAGCAATAAGTTTACATCTCGATTAACATGAAGCATATGGAGAATAAGCGTTTGTAAAAATAGTTTGTACAAGAGTAGAGAAAATCATGTCAGTGAAACACATCAGATTTTTTTATTTACGGACGCTCTTTAACTGTTGCGGCCCTTAGCATCCCATTCCGTATTGAGCGTGAAAGACCGGTAATTTTGCTCAGAGACCTCTTTATTAGGCTTGAGGGTCTTTTACGTGCCGTAACTCTACGACACGGGACTCCAGCCTTACTTCCTTTCCGAAGGATGTCATGCTAAGGATTTATACGCTCGAAAAAAATCCATCGCCCTCCGCAAGGTTTAACCCGCGACCTCGGGAACTAGAGGCTAGCATGGTAACCACTACACCACAGAGGGCTATCTCCGTTGAGTGATGATGAATTACCCTGGCTATGATTTTCTAGCTGAAGAACAAGATTTCCACCTGTATTGAGCTTTCTGGGCGGTGGGAGATGTGGGAGAGGATTTAAAACATAAGGAGAAGTAATAGGTGCAGGATTTATTTAATGACGACGTACATGACAATGTACAGGTGTTGCTGGTCACTTCTACGGTTCTGCAACTTCTCAGGAATCACATTATTATTTGTTTGTTTCACTCTATCAGCCGGTAGCTTGCTTTCTTTCATTCTCTCTGGAATTTCATGCTATTCCGTCTCCAAAACGTACCTCAAATTGAACTTTTATGCTGTTACTTTCTGTTTTCCAACATATGAATACATATTGCTAAATCTACGAGAACAGCTTTTCGTATGCATTTTTCCTCCACATTGCATTATTTTACGCTTCTATATTAATTTAAAATTTTTAATACTACTAAATAACTCACATAATTTATTTACTTACAGAGATATTTCCTTTCATAGCACTACCAAAACTTCTGCAGCTCAACAATACTTGAAATAGTTGACCTCCGACAAGCCGCAAGATCGCAAACATCAACTAATATGAGCATATGAAACATATGACTGCGCCCATGTCCAACAAAATACGCAATACAATATTTAACCAAAATATATATATATTGGTTAAAATGGCTTATGTATATAAGCCATTTTAACATAGTGAGAAACAACATATTTTACGTAACTGCAAAAAAAGTTTTTTTTTGTGGAGTGGTTTCGAATTACGGTCGAAGCTACTACTCATGAAAAAACTCACTTTCTTATACAGTTACGTATGTAACTATTAGCTTGTCACGTCATTTATTTATTTGCGCCACACTTTTACTTGGAAACTGAAAGCCCCTCGAGAAAGGGCGCTTGGTATATAATACGAGACCACATTAATCAACATAAAAGGTTATACAAATTAAAATTATTCCGGGCGCGATAACTTAATCCTGCCTCATGTAAACCTTTTATTATTATTACTTTCCACCGCTTCCCTAAGGCAGAGAGAAAGCATTACATTCGAACTAATATCCGTTATTATTTCTTTGGAAATACACTTTTGAGACGCCTAACCCAAAAACAAAAACTCATACCCATTATGGAATAAGAGAGAGTAACATAACTAAAAAACATAACTGGCTCTCATTCTGAAATCAAGAACCATTTTGAGAACACAAAGGAAAAGCATTCACTGGTTTTCCACACAGCCAACAAGCAGATAAAATATTGCATTGCACCCAAAAATTCATATCGAGATTTGAAGTAGTATTGTTCTTGAGTTTATTTATTTAACTTATTAGCCACACACTTCGGAAGCCAACTTGAAGTAGTTATTTTTCTTCAACATGTTTATTTATTTATTTCCACACTTGGAATACCAATTTGAGAAAGTGTTCCGTTATTGAAGTTTGCACCACGCTTTGGGCGTCAACTTGAAGTTGATGTGATGTTTACGTAATTGAGAAAAGGTTTGTTTTTCTGCCCCACGTACGGGTGCCAACTTGAAGTTATTGTCTTTACGTTGGAGTTTATTGTTGTTGAAGGTTTGCCTCACGTTTGGGAATCAATTTGAGAAGATTTTGGTTTTGTTGCGTAATATGCTGCTACGTATAAGAAACCGATTTGAAGATGAATTTTTGTTGTTTCACTCCAAATTTAAAAATATTACATTAACTTTGTTATTAAACAGGTTATATAGATATTATTTATGTTTGTTTTTGCCTCGTCTGCGTCAGTATTGTTTTAGAGTCACGTATCTCTTAGACAGGGCGTGGTGCGACAAGAATGTAGGT
Organism: Deroplatys truncata; assembly: GCA_030765065.1. Lineage (NCBI taxonomy): Eukaryota > Metazoa > Arthropoda > Insecta > Mantodea > Mantidae > Deroplatys > Deroplatys truncata. The sequence continues at coordinate 71,108,139 of CM060984.1, forward strand.
TTACACAGATTTTAAGTTTAAATTCACTTTTTTTAATTAATCCTTGACACAAATTAAATAACACTACACTGATATTAAGAGCTGTGAGATTCTTTAATACTTGCACTTTGTTAATGCGTATACATATTTTACGATTCACACGAATGCGTAATATTTCTTTAGAGAACACATCTTCCATCCGGTCACTACCAAGCTCTGCAGGCAACTGAACATATTTCAACCGTCAAAAGCCGTAAGCTTTTGTATTTCAAATCTCTGATTGGCTAATTCTAGTCCAATAGCATACCTGCATTTAATTAAAGCTTTTTCTGGCTGTTGATTGGCTATTTTTAAACTGTCACAAAATTTACATTATCGTGCTCTAATCATGACTAGTAACATTTAAACTCTCAAACTCATTATTGCCTCAAGGTTACTTCATTGTTACCTCATTATTAGCAAATTTAAACTTATTGTTCTCACACCTCTTACATTATTAAACTACGTAATGCATTCACATAACATTATTAAACATGTTTTGCAATAATATAAGCATATGCAATGACTGTTACATACACTTTTTTAAAAATTATTACATACATATTCCTTTTAGGCGGGCTGTTAATGAATTTACACATATAACTTAATTGAAATTATTCAAGTGTTAAAATACTGCCTCAGATTTCACCGGAAATACACATTTTAAAGCACCGTGATAAAAAACAGGACTAAAAAGATTCACGACCTTGCGTGTAAGTGTGCAAACAGCATAACTCAAAAACGAATAGTCGGATAAATACTAAACTTGGTGTTTAAGTTCAGCATCTTCCAACAAGGATGTGACACGAAAAACCCCCATTTCAAATTGCTCTTTACATGGAACATTTCTCGTTAATTTTGATTTTTTCAGAGTGCCCCTGACAATTTTTATTAGGATGCAATAAGTTTAAGACATTTGGGTGATAAACAGAATTGTGGAGGATTTTTCCTGAATCGGTTGGGACTGCTGTTAAGACTCGCCTCCGATGTGGGCCTCTTCGGGCCTGTGAGCGAGGTTGGGCAGCGTTAGATGCGTTTCAACTTCAACGTTAGGAACCCCGTCTATGCTTACGCACGTCATCTGGATCTGGTCGCCCTCGCCCATAATCCCTCCCATTCGATGACACGATGGAAGCACAAAGAGCCGGGAGCCTGTGTGCGGTGCTTTGACTCGGTCGCGGGGGTCCCTCCGTTCGTTTCTACCTTTACTTCCATCATTAGATCATCAACTTAAGATATGACTGACGTACCTGGGTCAAATGGGGGTAAGGATGACTCAAAACTTTCTCTTACAACTAACTTTTTGCTTTCTCTATCACGTTCGTAAGAGATAGAAAAGGTGTTGCATTCCACCCAAAAATTCGATACCGAGATTTCACCCAAATATATATTTTGAGGCCCCCCTGAATTTAAAAAGACATTTTTAGAAAACTATGCGCGGGTCTGTCTGTCTATCTGTGTATGAACAACATTACTCAAAAAGGAAAGGTCTGATAAACTCCAAACTTGGTATTTGGGATCAGTATCTTCCAAAGATACGACTCGAGGATTTTCAAGATAATCCCCCGATACTAAACTACTCTTTACATGTTAAATTTTTAAATATTTTTAATTTTCCAAAAATTGGCTCCAACAGTTTTAATTAAAATACCATATATAAACATTTACATAACAAATAAAATGTAAATCTTGAATTTTTTGGGAATATCCTGTGAAGTCCTCTTCATTTGGAAGGAATTTCGTAAAATATCGTATAACTGGTAAACGTTAAGCAATAGATGAAAACAGTAGTATACAAGAAATATAGATCTCTTTAAGACACACAATTTATTTCAAATACAATTTGTGTGACATCATCATTTTCCAAGATATGCGTTATTAATGGTTCGTATTGTTCAACACAGTTGTTGTGAGCGCTGGTATTAAAGAAATTTTAAGGCCAGCATTTGGCGTCCAGTTCTGAAACATTTGACTATCGCTGTTCCCTTTGTTTCTATAACGAAATGTGCATTTAGCTATTTCCGGAATCGTTTATCCGGATTACAATGAAGAGATGATGATAAACCTTTGTAAGAATAATTTGTATAGCCACTAATAAGATATAAATGGCAGAGAAAGTTATGTGAATGTAACAGATTTTTTGTTTCATATGCTGAATTAACTTTGTTTTACTAAAAAAAATCAGAAGCTTCAATTGTGTATTTATGTTTATTCTCTAAATGTCCTTATTCATCCTCTGTAATATTTTTGTTTCTTCTGATAAAATTTAGTATAAAAAACTGACATTTGCTTCATTTTGTAAAACATGCGTACTTCAGTGTCCTTAAAAGCTGCATATAAATGGAAGGAAAACAAAAATATTAGAAATAACAATAAATTATCTTAAATGTAATGCAATAATAATAACAATCCATCATCATTGCAAGGTGGGAGACCAGACGCGTTCCATCTCAAGAATAATGTTGCTATTTGCATCGAGGTCGTCTACAAATATCTGGAATTCCTTTTGGTGTGTATTGTAGTGCTTGGTACATTATTCCTGTCGGGTTCATTCTTAAAATGTGTTCATAACATTTTATCTTGTTTAAGTGAAAAAGGTTTAGTTTTTGTTTAATAGTTCCGCTCCTGATCTGATCTTTAAAGGAACATCCAATAAATGCTTTCGAAATTCCACTTCTGAACCGTTCAATACCCAGATTGTTTACTTTTCTACTACGTGCGAACAGTAAGTAGCCGTTCTGCCCAAAAATACGATATCGAGATTTCATCGGAAATGCATGTTGTGAGACTCTTTGAATATGCCAAAAAGTAAAAAAAAAAAAAGAACAGAATTTTAGAAAAAAGTCCATGTGTGTATGCATATGAACATATGAACAGCATAATCCCCAAACAAAAAGTCGGAAAATTATCAACCGTAAAGTTCAATATCTTCTAAAGATGCGTCACGAAGATTTTCATTCATCACCTCATTTTTTTAAAGTTTTGATCTTCTTAAAATGGCTCTAGTGATTCTGAATAAAATACCACACATTTAAATAACAAATAAGATGTATATCTTAAATAGTCTGTGAAGTATACTTTATTCGTAAGGAGCTTGTATAATTTTTCATAACTGATAAACAAGAGAGAGTCAAAAACATACCACACAAAAGAATAGACATCTGTTTGAAACACAGAATTTATTTGAAATAACTTTTTGTAGCATCAGTTTTGTCCGAGATATTCGTTAATGTTGGTTTCCATCGTTAAATGATTAGTAATTCTTTTAAAAAGTCTTACCGCTATTCACTTATTTGTCGTTATGACATGGAAAGGGTGTGGAATTTTAAAGTCACAGTTAACTGCTTTTAAATACCCGACTATCGATTTGGTTTCTCTATTCCCTTTAAACCTACAATCCAATGTGCAAATGAAACTACATCTGCAAATGTTTATCTTGAGTGAGATAAAGCAGATTTAAAAGTAAGTTTACGTAAAAATACATAGCGTATAGCGGTGCAGAATGTGCAACGAAGGATTCACCTCACATAGTGCTACCTCCAGGAGCAAGGGATGAAGTGAAGCAACCGCAGGAGGCTACAGGTTGCAGCCACAGGCCACGGATAGCCGCGGAAGTTCATAACAGTTCCCGGCTCGAAGACCCGTTCCTCTACTACAGTTTCCCAGATAGGGCGATAAACGACCGGTCCAACCAATCAGCCCTCCAATGGGGAATGCTCCTTTCTTGGAGCAGATATCGCGTCATATGTACTGCACCGCCACACACCACGAAACCTTGAAGTACATCTGAAAGATGAGAAAGATGGGAGGGAAATCGTTGTAGATGAGAAACTACCCCAGAATTTGCCTACCAAACCCGGAAAACCATGAAAAACCCAAGGAAAGACTCAGCTCGCCTCTTTGGTTTTGCCTAAGAATGGTTTGCAAAAGCTGTGGAAAGAGAAGTTCATGTGAATGTAACACGATTTTTTACTATTGAACACACTCGCATTCACTCTACCAGACTGTGGGGACAGAGAATGAATTATGATTAGAGAACAATTCCCTGACTAGCCAGGAATCGAACTGATACCTCTGACCTCAGAGGCAGTCCCGCACACTTTATTTTAAATTTCTTAATTTCGTGATTTAAATTTTCATCACATTAAAATGACACATGACAATCTAAATAATCAAAATGCAGCAGGAATACAGCAACAAGAATTTGTCGTGTATGAAGTCTGAGCCTGCAGTAAGGACGAGCAGAAATAAAAGAGGGTCTCTATGGAGAGCTGATTTAGGAACGGCCCTGTATAAAAAGCGCGAAACGACCCGGCATAATGGAGGAGAGAAAACGAATATCTGAGTGGATTTGGCAGCGACACTTCCTTTTATTGCAAATATCACGGTGCATGTGTGTAACTAACCTATGTGGAGGACACAGTTTAGTGGGGCATTATCTGTCCAGAGCACCGCAGAGCTCGGCTCAATATAGGGCCCCCAGAGAAAATTTCGCGCTCCATTTACCCTGTTCTATATAAAACCACCACGACTTGGGATGTAATTCGAATCCCCTCCTTCCGTTTTATACGCCATGGAGAGGGATCCTGATAAGTGCTGAATTACAACCCCTAGAAGTGGAAGTCTATCAGTTTTTCAAAAATAAAAAAGGTCTTAATAATTTTATGCTTTTTCAGAAATGCAAGTATTGGTATCTTGGATGTCTAATACTCTGAAAACATTTTTCCTGCCCTTTATCAGCGCTTCCGTCGACAACTGTTCAAATAGAGAACATCCATTTAGATCATGCGTCTGCTCTCACTTTTAAAATCCAATGTTTGCCTACTTTTCTCCTAGGGTTGCTTCAAGTGCATTTGACAGCTGCATACAGAAAGCGAAAAGCTATGATTTGCTGATGCTAGGTATTTAGACAGACTATTCTACGGAGTGGGGCACCTTGCGCTCCGTGACCTCAGAGATCACTTGTGGCCACTACCCCCAGGAGGAAGGTATGAGGTGAAGAAACCATAGGAGGCCATAGAAACACATTTCCAAGCTCAAGGACTCCTTCCATTGTTGAAGCCCCAAGAGAGGGCGTTGAATCACCCACCAATCAAGCAGCCCTCTGGTGTCCATGGGGAATACCCTTTCAACTGAGCACGCATCCGCGCCATCTGTTCGGCACCGCTATACACCAAAAACCTAGAAGCACACCTCAGAAGGAAAAGGAATGAAAGGGAAATGATGGAAAGAAAATAGTAGTAGAGAAGACACCACCCTAGCATTCGCCTGTGGACCCAGGGGAGACCCAAAATACCCATGGGTCAGGGTGGGCAGTGCGGGGATCGGCCCCGGAACATCGCAGATGCAAGGCGCACACGTTACCGCGCCATCACCTCGCTTGGTATGCTAGGATATAGCCGAATTATCCTTACATACCCTCTGCACGGACTCGGGCCTGTTTGTCGTACCTGGGCTTGAAAATAAAGACGAAGAACAATCAATTTATCGCATTCAACTTGGCATCCTGTTTGCAAACGTATGGCATTTCAATCAATAACATAAAAATAACCAACCAAGCGAGATGGCTCAGGCGGCAACGTCTGTGTCCCACTTTGGGAGTTCCCGGGTTCAATTCCCGTACGCCGACTAATCTTACTTTTCTTCCTTGGTATCCCTCAGTCGCTAAGGTAAATACCGGATTGTATATATACTACCACGATCCAAAGTTCCATCTTAAGTCTAAAACAATAATGAAAAAATCTGATGTGTTACACTCACATGACTTTCTCCACTCTTGGACAAACTATTTTTACAAGTGCTTATTCTTCATATACTTCATGTTAATCGAGATATCGAGATGTTAATCTTATTGCTAATTTTCTTGTGGATACAAGGGGAATTGCTAGGTTTTAAGCGATAGTCAAATATTTTAAGAGCTGGTTGCTATGTGGAGTATTCCATTCTTTTTGCATTACCAGGACAAAAAAATGAATAACTAATTCCTATTTAAGAAAAAGTATAAGTATTGGAAAATTTAAAGGAATAAGAAGCAATATCTCGTATCGAATGTTTGGGTTGAATACAATATTTCCCCTACATACTATAAGTAATTAAAAATAGATGGTAATAGCGAATGCTTTGCCATCTCTCCACAGGTAATGAAAGCAGGTAAACTGGAGGGGATCCTAATGCTATCTACTGGCACATTTAGAAGCAGAGGTACAGTTGATGTGGAGATGTGTCGAAACTGCCATCTACTCTCACAGAATCAAAGGTACAGTTGCTCTGCACATACCTCTATGGACATTAGACGAAGCAAGATGGTATGATACAGAACAGGATGTAGGAGGCTGACTGTACGCCACTTACCGACCCACAAGATATCTCCGTTGAGATATGACTACGTAATTAAAGTGATGTAAAATGAATATAGAAAAAATGTAACGAAAGCTCCTATATGTAAAGGGAAAATAAAGACAAAAAAAACTGATTCATCACATTTTTTGGTCCACGATGTTGAGAAAGTTATTGTAGCATGCACACACATAGCAGCAGTAAGGACATTCGGTAGATTGTAGTAATAGGGGAGGCATATGGTCAATAAGGCAGTATGAAATCAAAATGTGGATTTCTACTTGCCGATTCCAGGACCTCAGCCGACACTATTTCTGTAAAGTGGTGACCTGAGTGCATCCCAGGGGAGAAAAACCTCATGCGGATGCCGGAAGTTGATCCGGAGTGTCTGCGCACCACTAAATAATAATAATAATAATAATAATAATAATAATAATAATAATAATAATACTCAACTTCAACATAAATTTTATTTAATATAGAATTATAAAATCGAGCCCGGGCCGTGTGGTAGAGTAGAAATTATTCTCGGGCTTTACACACGTTTACCTCGTTACACGCGCACGCGCATGCGCACGCACGCTCATGTATTATTCATATACGGCGTTGGGGACGGACTTACTAAAAATCTGATGTTTCACATACCTTTCTCTAGCTACTGTCGTTCATTACTTTCTCTACTACGCATAGTAAGTAGGGGAAGTATTGTATTCCACACAAAATTTCGATACCGGTTTCAGCAGAAATATATGTTTTGAGGCTCTCTGAATCCAAAAAAAAAAAAAAAAAAAAATAGAAAAAGGTCCGTGTGTGTCTGTGAACAGCATAACTCAAAAACGAAAAGTGGATAAATAGCAAACTTGGTGTTTAAGTTCAGTATCTTCCAAGGATATGACACTAAGGTTTTCAAAAAAAAAATCCCCACACCTCAAACTCATTTTACATTGAACATTTTTCAAAAAATGTGATTTTCTGAAAACGTATCTAACGATTTTGATTAATATATCATGTATTAAACATATTTACATGACAAATAAAAGGTATATATTGAATTTTGTGGGAATACTCTTTGAAGTCCTGTTCCTTTCGAAAGGAATTTTGTATAACTGGTAAACATTAAGCGATAGACGAAAACGCACTACACAAAAAATGTAGACTCTTTAAAACATATAATTCATGCCAAATAAGTTTTTTTGTGGCATAAGCCATTTCTAGGATATCCGTTATTAATGGTTTCAATTCATCATATCTTGGTCATTCAGTTGCTTGTCGGGATGTCAGGGAAAAGGTATGGAATTTAAGGCCAGCATATAGCATTCAGTTTATAAAGATTTGACTATCGCTGTTCTCTTTGTACGTATTGTAGTTATTTCTGCAAAGGTTTATTTTGACTAAAACGTAATAGATATAAAAATCTGATGTGTTACACTCACATGACTTTCTCTACTCTTGTACAAACTACTTTTACAAACGCTTATTCTCCATATGCTTCATGTTAATCGAGATGTTAAATGTAACGAAAGCTCTTCTATGTAAAGGTAAAATAAAGACGAAAACAGCTGCTTCATCACATTTTTTTGGTCCACGATGTTGAGAAAGTTATTGTAGCATGCACACACACATAGCAGCAGTAAGGACATTCGGTAGAGTGTAGTAATAGGGGAGGCATATGGTCAAAATGTGCATTTCTACATGCGGATTCCAGGATGTCAGCCGACACTACTTCTGTAAAGTGGCTGAATTGGCCCCTAGGACCTGAGTGCATCCCTTATCAGGCCCCTCAGCAGGGGAGAAAAACCTCATGCTGGTGCCGAATGTTGATCCGGAGTGTCTGCGCACCACTAAATAATAATAATAATAATAATAATAATAAACTCAATAACTTCAACATAAATTTTATTTAATACAGAATTAGAAAATCGAGCCCGGGCCGTGTGGTAGAGTAGAAATTATTCTCGGGCTTTACACACGTTTACCTCGTTACACGCGCACGCGCACGCTCATGTATTATTCATATACGGCGTTGGGGACGGACTTACTAAGAATCTGATGTTTCACATACCTTTCTCTAGCTCGTTTATTACTTTCTCTACTACGTATAGTAAGTAGGGGAAGTATTGTATTCCACACAAAGTTCGATGTCAAGGTTTCACCAGAAATATTTTTTTGAGGCTCTCTGAATCTAAAAAAAAAAAAAATAGAAAAAGGTCCATGTGTGTGTTTGTGAACAGCATAACTCAAAAACGAAAATAAATAGCAAACTTGGTATTTAAGTTCGGTATCCTCCAAGGATATAACACTAAGGGTTATAAAAAAAAATCCCCACACCTCTAACTCCTATTACATGGAACATTTTTCGAAAAATATGATTTTCTAAAAACGGATCTAACGATTCTGATTAATATACCATGTATTAAACATATTTACATGTCAAATAAAAGGTATATATTAAATTTTGTGGGAATGCTCTTTGAAGTCCTGTTCCTTTCGGAAGGAATTTTGTATAACTGGTAAACAATAAACGATAGACGAAAACGCACTACACAAAAAATGTAGATCTCTTTAAAACATACAATTCATGCCAAATAAGTTTTTTTGTGGCATAAAACATTTCTGGGATATCCGTTATTAATGGTTTCAATTGATCATTTCTTGGTCTTTCAGTTGCTTGTCGCGATGTCAGGGAAACAGTATGGAATTTTAGGGCCAGCATATAGGATTCAATTTATAAAGATTTGGCTATCGCTGTTCTCTTTGTACGTATTGTAGTTATTTCTGCAAAGGTTTATTTGGATTAAAACGTAGTAGATATAAAAATAAGCTTTAGCTAAGAATAGTTTATATACTCACTAATGAACGATGGAGGGTAGAGAAGTCATGTGAATGTATCATATCAGAATTTTTATGCCACTTCTACAAATTAATCATAAAAATAATTATTTTTCCATCTACTTCATATTAATTGAGATAAACGTTTTCATAAATGGTTTCATTAAACATTTCGTTACAGGTACAAAGGGAATACTGGAGGCTGAAGCGATACTCAAATCTTTATGTGCAGACGTTATAATTCAACTCTTTCCAGAACATCGCGAGAGACAACTAAATGGTTCTCACTTACGAAAAATGACAAGTATTGAGTAATTCAAAACAATAGCAACCAATATCTCGGAAATGATGCCATAAAACAAATACAGGACTGCAAAGGTAGAATTAGATGACTGAAAAATTCAATGACATCGCCGATGTTTGAACCATGGATCTCGCAGTTTCGTTCCGGCTGCTCTAATCGCTCTTCTCTCATGGGAACCTGCCGATATGACTTTAAATTTACCAACTGATTCCCATTATTCCTGTAAACCACAAGGAGATCTCAAATTGTATTGAGATGGCATACCCCAATGGCGACTTACAATGCTGAATTAATTGTTCATCCACACAAGCCATCGTATGTCGTACCGAGATGTTGCCATGGTAGCGCAGTGGTTAGAACAACAAGACGGAAACCGGCAGTTCAGTGGATCAATTCCCGGCGATAGCACTCAATTTTTCAGTCGTCTAATTCTACCTTTCCAACCTTGTCCAACACACAAAGAACAATTAAGGGCGGTTTGAGAAAGGAGTTGTATTATATTTCAACTGTTGGGGAGCCGAACTTGTGGTAGTTGCAACTGCACGTATGGTACCCGGTTTCCGGTAGCCTTCACCCCAAATGTACCTTCAGGTGGCCTTTGCCCCAAATTTAAAAATAATAGCTTTTAATTTGACTATTTCTTTAGATATTATATATTTATGTTTGCCTCGGCTGCGTCAGTATTATTCTTAGAGACTCGGATGTCTTGGCAGGGTTGTGATACGACTAAGAATGTAGGCTTACAGATTATAATTTTTTACTTCACTCCTTTTATTAATACTTAACACGATTTAAATAACACTTCACTGATATAGAGAGCTGTGAGCTTTTTATTAATTAATTACACTTTTTAACACGTAAATTTATTTTTCGTCTCACACGAATACATATATTTCTTGAGGATGCGCAAGAAACGCATCCAGTTATGAGCACTGTCTGCAGGCAACTGAACTGATTTCAACCGTCCAAACTTGTAAATTTCTGTATTTCAAGTCTCTGATTGGGTAATCCTAGTCCAATAGAATACCTTCATTTAAATAAAGCTTTTTCTGGTTGTTGATTGGCTATTTATAAACCGTCACTAAAATTACATTATTGTTGCTCCAAGAATGACTATTAGCATTTAAACTTTAAAATTCATTATTGCCTTAAGGTTACCTTATTGTTACCTCATTGTTAGCAACGTTTAACTTATTATTCTCACAGCTCCTACATTATTAAACTACGTAATACATTCACATAACATTATTGAACATGTTTTCAGTAATATAAGCATATGCAATGACTGATACATACATTTTACAAATTATTATATACACATATTGCTTCAAGGCGGGCTGTTATTGAATTTACATATTATATAATTTGACTGAAACCATTCAAATGTTAAAACTACTGCCTTAAATTACAGGTCTGTGTTTGTCATCTGGTAGTTAGCAGGTACTGGGTTTGATTCAGGGCTTTAGGATGGGCATTTTTGACCAGGATAATTCCCTATTCTTCCTAGAACCTATAAATATGAAAGTAAATTTGAATGTATGTGAATTTAAAGACAACCCAAAAATAAACACAAGCACTAAAAGTGAAATCTATTGACATGAGCAATTGTTACAAAAGCCGGGATATGACCTACATGTTAAAGGGGAAATACAAACGAAAAAAAAGCTTATTTTGGATACAAGTTACAAAAGTAAAGCTTTAGCACCTAGTCTTGTTTTAAGACCCACGAGTTACTGAAGCCTATTTTGTAACGTCTTTACCACAGTATTCTATCTAGGTTCCGTATATTTAACGGAATTTATTTTCAAAATTCAGGATATAAATTTCTTGTAAATTACAATTTATTATACTCAACCAAAGTCTGCTTAATAGTTCATATAATGATTGAGCCTTTGTTTGCTTGTAACATGAGAAATCACCAGTTTTTTCATTGTTGATCTCGCTTTCCTGCTTCTGAAAATGCCGGAAAAAGATGAATTTGACAGACCAGCTACAACCACAGAAGCAGCCAAGCATCCAACTTTGGATATACTTCTTGTAAAAACCTAGAAAACATTATTTCAGTGTAATTATTCACCCTTTTCAGGAAATCAAACCTAATTCTTATAAAACCGCAAAACAGCTTTAAAGACAAGCAACATAATGATTAGTTTTGGTTGCTTGGACACGATCAACTAATGTGCACTTACGTAACGAGAGTAGATAAAGGTTATTTGATAGAAAATGTGCATTTTAAAGAAATCTACAGCTATTTTGTAGTAGGATAGGATAGGACTATTTAATGGAGGGGGACACCTAAAACCTCGACCCCCAATGGATCTGTTGGCATACGCCCCCGAGAGGAACTGATGAAGTGAGGAAATTACAGTAGACATGTGGGTTGTAGGGCGAGGACGGCGCAAGTCGACAGCGATGCGCACTACTTACACTAACTTTTTGTCTATCTCCATGGTTTACCAGTTACACAAAATTCTTTCAGAATGAACAGGACTTCACAAGCTATTCCCAGAAATTTTAAGAGAAGTTACTTTTAGAAAATAAAAAAGCAACTAATAATGTTCCATACAAAGGGTAGTTTTGGGTGAAGGGATGAAGGGATTTGCTTAAAAATAATCGTGGGCATCCTTCGAGATTCTGAACCTAAATATCACGTTTGGTGTTAAGCAATACTTTATTTTTAGTTATGGTGTTCACACACGCATTTTTCTAAACTTCTCATGTGATATATTCACACTAATTTCTCTACTCACTATGGCTTATTTTTGTAAACCTTGTACACGTTAATTGAGATAAACCTTTGCAGAAATGGCAACATTACACATTTCGTTATAGGTGCAAGGAGAATACAGAAAATCAAATCGATAATACAGATTCTTTCTATGACATCGTTGGAAGTAACTGAATAGAAAGCTCTTTTAAAAGGTGGCGCACAATTAAAAAATGCGAACCAATGATAACGAATTTCTCGGAAATGGCTGATGGCATAAAATGTTCTTTGGAATACATGTCTTTTTTAAGGAGTTCTAACTTTTTCTCTAGTAGAGTTTTTGTCTATTTCTTAAGATTTACTAGTTCAACACAATTGTATTAAATTCATTCCGAATGAAGAGATCTTCAGAGACCATTCCTGGACAATTTAAAATACACTCTGTATCTACCATGCAAATATTTTAAATATATGGTATGTTGATCCATATTATCACAGTCTGTTTTTTCAAAAAATCAAAAATAAGTAAAAACTGTTCCATTTAAAGGGTAGTTTGGACTGGGTGAATTTTTTTTAAATCATCGTGCCCTATCCTTGAAATATTCTTAAATTAAATACCAAGTTTGGGATTTGTACAACATTTTGTCTTTATTTATGCTGCCCCCATACACAACTTTACTTTAATGTTATTATTTAGAGGATCTCGAGTTCAAATACTTGGGTGGAATACCTAACATACTTACTGTAGATAAATAGTAGACAAAGTATAAACAGTTGAAATGGTCCTAGGTTTCACCCAGATATTTTTAATCATTCCTGTTCAAGAAACTTAATCTGATGTAGCAGTTCTTTGCAATTCTGCACACAACGTCAATTACTTTATCGAATCACTAATTCGCACACATTTTCTGTGAAATAAGTTCGAACGTTTCATTATTATAAACCGTTTAGACGTACACCACTAAGTCTTTCCTCCGCGCACGTACGTCAGACAAAAGAGGATTGAGAAAAGGGGGTGAAGGGAAGGGGGACAGAGCGTGACGCCAGAGAAGGCGGTTGAGATTAAATTGGATTTTAGAACGTAGGCATATAGCGCCTGTAATTCAAAGCTGTGCAGAAAATTAAAAACCCCTGTTAGTTCATCGGACAGCGAAACTCAATCGTATGTATATGGGTAGTATTTGCTGCGGACATTGGTAAAGTAATCTACATGTTCCTTTGTTCACGATAGAAATTTAGCGAGCTCTGAACTCAGGAAATAAGCACACTGATCTGATTCACACAGATCGTATTGCCATACCCGCGACTTTCTCTGTCGAATACAGTTTCATATAATCCCTCATTACATATGTATTATTATAGAACTGGTCAAATACAGGGGTAGACAAAACAATGGAAACACCCTTATTTCAAACATATTTGTAAATGAGGTTGCCTCTCCTGAAGTTGTAATGAGAAATGAATTCTTTTGTTTGTTTATTACAAAGTATATATACAGGATGTTTCAGAAATACTTTTCCTCCTCTTGCTTTTATGCATGGTTGTACTCGTCGAATCATGGAATGTCGCACCCTGTCAAAAACTCCGGGATGGTGTCGAATGGTTTCGCAGGCTTCCATGACACGTCGATGAAGCGTTTCTTCATCCGGGATGGCTGCTCCATAAACCAATGATTTAAGATGCCCCTAGAGAAAAAAATCCACAGGATTGAGGTCGGGAGAACGTACAGGTTATGGAACTGCCTATCCATCGGTCATGGTAGATACCAGTCAATGCATCTCGAACAATGCGACTAAAATATGCCGGAGCCAGGCATTTATCACGTTTATCAGCAAGGCGACGATAAACAGCGACAAAGGTTGGATGACTCGGTTGTCTTCGGTCTGAAAACTCCATCTGATAGTGCCGTGCAACCTCGCGTCCATTACCATTCGCGCGACCATACATAAAAAATCATGTCACGAAGTGAATATCCAGCAATGGTGGAACGAAACACCTGCAGTTAACTCACTACATGTACACAATTGAAACTTTGAAGACAGACTAATGACAAATGACAAACGTAAGCAAGTCTCCGTGGTAACACTTCGCCATCTACCGTAAGTAGCACAATGGGTCAACGCCTTCTATGAATGCATAGAGAAATGAAGTTTTGAGGTTGGACCCCCAAGGCCGTTGAACTCACACTTTCATTGTGGCAAAACTAACGCGAAAACCAAGGATTATGGGACATATGTTCATATGAACTTTTCCCTTCTTTTGGTGTGAGGAACTCTACCCGCAGTTTGTAAAAGTGTTTCTGAAACACCCGGTATATATTACTTGTGCTGAAAGTGTGAACAGACAGCGAAAGACCTTTCAGACTTTCAAAGGGGTCAAATTGTTGGTGACAGGCTAACAGGAGCTACAGTGACTGGACTGCCAATTTATTAAAAGATTTGATAAATATAGAAAAGCGCCCAATGTGCATTAAAACTCACTTTCATTTTTACTGCAACCAGAATTTTGTGAGGGAATCTGGTCTTTGTTCACAATCCATGACACGCCAGAGGTTGCAGATACACCAAAGGAGAGCTGTCTTTCGTCCACTACACTGCAGTGGCATAAGGAGCCACTATCTCGGGGGGCAGTCCAAGTCAGCGATTGCTCCCCACATCTTCAGCGACTTGCAAAACAGGAAAGATTCTGCAGCTGAAATTTCGTCGTTGTGGGTGATGTGGAAATTACACCCACAAACAGTTACGTCGAGACTTGGTGCAGTGTAGTGCGTATGTAACAGTGGCAGTACGGTGTAGTGTGCGTGTGCGGTGTACTCATAACTAGGCAATAAGTCTTGAAATATCTCATCGGCGGCACTCGAGACTCCATAATGTTTGAATCAGCTTCACATGTTCACAATATATTTGTAACTTCTTCATTGAGAGACATTTCTCCTCCATCCTAACTTTCTGAATGCCCGGATATTGTTTGCTGTAATCTAATTTTGTAAAGTATGTCATATTTTTTTCTTTCTCTGTAATTCTTTGTCTACACAAAAACAACAAAAAATCCTTCTTGTTTCGACGGGGACGTCGATCTGGGTAGCCAGGGAGAGATGTGACATTTGTAATATAGTTGGCATTATTGCGTACGTGACCTGGCGGCCCAGATCGGATATGTTGTGCAAGAGTAGGGGGATGGAAACCGGTTCCTAGTGTAGCGTGCTGACGCCGAGTTAGCGTGGGTTGAGTAGTCGAGTCGAGGTTCTGCTTGCTAGAAGGTCAGTGCGTGTGCAGCTTGTCCGTGCGTACAGCATGGCGTCCCCACCGACAGGCAAGGAGGTATTGTAATTCCTTTTTATTATAATAAATAGTTACCATCCAGTTCGGATTAATATAAATTTCTGTAGTAGATAGATCCTTCCCTTATCCACATAATGAATTAGGAATATTGTTAGGGACCTTTAGGTGTATTTTTAGAATTTTCGTTGAGCGTGCCCCGTCCTACCTCGTATAATTTATGATAGAAAGTTCGATCCCGGCTACGGTACCTATTGCTCTACCCCCCATTGAGCTAGAATAAGTAAAGAGGTTACGACAATATATCTTTCCCAAATTGTTTTCATTTGCATTCTGGTCCTGGTTGGTGATATCTTGCATCACAAATTAGATGGTGAAAGCCATGAACTGCGAATCTGGTCACAATATGTCGTAGTCCATAATTGCTATGCGTCCAGTTCTAAGGAGAACACAGCTTCCGTAGTGTAGAAATCGCTGCATATTTCTGCTCTCTGTTGTAGTAGCTCTTGCATCAATTCTTAAAGGCTTTCGTGTTTGGGAGAAGCATCTTTAGTCTGTGGTCCTCCGCGTAGCCAGAATATACACCAAACGAGATGTTTTGAAAGGCACGTTGCTTCCTTAAGGTATGTTGCTTTGACTTTTTTCTATCATCATAATTTCCTTCTTTGTAAGATGTGTCCATATATGTTCCAGTCCGTAAGTGGCGATAGATAAGATCTTAATGTGGAGTTTCATGGCTGTGTTTAGTACCATTTCACTGAGCTGTTGTATGTCGTTCATCGCTTTCATCGCTGCTATTCCTCTGGTTTTGATTTGTAATGTAAAAACATAACCAACTGTTTGGAAAGTCACGCGTAGATAGGTGAAATGTGTCACCCTCATTAAAGGTCTGAACTTGTGATGGAAGGATGTCTGTTCACCTCCTCGTCTGAATGACATGTTGACGTCTTGTTTTCGTTTACAATGAGTTTGTTCCTTTCTGCTCATTCCACTTGGAGGTTGTGAATTCTGTAGATTAACATCCTCCAATGTTGCTGTTTTCGTGAATATGGCCGTCGCCAATATAAAAAATAGTGGACTTAGAGGGTCTCCCTGTAGGACACCAGTTTGTCCTATTGGTCTTGATTGGGTGACGTCATCATTTATTTCAATACAGTTGTCACTGAAGGTATTCCTGATAATTGTGTATAGATAGTTTGCCGTTCCGATCATCAATACCACTTTTTCCATCAGAATGTCTCTGTTGATGGTGTCGAATGCTTTATTAAAGTCGACGAATATTGCATGTAGTTTCCCTCTGGGCGTTAACAGTGTTTCTTCAATATAATTTTGCAGGCATTCGATTGCTTGCAACTGGATCTTCCTTTCCTAAAACCGAATTGTTCTTGGGTATGTGGTCTTCTACTTTCCAGGATATTCATTCTGTAATTAGTCCTATCAGGATTTTGAAGAGAGTACATTCTAAAGCAATTCCTCTGTAGTTGTTGGGGTTCTCTGCATTCCCTTTCCCTTTATACCACATTTTTAGAGTGACTTTCCTCCAATTTCCGGGTATAATTCCTTGATGTAGGCAGAGGTTGTGAAGGCTTGTAATGGTATTTGGCAGTTTTAGAGCCATCTGCTTTATATGATTGTTAAAAATCTCATCAAGTCCACATGATTTTCTGAATTTGTATTTATTTATAACAGCCAACACCTCTTTATTAAGATTTAAATATGTACAGTTTCTGAACATATGTCGGCATACTTCTCGGAAGGTAAAACATCTTTTGCAAAAAGAAGCAGTAGTTGCACAGAGAAGCTAAACGAAAGATATAGGATAGCCTTAAAGAGGATTGTATCAAGAGAGCACAAAACTACAGTAGCTAAAGTACCTTCAGAACTGAACACATGTATCGGCAACCTGTTTCTACCAGAACTGTGAGGAGAGAGCTTCACGAGTTACAAATACATGGCGGAGCAGAAATTGCCAAAACCACCATCTCACAGACTAATGCAACAAAGAGAAGACAGTGGTATCATTAACATAAGACCTGAGCAAGTGATGATTGAAGAATATGATGTGGTTCGATGAACAACCTTTCTCATTTTTTCCTACCACTGGCAGAACAGGTGTTTGGAGAACACCTTAAGAAGCTCATGATACTAACCGCTTACCGTCTACCATTAAGCATGGTGGAGGCTCGGTTATGCTTTGGGCTGCAATATCTTGTTTTCATTAGATCCTATCATTACACTGACAGGTAAAGTGACTGCTAATGTCTACAGAGACGTTCTTGGGAACCATGTCCATTCTTTGGTGCAAACATTGTTTCCTTCAGGCAATGCAGGATTTCAAGATGACAATGCTTCTATTCTTACTGCTGGATGTGTAGCATAGTGGTTTGAAGAGCATGAATAAGAAGTTAAATATTCTACCATGGCTAATCTCCAGATTTAAAGACCATTGAGCCCTGGTTGGATGAGTAGGAAAAGAGATTGAGGGCAAGATTTCCTCCTCCTTCATCCCTTAAGGATCTTGAAACATTTGTTCATGATGAGTGGTACAAAATACCTCTAGAAAGAATTTATACATTATATGGATCAATTACAAGAATGATTGAAGTCATTTTGAAAGCAAAGGGTAACCATAATATTAAATTGTTTGGGCAATTTAATGTCATACCGACATTTTCCCATGATAGGTCAGTAGTTAGAGCAACCGGACGAAACCGGGAGATCCGTGGTTCAAATCCCGGCGATGTCTATAGCCATTGTTAGGTTTTTTTATAAGCGGGTGGAATGTGGTGCTCTGAAAATTGAATGCGCTTTGCATGCCCACGAGAAAAAAATAACAGTGACTAACGTCTTGAGAAAAAGGGCAAGTATTTGAAAGTTCAAATCAATAACAAAGAATATTTCGGAAATGGTTAACGTCACAAACATCTTAGCTGTCATAAATTGTGTGTTTAGCAAAGTGTTACCACTTCTATGTAGTAAGATTTTGTGTATCTCATGGTTTCCAATTATACAAAAGTCATTCAGAATGAGGAGGACTCCATAGAAGGAATTCAAGGTAAACGTTCTAGTTTTTAATGTAAACATAATAAATGTGTTATATTTTAATAAATTTTCCTTGAAAGAGCAGTTAGCGGTGAGGGTTTTTCTTGAAAATCCTCGTGTTGCAACCTTGGAAGAAGCTTAACTTCCTGATTTGGCATTTTACCGACTATTCAATTTTACTTTCTCTACTACGTATAGCAAGTAGGGGAAGTATTGTACTCCACCCAAAAATTCGATACCGAGATTTCACAGGAAATACCCTGAATCCAAAAAATCCGATGTGTTACACTCACATGACTTTCTCTACTCTTATACAAACTATTTGTACAAACGCTTATTCCCCATATGCTTCATGTTTATCGAGATATCGAGATGTTAATCTTATTGCTAATTTTCTTGTAGATGCAAGGGGAATTGGTAGGCTTTAAGCGATAGTCAAATATTTTAAGAGGTGGTTGCTATGTGGAGTATTCCATTCTCTTTGCATTACCAGGACAAAAAAAATGAATAACGAATTTGAGAAAAAGTATATGTATTGGAAAATTTAAGGGAATAACAAGCAATATCTCGAAAATGGTTCACTCAATAAAAAAAATGTATATGATATAAATTGTGTATTCTAACATGATCTACATTTTATGTGTAGTAAAAGTTTGGTAATCTCTTATGGTTTACCAGTTATGCAAAAGTCGTTCACAATGAAGAATACTTTTGGAGACATTCCCAGAAAATTCGAAATATACATTTCATTTGTAATGAAAATATCTTAAACATATGACATCTTAATCAAAATCATCACAGGCATTTTTGAGAATATTAAAATTTTCGAAATGTTCCATGTAAAGGGTAATCTGGGGTGGGGATTTTCTTGAAAACCTTCGTGTCGCATCTCTGGAAGACACTGAACCTACATACCAAGTTTGGTTTTTATCCGACTGTTCGTTTCTGAGTTATGCTGTTCGCAGACGCACACACAGACACACACACACGGACATGTTCCCAAAAAAGCTTTATTTTTGGATTCAGGGGGTCTCAAAATATATATTCCCGGTGAAATCTCGATATAGAATTTTTTGGTGGAATACAATACTTCCTCTACTTACTATACGTAGTAGAGAAAACAAAAATGTCGCCATCAAAGTTAATCAGCATTATGTCTTGGAGATCGAGATAATTTAAACCAACAGAGATTAATGTAGGCGCTATTAAAACGTGAATATTACTCATATAGGTTAAGCAGAGCGAAACATATAAAATATGAGGCGGAAAATACGTTACTTGTTGAAGTGGTAAAGTCATTTCAGGTATGCCACACTTACCACCATTACCCCTGGTGTTGCGCTGTCAAAAGGTCAATAGATAGAGATCACGGCGTTACCAATGAAAACGTGGCAAAATAGGGGTAAAAAAACAAGTGTTTGCAACCTATGTGAATATAATCTGGCCGCACAATCCGCCACATAATGACTGCATAGAGACAATGGAGGGCGAATTATGGAACCCCCAGAATGAACCCTGCACATGGCGGTGGGTAATTTTTTATTATTATTAAAAGTGAGGCATTCAAGTACGCTGAAAGTGAACTACGTGCGATGATAAAGCCACCCTCACCTATTCAGCCGAAAGAGGGGGGAGAAAGGCATCCAACATTTCAATATGTCGGTCAGGGGTGTGGTATCTGCAGTCTCCACTGGGATGCTAAACTAACTAGAAACGTCACACGTGATGTAGAATTTCATCATAGGTTTAACACTAACTTTGAATGCTAACACGCCAGCAGTTCGGACCTTGTTAGATACTAGAAGCGCCAGTTTTATGATGCTTAGTGCTAGGATTTTATCCACTAAAAATATGACTATTCTTACAAAACCTTACGTATTTTTCTATTTGCTTTTTAAGCTCTCCACTACGTACTCGTAACTAGGGGAAGTATTGTATTCCACCCAAAAATTCGATACCGAGATTTCACCGGAAATACATGTTTTGAGGACCCCCTGAATTAAAAGAAAATTTTTGGAAACATGTCCGTGTGTGTGTCTGTGTGTCTGCGTATGTGTGTGTATGTGTGTGTGTCTGTCTGTGAATAGCATAACCCAGAAACGAACAGTCGGATAAACACAAAACTTGGTATTTAGGTTCAGTATCTTCCAGAGATGCGACACGAACCCCTACCTCAGATTACCTTTACATAGAACATTTTTCGAAAATTTCAATTTTCTCAAAAACGGCTGTAACGATTTTGAATAAATTATTATATGTTTAAGATATTTTCATGACAAATGAAATGGATATCTCGAATTTTCTGGGAATGTCTCCAAAAAAGTATTCTTCAATGTGAAGGACTCTTGCATAACTGGTAAACCATAAGAAATAGACAAAATTTTACTACACAAAAATGTAGATCCGTTAAAATACACAATTTATGTTATATACATGTTTTTGTTGAGTGAACCATTTTCGAGATATTGCCTGTTATTCCCTTAAATTTCCCAATACTTATACTTTTTCTCAAATTCGTTATTAATTTTTTTGTCCTGGTAATGCAAAGAGAATGGAATACTCCACATAGCAAGAAAATTAGCAATAAGGTTAACTTCTCGATATCTCGATTAACATGAAGCATATGGGGAATAAGCGTTTGTATAAATAGTTTGTACAAGAGTAGAGAAAGTCATGTGAGTGTAACACATCAGATTTGTCTTAATACAGATAAACTTAATTACTCATTAATATATTTCGTTGTTATTAAAAGAAAAATACAGTAAGCTAAAGCGATATTCAAATGTCTTAACAGCTGCTCGCTGTATGATGAACTTTGAAATTCTGTTCTCTTTGCACGAGCTCAAAAAGGAAAGAAAAAATCTTGATGTGATACATTCCCATGACTTTCACTACCCTGTATCCTTTATTAGTGAGTACACAAACTATTCTTATTGAAGGTTATTTTTCTGCCTATTACATTTTAACCCAAATAAATCTTTCATTACACATTTCGTTATAGATACAAAGAGAACAGCGATACACTAATGTTTAAGAACTGGACGCTACATGCTGTTCTTAAAATTCAATACCATTTCCATGCAATCGCAAAAAACATTGAATGTTGACAGGACTTCAAGAGAATGGCCAAGTATTGAACAACTTAAAACATTAATAACGATATCGCAGAAAAACATTATGCTACAAAAAATGTATTTGAAATAAATTGTGTGTTTTGAAGAGATCTACATTTTTTGTGTGTAGGTTTTCCTCTATCCCTTAACGATTACAATTTATACAAGATTATACGAATGAAGAGTAATACACAGGTTATCCCCAAAAAATTCAAGATATACATTTTATTCACCATGTAAATATCTTTAACATGTGGTATTTTAATAAAATTTTCTTGAAAATCTCCGTGTCGTATGTTTGAAAGATACTGAATGTAAATACCATGTTTTTGCGTTATGCTGGTCACAGACACACACATTTTTCTATAAAGCTGTTTTGGATTCAGGGAGCCTCAAAACGTGTATTTCCAGTGAAATCTCGGTATAGAATTTTTGGGTGGAATGCTGTACCTTCTCCACCTATTAGGTGCGTGGTAGAGAAGTAACAAATAGCGATTTGCAGTTGAGAAGCAAGTATTAAAAATTTGATGTGCTACACTCACCTGACTTTCTCTACTCTGTACAACCTATTTTTACAAACGTTTATTCTCCATATGCTTCATGTTAATCGAGATATCGAGATGTTAATCTTATTGTATTTTTCTTGTAGGTGCAAGGGGAATATGGTAGGTTATAAGCGATAGTCAAATATTTTAAGCGTTGGTTGCTATGTGGTGCATTCTCTTTGCATGTCCAGGACATAAAAAAATGAATAACGAATTTGAGAAAAAGTATTTAAGGGAATAACAAGCAATATCTCGAAAATGATTCACTCTACAAAAAAAATGTATATGACATAAATTGTGTATTTTAACGCGATCTACATTTTTTGTGCAGTAAAATGATGTCTATCTCTTATAGTTTACCAGTTATGCAAAAGTCGTTCACAAAGAAGAATTGTTTTGGAGACATTCCCAGAAAACTCGAGATATACATTTCATTTGTTATGAAAATATCTTAAACATATGATATTTTAATCAAAATCGTTAGCCATTTTTGAGAAAATTAAAATTTTCGAAAAATGTTCCATGTAGAGGGTAGTCTGGAGTGGGGGGGATTTTCTTGAAAACCTTCGTGTCGCATCTCTTGTAGATACTGAACCTAAATACTAAGTTTGGTGTTTATCCGACTGTTCGTTTCTGAGTTAAGCTGTTCACAGACAGACACACAGACAGACAGACACACAGACACACACACGGACATGTTTCCAAAAATGCTTTATTTGGATTCAGGGGTTCTCAAAACATGTATTTCCGGTGAAATTTCAGTATCGAATTTTTGGGTGGAATACAATATTTCACCTACTTACTATATGCAGTAGAGAAAGTAAAAATTCAAACCATTAACAAAGAATATATCACAAGAATTTTGTTTTACATAAATTTGTGTTTTATCAAGATATAGGAGAGGACCTCATTAACTATTCCCAGAAAATGCGATATATAAATTATATTTGTAATGCAAATATTTAAACATATGGTATTATTATTCAGATCCGTTAGAGCCATTTTTGAGAAAATCAAAATAGCAAAAGCTTTTCCATGTAAAGGGTAGTTTGGGATGGAGGATTTTCTTGAACATTTTCATGCTCGATCCTTGGAAGCTCCTGAATCTAAATGCCAAATTTCGCATTTAATCGACTTCTCGTTTTTGAGTTATGCTGATCATAGATACATACACACACAGACATTTTTCCAAAAATGATTTTTTTGGGTTCAAAGAGCCTCAAAACATTTATCTTCTTCGAAATTTCGAGATGGGGTTTTTGGGTGTAATATAGTATTTACATTTTTCTACTTACTGTAAGTACGAAGTAGGGAAGTATAAATTCCCTTTACCGTTTGATTATATTAAGTTGAAGTATTGTATTCCAACCAAAAATTCATAGTATGATTTCATTATAAATACAACTTCTGAGGCCCTCTGAAAGAAAATCTCCCAGTTCATGTGAACACCAATTAGTCAAATAAGATAAGTTGAGGCAGTGTTTTTAACACTTGAATGATTTCAGTCAAATTATATAATATGTAAATTCAATAAAAGCCCGCCTTGAAGCAATATGTGTATCTAATAATTTGTAAAATGTATGTAACAGTCATTGCATATGCTTATATTACTGTAAATATGATCAATAATGTTATGTGAATGCATTACGTAATTTAATAATGTAGGAGCTGTGAGAATAATAAGTTTAAGTTTGCTAACAATGAGGTAACCTTGAAGCAATAATGAGTAAGGAAGTTTAAATGCTACTAGTTATTATTAGAGCAGCAATAATGTAGATTTTGAGACAGTTTATAAAAACAGTCAATCAACAACCAGAAAAAAATGCAGTTTTTCTATTGGAGTAGGATTAGCCAATCAGAGACTTGAAATACAGAAATTTACAAGTTTAGACGGTGGAAATCTATTCAGTTGCCTGCAGACAGCGATTGTAACCGGATGCTTGTGCGTCCTCGAGAGATTTAATACGTATTCGTGTGAAACGAATAATAGTATATGTGTATATGCAAGTATTAAATAAAAGAATCTCACAGCTCTCGATATCAGTGAAGTGCTACTTAATTTGTTTAAAGGATTAATAAAAAGGAGTGAATTAAAGCTTAAAAAAAATCTGCGTAAGCCTACGTTCTTGTCGTATCACGCCCTGCCAAGAGATCCATGTCTCTAACAATAATACTGTCTCAGCCGAGGCAAACATAAATATATTATATTTAAAGAAACAGTTAAATTACAAAGCTATTATTTTGAAACTTGAGGCAAAACCACCTGAAAGTACATTTGGGGCGAAGGCTACCGGAAACTGTTTACCATACGTGCGGTTACAACTACTTCAAGTGTTCGGCTCTCCAACAGTTGAAATATAATACAGCA
Organism: Deroplatys truncata; assembly: GCA_030765065.1. Lineage (NCBI taxonomy): Eukaryota > Metazoa > Arthropoda > Insecta > Mantodea > Mantidae > Deroplatys > Deroplatys truncata. The sequence continues at coordinate 71,132,679 of CM060984.1, forward strand.
TCTACAAACTGACTTTCAATACGTAGTAGCAACTAACTACTTCAAATTGACGCCCAAAGCGTGGTGCAAATAACGTAACAAACCACCTACTTCCAATTGGCGTCCATACGTGGGGCTAAGTAAAGAATGCAACCTCCTACAACAAAATAACTACTTCAAAGTTGCATATCGAACTTGGTATTTAATTTCAGCGTCTTTCAAGGATGTAACACGAAGATTTGGAAGAAAATTTGGCACTCCGAAATACCCTTTACGTGGATAAATTCCCCCGTTTTGTATTTTCTAAAAATGTCTAACTATTTTGATTAAAATACAATGTGTTTAAGATATTTTCATGAAAAACAAATTGCATATTTTAAAACTTTCTGCGAGAAAGGCTCCCATTCAGGAGGTCCCGGGATCGATCTCCAGCGACCGCCCACTCTGATCCATGTGTTTTTCGTGGTTTCCTCGAATCGCCAGACGAATGCTGGGATGGTGTATCTTCTACCACAACTCTCTTTCCTCTCATTTCCTGTACCCAACATCATCTTCATTGTCATCTGTTTCTGAGTTGTAGGACCGGCGACAGTGTTCAGCGGGTTGCGGCTGGACGGTAGTTTGCGTTCTGTAAAAGTTTCTTTCCTGGCGTCTCTGCGGTGCCGCTAAGTTAGGTCTCTCCTCAGTCTGGGGCTCCGCTCCGGAAGACCCTGGAGGTTGGTGGCTTGTGGGCAGGAACATGCGGATTCGGATGCGTTCTATCTGGAAACGTCCATGCTTGACCCGTCGGCATCCGGATCCGGTCGCCCTTCCGTAATACGTATCTTTACCTTTACCTACACGAAAACCTAGCGAGGTAGATTCGCAATAACGTTTGATGCTTGTATGGAAGTCTAGGGTTCGATTGCCATCGGCTGCTCAGTCTGACCTTGGGGTTTTCGTGGCTTTATCTGGTTGGTAGTTGAATGCTCTAGTGCCAAATTGACCCTCCCCGGAGAAAACTACACTACGCGACTACGGTCTCCACTAAAGGAAGGTTGACATCTACGGGAACAGAAGTGAAACGACTATGGTAGTGGTTTGTCAAGAGACGACAAGAAGAAGAAGAAGTGCGCAGTTAATTTGAGTCGTGTAGTACGTCAGGCGAAGGTGATCGTCGACTGCGCAGGCGCCGGATCAGTTGCAGCTCTCCTCAACGTGCAGTCCACAAGGCTGAACTGTCTTTCTTCGACAGCGAGAGAGGTCACGAGGAAAACAGCAGGACAACTTTTAGACAGAAGGCATTCCGAACGGTATTTCTGAATTCCTTTATGGCTTGACATATTCAAAATTCTCATTAGTAATTATTCACCGGGGAAAGGTTGATCGTCCGAAATATAGCCTTATTGGGGTTTTAGATTTCAAATATATCGCTGGATGTGAGAGCAGGAAGCAAGTACGTAATTATTGTAATTGAATTTAATGTTTTAAAGCCGTAAAGAATGTAAAGAATTGTGAAAGAATAAGGGTTTTTTAGAAAAGGCAGTTATGTATGTTATTGAAGTGCAAGTTTATTAAAGGAAGGAAATTCGCCTTTTTAATTAATTATGTAATATATTCTTAAGTAGAAATGTGTCATTATTCCTACATTCAGTCTACTTCCTCTTGGGTCAGAAAATCACGTATCAACCACGACTTCGTTTCACCTATTTCCCTTTCATTTCGCTTCCTTCTCATCTTTTAGGTGTGCTTTAGATTTCGTGAGGTTAAGCGGTGCCGGACAGTTGGCTCGGATGGTTGCTCAAAGGAAAGAGTATTCCCTGTGTACACTAGAGGGCTGCGTGGTTGAACAGGTCGTTCATCGCACTCTCTGAACAGCAGTTCGCGACGTGTCCCTCCGTTGTATAACCTTACCTACAGGTAATCTAAATAAGTGTTCACAAAAATGGTTCACTACACACTTCCTTACAGTACAAGAGTAGCAAGATTGAAACCTTTAAAAAGCGGGTCACAATGTGATGCACTTGAAACAAACGAATGTTGAGTTAGCAATAAAAAAAATGTATGATGAAGTATTGGATAATTCAAACTAGTGGCGATGAATGGAAATTCTTAATGCCCAAAAAGTTTTAATAGTTCTCCTGTGGGTATATGCTGCTGCTCAAAAACAGGCAACTTTAAATTTTCACCTACATTCATTTTTAATTTCTACTACGTATAGTAAGTAGGGAAAGTATTGCGTTCCACCCAAAAATTCGATATCGAGATTTCACTGGAAATATATGTTTTGAAGTGCCCTGAATCCAAATAAAGTATTTTTGGTAACATTTCCGTGTGTGTTGACCTGCCTGTCTGTTAACAGCAAACTTAAAAACGAAAAGTCGGATAAATACCAAACTTGGTATTTGAGTTTAGTATCTTCCAAGGATACTACACGAAGATTTTCAAGAAAATCTCCCCAATCCAGGCTACCCTTTTCATGGAAAGTTTATCAAAAATGTTGAGCTTCTCAAATGGCTATAACGATTTTGATTAAAATATCATTTTCATGGCAAATGAAATGTATATCTTGAATTTTCTGGGAATGTCTTCGAAAGAGCTCCTAATTCTGAATGACTTTCGCATAACTGGTAAACCATAAGAGATAGACAAAATGTTACTACACAAAACACGTTGTTGTTCACCAATGGCACTGGGGATTAGTTGATCTGCATCATTTTCCCTCTGGCTTCCCAATATAAAATCTATAAGCTATCACTTTCAAGGCCTTTGCATTTGGCGAGATGCTGATGTAGGTAGGCATCGTATCTTGTAGAGGTGTTCTGCGAGGCAGTCGTGGCCAGTTGCCATCCTAAATAAGGCCACTGCAGGTTTCCTTGGCATTTTTACACATAAAAAATATAGATTTCATCAAAATACACAATTTATGTCACATACATTTTTTTTTGTCCAGTGAACCATTTCCGAGATTTTCTTTGCAATTTGTTTTAATTTTCCAATACTTATACTTATCTTTCAAAATGGGATTTCGTTATTGTTATTTTTTTTTGTTATGTTATCCTCTACATGCAAAACGAATGGAATGCTCCATGTAGCAAACAGCTCTTAAAAGATTTAACTATCGCTTAAAGCCAACCATATTCCCCTTTTATCTATAAGAAAATTAGCAATAAGTTTCTGCAAATGTTTGTCTCGATTAACATGAAGTAGATGGAGAATAAGCGTTTGTAAAAATAGTTTCTACAAGAGCAGAGAAAGTGAAGAAGATGGTTTGTTACGTTATTTTTTACCACGCTTTGAAGTAGTTTGTATTGAAGGAGTTGTATTATATTTCAACTGTTGGGGAGCCGAAATTCTAGTAGTTGGAACCGCACATATGGTAAACAGTTTCAGGTAGCCTTCGCCCAAAGTTTAAAAAAGTATTAACTTTGTTATTTTACTGTTTCTTTAAATATTATATATTTACGTTTGCCTCGGCTGCGTCAGTATTATTGTAGACACACGTATCTCTTGGCAGGGTTGTGATGTGACAAGAATGTAGGCTTACACAGATTATAATTTTACTTCACTCCTTTTATTAATGCTTGACACGATTTAAATCACACTTCAGTGATAGAGAGAGCTGTGAGATTATTTTTATTAATTAATCACACTTTTTAACACGTAAACTTATTTTTTCGTCTCACACGAATATGTATTAAATTTCTGGAGGACACTTTTTGCGTCTGGTTAGGAACACTGTTTGTAGGCAACTCAACTGATTTCAACCTCCTAAACTTGTAAATTTCTGTATTTCAAGTCTCTGATTGGCTATTCCTAACCCAATAGAATACCTTCTTTTAACTAAAGATATTTCTGGTTGTTGATTGGCTATATTATAAACTATCACTAAAATTACATTATTGTTATTCTAATAATCAGAATTATTAAACTCTCAAACTCATTATTGCCTCAAGGTTACCTCATTGTTACCTCATTGTTAGCAACCTTTAACTTATTATTCTCACAGCTCCTACATTATTAAATTACGTAATGCATTCACATAACATTATTGAACATGTTTACAATAATATAAGCATATGCAATGACTGTTAGATACATTTTACAAATTATTTTATACACGTATTGCTTCAAGGTGGGCCGTTATTGAATTTACATATTATATAATTTGACTGAAATCATTTAAGTGTTAAAAATACTGCCTCAAAAGTCATGTGTGTGCAACACATCAGATTTCTTTATTCTATCATATTTACTTCGAATCTAATTTGGCACTGCCTCCCAAAAGAAGTTCCTATTACAACTGATATTATTCAGTTGTATTCTAATTCAGATCTGGTACCTGCTTGAAATGAAAGCTAATCAAATTTTTGCACGTTTTCAGGCAAATGAAACAGGTAAACCACTTCAGTATAATAGAAGTACAAAACATTGCATTGTAATTCTCTCACTGAATTCCCCAATTTAAAACCACTTTCAAACTCATGCGTGTTGTCTCTAGATAAATATTTCTCGACCTTCAGTGGGAATAATCATCAAAATAAGCATGAGTTACTTCAAATTACCGAAAAACTATCAGTATTACTGAAGGAAATCTTTGGAAGATCTGAACTTAATGCCAAATTTTATATTTAACCTACTTTACATTTTTAGTTATGTTGTTCAGGTATACAAACTGACATACGGATAGACAGTCAGACACACAGACCTTTTTCTTTTTATTTGGTTTCAGCGAACCTCAAAAATCGTATTTCCCGTGAAATCTCAGTATCAAATGTTTGGGTGGAATGCAATACTTCGTTGGTGTACTATGGGTAACAAAGTGAAAATGTATAACTCTTTAATATATGCAATTTGCGCTAAATAAATTTCCGAGATATCTCCTGTTATTGGTTTAAAAGTAGCTGCTAAGTAGCTGCGATATAGTGAAGTACATTGTATCCTGACAACTGGTTTATAGGCAAAATGCTATTTAATGAGATTATAGTTGAAGACGTTATTTTGTTGTTGGAGTTGTATTGTGGTTCAATTGTTGGGGAGCCGAACTTTAAGTAGTTGCAACAGCACGTATGGTAATACGTTTCCGATAGCCTTCACCCCAAATGTACTTTCTGGTAGCCTTTGCCTCAAATTTAAAAATATTAACTTTTTAATTTTGACTGTTTTTTTTTAAATATGTTTGTTATGTTTGCCTCGGCTGCGTCAGTATTATTGTTTTTAGAGACATGAATGTCTTAGCAGGGAAGTGGTGCGACTGAAGAATGTAGGCTTACACAGATTATAATCTTACTTCACTCCTTTTATTAATGCTGACACTATTTAAATAACACTTCACTGATATAATATATATATATATATATATAGAGAGAGAGAGAGAGAGAGAGAGAGAGAGAGAGAGCTCGCGTCTCTCGTCCGGTTAGAAACGCTGTCTACAACCAATGCGTCCAGTTATGACCACTGTCTACAAGTAACTGACTTGATTTTTACCGTCTAAATTTGTAAATTTCTGTATTTCAAGTCTCTGATTGGCTATTCCTAATCCAGTAGAATACTTTTATTTAACTAAAGCTTTTTTCTGGTTGTTGATTGGCTATTTTATAAACTGTCACTAAATATTTACATTACTATTGCTCCAATAATGACTAGTAGCATTTAAACTTTCTTACTCATTATTGCCTTAAGGTTACTCATTGTTAGCAACTTTTAACTTATTGTTCCCACAGCTCCTACATTATTAAATTACGTAATACATTCGCATAACATTATTACATGTATACATGCATATAAACATATACAATGACTGTAATATACACTTCTTATATATTATTACATACACATATTTCTTTAAGGTGGGCTGTTATTGAATTTATATATTATATAATTTGTCTGAAAGCATTTAAGTGTTAAAAATACTGCCTCATAGTGTCATTAAAAATAGATCTAACAGAAGCCGAACAAAGTAATAAATTAAAATTTGCCACGTTTCAGAACAGACGTGAAAATGGTAGTCTCTGCTTTGTTTGTCACTCTACTTTTAACACCAGTATTTGCATATCCTTTATTTATTTAATTTGTTTTGTATTTCTGTCACTTTTCTGTCAGTAACAATAGTGGAAAATTAAATTTTGTGGGGTAGTGAGCGTGTAAAACTGTGGTTTATCTCGTGTTCTCTCACATACAGGCTGCTTCACTAAGCCCTCGTGCTTTATGTTTTGAAGTGAAAGAATTTATGCCCTATGGGAATTTTGTTGTTTAACGTACGGCTGAACTAAGTACCTAGTCTTGCAATACTGTTTCTAGTTTATTAACCTATACCACGTAAAGCAAACTCCACCTACACACCCCTACACCCCGCAACATTCAGACATAAAAAATGAAGGCGTATTCTGGGAAGTATATACCAACATAACACTCAGATTTCTTCCGGCTTCGTTTTAAATTTGAGATACAACTGATGTAGTTAAGTATGCTTCTGCAATAATTATATTCCATCAAAGGCACGAAACCCTACAACTGCACAGATACAACTGAAATAGAGGACAGCACCCTAGGGTTACATCTGAATACTTGTTCTAACGTAACAAAGTTCAAAGTTTACTCCAACACACATCATGTAGAGAGAAACATGTTAACAACTGAAAAAAAATCTGATGTGTTGCACTCACATGACTTTCTCTACTCTTGTACAAACTATTTTTACAAACGCTTATTCTCCATACGCTTCATGTTAATCGAGATATCGAGATGTTAATCTTATTGCTAATTTTCTTGTAGATGCAATGGGAATTGGTAGGCTGTAAGCGATAATCAAATATTTTAAGAGCTGGTTGCTATGTGGAGTATTCTATTCTCTTTGCATTACCAGGACAAAAAAAATTAATAACGAATTCCCATTTGAGAAAAACTATAGGTATTGGAAAACTTAAAGGAATTACAACAATATCTCAAAAATGGTTCACTCAACAAAAAAAAGTTTATGACATAAATTGTGTATTTTAACGCGATCTACATTTTGTGTAGTAACATTTTGTGTATCTCTTATGGTTTACCAGTTATGCAAAGTCGTTCACAATGAAGAATACTTTTGGAGACATTCCCAGAAAATTCGAGATATACATTTCATTTGTCATAAAAATATCTTAAACATATGATATTTTAATCTAAATCATTGGAGCCATTTTTGAGAAAATTAAAATTTTCGAAAAATGTTCCATGTGAAGGGTAATCTGAGATGGGGGGATTTTGCTGAAAACCTTCGTGTCGCATCTCTGGAAGATACTGAACCTAAATACCAAGTTTGGTGTTTATCCGACTGTTCGTTTCTGAGTTATGCTGTTCACAGACACACACACACACACGGACATGTTTCCAAAAATGCTTTTTTTTATTAAGGGGTGTCAAAACATGTATTTCCGGTGAAATCTCGGTATCGAATTTTTGGATGGAATACAATACTTCCGCTACTTACTATAGGTAGTAGAGAAAGTAAAAAAAATCCTGGGAAAGGAATCAGCCAATCAGGCAGCCGAAGAAACCACCAAACATCCCCCTCAGGACACCAAGATCCCACACACGGACTTCATCAAAACGACTTACATTAATCAACGGAGACAAACATGGAAAGTCACATCTAGAAGCAAGTCACACGATGTCTACATTTCCGGGTCCAAACTTCAACCGCGAAGACCAAGTTGTACTAACTCGATTACGTATTGGACATACTTCTATAACGCACAAACATCTCCTCAACCGTGACCTTCCTCCTGTGTGCGACCTCTGCAGATTCAACCTCACAGTTCATCATTCGTTACAGCCTGCCGTCGCTATGTACAAAGAGCGCCAAAGAAAACCTCACTGCACCTCGCGTCTATGTCACATTATTATCGTTGTACGTGGTCTTGCTAAGCCAAGGTCATTTCATTGGTTGTTTTAGGCCACGGTGCAAGGGTTCGCCAGTCCTTTTGCTAAATAGTTACACCAATAAGCGCAAAAAAGATTACAAAATGGCATAGAAACAGAATATACGTTTACGCTCTCGGTCGTATTGGCTAAAAAAGGTAAAGTGAGTGTATTCAGTTTGTCATACGGACCTCTTATCGTGATTGGTAGCACATAACTTATCGACTAGTGCAGGACACGCCTTTGAAAGTGTTAAATGCTAAGGGGAAAACTTGATGAGTGCCCAGATTAGCGAAATGTAGAATGTGTAGTGTGAGAAGATTTTCAAATTAAAGCTTGAATGGTATTTATTGAATACATAGCAATACCTTATAACAAAAAATAAACAGAACAGTATTCTCACAGTGCTTGTTGCTGCATAGAAGCAAACATAACTAAATAATAAATAATTAAAGCAGCATGTTTTCCATCTAATTCAAACTACAATTGGTTAATACACCTTTACTCACATATTGCTGATCATAGGAATACAACAGAATCACAGACAAAAATATAACCCAGTTTTATTGCTATAATATGTGTGTCATATTCGCTAAACCATATGCATATTTATCTCTAGTTTCTAAACACATCAGTCGGTTATAACAAAAGAGTAATTTGCATTTAGTAAACGAATATCATCGTCTGCGGATGTTTTACGGGGAGTGCCCACTTTCTGACGAGTATGTAGACCGTCTTCCTCACCTTCCTGGAGTATTTTTATCCAGTAATTTACTATAAAAACACTTTTATGCACTGCCGTTGCAATTGCTGTAACAGTGCGACCAGCCTCCCATGTACACACGATACGTCCACGAGCAATTTCGCTAGTATACGGCATGACTGGTTCTAAGACAGTCAACATGTTTTGGTATCAATAATGCCAGAAAAAGCAAAGGCATCAACCTCATCTCTTTCCCCCTTATTGCTGTGTTATCAAGCCACCACGCTCTGCGGTTGGTAAGGTGAAGGACACCCTCAAAAGACCCCAAAACAACAATACAAAATCCACCGAAGATTTTCTTTAGTGTTGAGAAAGATGTGACACCCCATAAGATGTGACAGCCTATCAGACGCCCTAAATTCAGCACAACAAAGAAATTTAAACTTTATAAAAGCAACAAAATTGTGCAACAATGTATAACACACTTATGTAGAGAATTTAATGTACTATTACTGTTAAAAATATTGTATTTTCATTGTAATCATGATTTGTATTCTAAAGTAGTCGCAATATAAAGAACCGAAATAAAGCACAACCAGCTGGCCCCATAGCTCAGTCTCTAGAGCATCTGCCTGCTGTACGAGGGGTCCCGGGTTCGATTCCCGACTGGGGTGGGGATTTTTCTCTAGACAAGATTATTCCCTATCCTCCCCAGAGTCTGGAAGTATGAATGAGAGTGTGAATGTGTATGTAATCTAAGAAACCCAACGACAAGAGAATGCGAGTTAACACCGTTGCCAATAGGTAACAAGTTCCAAAGGAAAGCCGGCGATAAGACCAATGTAATTAAAGGCGGGGTATAAATGGAACTAAAACACATACACACACAGCATGTAAACACCATGCTCTACGCAGTAGAGCTGTCAATGACATGTGTTTTATGGGTTCGTTTAATGTGTTAAATAACGAGTTTCGCTCGTTTCTTCCAATCCAACTCGTTCTGACAACTGCAGCGAATATACCCAACTATGACTGAGCTTCTGCTCCATATGTCTTCTCGTGGGAAATGGGCATTTACTGGTTCGAGTATTTACTCGTTCGACAGTTCACATTATAGCGTTGTTGTCGGGGGTATTGCTTCATTGTGTTAATGATTAGCAATGCTATATGTCATGTTACAGTATTTTTTTCTCTGATTCTACCTACTGATAGTGTCATAAATTTTTAATACATTATGATAAGATAGGATAGAGCAGCACTAGAAGCGGAGGGGGACCAGGAGGCACGATAGGCAGAGGGCAGGGTCCCTACCATTAACAGATTTGAACTCCCCGGGTGCTGGCTGGTGCACACGGCCATCATTCTCCCTGAAGGCTTATACATCCGGGACCTGTAGACTGCTCGCAGTCCGGAGGACGAATGTTTCCTCAGAGCATCCATTTCCCCTGCCAGGCACACGCCGAAACCTCTCGCCGACACTTGCAACTCTGAAAGAAACCAAGCAGATGAAGGGTGAAGTGAAATGAGAATGGAGATGAAATGCAGGGACAGGAAATTCGGGGATTGTAATGATCCTTCCCAGCATTAGCCTGGCGACCACGGGAATCCAACCCGCGACCTGCCGAATGCGGGCCACAGACGCTAACGCATGAGATCACCCCTTCGGTTTCTACATTAAGATACAGAAATTCCATTTTGTCACATTTTCTTACCTCAAACAAAACATATATTAAAATACTTTTATATAAAATACCCTACAAGTTTTGTATATACAATTTGATTCAGAATTTCTAAGAAACAAAATCACTATGCGTACAAACTTTTGGATTGGATTGGATTGGATTGGATTGTGAAGTGAAGTGAAGTGAAGTGAAGGGGATTTGGCACCGATCCAGGAATGAGGATATTGTACCGTCGCCCCAAGAGAGAGCGCCCCCGGTAGGGAGGGATGAGGTGAAGGGAGACACCGGACCGGCGGACCAGGAGTGACGACACAGCAATGACAAGATCCCTACAGTTTCCAGGTTGAGAAGCCCCGGCAAAGGATAGACAAATCGGGGACCCGCTCCACACAGGGCCCAACTCTCCCAAGAGGCGGTCCTTGAATCCCGGAAATCAGCCGGACGAGGGACGGAGAAAGTTCACAGTGAGCATCCTTTTCCCTACCTTGCTGCACCGAAACACCATCACCGACACTTCAAACTTGGAAAGAGAAAAAACGGGATGAAGGATGAATGAAATGAAATGGAGGGACGGGATATTCGGGGGATGAAACAAACCGCTCCAGCATTCCTCTGACGACCCGAGAAAACCCAGGGGTCGTTGAGGGATCTAGCCCGGAAAGTTCCGAATACGGTCCACAGACGTTATCACCTGAGCCATCCCGCTCGTTGCATATATATTTAGTTAAACAAACATTGCAAATTGTAATACATAATACATCATCATCAAATCCCATCATCGCATCATCAGATTATCATATTATAATCACATCATCATCATCATCATCAGGGTTTAGACTACGTAGCCTGTTCCGGCAAAGTCACAAGTGGATTCACCTTCTACGGGTCGCCCAACATCTTACTTCTCTCTTGGGTTATATAGGTAAGTTCTCTTGGATATTTTTTCATTTTTAATTCTGATTAAATGTCCTGTCCACTTCTTCTTAAATGTTTTAATTTTGTCTTCAGTCTTTTGTATATTTCCTTGTTTTCCGACCTAAGTTTCTTTTTATAGTTCCACATACCACCTGGAATTTAGTTAACTTATTTTCTATAATTCTATCTCTCAATAAGTTATATCACACACTATATACTCAAAATTTGATATCCTTTGTAATATTTTATTATTTAATGCGATTTCAGATCTACCTGCGTATTTTCCTATAAATGCCATTGCCTTGGACTTATTTATTCAGATTTTGTATTTATATCTGTTGGTTATTATTTTGAACTTAAATGCCAACATTTGGAGATCTTTTTCTGATTCGTCTGCAAATAATAAGATATTTGTATTTTCTTTTTCTTTAGTTGTTATTCTATCACTATTTAATAACTTTTTCCATTCCATTAGGATTTCGTCTGCATAAGTATTAAACAAAACAGGTGAAAATGAACACACTTGTTTATCTCCTTGGTTTACTTGGAATAATCATTACTTAAACTCAAGAAATTGTACAATTGTCGTAAAAGCAAATAATGTTACTGTCAACCTTTAAAACAAATAAAGGTTAATTAACTCAAAGGTGGTTGATTCATATTAATGCTACACTACTAATTTTTTTTCTGTATATACTTAAAATTTCATTTCTTTTAAGGAGATAAAAAAAACAGGATAAACTCAACAGTGACAAAAATATATAATGAAAAAATAATGATACGAGAACCTTCAATGCTTATTATCGATATTATTAATATTATTATTATTATTTTAATTGTGCCCAAGCGTGAGAAGCTACCTACGGGCCGCCAATAAGCACATTCCGGCCCAGCACCTGAGTGGGGCCCTCGATCGGTCTTCAGAATAGGCGCGCAACGAACCCATTATGTGCCCCTTCCCGGCATTTTTTACCGCTCCAGAAGATTCCTTTCATCCGTTTCATCCTTTCATTCATTTCCCCTTCTAGAACATTCCGCTTTGTATTCGAGGCCTATATAGGAGGATGCTCTGAACGAGCGAGGTGATTCAGTTGGGTGCAGTTCGTTAAGAAGTTAAGAACAGTCAAGAAGTCGAAGAGTTTGGACAGTTAAAATTGGACAGTGCCAAGAGCATTCAGTTGAGAGTTGTGACTCTGCATTAAGTTGTTAGTTGAGAATCAGCAGTTCAGTTATGATCCGATTCGACGGATTAGTTGTGTTCTGTTCTGAGCGACATCAAAAGTGCCTCAAGTATAAAGTTTGTGCTACGTTGAGCACCTAAGTGATAAAGTGTGTTTAGCAGCAAGTACTGTTCTCATTTGTTTTTATTGTTACTATTTATTATGATGTAATAATAATTCCGAAACGCATGCATGCACCGCTTCTTCGGGTTTTATGTTCTATTTGATAAACTCCTTCATTTAATTTTAAGAAAACATTTTCACTTGTACCGCTCCACTCCACACCAACATATAACGCACAATATCAGGCTGCAGCAACAACGCCACTGAAGCAAACGGCTGAGCCTTCCCCTCGAGTCTGGTCACACTGGGCGTTCAGACAGGGAATGATAAAGTAACTCGTTTGGTATATGGTCATCGCAGCCTTCGGATCCCCAAGCGGCGACCTTTGTGCAGTAGCCAAACACTTGTTCCCTACCCTCCCTAACCGCAAGCACCATAAAATCTTAACAACACTTTGCTTTGGTGGAGCTGGAGAAAGGACCACGTGTTGTGTTTAAGGGATGGGAAGACCCTACTAATCGTTTACTGATGGGTTTATGGTCAGGCTTCAAAGCTTTCCGTTCGCTTTGAAGCCGGTTGGGGAAAGGATGCCCGCGACTAGTTTACCATAAGGAATGAACTGAGAGTAACATACCGTTCGAATTCTGGTATACACAAGCTCATTTGTGTTCAAAGGCACGAAAGGAACAACTTAATGACCAAAATATGTTCGACAGAAACTCTACTACACAATACATTTCCATGTTGTTCTTTTTCTTCTTCTTCTTGCAAATTCAAGGATTGGGCTTTTATAACCAAAAGGACATCATAGGATTTTAGCGGAATTTTTGTACGCATCTTTTCTTTGGCTGTCCCACATTTCGTCTTCCTTTAGGAGACTAATTCTAATGCTTGGTACTGTAGACGGTCATGAGGTTTCCTGACGCGGCAATACCATTTCTTCTCATACGATTTAATCCCTTCGACCCTGTCTTGTTAATTTATAATTCTTGTCTTATATATCCTGGCTTCTTGCTCTGTTCCCCCAGACTCAATGCCAAGAGTGATTTTAAGAACCACATTTCCGACGTTTCTATTTTTCTTACATCTGCTTCTTTTATAACAGTTAGCTTCCACAAATAGCTTTGGTTTCGTTATGCAGCAATCATTTTATAGCTCTCTTCATTGTTTTCCCCTAGATATGTTTTAATGCGGCTATTGATTGCATTGTATTTCCTAATTTTACTTTCCATTCCTTGATGTGTTATACACCGAGATCTCATCTCCGAAGTATTTAAAGGATTAGGGTTAGGTGACGGAGCGGTCACCTAGCATCTGGTCCCACAAGGGATCTTTTGTGCATGCACCCCCGGGGGAACAGATGAGATGAAGGAACCGCAGAAGGCGTATGGGCTGTAGGACCGGCCGACGTAGACGTAAGGCTCACAGGCTCTCCTTCAGCGGAGATCGGTGAAAGTTCGACCCGGTTGCGGAGGCTCGAACGGCCGCCATCTGACGGGGCCGAGGAGTAGTTCCAACGCGCAAGCCACTGCGCCATCTGTTTGCAGCCGACCGACACATAACCCCGAAGCCAACCTGTAACGTGAAAGGGGAAGATGAAATGAAAGGAAATAGGGAAGAGAAATTCGGGGAAGCAATGATCTTTCCCAGCATTCGCCTAGCGACCCGGAAAACCTTGAAAATAAGAATAGCGGAGGATGTAGATACCTGTATGTTGTCTTATCATGTTTGCTGGATTCTAAAACCCTAGTATACGAAACTTTGTCAAAATCGTATCCAAATTATATCTTGAGAAGGTTTACGGAAATCAGACGGAAATTTGGTGATAGCATTATATGCAGTTCTCCCCTGCTATTACTCAATTTTAAATGCTTAAAGACCTGCTATATAGCAACAAAGCGCCAAATAATATTGTATTCATATTAGGAAGATGAAATTCGAAACATAATATGACCCTCTACAGTTTGAAAATGTTTGGAAATATTTTACCGCGTGATGGCTCAGACGGTAAGGTCTGTTGCTCGCAATCACGAGGTCACGGGTTTAAACACTCGCAAATTACCAATCTGAACAAAGGTTTCTCTGCAGTTTTTCTCGGTTGGTAGGTGAATGGCGAGTTGGATAAGCTGAACCGAAATATTTCCTATCATTCTTTTTATCACTCATTTCCTCCTTCACCGCCATACCAGGCATTGGGCTGATGATTCATTCTGGATTATGCTATGATCCATAGTTTGCTTGCTCCTCGACAGGCTACTGAGGTAAGGCAAAGAGAACGGTAATCGGAAGAAAAAGAAGAAAGTATTGCGACTTTGTCCAGTTCCAGTTATTTCAGTTTTCACTGTTCTTCCCTGGTTCAACTTTCACTACAATTTCTGGTTCACTGCACTAAAGTGAACTAGTTCAATTTTCCCCTCATTTCCCCTGACGTAACCTCTTCTTCCGAACGGTTCATCGTTGGAAGTCGAACACAAGACTTCTACAATCTCTCGCTCTGAAGTAGCACTCGTTGCACCTTACAGCAATTGTCACCAACTCACTCGGAGAACCGCACTTAATGCCGCAGCAGAAACGTGCTCACCAATTCGCTTACTCACTCAGTGGCCAACTCAACTGACTCCACTCGCGAGAACGCTCGCCTATATAGCAAATAGAATCTTCCACAGAACATTCTAGAATTATCTGAATACACATTCTGGAGGGGGGAGAAAGAGTTCCAGATACCTCCTGTATCTTCCGATATCGTTTATGTGTTTACGCCGGGCAGAAGCGCAACATTTGTTTGTTTATTTCCAACTGCCTGGCGTCGACCTCTCAGACATAGCAGCCGATGCGTCACAATACCTTACAATGTCCGTCTGTACGGCTCAACGTACGGTCTGTATGGTGTAATGATTATCTAAATCTTTTGAATGTTCCCCTCCCCCATACACACAAAAAGCTATAATAGCATTTTGTTCTGTGGTCAGCCGTTTTCGAAAAAAAAATAGTTGTTTTTGCAAATTAAATGGTTTATTCCACGAGAATCTATGAATATACCACTTTTAGCAGATTAACTCATTTCTGACCTAGTTTCAGTAGCAACTATATTACAACATACAGGCTTTTCAAATAATTAATCCTTTTCAGAATACCGCTTATCAGATGTAATGTAGTTGAAGACATAGGCAGGGTTCGTAGGTCAAGGTAGTTCAGTGTGAGGACTGGCTCCTGGACGTACACAAAACAGCATACCTGAACTGGGAGTGAGGGGGCTAGGGATTTTGTTTTCCACACGACTGTTAATACAAACACGATGAAAGGGTGGTGTGGTGTTTTGGCGAAATGACAAGTACAACTTGATAGCTATTGGCCTGTACTAACAGTATGGGAAATAATGCCTTTATCGTTCAATAATCGATTTGCGGTCGCTGACTAAAAAGCACACCGTGATTATGTCAGCTCCACTAGAAGTTGAGTCATTACTAGAGTAACATCATACTACGTGAAACTCACAGGTTTAGTGATAACAGAATCCGAGGCGTGTTTAGGGGATAACCATACGCACAGTACCTTGATAATTATAACAATTATCTATACTCATATAATTACACTCCATACAGCGAAAGTGAAACCTATTTACGCGCTGACCTACTTCTGCTTTTCAAAAGGAGATTCATTCCACTCCTGCTATCAGCTACCGGTCGCTACAAGCCACAAGCTGCAACCTTGATAGTGTGTGCATTTTATGTTCTTAAAAACCTAAAATATCTCCGTAGAAAATACTCATAAGAAAAACCGAGAGATAAAAAATATATTGCAAATAATGAGAACTGTGACTGGTTTAAATTAATGTAATGATTTCCCTTCCATCTGGTATAGTCCACATCTAATAAAAGGTTTTAATTTGGTTTTAATGCATTTAGGATTGTTTTGAACAATGCAGAAGTAGAAAGCTTTCAAAGTAAGTGAAACACCTATCTTTCACTTTAGTTTTCATAGTCATATTGGGGCTTAGTATTGTGAAGCAACTGACAGTGCTATAATTCTTTGAGTCTAGGTATCTATAAACATTGGTTTTATTAACTTTTACACTGAAGCACGCTCACGTTCACACATACATCCAGACTCTGTAAAAGATGGGGAATGATCACAGTTAAAAAAAATCCCCCACCATGCCGCGGTAATCGAATCAGGGAGTTCTAAGGAGAGAATCCAAAACCCTGGCCACTCGACTACATAGGCAGTCGCTTCTGAATGTTGCTACAGTGGAATTCCTTAAATAACTACACAGAACTATGCTGAAAACATGGGAAAGTACATGTTCTGCCGCGGTTCTTCATTAAATACCGGAGCTTGTTAGGTGTTACGTTAACCTAACTTATAAACTAGCCCTAATTTTTGCTATCTGCCGGCTTTTAGAGGCCCCGCAAGGTGGTGCGTAGATTGAAGTTACACTACACGCCGACTAATGATGACCTGTCTAGGATCTTCACGAATTAACAGATTTCAGCAAAAGCCTACGACATATACACAAAATCTGATGTGTTACACTCACATGACTTTCTCTACTCTTGTACAAACTATTTTTCCAGTTCTAAAAATATTTGACTATCGCTTAAGGCGTACTATGTTTCCCCTTGTTATGTATTTGCAAGGGCAATATAATCACAGACATATCTCTTAGTGGCTGGTTGCTAGGTGCAGCACCATTCTCTTTGCCTCGGATTAATACTCTTTGTATATCCAAGACAAAAAAATGAATAACGAATTCCCATTTGAGAAAATAACTATTGAAAAATTTAAGAGAATAACAAGGAATATCTCGAAAATGGTTCACTCAACAAAAAAAATGTATATGACATAAATTATGTATTTTAACGAGATCTACAGTTTTTGTGTAGTAAAAGTTTGTCTATCACTTATGGTTTACCAGTTATGTAAAAGTCGTTCACAATGAAGAATACTTTTGGAGACATTCCCAGAAAATCAAGATATACATTTTATTTGCCATGAAAATATCTTAAACTTATGATATTTTAATCAAAATCATTAGTGCCATTTATGAGAAAATTAAAATTTTCGAAAAATGTTCCATGTAATGGCTAATCTGGGGTGGGGGAGTTTTCTTGAAAACCTTCGTGTCGCATCTCTGGAAGATATTGAACCTAAATGCCAAGTTTGGTGTTTATCCGACTGTTCGTTTCTGAGTTATGCTGTTAACAGACACACGGACATGTTTCCAAAAATGCTTTTTTTTGGATTCAGGGGATCTCAAAACATATATTTCTGGAGAAATCTCCGTACCGAATTTTTGGGTGGAATACAATACTTTCCCTACTTACTATACGTAGTAGAAAAAGTAAAAAGAGAATTTGAATATCTGTTGATCCACTCGAGGTTTCTAGGACCCCTGCCTAGGAGCGCCTATGCGAATCTAAACACGCTGCGCTGGTTTGAACCTGTTACTAAAACAGGTTGTTCCACCTCTTCACAAGTTTTTGCTCCCCTTGCATTACCCGGTGTTCTCCGTGTGCAGCGCCCTCTAGAGTTCAGTCTCCGCGACCCCAAGCATCGATCGAGATCGCCACAAAGGTATCGTCACCTTTAGTGGCGATAATGCTTGCGGTTTTTGTTTTTGTTTTTTACGTTTCTATAGCACCTTTTAACTGTTATGGTTATACGAAGGGTTTTTTCGTCTTAAACATTTTATATACATACTTATATCTGATCAGATTTCACGAGGCAGAAGTGCTCAACGAAATCACTTACTATCATGCCAAGCTATATCGCGAGGCCATAGAAATGTTAAAACATCGTAAAAACTTCAATAAAAAATCCGATGTATTACACTCACATGACTTTCTCTACTCTTGTACAAACTATTTTTACAAACGGTTATTCTCCATCTACTTCATGTTAATCGAAATAAACTTTTGCTGACTCTATCTTATTGCTAATTTTCTTGTAGATGCAAGGGGAATATATATTTACAAGGGCAATATAGAAATACAGTAGCCTTTCAGCACATACATATCTCTTAATAGCTGGTTGCTAGGTGCAGCACCACTCTCTCTGCCACAGATTAATACTCTTTGCCTATACAAGACAAAAAATCTGATGTGTTACACTCACATGACTTTCTCTACTCTTGTACAATCTATTTTTACAAACGCCTATTCTCCATATGCTTCATATTAATCGAGATATCGAGATGTCAATCTTATTTGTAATTTTCTTGTAGATGCAAGGGGAATATGGTAGCTTTTAACCGATAGTCAAATATTTTATCGCTGGTTGCTATGTGGCGCATTCCATTCTCTTTGCATGTCCAGGACATAAAAAAATGAATAACGAATTTGAGAAAAAGTATAAGTATTGGAAAATTTAAGGAAATAACAAGCAATATCTCGAAAACGGTTCACTCAACAAAAAAAATGTATATGATATAAGTTGTGTATTTTAACGCGATCTACATTTTGTGTGTAGTAAAATTTTGTCTATCTCTTATGGTTTACCAGTTATGCAAAAGTCGTTCATAATGAAGAATACTTTTGGAGACATTCCCAGAAATTTCGAGATATACATTTCATTTCTCATGACATTATCTTAAACATATGATATTTTCATCAAAATCGTTAGAGCCATTTTTGAGAAAATTAAAATTTTCGAAAAATGTTCCATGTAAAGGGTAGTCTGGGGTGGGGGGATTTTCTTGAAAATCTTCGTGTCGCATCTCTGGAAGATACTGAACGTAAATACCAAGTTTGGTGTTTATCCGACTGTTAGTTTTTGAGTTATGCTGTTCACAGACACACACACAGACACACACACACACAGACACACAGACACACACACAGACACACACACGGACATGTTTCCAAAAATGCTTTTTTTGGATTCAGGAGGTCTCAAAACATGTATTTCCGGTGAAATCTCGGTATCGAATTTTTGGGTGGAATGCAATACTTCCCCTACTTACTATACGTAGTAGAGAAAGTAAAAATGAATAACGAATTCC
Organism: Deroplatys truncata; assembly: GCA_030765065.1. NCBI lineage: Eukaryota > Metazoa > Arthropoda > Insecta > Mantodea > Mantidae > Deroplatys > Deroplatys truncata. Next base: position 71,152,119 of record CM060984.1, read on the forward strand.
CATTTGAGAAAATAAGTATTGAAAAATTTAAAGGAATAACAAGCAATATCTCGAAAATGGTTCACTCAACAAAAAAAAAAATGCATATGACATAAATTGTGTATTTTAACGCGATCTACATTTTTTGTGTATTAAAGTTTTGTCTTATGCAAAAGTCGTTCACAATGAGGAATAATTTTGGAAACATTCCCAGAAAAATCAAGATATACATCTTATTTGTCATGAAAATATGTTAAACATATGATATTTTAATCAAAATCGTTAGAGCCATTTTTGAGAAAATTAAAATTTTCGAAAAATGTTCCATGTAAAGGGTAATCTGGGATGGAGGGATTTTCTTGAAAACTTTCGTGTCGCATCTCTGAAAGATACTGAACCTAAGTACGAAGTTTGGTGTTTACTTGACTGTTCGTTTCTGAGTTATGCTGTTCACAGACACACACATACACACACACAGACAGACACACACACGGACATGTTTCCAAAAATGCTTTTTTTGGATTCAGGGTGTCTCAAAACATGTATTTCCGGTGAAATCTCGGTATCGAATTTTTGGGTGGAATACAATACATCCCCTACTTACTCTACGTAGAAGAATTAACCCGATTGCATAAATTCTAGTTACCGGTATTAAAGAAATTACATACTAAACCACAAGAGCACATCCGCTCTAATTGCCAAATTCCAGGCCCGGTAACGCAATGACTAGCCGTCATCCAATCAGATTATTGCGCGTTGTACTGTCCGTGGTATAAATACAGGTTGGTTAGTGATTAATGAGCAGTGGTGCCAGAAGTCTCTGAAGATGCCCACCGGAATGTCGGGCGAAACATCAGGCGATGTTTTATCGTTTAGACCACGGCCAATAAGCCCGGTTTGTTTTAAGAATTTTAATAAAAATTTTTATAAACATTTTATGTTTTTTAATCTTTAAACCTCCAGGATAGGCTACTATAGGTTTTCATCGTTTTAACTTACTTTCACACTCTCATTCACTCTCACATCCACATTCCAGACTACGGAGGGTAGCAAATAATCCTAATTAAAGACAAATTCCTATCCCCGGCCGGGACCTACGAGTAGTTTGCGTATATTATACAATTGTAGAATAGTCTATTTGAGTAGTTAAACACAGACACTTGGTTCCATATATAAGAATGTTTTATGTTAAAATGTATCCCTGGTACACTGGACAAACCAACATTACTCAGCAGCCTTATTAAACAAAAAAATTGATGTGCTGTACTTACATGGCCTTCTCTACTCTTGTACAAACAATTTTTGCAAACGTTTATTCATGTTAATAGAGCTAAACTTTTAGAGAAATTATTTTATTGCCAATTTTCTTGTAGGTGCAAAGGGAATATGGTAGGCTTTAAGCGATAGTCAAATATTTTAAGAGCTGGTTGCTATGTGGAGCATTCCATTCATTTTGCATGTTCAGGACATGTAAAAAAAGAAGAAACAAAAAAAAATTCCTGTTTCAGAAAAAGTATAAGTATTGGAAAATTAAAAAAAAATGACAAGGAATATCTCGGAATGGTTCACTCCACAAAAAAAAAAGAATCTTATATTACATAAATTGTGCGTTTTAACAAGATCTGCATTTTTTGTGAAGTAAAAGTTTGCCTGTCTCTTAGCTGTACCAGTTATACTAAAGTCATTCAGAATGAAGAGGGTTTTTGGGGACATTTCCAGGAAATTCAAGGTAAAAATTTCATTTTCCATGAAAGTATCTTAAACATATGATACTTTAAACAAATTCGTTAGAGCCATTCACGAGGAAATCAAAATTTTCGTAAAATCCTTCATGTAAAGGGTAGTCTGGGATGGGGGAATTTTCTTAAAAATCTTCGTGTCGCATCTTTGAAAGATACTGAACCTAAATACCCAAGCATGGTATTTATCCGACTTTTCGTTTTTGATTTATGCTGTTCATAGAAACAGACACATACACGGACCTTTTTCTAAAAGTTTTTTTTGGGGAGCTCAGGGGTCTCAAAACATGTATTTCCGGTGAAATCTGGCTATCGAATTTTTGAATGGAATGCAATACTTCCCCTACTTACTATACGTAGTAGAGAAGGTAAAAATGAATAACGAATTCCCATTTCAGAAAAGGTATAATCACTAGAAAATTCAAACAAATAACAAGGAATACCTCGGAAATGGATAACTCCAAAAATAATTGTATTTAACAGAAATTGTGTGTCTTACCGAGCTCTACGTTTCTGATGAAGAACAATTTTGCCTATCTCTTACAGTTTACAAATTATGCAAAAGTCATTCAGAATGAAGATGACTTTTGAGGACATCCCAGAAAATTCAACTTTACATTTTATTTCTTTTGAAAGTATCTTGAGTATATGATATTTTAATCCAAATCTTAGAACCATTTTTGAGAAAATCAAAACTTTCGAAAAATGTTCCATGTAAAGGGTAGTCGGGTGGGGGGATATTCTTGAAAATAATCGTGTCGCATCCTTGAAAAATGTTAAACTCAAATACAAAGTTTGGTATATATCCGACTTTTCGTTTTTGAGTTATGCTGTTCATAGACAGACAGACAGAGAAAGAGGGAGGGAGACACACACACACACACACACACACACACACACACACACACACACGCGCGCGGTCCTTTTTTCTAGCAGTGCTGTTTTGGATTCTGGGGGCCTCAAAACATGTATTTCCGGTGAAATCTCGGTATCACATTTTTGGATGAAATGCAGTACTTTCTCTACTTACTATACGTAGTAAGGGAAAGTAAAAAGTTAAAGCTTTAACAGATAAAGCATTATTGAGAAACCGAAAAAGAAGTTAAAGTGTGTTTAATCCGCTTTAATAGATTTTTCTTACAAATAAAAAATAACAGAGCAAAGAAAATATCCTGAGCTTTAGGTGTTAATAATTTGAGAGGGCTTTTGAACGAATTAAAAGAAGAGAACAGCTTTACTTTCTTTACTACTTACCGAGCAAGGAGGCGCCGCGGTAACGTGTGAGACTCGCATTCGAGAGCTACTGGGCTCAGGCCCGGCGACCGCTCACCCTGACCCATGGGTTTCTTGAGGTTTCTCCGGGGTCGGCAGGCGGATGCTGGGATAGTTTCTTCTTTACCACGATTTGCTTTCCATCATTTCCCTTTGATTCCGGTTCTTTCTGATCTTTCAGGTGCAAATTAAATTGAGTTTTATTTACGGACGCTCTTTAACTACTGTGGTTCTTAGCGTCTCATTCTATATTGGGCGTGAAAGATGGTTAATCTTAACTCTTTATCAGGCTTGAGTTCTTTTACGTGCCGTAAATCTACGACACGGGACCACCACCTTTACTTCCCTTTCGAAGGAAGACAAAAAAAAGTCATCGCCCTCCTTCGGGTTTGATCCCTCGACTTTGGAAGCCCCTACACCACGGACGAATTTCTTTCAGGCGTGCATCTAGGTTTTGTGGTGTATGGCGGTGCCAGACAGATGTCGTGGATGAATGTTCAATGGTATTTCCGTGGAACCAGAGGGCTGTTGAGTGGTGGGCGGTTCATGATTTTCTCACAAATAGCTTACGTTTAATATATTTACATGGCAAATGAAATGTATATCTTGAATTTTCTGGGAATAGTCTTCATTCTGAATGACTTTTGTATAACTGATACACCGTAGGAGATAGACGAAATCTTACTACACAACATCTCGTGAAAGGACACAATCATTTATTTTAAATTATTTATTTAACTAACCATTTCCGAGACATTACTTGTTAATGGTTTGCATTTTCAAATACTTATATTTTTGTCAACTGAAAATTCCTTATTCACCCTTTCTCGAAGCCATGCAAAAAGCATAGAATTTAAAAAAAAACACTTAACAACAAGTTCTTTAAAACTCTTCTGCCTACTGTGTCCTACACGAAGGGTGTATATCTGTATCTAAAGCCTGTTTGATTTATCAAAAAGTAAATACAAAAATAAGCTTGTGTAAGAATAGTTTGTAGAAGAGTTACTAGATAATGAAATCTGAGTGCAACATAACAAATCCTTTAAATTTGCTTTTCAACGATCACCAGCATTATTTTACACTCCATTGAGAATAATTAAATTATATCATATTACAACTTCATGTTAAGATTCAATATAAGGCTTCTCTGTCATAAATAATTATGACTGTATAATATTATGTACAGTCGAATGTAAAAAGAAAAGACGTGACCATATGAGGAACCGCGGTTTAAGTTGGCAATCAATAATTAACACGCCTCTGCCGCGCCTTCCATCCCTCATTCAGTTACAGAGGTTAATACCTGAATGCCGAACCAATAAGAGCCGGACTCATGCGGAGGCTAGTATGGACAGTCTTTAGGAGGCATATTGTTTCAGCCATTCAGGTGACATATATCGAATCTCCACCCCTTTCATCGCCCAGCTGGGCCTTAACTTTCTTCATAGGTTAATGCTAGCCTATCGGACTTCAGCTGAAACTAATTAGTGGATGGCTCACCTAAGGCAGACGAGGAACACAAATGAGGAAGATATTCTGCCAACATTCAAGAATGGAAAACACTATAAATAACCAAAAGCATCGACAGTTTTTTTTTTTTTTTGTATATCATACAGGGTGAACCATTTAAGCTGGGGATGTATAATATCTCCGAAACTAAGCGTTCTACAAAGAAAGGTCTTTCATAAAAGTTGCTTGATATTATGGAAGAAAGTAAACGTCGTTAGACATGTTTTGTTTGGAGGACGTTGTGATAGTCATTTTAGGGTCAATTTAATTTTTACTTTCTCTACTACGTATAATAAGTAGGGGAAGTATTGTATTCCACCCAAAAATTCGATACCGAGATTTCACCGGAAATACATGTTTTGAGACCTCCTGAATCCAAAAAAAGCATTTTTGGAAACATGTCCGTGTGTGTCTGTGTGTGTGTGTGTGTGTGTGTGTGTGTGTGTGTGTGTGTGTGTGTCTGTGAACAGCATAACTCAAAAACGAACAGTCGGATAAACACCAAACTTGGTATTAGGTTCAGTATCTTCCAGAGATGCGACACGAAGGTTTTCAAGAAAATCCCCCCACCCCAGACTACCCTTTACATGGACTATTTTTCGAAAATTTTAATTTTCTCAAAAATGGCTCTAACGATTTTGATGAAAATATCATATGTTTAAGATAATTTCATGAGAAATGAAATGTATATCTCGAATTTTCTGGGAATGTCTCCAAAAGTATTCTTCATTGTGAGCAACTTTTGTATAACTGGTAAACCGTAAGAGATAGACAGAATTTTACTACACAAAAAATGTAGATCGCGTTAAAATACACAATTTATGTCAGATACATTTCTTCTGTTGAGTGAACCGTTTTCGAGATATTGCTTGTTATTTCCTTAAATTTTCCAATACTTATACTTTTTCTCAAATTCGTTATTCATTTTTTTTGTCCTGGACATGCAAAGAGAATGAAATGCGCCACATAGCAACCAGCGATAAAATATTTGACTATCGCTTATAACCTACCATATTCCCCTTGCATCTACAAGAAAATTACCAATAAGATTGACATCTCGATATCTCGATTAACATGAAGCAGATGGAGAATAAGCGTTTGTAAAAATAGATTGTACAATAGTAGAGAAAGTCATGTGAGTGTAACACATCAGATTTTTACTTTCTCTACTACGTATAATAAGTAGGGGAAGTATTGCATTCCACCCAAAAATTCGATACCGAGATTTCACCGGAAATACATGTTTTGAGACCTCCTGAATCCAAAAAAAGAATTTTTGGAAACATGTCCGTGTGTGTGTCTGTGTGTCTGTGTGTGTGTGTGTCTGTGTGTGTGTCTGTGTGTGTGTGAACAGCATAACTCAAAAACGAACAGTCGGATAAGCACCAAACTTGGTATTTAGGTTCAGTATCTTCCAGAGATGCGACACGAAGGTTTTCAAGAAAATCCCCCCGCCCCAAACTACCCTTTACATGGAAGATTTTTCGAAAATTTTAATTTTCTCAAAAATGGCTCTAACGATTTTGATGAAAATATCATATGTTTAAGATAATGTCATGGGAAATGAAATGTATATCTCGAATTTTCTGGGAATGTCTCCAAAAGTATTCTTTATTGTGAACAACTTTTGCATAACTGGTAAACCATAAGAGATACACAAAATGTTACTACACAAAAAGTGTAGAGCGCGTTAAAATACACAACTTATGTCATATACATTTCTTTTGTTGAGTGAACCGTTTTGGAGATATTGCTTGTTATTTCCTTAAATTTTCCAATACTTATACTTTTTCTCAAATTCGTTATTCATTTTTTTATGTCCTGGACATGCAAAGAGAATGGAATGCACCACATAGCAACCAGCGTTAAAATATTTGACTATCGCTTAAAAGCTACCATATTCCCCTTGCATCTACAAGAAAATTACCAATAAGATTGACATATCGATATCTCGATTAACATGAAGCATATGGAGAATAGGCGTTTTTTAAAAATAGTGTGTACAAGAGTAGAGAAAGTCATGTGAGTGTAACACATCAGATTTTTTAAATGGGAACCTACATTTTGCATGTTGTTTTCTCATTATAAAATGGTTTATAAAAACCTGTTTTTTGTGATGAGCAGTAAGGAAACAAAATAAAAAAATGTTGCTTTCCAGTTACGAAGCGTAACCTGACCCTCAAATGACCATTCATGGGTGGTCCAAACATTCATTGCGCTCTTCGTACCCATACATTCAGAATTTTCGTTGTTATTTACGTTGGCGTAAGAACAATTGTAGAGTGATTTATACAAATGTTTAGTTTTTTATGAGGAGTTAGAAAACAACATAAAAATGTAGGTTCCCATTTAAAAAATTAATTCACCCTAAAATAACCATCAACACGTCGTCCAAATAAACACACTTCTAATGACATTTACTTTCTTCCATAATATCAAGCAACGTTCTTTCTACAACGCTTAGTTTTTGAGATATTGTACGTCTCAACTTATATAGTCTACCCTGTACATACACCGATACTTTGAATAACATAAGTAATAATTGATAGTGAACATTTGAGTGTAAAATGTAATTCAATACTGACAATAAAATGTAGGGTCAAATTAAATTAAATTGAGTTTTATTTATGAACGCTCTTTAACCGCTATGGTCCTTAGCGTCCCATTCTATATTGGGCGTGAAAGACTGGAAATTTTGCTCAGAGGGCTCGTATAAGGCTTGAGGTTCTTTTACGTGCCATAAATCTACTACACGGGACCACCGGCTTTACTTCTCTTCCGAAGGAAGTCATGTTAAGGATTTTTACGCCCGAAAAAATCCATCGCCCTTCGCCGGGTTTGAACCCGACACCTTGGGAACTATAGGCTATCATGGTAGCACTATTTCACGGAGGACGACAATGCAGGGACACAAAATAAATTTAAAGAAAAGACGCATATAGAAAAACATATTTAACATTCGTTATAACCGTATTTATTCATGGTGAGAAAATAATTGTCGTCTTCGGATTGGCTGAGCAGAATATCCGGTGGTAAATTCCTTTTTAATTTTGTTCTCTGCGGGACTTTCTTTCCAAGGCGATATGCCTGAGAATTCAGTTAGATTGTTGTAGAAAGATTTTGCTATTAACATAAGGTAACCAAAAAATTGGATCGATACCAAGCTTAACGTTTAAGTTTAGATCTTTAAGGATGTGACAAAGATTTTCAAGAAAATTTCCCACCCCAAAATACCCTTTACCTGAACACTTAATATTTTTAGTATCTCAAAATTGCTATAACTATTTGGATTAGTATACCACATATAAGATAATTACATGACTAATATATATATATATATATATATATATATATATATTCTGGATGTTCTGGAGATATACCTTTCATTTGCAATGAGCTCTGTATACAATTGTTTGTTTTGAAGAGTTACACATTTTCTGTGTATACGTTTTTGTCTGTCGCTTAAGGTTTAACAATTAACACATACCTTTCGAATTAAAAGTTCTCCTGGGCTGTTTACAGAAAATACAAGACATGCATTTTCTTTGTCATATAAATGTCTTAAATATTTTGTTGAAAATCTTCGTGTCCGATCTTTGGAAGACACTGAAATTGGACACCAAGTTTGGTATTTATCCGACATCTCGCTTTTTAGTTACGCTGTTCACACAGACGCAAGCGCGAAATTTTTTATTTAAATGTTTTTTTTGCTTCAGCGAGCCTCAAAACATATATTTCCGCTGAAACCTAGATATCGAATTTTTGGGTGGAACACAATACTTCCTCTACATACTGTACGTAAGTAGAAGTGAAAGTTTTAAACGATAGTGGCTAGAGAAAGACATGTGAATATAACACATTTTCCCCCACATTAATTTTGGGTTTAAGGAAGCTGCAAAGCATAAAATGAGCAAATGTTCATTCTCGTAGCTTCTTTTCGTTTTTTAGCTTATGCAGAAAGTGGTGTTTAGGATTTATGGTAACGTTAATTAAGGAACTGAAATTATTGCCTTACTTTGCATTCAATATGTTTACTTTCTCTACCACGTACATAATAGGTAGAGAAGGTATTGTAATTTACCAAAAAATTGGATATCGAGATTTCACAGAAAATATATATATATATTGAGGCCGACTGAACCCAAAACATTAGCATTTCTAGAAAAAGGTCCGTGTGTGTTTGTGAACAGCGTAACTTAAAAACGAAAAGTGGGATAAATACCAAACGCATTAAAGTTCAGTATCTATCAAAGCTGTAAGACAAAGATTTTCAAACAAATCCCCCGCCCCAAACTACCCTTTGCATGGTATATTTTTTCAATTTTTTATTTTTACTTTCTGTATTACGTATAGTAAGTAGGGGAAGTATTGCATTCCACTCAAAAATTCGATACCGAGATTTCAACGGAAATATATGTTTTGAGACCCCCTGAATCCAAAAAAAGCATTTTTGGAAACATGTCCATGTGTGTGTCTGTGTGTGTGTGTGTCTGTGAACAGCATAACTCAGAAACGAACATTCGGATAAATACCGAACTTGGTATTTAGGTTCAGTATCTTCCAGAGATGCCACACGAAGGTTTTCAAGAAAATCCCCCCACCCCAGAATACCCTCTACATGGAACATTTTTCCAAAATTTTAATTTTCTCAAAACTGGCTCTACGATTTTGATTAAAATATCATATGTTTAAGATACTTTCATGACAAATGAAATGTATATCTCGAATTTTCTGCGAATGTCTCCAAAAGTATTCTTCATTGTGAACGACTTTTGCATAACTGGTAAACCATAAGAGATAGACAAAAGTTTGTTACACAAAAATGTAGATCGCGTTAAAATACACAATTTATGTCATTTACATTTTTTTGTTGAGTGAACCATTTTCGAGATATTGCTTGTTATTCCCTTAAATTTTTCAATAGTTATTTTCTCAAATGGGAATTCGTTATTCATTTTTTTGGTCTTGTCTATGCAAAGAGTATTAATCTGTAGCAAAGAGAATGGTGCTGCACATAACAACCAGCTATTAAGAGATATGTCTATGCTTATGTTGCCCTTGGAAATACAAAACAAAGGGAACATAGTACACCCTAAGCAATAGTCAAATATTTTTATAACTGGTCGCTATGTGTAAAATGTAATTCTCTTTGCATGTCAAAAGATCGTTTCTGCAAACGTTTATCTCGATTAATATGAAATAGATGGAGAATAAGAGTTTGTAAAAATAGTTTGTACAAGAGTAGAGAAAGTCATATGAATGTAACACATCATATTTTTTATTGAATGGCGCTAACGATTTTGATTAAAATACCATGCATTAAAGATATTTAGATAACAAGTAAAATCTCTATCTTGAATTTTCTGTGAGTAGCTGAAGTCTTCTTTATTCGAAGGAAATTTATACAATTTGACATAATGGTAAACGTTACGCAATAGAAGAAAACGTACTACACAGAAAATGTAGTTCTCTTTAAAACACATAATTTATTTGGAATAACTTTTTTTGTGACATCAGCCATTTACGAGATATCCCTTATTAATGTTTCGAATTGTTCAATATTTAGCCATTCTTTTAAACTTTCATTTTGTTGCGGTACCCTGGGAGGTGCTGTGCGCGTATTTGGCGGCACGGGAATTGCAGGAATGGTCCCGGGTTCGATTCTAGCTCAGGGACTTGCATGGATCTTGGATCTAGGGTTTGTGGTTAATACGACTGATTCATTTTCCTGACCGTTTATTTCCCGTCACCGTTTCAAAATATGACTCCTGATATTACCTCACCACACACAGGCGCATTTCTTTACTGCTGTGCTTCATATAGTTGCCCTATCCACCGACACTTTTGTTTTAAGAACAACCTCCAAGAAAAACCGTGAAAAAGTGTTCATTAAACTCTCCTGTTTCTTTATTTCAAATTTCCTATCTCCCCATTTCACTATCACATGATTTCTACCTTCTTTCCTGGAGCTATTGGAACACTGGCCCTTTTCTACACATCTGACTTTCAGGTGACCTAACGGTACACTAACAAAGCCTATTTTCCTTTCACTACGCTGCAATAAGGAAAAACCAACCCCATTTCCTGCCTGCTGCTGCCACTGTCTTTTCAACCCATATTCACCTTTACATGTAATGCTCACTTCCCATCCTTATTTAATAATACAGTTTCTACTGTTATTAATATTTGTTTTCCCTATGGTTATAATATATATTTAGATACGCAAAATGTACTGTCTCTAGTTGTTCCTCGCGATGTCATGGAAACAGTATGGAATTTTAAGGCCATCGTACAGCATCCAGTTCTAAAACATTTGAATCGCTCTTCCCTTTGTATCTATAACGAAATGTGTAATGCAGCTATTACCGAAAATGAAATAGATAGGAAAACTAACTTTTGTAAGAATAACTTGTACAATGATAACTGCTGGAGGTAGAGAAATGAATGTGAATGTAACGCATCAGAATTTTTTCTGTTGTAAACCTAAAGCCTGTATCTTAAGCGTCCTGTAAATATTGCATCTAAAATAATATTCACCCGTAAAAGAGGGGAATCATAATAAAACAAATTATAATAGTATTATTAAATCGTTAAACTGCTAAATACAGATGATATCGATGTTAATAACCCGGAGCGGTCTCGGACAAAAATAATTACGTTTTAATTATGGCACGGCTGCAAATATCCTGTGCCTCAAACCAATTTCCACAAGAATGGACACAAATGCATTTAATGGATCTGTGGAAACATTCGGTATCTTGCCTTGATGCACGCGCAGCTGATACCAGCGTGTCTCAACAGATCAATCTGTTATTGCCTGATTTCCATATAAATTAGTAGAGTATCAGCTAATGCCATTAATCGTACATAATCCAAATGACTCGTGTGATAGTGATACTAACAAAACGTTCAATTATATGGCCAGTTTAAAGGCACGATAAAAATATTGTCAATGCTTTAAGTCCTGCAGTTCACGCTGTTTTGTTTTCTCGTTTAGAAATTTACGTCCCAAGCGACGTAGAGTAATTTTTGTGTATTTTCGGAGAAATGTGAGTGAAACATCGATTTAGTTACTCAATTTATTGGATTCTTACAACCATAACTGGATGTTTAGGTATTAAAAAATCTAATTTTAGTTAAGCTTCAAATTTAATAAATTAGTCTGTAATTTAATAAAACCAGGCAAGGTTTCAAACACATTTAACTCACTGATATTTCACATTAAAGGACAGAAAACATTTACGGAAACCTCTGATGGGTTCCTATCACATGGCCTTCTCTACTCACTCTTCTATAAACCATTCTTAGTAAAACTTATTCTTCTATTTACTTCTTGTTAACGCAGATAAACTTTCATTATACATTTCATTTTAAGTTAAGAAAAACACAGTTGGCTAAAGCAAAAGTAGGATTTAAAGAAAGCACGTCACTATTATGCCTTTGAAATTGCGCAGTCTTTAAAGACCATGACAAGAACTATAAATATTTGAGACTTCAAACCAATAACATACAATATCTCGGAAATGGTTAAAGCTACAAAAAATATGGTAATTTGTGTCCTTTAACATTAGATATGTTTTGTGTGAAGTAGGGTCTTGTCTGTTTTTTAGGTTTTGGACTCGATTGGCTACGGAGGGGACTTGGCACTGATCCACATATGGGATATTGTACCTACGTCCCACAAGGGGGCGTCCCCAGGAGAAAGGAGGGGGCGAAAGGAGTCACCGGCCAGCCGGAACATGGAGTGATGGCACAGCAATGAAAAGGTCCCTAAGTTTCCAGATAGAGACTCTATAGAAGATGGGCGGACAGAATGGGGACCTCACCCCGCACAGTGGAGTTCCAACGCTCATCAAGGGGGTTTGGATACCCCCGGCAGCCAGCCGAAAGCGGAGGGACGGAGAGAGTCACAAAAAGCATTCTTTTCCCCTGCCACACTGCACCGAAACGTCATCGCCGGTACTTCCAACCCTGAAAGAAACCAACGGACGAAAGATGAAGTGAAATGAGAATGGAAATGAAATGGAGGGACAGGAAATTCCCAGCATTCGCCTGACGACACGGAATAATCCCCGAAAAACCCATGGGTCAGGATGGTTGCCTCAGGAGTTGAACCCATGGCCTCCAGAATGCGGATTTCTTAGGTTTTAGGAACAATACAAAATTCATTCAAAATGAAGAGAACTTCATAAGCCATCCGCAGAATATTCAATGTATACATTTTATTTGTCATGAAGATATGTTAAACAAATATATTTTAATCAAAATTGTTAGAGACATTTTCTAAGAAACTCAAAACTTATCAAACAAGTTTGTTTCTAAAGGCTAGTTTTCCGGTGGAGAGTTTTCTCAAAATCTTTGTGTCGTACCTTTGGATACCAAGTTCGATGTTTTCCAACCGTTCGTTTTTACTTTCTTTACTACGTATAGTAAGTAGGGGAAGTATTGTATTCCACCCAAAACTCAATACCGAAATTTCACCGGAAATACATGTTTTGAGACCCCTGAATCCAAAAAAAGCATTTTTGGAAACATGTCCGTATGTGTGTGTGTGTGTGTGTCTGTGTGTGTTTGTCTGTCTGTGAACAGCATAACTCAGAAACGAACTGTCGAATAAAAACCAAACTTGGTATTTAGGTTCAGTATCTTCCATAAATGCGACACGAAGGTTTTCAAGAAAATCCTCCCACCCCAGATTACCCTTTACATGGAACATTTTTCGAAAATTTTAATTTTCTCAAAAATTGCTCTAAAGATTTTGATTAAAATATCATATGTTTAAGATATTTTCATGACAAATGAAATGTATATCTGGAATTATCTGGGAATCTCCCCAAAAGTATTGTTCATTGCGGAACATCTTTTGCATAACTGTTAAACCATAAGAGATATATAAAGGTTTACAACACAAAAATGTATATCCCGTTAAAATACACAATTTATGTCAAATACATTTTTTTTGTTAAGTGGTCCATTTTCAAGATATTGCTTGTTATTCCCTTAAATTTTCCAATACTTATACTTTTTCTCAAATGGATATTCGTTATTCATTTTTTTGTCCTGGTAATGCAAAGTGAATGGAATGGAATACTCCATACAGTAACCAGCTCTTAAAAATTTGACTATCGCTTAAAGCCTACCAATTCCCCTTGCATCTACAAGAAAATTAGCAATAAGATTAACATCTCGATTAACATGAAGCATATGGAGAATAACTAGTTGTAAAACTAGTTTGTACAAGAGTAGAGAGGGTCATGTGAGTGTAACACATCACTTTTTTTTCCTGTGTCCGGCTTCTGTCTGAACAACCGTTCTGCTAAAAACTGAGTTCCCTGTATCCGGCGACGAGTTCCTTCTTTCTTAAACGTCCTGTGGATGTTCTGTAAGGAAAAAAGAAATAGCAATAGCAATAACCTTATGTGGATATATGCATAGGTGCGGGTTAGCACAAGATGTCTCTCTGACAAACGTACTCCAAACTCTCCATACCAAAGCCTGGTGCCTCGGACAGGCGAATACCGACGTCATCCGGTTGTCCACGTTCATGTTCACTACTGTCGGTGGATACGAGCCATCACGCATTCCCAAATGTCGGTCTCTACCTGCACAATCAAAGCTATGACTACCTTTTATTTGCAACTTATGTTTTCTATCTCTCTCTGTCATGGACATTTATCTAAAAATATTTTTATGAAGGGAAATCAAAACAGGTATTTACCGTATAAATCTTGGTATCGAATTTTTTGTTACAATTCAATACCTTGTTCACATCCTACGTACACTATTGGCATAAAAAGTGACCCATTGTTTTTCTCTTCGTAAGGATCCTAACTTCAGGTTGAAGTAGGTCGTTTGTTACGTTATTTGCATCACGCTTTGGGCGCCAATTTTAAGTAGTTGTTTTGCTTCACGTATGGAAAGCCAATTTGAAGAAGGTACTTTGTTGTAACTTGTTTGCACCACGCTTTGGGCGTCAATTTTGAAGTAGATCGTATTGAAGGAGTTGTATTTTATTTCAACTGTTGGGGAGCCGAACATTTAGTAGTTGCAACCGCACGTATAGTAAACAGTTTCGCCCCAAATATACTTTCAGGTGGCCTTTGCCCCAAGTTTAAAAGAATATTAAATTTGTAATTTAACTGTCTTTATAATTATTATCTATTTATGTTTGCCTCGGCTGCGTCAGTATTATTGCCAGAGACATGTTTCTCTTAGCAAGATTGTGGTGCGACAATTCTCTTAGCAAGAATGTAGGCTTACACAGATTATAATTTTACTTCACTTCTTTTATTAATACTTGATACGATTTAAATAACACTTCACTGATATAGAGCTGTGAGATTCTTTTATTAATTACTTGTACTTTTTAACACGTAAACTTATTTTTCGTCTCACACGAATACGTATTAAATCTCTAGAGGACGCATCTTACATCCGGTTACAAACACTGTCTGTAGGCAACTAAATTGATTTCAACCGCCTAAACTTGTAAATTTCTGTATTTCAAGTCTCTGATTGGCTATTCCTAATCCAATAGAATACCTTCACTTAACTAAAGCATTTTCTGGTTGTCGATTGATTATTTTATAAACTGTCACAAAAATTACATTATTACTTCCAAGAATCACAAGTAGTATTCTTAAACTTTCAAATTCATTATTGCCTCCAGGTTACCTCATTCTTAGCAACATTTAACCTATTATTCTCACAGCTCCTGCATTATTAAATTACGTAATAGATTCACATAACATTATTACACATGGATACAATAATATAAACATATACAATGATTGTAATATACACTTTTTATATATTGTTACATACACATATTGCTTTATTGAATTCATATATTATACAATGAGACTGAAATTATTTAAGTGTTAAAAATACTGCCTCAAAGTAACCATCTTTTGACCCCACCAAGGCGGTATTACTTCTCTATGCGACTGTCCTGAAAAGCAATTCAGGGACAAACAAACTAACCAATGGACGATGCTTATAATCCATGTGGAATGAAGGAGAAGTTCGGACAACACCTTTATAAAAATGTATCGCTACGATTGGTACACAACGAAAAGATAAATCAATTACAAACAATTCGGCCTTCTAGAGGAAGGAGTGAATAATTATGTGCATGTGTAGTTAAACGGACGACAGCTACAACATTTACATATATGAGAGCTTTCATCAGCGACATGGAGACGAAGGTTAAGTTATTGCTGCTACTAAACGGCAATAAGAAAACCGGCATTAAGAAAGCGGTAGTATGACAACGTATGGTTTAAGTTTAATATTCCCCTTCGACAACTCGGTCATAGTTTGGGGGAGCTAAAGTACCCTGCTAATCCAGTGGCTAGAACTATTCTCGGAAAAAAAGTTTGAACAAACTGGTAAGGGGTGTGGCTAGATTTTGTCAGTAACAACATAAACACTCCCTTTCCTTATGAGCCACATCTTGTACGCGACATATACGTACGTGGTAGGGAAAGTAAAAATCTGTTGTGTTACACTCACATGACTTTCTCTACTCTTGTACAAACTATTTCTACAAACGCTTGTTCTCCATATGGTTCATCTTAATCGAGAAGTTAACCTTATTGCTAATTTTCTTGTAGATGCAAGGGGAATATGGTAGGTTTTAAGCGATAGTCAAATATTTTAAGAGGTGGTTGCTATGTGGAGTATTCCATTCTCTTTGCATTACCAGGACAAAACAAAAATTAATAACGAACTTCCATTTGAGAAAAAGTATAAGTATTGGAAAATTTAAGGGAATAACAAGCAATATCTCGAAAATGGTCCACTCAACAACAAAATGTATATGACATAAATTGAGTATTTTAACGTGTTCTACATTTTTTGTGTAGTAAAATTTCGTCTATCTCTTATGGTTTACCAGTTATGCAAAATTCGTTCACAATGAAGAATACTTTTGGAGACATTCCCAGAAAATTTGAGATATATATTTCATTTGTCATGAAAATATCTAAAACATATGATATATTAATCAAAATGGTTACACCCATTTTTGAGAAAATTTAAATTTTCGAAAAGAGTTCCATGTAAAGAGTATTCTGGGATGCGAAGGTTATCTCGAAACCTTCGTGTCGCATCTCTGGAAGATACTGAACCTAAATACCAAGTTTGGTGTTTATCCGATTGTTCGTTTATGAGCTATGCTGTTCACAGACACACAGACAGACAGACAGACAGACAGATAGAAAGACATACAGACACACACACACGCAGACAGACACACACGCGGACATGTTTCCAAAAATGCTTTCTTTGGATTCAGGGGGTCTCTTAACATGTATTTCCGGTGAAATCTCGGTATCGAATTTTTGGGTGGAATACAATACCTTCTCTACTTACTATACGTAGTAGAGAACGTAAAAACACACCGAAAAAGCTCTAATTCCGAATGAAATAGGGAAGGCCAGCTTTGATCAGCAAGTTTGTACAAATGATTTGTTTTAAAATATTTCCGATTAGTGTTTAGTTTTAACTTTTAGAAATATCCTGGTGCAATAGTTTGGAAAACAATAAGTAAATACTTTTAGAATTTTATGCAAAAGTGGAAAAGGAGGCAAGCAATCTCATGTCACTGGGTCAGCGTTTCAGTGTCAGTAGGTGCTGAATTAGTTAACAAAGGGATGTAATGGAAGAATTTATACAAGTGAAGTAACTTACAGATAAGCCTCCGTTTAATTAATACGAAAAATTATTTGTTAATAAAAAGTATAGCCATACAATAAGAACTCAAATTATCAAAACACCACATAACATAACTGAAATTTTGTCATCTGTTTTTGGATATACGTGGTGTAAATACTTTGCGAGGGATAAGACAATCAACCTAACACATTATTTACGAACCTTATCCTCAAGAACAGCGTTACTCGAAAATATTGGATAATTACCAAACTTGGTAATTTAGTTCGGCAACATCCAAAGAGGCGACACGAAGATTAAAAATAAACTACCACTTTGATGAGAAATTACTTAAAAATACCTC
Organism: Deroplatys truncata; assembly: GCA_030765065.1. NCBI lineage: Eukaryota > Metazoa > Arthropoda > Insecta > Mantodea > Mantidae > Deroplatys > Deroplatys truncata. Next base: position 71,169,636 of record CM060984.1, read on the forward strand.
TACGATTTTGATTAAAATATCATATATTTAAGATAATTATATGCCAAGTAAAATGCCTATCTTGAATTTTCTGAGAATACCCTGTGTAGTCCTCAACATTCGGACCAAACGAGGTTCCGGTTCGATCCCTGGCGACCACCCTCTCCGGCCCATGAGTTTTTCGTGGCTTCCCCGGGTCGGCTGACGAATACTGGAGTGGTTCATCTTCTACCACGACTCTCATGCCCCTCATTCCCTGTACCCATCATCTTTCTTATCATCTTTTTCAGGCTTGCAAGAATAGGCGTCGGTGTTTAGCGGGTTGCGGCTGGGGGTGGTTGTGCACTCTTTAGAGATTTCTTCCCTGGTATCGCTGCGGGTTTGCTAAGATAGATCTCTCCTCGTAGTGGGGCCGCTCTTCCAGGAGTTCGGTGGGGTAGGGCGTCTTCCGATGCGTTCGATCTGGGAACGTTAGGGGTCCCATGCGCCCGTCGTCATCCGGATCTGTTCACTCTTCGTGTTCCTCCCCTCAACTTACCCTCCCTGAGATCCAGTAGAAGCTTGCGGTGCTGTGCCCCGGTTGAAGGGCCTCTCCGTGCCTTTCCCGTTACCTGTACCTCTTCATTCGGAATGAATTTCATATAAGTTTGTAAACTGCAAACTTACAAAACAATCACTACACAAGAAACGTAGAACTCTTTAAAATACACAATTTACTTTAAATAAGGTTTTTTGGCATGGGCCATTTCGGATATAATAATTGTTATTTGTTTGAATTTATCAATATTTTATTATGTTGTGAAGCGCTGTCATATTCAATTGTTTCTCTCGATGTAATGGAAAGTAAATGGGATTTCAAGGCCAGCATATACCGCTTTCTAAACATTGGACTATCGCTTTGGTTTCCTACGTCCATTTTGTACTGCACGAAGAAATTTCTATTTTTGCAAAGGTTTATCCCGTTAAACATGAAGTAGATAGGAAAATAAACTTATTTAAGAATGTTTAGTAGAAGTTTATTAAAAAATGGTAGCGGCAACATAAGCGTCCAATATCCAGATAGTTATACTGCATAGTGAATTAAAGAGATGACATTACACTTAAAAAGGGTTTTGGGCATCTCTGTTTATCATTATATTGTGCGAAATTTACTTTCTCTACTACTTACCTATAGCAAGTAGGGGCAGAATTTCCATTCCAACAAAAAAAGTTCGTTAGCCAAAAATACATGTTTAAAGACTTGCAAAAAAGTATTTTCAGAAAGTGTTCCGTATGTATGTGTGTCAATAATACCAACCTTGGTATTTAAGTTTAGTGCCTTGCAAAGATGCGACACGAAGATTTTCAAGAAAATCCCTCCACACTAAACCACCCTTCAAATGGAAAAAATTTCGTTATTTTTTTATTTTTGCAAAAACGGCTGTAGCAATTTTAATTAAAATACCAGATCTTTTATATATTTCTATGTCCAATAAAATGTACTTCTTGAATTTTCTGGAAATAGCCAGTAAAATCCCATTTATTCCGAAAGACTTTTGTATATCTGGCAAGCCTTAGAAATAGACAAAACCTACTACAATAAAAATGTAGAATGTTAAAACACACTATTTATGTCAATAAATTATTTTGCAGCATTAACCATTTCCGAGGTATTATTTGTTATTGGGTTGAATTTTCAAATTATTCATACTTTTTCCGCTTCAATCGCTATTCATTTGGTTTTCTCGTGGTCATGCAGAGAAAACTAAATTTCAAAGCCATCACAGCTACCGCCTTTTAAAAGATTTGACTATCACTTTGACTATGGCTTTGACCAGGGAACGGAGCGGAAATCTCGCACCTCGTCCATTGCTTACCACCCCCAGGGGGAACGGAAGGAGGTGAGGGAACCTCATTATGCTATAGACTGCAGGCCGACAGAGACACGCAGAGATACCTAACGATCCCAAGCTTGATGACACGTCATAGTGGCGATATTCTCAGAGGCTTCCTTATGCTGGGACCCACCTGAGGCGGCCTACAGAAGGCTGCCCCTGGCAGGGCCGTGAAGAACTTTCCAAAGACAAGCATTCTCGCCATCTATCCGACACTGCACAGTCCCAAAGCTGCTTGAAACAAGAAAGGGGAAGTGAAATGATAGGAAATGAAAGAAAGGAAATACCAATAGAAGAGAAACCACCGCAGCATTCGCCTTGCCACCAGCTATAACCATGAAAAGCCAATTGTGAGTGTGGTCGGCTCCAGGAATGGAATACAGGTCCTTCCGAATGCGAGCCTCGCACGTTACCACGGAGCCATCTCCAAACTATCGCTTTAGTTTATGATATTGTTCCTACATCTGCAAATAAACATATAAGTGTAACAAGGATTTAACTTCATTAACAAGGAGTACACGAGTAAACTTTTTTATGAAAATTTTGTAATGAGTTTATGTGAATAGAGAAAGTGAGGCAGTATTTTTAACACTTAAATGATTTCAGTCTAAGTGTATAATAAAAAAATCTGATGTGTTACACTCACATGACTTTCTCTACTCTTGTACAAACTATTTATACAAACGCTTATTCTCCATATGCTTCATGTTAATCGAGATATCGAGATGTCAATCTTATTGGTAATGTTCATGTAGATGCAAGGGGAATATGGTAGGTTTTAAGCGATAGTCAAATATTTTATCGCTGGTTGCTAAGTGGCGCATTCCATTCTCTTTGCATGTCCAGGACAAAAAAATATCTGGTTGGACCAGGTGTTTATTTGATTATGTAGCAGTGGATGCTCTTCCATGTTGTGGAAAGGGTCTAAACTCCAATTGATGTTTTTATTTTTCGATTGAACCACTTCCACGGTTTGAAAATTGTCACTTCTATCATCATTGTCTGTAGGACGAATGCTATCTTCACTAATATGGTTTCCTTCTTCTGAAACGTTTTCCGAACTATCAAACATATTGCCTGCAGCTTCCAGTTCACATTCGGTATGCCATGATAAAAGTATTTCACCACTCACTATGATAAGTAAAATTACATCCTCCTTCAACAGTCAATCAGACGTAACTGATTTGTATTCTCCTGCGTTTACTTTATCAACAATGTATTGCTCATTGTTGAAAAAGCAAGCGGCTGCTACATTGTTGTGTGCATTGACATACATATGAGTTTAGATACAGTGGGACGTAAAACTTAACGAAAAACGCCTATTCTCCATATGCTTCATGTTAATCGAGATATCGAGATGTCAATCTTATTGGTAATTTTCTTGTAGATGCAAGGAAAATATGGTAGGTTTTAAGCGATAGTCAAATATTTTAACGCTGGTTGCTGTGGCGCATTCCATTCTCTTTGCATGTGCAGGACATAAAAAAATCTGATGTGTTACACTCACATGACTTTCTCTACTCTTGTACAATCTAATTTTACAAACGCCTATTCTCCATATGCTTCATGTTAATCGAGATATCGAGATGTCAATCTTATTGGTAATTTTCTTGTAGATGCAAGGGGAATATGGTAGCTTTTAAGCGATAGTCAAATATTTTAACGCTGGTTGCTATGTGGCGCATTTCATTCTCTTTGCATGTCCAGGACATAAAAAAAATGAATAAGAAATTTGAGAAAAAGTATAAGTATTGAAAAATTTAAGAAAATCACAAGCAATATCTCGAAAACGGTTCACTCAACAAAAAAAATGTATATGACATAAGTTGTGTATTTTAACGTGATCTACATTTCTTGTGAAGTAAAATTCTGTCTATCTCTTACGGTTTACCAGTTATGCAAAAGTCGTTCACAATAAAGAATACTTTTGGAGACATTCCCAGAAAATTCGAGATATACATTTCATTTCTCATGACATTATCTTAAACATATGATATTTTCATCAAAATCGTTAGAGCCATTTTTGAGAAAATTAAAATTTTCGAAAAATGTTCCATGTAAAGGGTAGTCTGGGGTGGGGGGATTTTCTTGAAAACCTTCGTGTCGCATCTCTGGAAGATACTGAACCTAAATACCAAGTTTGGTGTTTATCCGAGTGTTCGTTTTTGAGTTATGCTGTTCACAGACACACAGACACACACACAGACACACACACACACAGACACACACACGGACATGTTTCCAAAAATGCTGTTTTTGGATTCAGTGGGTCTCAAAACATGTATTTCCAGTGAAATCTCAGTATCGAATTTTTGGGTGGAATGCAATACTTCCCCTACTTACTATACGTAGTAGAGAAAGTAAAAAATGAATAACGAATTTGAGAAAAAGTATAAGTATTGGAAAATTTAAGGGAATAACAAGCAATATCTCGAAAATTGTTCACTCTACAAAAGAAATGTATATGACATAAGTTGTGTATTTTAACGCGATCTACATTTTTTGTGTGGTAAAATTTTGTTTATCTCTTATGGTTTACCAGTTATGCAAAAGTCGTTCACAATGAAGAATACTTTTGGAGACATTCCCAGAAAATTCGAGATATACACTTCATTTCTCATGACAATATCTTAAACATATGATATTTTAATAAAAATCGTTAGAGCCATTTTTGAGAAAATTAAAATTTTCGAAACATTTTCCATGTAAAGGGTAGTCTGGGGTGGGAGGATTTTCTTGAAAACCTTCGTGTCGCATCTCTGGAAGATACTGAACCTAAATACCAAGTTTGGTGTTTATCCGACTGTTCGTTTTTGAGTTATGCTGTTCACAGACACACACACACACACACACACACAGACACACACACAGACACACACACACAGACACACACACACAGACACACACGGACATGTTTCCAAAAATGCTTTTTTTGGATTCAGGGGGTCTCAAAACATGTATTTCCGGTGAAATCTCGGTATCGAATTTTTGAGTGGAATGCAATACTTCCCCTACTTACTATACGTAGTAGAGAAAGTAAAAATATAATAACGGCCCGCCTTAAAGCAATATGTATATGCAACAATATATAAAAAGTGTATATTACAGACATTGTATATGTTTATATTATTGTATACATGCAATAATGTTATCTGAATGTATTACGTAATTTAATAATGTAGGAGCTGTGAGAATAATAGGTGAAAGTTGCTAACCATGAGGTAACCTTGAGGCATTAATGACTAAGAAAGTGTAATAATGCTACTAGTCATTCTTGGAGCAACAATAATGTAATTTTTGTGACAGTTTATAAAATACCAGAAAAAGCTTAAGTTAAGTCAAAGTATTCTATTGGATTAGGAATAGCCAATCAGAGACTTGAAATACAGAAATTTACAAATTTAAGCGGTAGAAATCAAGTCAGTTGCTTGTAGACAGCGCTCATAACTGGACGCGTTGGTTGTAGACAGTGTTCCTAACCGCGACGCGAGATGTGTCCTTGAGAAATTTAATACATATTCAGTGTGAGACGTAAAATAGTTTACGTGTTAAAAATGCAAGTAATTAATAAAAGAATCTCACAGCTCTCTATATCAGTGAAGTGTTATTTAAATTGTGTCAAGGATTAATAAATGTAGTGAAGTAAAAATTATAATCTGTGTAAGCCTACATTCTTAGCCGCACTACTCCCTGCAAAGAAATCCATGTCTCTAACAATAATACTGACGCAGCCGATGCAAACATAAATATACAATATTTAAAGAAGCAGTCAAAAAATTTCCAATGTTAATATTTTCTAAACTTTTTTGGTGGGGCAAAGGCCACCGGAAAGTACATTTGGGGAGAAGGCTGCCGAAAACTTGTTATCATACGTGAAGCAACAAAACTTCTTCAAATTGACGCCCAAATTACTTCTACTTCAAAAGTCATGTGAAACGAAACGGATTTCTTTAGTACTCGCAAGCATTTCCATAACTCCATAACTTGTTAATCTGCTTGCAAGAAATATTCAATGTAACAGCTCTAGTTTCTCTTGAATATGACCAGATTAAATACAGCTTTTCGAGTTGTATCCAATTTTATTATTCATTCCTTCTATCTTCAGTTTTATTTATGGACGCTGTCTGACTACTGTGGTCCTTAGCGTCCCATTCTATATTGGGGGTGAAAAACCGTACATTTTGTTCAGAGGCCTCTTTATCAGGTTTGAGGTGCTTTTACATACCGTAAATCTACGACACGGGACCACCGGCTTTACTTCCCTTCCAAAGAAAGCCATGCTAAGAATATTTACGGCCGAAAAACTTCGTCATCCGCCGGATTTTAACCCGCGACCTCGGAAACTATAGGCTAGCATGGTGACCAATACACCATGGAGAACGACCCAGTGGTATTATAGAATTTGGACAAAACACAACCTTTGTTCGTTTCTAAATCAGGGTTAATAGGTAAAGGTAAAGATACCGACGAACGGAGCGACCCCGCAATGGGTTTAGAGCAGCACACGTAAGCCGCGACGGCCCTTTTTGCTTCTACCGTGGCCCATGGGAGCGAGGGATGAGGATGCAGACCCAAATGATGATGATGAGATGGGGTTATGGGAGCTAAACATCGAAGGTCATCAGCGCCCTTACAACGTGTAGAATTTAAAATCCAACAACTAAAACATGGGACAAAACCGCATAGTCAAAAACACTAAAAAACAAGCACACAAATGCTAAACCCACCACACTAAAACATGGTAAAGAAAACAATAAAAGACTAAAACGACGTGTGAGGAACTGTAGAACGCATGGAACATGGGCGCCATATGTTCACTGGGGAGTAGAGCCCCCATTAATAAAGACAATATAAAAGTACACAGCAGACGCTCAGCGCATCAAATGCGTCGGCTAAAACCAATGTCACTGATAAAACATAAAAGACATGCTACAGCATGCGCGTCGTCTGCCAAAACGTTGGCTATGCCAACAGGCAGACCCACACGAACGCGCAATGGAGCTAAAACTTGACACTCTGTTAAAATGTGACGCACCGTTAAGGGCGCATCACACTGTTCACAGAGTGGTGCGGGGTCACCACTGAGCAAGTACTATGACTAAAAACGCAATGTACGATTCGTAGACGAGCTAAATGTACCTCTTCCCGACGAGAAAAGCGAGAAGAGGTACCCCAGACTAAAGGGAGAGGCTTAACCTCCCGCAACTTGTTTCCCCGGAGGTCCGTCCACTCATCGTGCCAAAGCGACAGGATGCGGTTACGTAAAATAACACACAAATCTGACGAGGGAACAACAGAGGTAAACAATCTGGGTGATAAAATCGCGCAGACCCGAAGAGCGCCCAGATGCGAATGACGACGGGCGCAAGCATGAATGTCCCTAAGGTATCCAGTTGGAACGCATCCGATGACGGCCAGGCCCACCCACAAGGCTCCGAAACCCCGTCGGTCACCCCCTTGGGAGCCCACTCGAAGGCGGGTCCCAATTGAGCGGACCCGCAACGGCAACAGCGAAGAAATCTCTACAAAGAGCAGCTATACCGCCCAGCCGCAACACGCAGATCACAATCGCCTAGACCTACAATCCTGAAACAGATGCTGGATACAGGAAATGAGGAGCGCAATGTTCGTGCCTTTCGACCCGAGGAAACCACGAAAAACTCATAGGTGATCAGTCCCCAGTGATCGAACCGGGACCTCACGAATACGACTCGTATACGTTATCTCGCTCCGTATGAATGAGCTGTGTATGCAGTGTATTGATCAGCTGCTGCGTTCGGAATGCGAGAAATTCAAAGTACACCTAACTTGTGAGGCATAGAGAGGCACGTAATATTCTAAGAATGTTCCCTTATATCGGAAGGGAGGAAAACAAAGTGGAGCCAAAAGTCCCTTGTGAGACTTTACTGACTGTCGGAACGATGTACATACTCATAAAACCACACTAATAAGTGCTACTGCAATATTACAGTATAACCGAAAATGTTATCAGCAAAGCTGATAGTAGGTGCATAGTAGAACTAACATTGTAGGTAGAGAAGATATTGTATTCCACCCAAAAATTCGATACCGCGATTTCACCGGAAATACATGTTTTGAGGCCCGTGAGTGTATCTGTGGGTCTTGATCAGCATAATTTAAAAAGGAAAAATCGAATAAACACCAAACTTGGTATTTAGGTTCAGCAACTTCTAAAAATACGCCAAGATCTTCAAGAAAATCCTCCTACCCCAGACTACCCTTTACATGTAGGATTTTTCGAAAGCTTTTATTGTCTAAAAACTGGCTTTAACGATTTTGATTAAAAAGCCATATTAAAGATATTCACATTAGAAATAAAAATTGATTCTTCCGGTAAGAGCCTGTAAAGTCCATTACATTTGGAAGATATTTTGTACAATCTTGTATCATTGGTGAATGTTAAGCGATAGATGAAAACATACTACTCAAAGAAGAAAGAAAAAAACAAACATACAATTTACTACAAATAACTTTACATGTGGCATCAGCTATTCCCGAGATATCCGTTATTAATGATTTGAATTGTTCAATACCTTGAAGACCTATTTTCAATTGTTTCTCGCGATCCCCGTAAGGGGGTTTCCACACTTTCAGCTTCCGTGATGTGGGCGTTGCACCACGGCAGCACTCGTGGTATTTCTCGCGTTACCAGAGGTACGCTGGACCAAACGACCGAGCCCCACCCGTAAGGTTGATATTATTGGGTTGGACTCGGTGGGGGAGTGCTTCCCGACACCTATGGGAGATTGGGTACGTCTGTGCGGTTTTCCATCCAGGTGGGGTTCCTCCGATAATGCGTTGGAGAGCCGGTAGACAGTATGCTAGGCTGCTGTCGGTCCCACCGAGGTCTCGGTAGTCTTGCCCCTTTTGAGGTTGACGCGTATAAGTGGCGTATCCGCTTCCATCCTCTAATGGGTGTGGATTTAATTCAGGTGCCGGCCGAGTGGAAAAGCTCTCTGAAGAGGGAAAGTCACTTGGATGACGCCCTCCTACCAGAGTCACATGGGAACAGTCCCTCTGTTGATTGTTTCTCGCGATATCATGGAAACAATATGGAATTTTAATGCCAGCATGTAGCGTCCAGTTCTTAAACATTTGACTATCGCTGTTCCCTTTGTATCTATAACGAAATGCGTAATGTAGCTGTTTCCGGAAAGGTTTATTTCAATTAAAATGAAGTCGAGAGAAAAATAAACTTTCATAAGAACAATCTGTTTAACCTACTAATATGCGATAGATTGTAGAGAAATTCATGTGAATGTACCACATTAGATATTTACTTTCTCTACAGCGTATAGTAAGTAGGGGAAGTATTGTATTCCACCCAAAAATTCGATACCGAGATTTCACCAGAAATACATGTTTTGAGACCCCCTGAATCCAAAAAAAAATAAATTTGGAAACATGTCCGTATGTGTGAGACTGTGAACAGCATAACTAAGAAACGAACAGTCGGATAAACACCAAACTTGGTATTTAGGTTCAGTATCTTCCAGAGATGCGACACGAAGGTTTTCAAGAAAATCCCCCCACCCCAGATTACCCTTTACATGGAACATTTTTCGAAAAGTTGAATTTTCTCAAAAATGGCTCTAACGAGTTTTATTTAAAGTTCATATGTTTAAGATATTTTCATGACAAATAAAATGCATATCTTGAATTTCTGGGAATGTCTCCAAAAGTATTCTTCTTTGTGAACGACTTTTGCATACTGGTAAACCATAAGAGATAGACAAAATTTTACTACACAAAATGTAGATCGCGTTAAAATACACAATTTATGTCATACATTTTTTGGTTGAGTGAACCATTTTCGATATATTGCTTGTTATTCCCTTAGATATTTCAATACTTATACTTTTTCTCAAATGGGAATTCCTTATTAATTTTTTTTGTCCTGGTAATGCAAAGAGAATGGAATGCGACACATAGCAACCAGCTCTTAAAAGATTTGACTATCGCTTAAATCCTACCATATTCTCCTTGCACCTACAAGAAAATTAGCAATAAGATTAATATCTCGATATCTCGATTAACATGAAGCATATGGGGAATAAGCGTTTGTAAAAATAGTTTGTACAGGAGTAGAGAAAGTCACGTGAGTTTAACACATCAGATTTGTTTTTGTATAACTTCTACAAACTGTTCTTATGCAAGTGTGCTTCACATTAACCAAGATAAACATTTGCAGATATAGCTACATCACACATTTTGTTTAAGTACAAGACGTATAGAGGATAACAAGACGGGTGTTTAAAAGTGGCTGGCTAGGTCTTTAAAAATTCTATACGTGACATCGCGAGAAACAAGTGAATAGCGACATGGCTTTAAAAAATATTATTGGTTACATTCACATGACTTGCCATACCCTCTATCGTTTATTAGTAGATATAAAAATTATACATAGCGAAAGTTTATTTTTCTATCTACTTCATTTTAATCCAAATAAACCTTTCCGGAAATTGTAAGAGTACACATTTTGTTATAGATATAAAAGAAACAGCGATAGTCAAATGTTTAAATACTGGACGCTATATGCTGGCCTTAAAATTCCATACTCTTTCCAAGAAATCACAATAAACAATTGCAAATCGACAGGTCTTTAAAATAATGGCTAAATATTGAATTATTCAAACCGTTAATAAAGGATATCTCGGAAATGGCTCACCACAAAGAAAGTTATAAATAGATCTACATTTTTGTTGTCTATATCTTTACGCTTACCCGTTATACAAACCTTCTTCCGAATAAAGTGGATTTCATAGGTTATTCCCAGGTAATTCAAGATATACGTTCTATTTGTTATGTATACATCTTAAATATACGGTATTTTAATCAAAATGTTTATAGCCATTTTTGCCACAATTAAAAATTTCGAAAAATATTTTAAGTTGAGATGTGGGATAGTCTTGAAAATCTTCGTGTTGTATCCTTGGAAGATACTGGATTTAAATATCAAGTTTAGCATGTATCCGAATTTTCGTTTTTGAGTTAAGCTGTTCACAGACACACACATATACTCATGTATAGACTTTTTTCTAAAAATTAGTGATGGGGCGATACCACTATTTCTCGATACTCGCTACCGATACAGCGATATTCGATACTGGTGACGGCGCTGTGGCCGAGTGGATAGACCGCTCGCCTCCCACCGAGGCGGCCCGGGTTCAATCCCAGGGACCCGCATGTGGGATTTGTGGTGGACAAAGCGGCGTCTGGGCGAGTTTTCTCCGGTTTCCCCCGACATTCATTCCACCAACTGCTCCATCATCACCTTTCCTTTCATCCATTTCACCATCATTTCGTTTCATCTACGTCCCTCCTCCCATACCAGGCATCGGGCTGATCACCCATCCTGGATATTCTGTTTGGTTCTCGACGGGCCTCTGACCACAGGCACCCGCTTGTAAGTCCTGGGGGGTGTAAGTACCACATAAGAGGAGGTTAAACAGAGAAAGAAGAACATATTCGATACTGGATACTCACTTTATAAATAAAACTGTAAAGACAATAGCTTGCTCACTGAATTACCAATTTTGTGTAGTGTGCTAATTTCAAAGCTGTTACTGTTTGACATTCTCCAATTGGTAACATTGCCACTTACACTACGTGATCAAAAGTATCCGGAAACCTGGGTGAAAATGACCTACAAACTCTGGCGCTCTCAATCAGTAAAGCTGGTCCACCCTTAGCCTTGATGACAGCGTTCACTCTCGCAGGTATACTTTCAATCAGATGCTGTAAGGTTTCTTGGGGAATGGCAGCCCATTCTTCACGGAGTGCGGAACTGAGGAGAGGTATTGATGTTGGTCGGTGAGGCCTGGCACGAACTCGGCGTTCCAAAACATCCCAAATGTGTTCTATAGGATTCAAGTCAGGACTTTGTGCAGACCAGTCCATTACAGGGATGTTATTGTCGTGTAATCACTCCGCCACAGCCCGTGCAGTATGAACAGGTGCTCGATCGTGTTGAAAAATGCAACCGCCATCCCCGAATTGCTCTTCAACAGTGGGAAGCAAGAAGGTGCTTAAAATATCAACGTATGTCTGCGCTGTGAGCGTGCCACGCAAAACAACAAGAGGTGCAAGCCCCCACACCATAACACCACCATATCCGAATTTCACTGTTGTCACAACACACGCGGCCAGATGACGTTCACCGGTCATTCGCCATACCCACACCCTGCCATCGGATCGCCACATTGTGTACCGTGATTCGTCACTCCACACAACATTTTGCCACTGTTCAATCGTGTAATGTTGACGCTCCTTACACCAAGCTGCGAGGCGTCGTTTGGCATTTTCCTTCGTGATGTGTAGCTTATGAGCAGCCGCTCTACAATGGAATCCAAGGTTTCTCACTCACGCCTGTCATAGTACTTGGAGTGGATCGTGATGCAGTTTGGAATTCCTGTGTAATGGTCTGGATAGATGTCTGCCTATTACTCTTTACGTCCCTCTTCAAATGTCGGCGGTCTCTGTCTGTCAACAGAGGAGGTTGGCCTGTACGCTTTTGTACTGTACATGTCCCTTCACGTTTCCACTTCACTATCACATCAGAAACAGTGGACCTAGGGATGTTTAGGAGTGTGGAAATCTCGCGTACAGACTTTTTACACAAGTGACACCCAATCACCTGACCAGTTCGAAGTCCGTGAGTTCCACGGAGCGTCCGATCTGCTGTTTCACGGTGTCTAATGACTACTGAGGTCGCGGATAATGAGTACCAGGCAGTAGGTGACAGCACAATGCACCTAAGATGAAAAACGTATGTTTTGGTAGTGTCTGTATACTTTTGATCACATAGTGTATATACTTTTCCAGCTGGTAATAAGCAATTTACCATATAACACTCGGAAACATAGTAAGTTAGTGGATTAAGGCTCTCCACAACCCTCCCTCATACATTCGAAAAAAATCAAGAAACTATTACATGAGATGTGAAGGAATCAAACAATTTTGTTTACAAAATACGAGCTTTTATGAAAGAAGAAATATTTCCACACGCGGTATTATTTCACTTCTTGTGTTCTGATTTATTTCTACTGTAGCCACTAAGCCAGACTATTGCAGGAACGTGATTTACTGCGTCAGCTAAATAAGCTTCATTCATAATTCAATTAATACTGCATGTTACATGAATACCTCTACTGTTTCGCCCATTGCTTTACATGTTTTCATTTAGACACAAGACTCTGTGGAATGTTACATTCATCACAGTCAAGGTTTATCAAGAATTGTAGTCCAGCAGCTCTTTGGGGATATGCGAGAGGCATTAGCATGAAGCTTCGACTCCTTTCATTCTTTATCTAGCATAAAGTTAAACACAGCACCTTCAATAAGGTACAACTTAAACTTTTAAAAGTATCGAAGATGTATCGCAGGTTTATCTCAAACTACCGAGTATCGAGAGTATCGAGGTATCGATAGTATCGAGATCCCTCCCTACTAAAAATTTGTTTTGAATTATTCAAGGATTCTCAAAATATATGTCCGTTTAAATATCGACATAAAATTTTTGGGTGGAATACAAACCTTCTTACCTACCATAGGCAGTTGGCAAAGAAAGTACAAACGGTATGTCCCCTGATCAAATACATTTATTGTGATTAAGGCGAATTGACGCTCAATTTAAGTCACACGTTATCATATACTATTTATATATGAGATCTGTACTAATTAAATCCGTTCAAGGTTCTGGGCTCCGGAAAAGTAATTCACTGTTCTCTTTAAATCCTAACCAAATTGGTAACATAGCTATTTCTGCAAAGGTATATTTGGATTAAATTTTGTAGTAGATAGGAAAATAAATTTCGTAAGAATCATTTGTATATCCACTAATAATTAACAGAGGGTAGAGAAAGTAATGTGAATGTAAGACATCAGATTTTCTTCTATAGCCAACAAAAACATTGGCGACATGCGACCGTGCATTGTCTGAAGAATGGCGACTCCTAAGGAACGTTTGCCGAGTCGCCGATTTTTCAGATCATTCTGCAGTTTCTTAGTAGAGCTGGGCATTGACGGTGACTTCGGGGTCCTTAAACCTCAATATAATGTGTCCCTGCACATCGGAAAATGCGTCAGCATAATCTTTCAGGCAGATACCTGTTTGGTTGTTTTTTTTCAACTCTTTTTGGCTTAGGGGTGCCGGTACACTTCCTTTGTATGGTCTACTTCGAAGTGATTACACCACGTCTCGTTTCTTGTCAAGGTATGCCGCCAAAATTATTTACACTCGTTTCTGTAACATGTCAAATGTTACAAACTCTTCCCCACTGAACTACCACCTATTTACAAACCTCCGCCGAAGGAATGAGTGGACGAATACCATCACCTACTTGGGAGTAAAGCTAGACAAAGACCTAACTTCAAAGGAACTTATCAGAGACCTGGCACACCGGGTCACAAGGCCTACCGCCTCATTGTATCTTATGTTCAGATCCTGGATGCCAGTTCCTTTAAAGCTAAGCCTTTTCAGAAGACTTATAATCCCATCCTTCTATGCGTCTGGAGATCTGGGGGATGACCGCAGACTCCAGTTTCCAATAGCTGCCAAGATTGCGGAATAATAGCCTTAGGTACATTTATTCAGTATGCATATTTATTTGTGAGGCTGATCCGTAAAGCCTATTTCTTCCATTCGCGAGGGTGAAAATTAGGCGCTGAATTGCAGGATCTATATAGTTTGCCAATTCAGCTAAACGCCCTTGTTCGGTTTCTTGCGGATTATCCCAGGCTGCGTCTCTTAATTGACGCTGGGTACTTGAGCGAGTAACTTCGATAACAAAGGAGCAATTTCAACAGCAACTAAAAATAAGACTATAGAATCCTCCAAGAAATGCTTGGATTTCAAAACTATCAATGACAATCCCAAATAGACACAACTTTTGAAATCACACCACATCAGCGGTATAGAAGGGCAGTAGCAGCAATTCTGATACCTTCTGTCAATCCCCCTTCCTCATTGTGACACCCGTCACCATACAACCCCTCTCCGTCCTATAAGCGGTCAAACCCATCATAGTACTGTTTCGGCTTGACTCCCAGCCTGCCAACGATGGTCTGGCTTCACTTCTATACACAGGGTCCGGTCATGAAATGTTCTCATGTGTGCATAACTAGATTTATTCACCTTTATTACATAGAAAAACAAAGTATAAACATTTTGTTTACAGGCAATTTAACTCAGTGAAACGCCGTTTTATTAAAAATAGTATCATTCAAATGACCACTACTCTTCTGTACGCACTCGGTAGGTATTCTGTAATATCATCTTTTAATCTTTGCGGCTTCTCCAAAGGAATCTCAGTGAATTTCCAAATTCGGATTTTCAACTTCTGAATCGTGTGTAGCGATGAAGCACTAAAATGTTTAAGATTTCAAGTACCCCAGAGAATGAAGTCACATTCTGAAAGATCGGGGGACCTGACCGGCCATAAGATATTCCATTCTCTGGAGATAACGTGGTTAGGAAACAAATTCCTCACAGCTGTGAGAATTCCTGCGGTGTGGCTCGCAGTCCAATCTTGTTGGAATAGGACTTATTCGTTCAGAGAAAGATGAGCAAGTGCAGGAGCCAAGAAGTTCTCCAGCATGTGCACGGAGAGTTGCCCTGTCAGTTATAGCCGCTTCGCTCTCGTCTACAAATAAGACAATAATTGATAATTACACAAATAGATACCGCGCACCAATCACTTTCAGACTCAGCATTTCTTGTGGTTTGTGACAAACAAATAATGGAAGTTTTGTTTTTTAACAAACTCTGTTCAATGAAAATGGTCTTCATTGCTCATCAGTAAGTTGCTGACAAAATTGCCAATTGCGGCAAAGTCCAGCAGAATTGAAGTGTGTTTCCATTGACCTATTTCCTTAGCGTATGCGTAATTTGAAATATATTTTTTGTGCTACGTATGGAAAGCCAATTTGAAGTAGATAATATCTTTACGTTATTTGCACCACGCTTTGGGCGTCAATTTGAAGTAGATTGTACTGAAGGAGTTGTATTATATTTCAACTGTTGGGGAGCCGAACATGTAGTAGTTGCAACCACACGTATGGTACTCGGTAGCCTTTGCCTCAAATGTACTTTCCGGTGGCCTTTGCCCCAAATGTTTAAAAATATATTAACTTTGTAATTTTGATTGTTTCTTTAAATATTATATTTTATATTTGCTTCGGCTGCGTCAGTATTATTGTTAGAGACATGTTTCTATTTGCAGGGTTGTGGTACGACTGAAGAGTGTAGGCTTACACAGATTTTAAGTATTTTTTTTCACTCCATTTATTAATGCTTGACACGATTTAAATAACACTTCACTGATATGGAGAGCTGTGAGGTTTCTTGCACTTTTTAACACGTAAACTATTTCTTTGTCCCACACAAAATACGCATTATACTTTTCGAGGATGTGTCTCGCGTCCGGTTATGAGCACTGTCTACAAGCAACTGAACTCTATTTCTACCGCCTAAATTTGTAAATTTCTGTATTAAAGTCCCTGATTGGCTATTCTTAATTCAATAGAATACATTCATTTAACTTATGCGTTTTTCTGGTTGTTGATTGGCTATTTTTATACTGTCTGAAAAATTACATTATTGCTTCCTCCAAGAATGACTAGTAGTATTATTAAAAATTCTTACTCATTATTGCCTCAAGGTTACCTCATTGTTACCTCATTGTTGCAACTTTTAACCTATTATTCTCACGGCTTCTACATTATTAATTTACGTAGTACATTCACATAACATTATTAAACATGGATACAATAATATAAGAATTTACAATGACTGTAATATACACTTTTTACTTTCTCTACTACGTATAGTAAGTAGGGGAAGTATTGTATTCCACCCAAAAATTCGATACCGAGATTTCACCGGAAATATATGTTTTGAGACCCCTGAATCCAAAAAATAAAAAAGCATTTTTGGAAACATGTCCGTGTGTGTATACGTGTGTCTGTTTGTGTGTCTGTCTGTCTGTAAACAGCATAACTCAGAAACGAACAGTCGATTAAACACCAAACTTGGTATGTAGGTTCAGTATCTTCCAGAGATGCGACACGAAGGTTTTCAAGAAAATCCTCCCACCCCAGATTACCCTTTACATGGAACATTTTTCGAAAATTTTAATTTTCTCAAAAATGGCTCTAACGATTTTGATTAAAATATCGTATGTTTAAGATATTTTCATGACAAATAAAATGTATATCTTGAATTTTCTGGGAATGTCTCCAAAAGTATTCTTCATTGTTAACGACTTTTGCATAACTGGTAAACCATAAGAGATAGACAAAATTTTTATTACACAGAAATGTAGATCGCGTTAAAATACACAATTTATGTCATATACATTTGTTTTGTTGAGTGAACCATTTTCGAGATAATGCTTGTTATTCCCTTAAATTTTTCAATACTTATTTTCTCAAATGGGAATTCGTTATTCATTTTTTTGTCTTGGATCTGCAAAGAGTATTAGTCTGTGGCAAAGGGAGTGTGCTGCACCTAGCAACCAGCTATTAAGAGATATGGCTGTGCTTATATTGTTCTTGCAAATACAAAACAAGGGGAACATAGTAGGCCTTAAGCGATAGTCAAATATTTTTAGAACTGGTCGCTATGTGTGAAATGTAATTCTCTTTGCATGTCAAAAGATCGTTTCTGCAAATGTTTATCTCGATTAATATGAAATAGATGGAGAATAAGACTTTGTCAAAATAGGTTGTACAAAAGTAGAGAAAGTCATGCGAGTGTAATACATCGGATTTTTATATATAGTTACATACACATATTGCTTTAAGGCGGGCTGTGATTGAATTATATTACATAATTAGATTGAAATTATTTAAGTGTTAAAAATACTGCCTCAAATTTGAATCTTGTATGAGTGAAAACGAAGATGTTTGCTTAAAATCCGTCAAACGCTGGGTCAGAAAGCCTAGTGACAGAAAATGACGGCGTGTAGATCGGCGTGGACTCCGTTCAAGGGTCTTTCTCACGGCCACTATGCACTGTTTTAACCAGTGGCTTCAAAATTACAAATACATCTCCATTGCTAAAGGCAGCAGCAATCCACCCACTCACGCCGTATCCAAATAAACGCTGTTGCAAAATTCCCAATTCATGGCCACATCCTATACTAGCAATTTATTGTGAAAAATAATTCAATAATTACCTGTTAATTCTAAAACATTTAACTGAAGAACTTTGTAGTGTTTAACACTCGCTCTTATCACAAACAGCACCACAGGCGTTGGACACTTATTATACATCAAATGAAATAATTGGGGAAGGTAACGTTCCAGATCTGCGTAAGTTAAGGTTACCTCCCTGGCATTTGCCAGTTAAGAAAACTGGAGAAAAACCTGAAAAAAAACATTTCAGTCAGGGATGACAGTCCTGGTACGATTTGAACCGAAGAGCTCCTGTTCACGACTCCGTGCCTTAATGACCTCGGCCACCAATATAGATTTTAATTGAATATCTGCACTTCTTTTTCGGGGATTTCCGGGTTGTTAGTCAAATGCTGAGAACGTTCATTGCATTCCCCTAATTTCCTGTCCCTCCATTTCACCTCCATTTTCATTTCGCTTCACATTTCATCTGCTTGGTCTCTTTCAGACTTGAAAATGTCGGCGGGAATCTCGGCGTCTGCATGGCAGGGGAAAAGGATGCTCTATGCAATCGGGAATGGGGGCGATCTCCGAGACCCCAGTGGGATGTGCAAGCCTGCAGAGGGAAGGGGAGCCGGTTGCAGAGAGTTTCCATCCTTACCCTCTGCTCTGTCGTGCCTCCTGGCCGGCCACCCTGTCTCCTCACCTCAGCCCTCCCTTCCGGGGCACTCCGTCAGAATATAGGCACTGAAGATCTTGTAGGTCAAGGCAATAAGTCCATCCTGCACCTACCTAAAGCTACTCTTATCTCTATTGCTCGGCGATTGAGGGTAAACACCGTCTGATTGGCCGATCCATGGGATTTGAACTCGCGACTTTCTGAATGCTTATCAGCTACATTACCCCTGAGGCATCTCTCTTCATGGGTTTCAGATACTGATGGGATCAACAATCAATCAACTGCATTCCTGATGTTTCAGTTTTTGCTGAAAAACGATTCTGGTAAAAAGGCTTTAACAAAACCAATTCCCAAAGCTGCTAATTGAATTTTTGTAGTTGTTCTTCCGCTACACGCCTGCGTAGTTGTGAGTGGCCCTTGGGAGCAAAGGCCGCGTTCGGTCGGTTAGCAACCACAAGCTTAACCGACTGCTATAGCTTGGTTCACTGCAACTCAAACAGTGGTACAACGTAGAACCCACGGCATATCGCCCTAATGGAGCATTTCCTCGTCTCAGGCATAAAATTGGTTATGACAGTGTAAAGTTTATTTTAACTGAAACGTTAATTATAAATTAAACCTTTCACTGTTACATATTTCACGACTACGTAAGGCTAGCGCCGAAATGGTTTCCTTTCCTTGCTGTTTGAAATTCTACGCTCGTACCGACTATCCTTTAAGGGGAGATTAAAAGCCCTATATCCCCAATGTTAAATTTGACAACTTCACGACCATTCAGTGGGAAACTAGTTAACGTATCAAACAAACATTTTACAGGGTGTAGATGCATGTATTCTAAGTTCACTGATCTGCTTTTATATAATAAGATGAAATAATTATACAATAATTTGCAATTCCAATAAAAATGTATAGACATTCAGTATTAACAATTAATTTTTAAGCTTGTTAAGGACGCAGAGATTGAGATGCTTAAAAAACTCGAGTTTTCATTTTCTATTTGATAATGAAGTACAAAGCCCCACCTTTAAAATTATCTATATAGGGTGAATCACCTAAAGGTTGCACCGCAAATATTTCGGAAATGAAAACTACTATTGATGTACAGTTTTCTCAGCATTGATTGGTAGTCAGGGGCTCGTACATTTAGCCTATAAAGAGATTTTAATAATACTGAGAAAGTGTATCTTTTGAATGGAACAATGCCTAGTTATATCAACAGAATAAAGGTAGGATAAATTAGAATGTCAGTGGCGTTTGTTGCAAGATTCTAGTGCAAGTGGTTTACGAGAAATCTTATTTTGCAACTTTTACTCACTGACACTTGTACAACCTGTGGTAGCACAAACTAAAGAAAAACAAAAGGGAATTACAATACTTCTGTGGATTCTTACAAGTAAAGAGAACATAGCCCTTCAAAGGTTGTGTTCAAAATGACCACCGGCAGCTTCAATACACGCTTCCAGTCTGCTATGGAAAGACTGCTGCACACGTTCTAGCATTTCAGCGGAAATTTCAGAGCAGGCAGCAGTAATGCGTCGTTTATATCGCCTGTGTAGCTGGTACATCCTTTCAGAATTCCACCAGAAAAAATACTAAAGGAGTCATATTCGATGAACGGGCCGGCCAAGGTAAAAGGTCCTCTTCGTTCAATCCAACGATTTGGAAACAATCCGTTAAGACAAGCTGTAGTACTTCGTACACTAAGGGCTGGACAGCCATCATGTTGGTACCGCAGGTTCCTCCTAGACTAAAAAGGAACGTCTTCTAGCATCTGTGGAGATGGTCTGTAAGGAGGCTGCTATACTTGTGCGAGTTCATTGTTCCTTCTATGAACAAAGGGCCTATGAGCTGATGGTTCACTATCCCACACCACACGTTTAAACTCCATGGACGCTGACGTTCCACCTGACGAAGCAAACGTGGATATAGTGCATGTTTCTGCGGTTTACGTGGCCATGATTAGTAAATGTTGCCTCATCACTAAACAAGATACATGATGAATCTGGAGTATCATGACTTAATGTCGATGTACAAAAGTTAACATGATTCTCAAAATCGTTTCCACGCAGCTCTTGATGGAGAGATATGTGATAGGAATGGAACCTATGTCGATGGAAAATGCGCAGTTCACTTGCCTGACTTATGCCACTTCCACGTGCGATTGTGAGGGAACTAATTTGCAGATCTACTGCAACGGCAGCCAAAACATTAATATTTGCCTCTTCTCCAGTCACTTGTTTGTTTCTGTTACGTTTTCTAGGTGTTACGGTACCGTTAATTGGTTGAAGATGTTGATAAATAATTGCCGAGCTGGTTGACGTCTATTGGGATACGTTTCCGCTTACACCGTACAGGAACGAAATGCATTCTTCCCACACTTTGCATACACCATGTGCATGTCGGTTTTTGCTGCATTAGTAAACCCCATCTTTCACTCAAGACTTACTGCTTGAACTGTCACTAACTAACTGACCAGAAAGTCGCAATGCAATCATTGAACAGAAAAAACAATGCCAACAAACAAACGTAACAACATATTACCTAACAACTAAGCAGGTTGAATTGGACAAACAATTGTCAGGGTGGAAACTTTTCAACATACGATTTCTCGTAAACCACTTGCACTAGAAGCCTGCAATAAGGATCATTGAGATTCTAATTTACCCTACCTTTAATCTGTTGATATAACTAGGCATTGTTGCACTTAATAAAGTTTATGTTTGCTCAAAAATAACTTTCTCAGTGTTATTAATATCTGTTTATAAAGCTAAATGTACGAGCCCCTGACTACCAATCAATGCTGTGAAAACTGCACATCAATAGCACTTTCCATTTTCGAAATATTTGCGGTGCAAGTTTTAGGTGATTCACCCTATATATATATAAAGGTGGACTATTTGAGATGAGACTGTACAATATCTCCAAAACTAAACGTTGTAGAAAGAAATGCCCTGAATAAAAGTTGCTTGATATTACGGGGAAAAGTATATGCCATTCGTCGTATTTTATTTGGAGGATACTGTGATGATCTTTTTAGAGTATATATGATTTAATTGTGTTTTAAAGAGATTTGTATTTTTTATGGAGTACCTCTTCGTCTGTCGGTTAATGTTTACAAGTTATACAGCATATATAAAATTCCTTCAGAATGGAGAGGACTTCAAAGGCTGTTCCCAGTAAATTCAAGGTATGCATTTTATTTGTCATGTAACTATCCTTAATATATGGTGGTTTAATCAAAATCGTTAGGGTCATTTTTTAGAAAAATCAAAGATTTCGAAAAAATCTTCTATAAAGGGTGGTTTGGAGTTGTGGAATTTTGTTGAAAATCTCCGTGTTGCATCTTTGGAAGATACTGAATTTAAGTACAAAGATTGTTGTTTATCCAACTTTTACTTTTTGAGTTATGCTGTTCACAGACACACACACAAACACAAGGACCCTTTTTTATTTAGGCGCCTCAAAACATGTATTTCTGGTGAAATTTCGGTATCGAATTTTTCTGTGGAATGCAATAACTTCTCTACCTGCTATGTACGTGGTAGAGAAAGTAAAAGGATAGGGCTTCAGATACAGTTGAAATAACTTCTGTATCTCAAAGCCTAGATGTATGGTGCAGAGACAACGCGTACTGACGGTCACAGCTGGTATAATAATGGCCTGCGCTCCCCTCAGCGTTTGCAGTTGCATAAAACAGTACCAGACAATGCCGCCCTTTCGGACTTCAAAGGCCCAATAAAACTTTCATTTTACCGCGACGAGTGATTGTTTAAAAATGCGACAGGTGGTTAGGTGTCTGGCCGGGGTTTCCCTTTTGCGAGAGGAGCAGGTGAAGCGGAACGTGATTATTGCTTCTGAATTCCGTTTCCACCGTCCTGGGACCCGGGAATGTATTATTTCAATTTTTATGTTATCGTGTGTTGAGAACTGTATACTTTGTAAAAGTTACGACACTTTCTGGAATCCCAGCTGGCCGAACAACCTATATTTAGATTCGTAGTTTAATTTGTGGTTTGTTTTAGTTCGTTTAATATTGTGTATACGTATCATTACTTCTTATTTCATTAATACCTACATTTCATTAAACTTATCTATGGCTTTTGCGTACTTGTACTAATTCCTTTTGCTAATGTAAGTAACCGAAACACTTGTCAATAAATAGAAGTTGTCAGTGGCAAAAGAGCTTTGAAGCTAAATGGAAGCATACACTATATATGCTAAAGAAACAACCTAAGAAAGAATTTTGCAAACCTTGCTATAGTACAGCGCGGAAACTTGGAATTGCGACGAAATGAAGACAAAATATATTTAAGGGCCGGTTTCACCAACCGATGATAAGCTTTTAAAGGGGTGATTTGTTTACGTATTGTTTTTAGCTGCTTTATGTTTAACTGTCCCACGTATGGGCGCCAATTTGAAGAAGGAATTTTCTTCAACTTTTATTTGGTTCACGTAATATATTACGTAAATTATTTTATCTGCCCCGCAATTGGGAGCTAACTTGTAGTAGTTGTTTTCTTCTACTGTTGAAGTTTTACTGTTGTTGTTAGCCACACGCTTGGAAGCTAACTTGAAGAGGCTAATTTGCTGCTGTTATTGCTGTTTTAAACTTGAAGAACTGTTATGTGTAGTTTGTAACACGCTTTAGGCGTCGGTTTGAATTTGATGCTTAAGTAATATTTCTTATGTTTGAATTTGCCTCGGCTGCGTCAGTCTTACTTTAGAGTCATGTATCTTGGGTAGGGCGCGGTATGACAATCATTGTAGACATCACAGTATTAAACTTTTAAATTAACTTATTTATTTAATTCTTGCACATATGTATAAACCACTACACTTTTCAAAGAACTGTGAGAAACTTTTATACATTCACTTAACACGTCTATCTGTTTACTAATCACCCGTAGAGAACACATTTTCCCCATCTGTACCCTATCAAGTCTCGCCAGCAACTGAGTAACCTCAATGGTTAAAATCCTTAAGCTTCGGTATTGGAAGTCTCTGATTGGCTAATTCTAGTCCAATAGAATATCTGCATTTAACTTAAAACTTTTCTTTGTTGTTGACTGGCTAATTTAAAACTGTTACAGAATTTACGTCATCGTCGCTCTAATCATGATCAGTACATTTCAAACTAAACACATTATTGCCATAAGATCACCTCATTATTACTCATTGTTAGCAACCTAAAACTTATTCTCACAGTTCTTGCATTATTAGAGTATGTAATGTATTCATATAACATTAATAAAATATGCTTACAATAAAAATAGGTATTTGCAATGACCGTTACATACAATTTAAATAATTATTACATTCATATTGTTTCAAGGCGAGCTGTTATTCAATTTACCTATTTTAAATTATTCAGGTATTAAAATACTGCCCCATTTAACACGGTGTTTTACTCATTTCACAACAAAATTAACACAAATTCTGCTTAGCTTTAACAATGTGTTACAATGTGCGTGCGGTATATTTAGTAATGTGTTAATAATTATAAACCGTGAATAAAGTGAAGTCGTTATAGTCCTGCCGACCTTAGAAGGGAACCTAATGTAAACAAAAGCAGATGGCAAACTGTATGCATCGGCCGTGGGTTACAACAACGTAGTAACCCGCGGAAATTAATTCTTTTTATATGAATTAAAACTTATTTTACTTAAAACACATTATTGTATTAAATTCTAATTCACATTACATTTAAAAACATATATGCCATTATTAAAAACTTGATGAATTCAGATATGCTATGCACTATTTTTTTGTTGCATTTAGCGCCAGTAGCTAGTTTTCATATTGTTTACTAGTGTGTGGATAACTATGGATGAGGTTAATAATTATATGTTCATTGTCGCGTCGGTGTCATTATTGCTGTGTATAATGATATTGTTGGACTAATTATTTTGTTTATGAGTTGAATTCTTGTCCGTCGCGGCATATTTCTCTCTAATTCCTAGTCAAGGGGGGTGAAGGCAAATTCAGAGGCTCTCTTTCTCTGGAAACGTGGCGTCTGTCTAGTGTATATCTTCCGAGTGTGTGGTTGTGTGTGGGAGTGCGTGGACTGTGTGTGTGTGTGTGTGTCTGTAACATTTTGGGAACCATGTAGCAGTACCAAGTTGCTTTATAATAAACCAGAGTTAAATGTTGAATTTATGTATATTAGTTATAAATATCCCACACCCGCTTTAGCTTTGTGCAGCAAGTTCCTTGCATCTCTCGTTTTACCTCAGCTGTTGCGTCCCCCAATGTTTATGCCGGGGAAACTAAATTTAATATTTTAGCTGCAAAACCTTTCGGCCTCACCCTGGTATATAACAATATGTGAAACATACCAACATTCGATACCGAAATTTCACCAGCAATACGTGTTTCGAGGCCCCGTGAATCCAAAAAAAGCAGTTTTGGTCTGTGAACAGCATACCTCAAAAATGAAAAGTCGGGTTAGTACCAAATTTCGCATTTAACTTCAGTATCCTCTAAGGCTACGACACGAAGATTTTCAACAAACTCCCTTCACTCCAAACTACCAATTTTCGAAAGCTTTAATTTTCTAAAAACTGGTTCTAACGATTTCAATTAAAATACCATATATGAAGGGTTTTGACATGACAAATAAAATGCATATCTTGAATGTTCGAGGAATGGCCCATGAAGTCCTCTTCATTCGGAAGCAGTTTTGTATAATCTTGTATAACTGATAAACGTTAAGAGATAGACGAAAACTTACTGCACAAAAAAATGTAGATCCGTTTAAAATACCCAACTTATTTAAAGTAAGTTTTTGTAGCATAAGCCGTTGCTGAAATATCTGTATTAAAGTTTCCACTTGTTCATTTCTTGCTCATTCTAAAGTCCTGTCAACATTCAGCTGTTTCTCGCGATTGCTTGGAAACAGTATGGAAGATTAAGGTCAACGTATAGCGTCCAGTTCTTAAACATTTGACTATCGCTGTGCTCTTTGTATCTATAACAAAATGTGTAATGTAGCTATTTTTGCAAAGATTTATCTGTATTAAAATGTATTCGATAAAAATATAAGCTTGAGTTAGAATCATTTGCATACCCACTAATAAACGATAGAGTGTAGAGAAAGCCATGTGAATGATTTTTTAAAATGTTCTTTAATTTCATGTTTGGTTTCACAAGAGAATTAGTTCCTTTATACAAGATTGGGAACCATATATCTTTCGGAGCTGGCGACTGTAGTATAACCACGAAGGGTATCCACTGGCTGCGCAGCAATTTGCTGAAAAGTTGCGAGAATGCGCATGGAGTGTAACCTCGTCCATAAAAGTACAAAAAAGCCGCCCATGTTTGGATGAAAAACTTGGAACAAGGATTTCGACACCATTGGAAACGCCCGTACTAAAGAACATTCAAAATTATGTTCCGAGACGGAGTTCTCGCTCGCTAGCTGCGTTTTTATACGGCACACATCCTTTACTCTGACGTTATTTTGGCATACATCCAAATTATCCTTCACTGCGTAGCCCTGCGAGAGCTTCTCTAAGCCTGGGGTCGAAATACACACCGAGTGCAGGAAGATGTAATTGCAAAATCACTCCATCACGTGAAAGCAGATATTTGGACAGTTATTTTTTACTTTCTTAACCCGGAGGTGTAGAAATGGTTGCATTTGACCCAAAAAAACATTATGTTTACGCTCAAATGACTCACCAATTGTCCTACAAACTATTCTTTAAAATACTTATTCTATTATCTGCTTCATATTAATAGTGCTAAAATTTGCGGAAATGGCTTTATTACGCATATCGCTGTAGATACAAGGAGAATACAGTAGGTTTAAGCGACAATCAAAAGTTTTCAAATTTCCTCGCTATGCGATGTTTTTTTTTTTCATTTATTTATTTATTTTGTTATTTAAGGACGCTCTTTAAATACTGCGGTCCTTAGTGTACCGTTCTATATCGGCGTGAAAGACCGGTAATTTCGACGCGGAACCACCGGCTTTACTACCCTACCGAAAAAACCCATGCTAAGGATTTTTACGCCCTCCATCGGGTTTGAACCCGCGACCTTAGAAACCAGAGGCTAGCACGGTACCAGTCCACGGAGGACGACGCGGTGGTTTTGAAATTCCGTTCTCATTGCATGTCCAATAGAAAAAAAATCTGAAGTGTTACACTCACATGACTTTCTTTACTCTTATACAAACTATTTTTACAAACGCTTATTCTCCAAATGCTTCATGTTAATAGAGATGTTAATCTTATTGCTAATTTTCTTGTAGATGCAAGGGGAATTGTTAGGCTTTAAGCGATAGTCAAATATTTTAAGAGCTGGTTGCTATGTGGAGTATTCTATTCTCTTTGCATTACCAGGACAAAAAAAAAAGACTAACGAATTCCCATTTTAGTAAAAGTATAAGTATTGGAAAATTTAAGGGAATAATAAGCAATTTCTCGAAAATGGTTCACTCAACCAAAAAAATGTATATGACATAAATTGTGTATTTTAACGCGATATACATTTTTGTGTATTAAAAGTTTGTCTATCTCTTATGGTTTACTAGTTATGCAAAAGTCGTTCACAATGAATATTTTTGCAGACATTCCCAGAAAATTCGAGATGTACATTTCATTTGTCATGAAACTATCTTAAACATATGATACTTTAATCAAAATCGTTAGAGCCATTGTTGAGAAAATTAAAATTTTCGAAAAATGTTCCATGTAAAGGGTAATCTGTGGTGGGTGGATTTTCTTGAAAATCTTCGTGTTGCATCTCTGGAAGATACTGAACCTAAATACCAAGTTTGGTGTTTATCCGACTGTTCTTTTCTGAGTTATGCTGTTCACACACACACACACACGGAAGTTTCCAAAAATACATTTTTTTTTGATTCAGGAGGTCTCAAAACATATATTTCCTGTGAAATCTCGGTATCGAATTTTTGGGTGGAATACAATACTTCCCCTACTTACTATACGTAGGGGAGAAAGTAAACAAAAAGGAATAACGAATTCCCACATAAGGAAAAGTATAAGTAATGGAAAATTCAAACAATATTTCGGAAATGGTTCACTCCACAAAAATATAAATTGTTTGTTTTAACGAGATCTACATTTTTTGTACAGTAAAATTTTGTCTATCTCTTACGGTTTACCAGTTGTACGAAAGCCATTCATAATGAAGAGCGCTTTCGGGGACATTCCCAGAAAATTCAGGATATGCATTTCATTTGCCATAAAAGTATCTTAAACATGTGATATTTTAAACAAAATCGTTAATGCCATTTTTTAAGAAAATCAAAATTTTTGAAAACGTTTCCGTGTAAAGGGTATTCTGGGGTGGGGAGTTTCTTCAAAATCTTCGTGTCATATCCTTGGATGATAGTAAACTCAAGTGCTAGGTTTGGTATTTATCCGAATTTTGGTTTTTGAGTTATGCTGTTCACGGACAGAGAGAGAGACACACACACACGGACATGTTTCCAAAAATGCTTTATTTGAATTAAAGGCACCTAAAACATGTATTTCCGGTGAAATCTCTGTACCGAATTTTTTGGTGGAATACAATACTGTTTGTACCTATTATCTACGTGGTAGAGAAAGTAAAAATTATATATCTTAAAAGATTGATTTTGTAAAGTGATGCAGTAATTTGTATCACAAATTACTTAAATGTAAATAATGATTGTAATATGAATATGCATTTTTATGTGACATTGATTTCAGATGTTTATTGATTGTAAATATTGTTGGGAAGTAAATTTATAATGTCTTACTGAAACTGTCAATAATAGCGTGCAATAATGCAGCGAGGGGGGGTGAGCTGTTTATCATTATTGGAAACGAGGAAGTTACGTAATGTTGGCGCGTTTTCGGTAGAAACTTCTGGAATATTTTCTCCCTAAAGCATATGTATTCATACTTTTCATTGGATATTAAAATAGACGCTAATGTTGGCGCGTTTTATTAGCCAATAGTAGTTCAGTATTAATCTTTAGGCGTATCTGGATGAAGGAGTATAAATAGGGTAAGTCAGAGGTAGATCGAGGGCAGTTCATCAAAATTATTAGTACATTACATGTCGCCGTCAGTTGCCAGTTCATCAAAATTCTTTGTACACTACACGTCGTCTTCAGTTCGTCAGTTCGTCAAAATATTTGTATGAGATACATCGGATATAGATTCACAAGTTACGCGCAGCAGAATTATGAAAGATCTAAAGTATGGTAAAGTTAATTATACAAAAGATTGAAGTACGTGGATTAAAAGAATTATCAGTAATAAGTTATTACAACAGTTTCAGTTTGGCGAGTGTCGAGATCAATGTGTAAATGTGAGAGTAACAGTGTTCGACAATAAAAGTATAAAACAAATTTCTTCATCAGTGTTCTTTTTGGATAAAAGATTCCTTCCGTTTACACAACCCTGTTTAAGAGATATGTTCGACCAAATAGCTAGCCGGAGGACAGTGAAACAGAATTGAATAGAAATTAAAAGTTAAATTCTTTCAAACACAAAACTAATACTGCCGCAAATTGCTAACACCAGATGGAGCTACGAACCTAACAAAGAATGACGTCACAAGATGGCTTCACATGAAGTAAACACACATACACAAATATCACAAGTAATTAACATTATAACTAGTACCGCAACAAATTGGCTACCACAACGTGGGGCTACAATAATGTTAAATAACCATTAACATTAATACCGTCACAAAAGTTAAAGCTAATATGATAAGTTTTGCTTAATCTAATGAAGACTTAATTAAATGGCTTCTATAAGTGGTTTCTATAAACAGTGCACCTGAAATTAGATAAATTAACATTGTCGTGATAAACCTTAAAGAGAGTCCTAATTTTAATTCTGTTTTTCAGACGAGAGTTAAAAGTTGCGATCTTGGTGTTGACAGAACAAGGCTACATATTTCCAACATGGTACATTTCAGTGCTACCATCAATCGCTATTATCATATTAAGTGATCAAAAAGCGTTTCTCTTCAACACAAAGGCGCTTTTATTCCAGTTATTTTAAC
The DNA here is from genome assembly GCA_030765065.1 of Deroplatys truncata. Lineage (NCBI taxonomy): Eukaryota > Metazoa > Arthropoda > Insecta > Mantodea > Mantidae > Deroplatys > Deroplatys truncata. The sequence goes on from CM060984.1 coordinate 71,199,318, forward strand.
AGAATCTGTATTTGTGAAGGTTAAATGAGCGACAAATACAGAAAATGCGGCATTAATTGAAAATACTTCATGGACTGGTTACTCCATTTTCTACAGAGATTGGTTTTACCCAGCAGTGTTTGACAACCTATGAGTATTTAGTAGATATTCTACTGTAACCCTGATTCAATTAGTCTGTGTGCCTAAGTTAGATTGGTATTGTGAAACCCATGTATTAATTTATCGATCCATTTACAAAGTTTTTTATTTACGTAATCTAAAAATAAAGCGGTTACAAGAGAATGCTTTGATCACTATTTTACAAAACTCATTTTGAACATATATAAAACTGAATCAAAGTGATCGACTGGCGAATTATAAAAACTGAACAATATTCGTGTGAGTTTTACCTTTTCCACCACTAATATAGTAGGTAGAAATATATTACACTCCACCCAAACATTCGATACTAAGATTTCACCAGAAATACATGATTTGAAGTACCCTGAATCCTAAAATAAACATTTTCAGAAAAAGGCCTAAGTGTGTATATGTATGTGTGTCTATGAACAGCATAACTCAAAAACGAAAAGTCAGATAAGTACCAACTTTGTATTTAAGTTCATCACCTTTCAAAGATAGTACACAAAGATTTTCAAGAAAAACCCTCACCCCAACTACCGTTGGGGAAACACTATTGGAACCTGTTTATTTTATAAAACTCTGATGTGTTAAACTCACATGACTTTCTCTACTCTTGTGCAAACTATTTTTACAAGCGCTTATTCTCCATCTACTTCATGTTAATCGAGATAAACATTTGCAGAGTCTATCTTATTGCTAATTTTCTTGTAGATGTAAGGGGAATATATATTTACAAGGGCAATTTGGAAATACAGCAGCCTTTAAGCACATACATATCTCTTAATAGCTGGTTGCTAGGTGCAGCACCATTCCCTTTCCCACAGATTAATACTCTTTGCATATCCAAGACAAAAAAATGAATAATGAATTCCCATTTGAGAAAATAAGTATTGAAAAATTTAAGGGAATAACAAGTAATATCTCGAAAATGGTTCACTCAACAAAAAAAATGTATATGACATAAATTGTGTATTTTAACGCGATCTCCATTTTTTGTGTAGTAAAATTTTGTCTATCTCTTATGGTTTACCAGTTATGCAAAAGTCGTTCACAATGAAGAATACTTTTGGAGACATTCCCAGGAAATTCAAGATATACATTTTATTTGTCATGAAAATATCTTAAACATATGATATTTTAATCAAAATCGTTAGTTGTTTTTGAGAAAATTAAAATTTTCGAAAACTCTTCCATGTAAAGGGTAATCTGCGGTGGGGGGATTTTCTTGAAAACCTTCGTGTCGCATCCTTGAAAGATACTGAACCTAAATACCAAGTTTGTTGTTTATCCGACTGTTTGTTTCTGAGTTATGCTGTTCACAGACAGACAGACACACACACACACACGGACATGTTTCCAAAAATGCTTTTTTTGGATTTAGAGGTCTCAAAACATGTACTTCCGGTGAAATCTCGGTATCGAATTTTTGGGTGGAATACAATACTTCCCCTACTTACTATAGGTAGTAGAGAAAGTAAAAAATGCCTAACGATTTTAATTAGAGTTTCACAGTTTAAAGATATTCACCTGACAAATAAAATGTATATTTTGAATTTTCTGGGAAAAGCCTATGAAGTCCTCTTCATTCAGAAGGAATTCTGTATAATCTGGCATAACTGGTAAACATTAAGTGGTAAACGAAAACGCACTACTCAGAAAAAAGTAGATCTCTTTAAAACACACAATTTATTTCAAATGAATTTTTTCGCATCACCCATTTTCGAGACATCCGTTATGAATGGTTAAATTCTTTGTCATTCTTTTAAAGTCCTCTTGACATTCAGTTGTTTCTCGCGATTGCAAGTAAAGGCTGTGGAATGTTACGGTCAACGTATAGCATTTGACTATAGTCATTCCCTTTGCATTTATAACGAATGTGTAATGTAGTTACTTCTTCAAAGTTTTGTATCGATTAAACTAAAGTAGATAAAAAAATAAGCTTTGCAAGAATAACTTGTTTACCCACTAATAAAGATACAGGATGGAGAAAGTCATGTGAATGTAACACATCAGATTTTGTTTTATCCTCAGTTATAAACGTTTATAGGGATGTTGGCATAATATTTGGTATTTGTGAGGGAAACGACTTCCAAATTGTGATCTTTTTACACAACATTTGATGAATTGGCCAAAAATGTACTTGCGATGATACTTGGAATGTTTTGCATTAAGTTTGAAGTATAAAGTCATGACTAATTAACAAAGGAAATGTGCTTATATTTGAGTTTGCCAACACAGTGAAGGATGTCCATGTATTTTAGAACAAATATTATATAGTACGTTTCAATTGGGGAGACAGGGGAGTCTACCTACAAACTTACTCAGTAAGATATTAAAAGTTGCACGTTTATGATCATTTTAAGTACACATGCAGCCATCTGTAAGTTTAAGGCGCAGAACAATCAATTTAGAGTTGAGGGACATAATGAACAATTGAAAAAAGGTAAACACTAAAACAGCAAGTGACAGACTAATTTTCACATATACGAGGGGTGATCAGAAACTAGGGTTACAAGGTCGATATTCCTAGAGATTCGTCCGTTATAGAGAAGTTAGTAGTGTGAGGTATTTCTAATACATCGGTTGGTAACTGTGCAGAGTTTCAGCCACCCGCCATCTACAGCGCCAGTATACACAAATGGCGAATCGTTTGGAAAACTGGTCTCGCGAATAAATCCGCTCCGTTATTCGATTTCTGTGGGCGGAGCATGTAACCGCGACTGAAATTCACCGGCAGCCGTTAGAGATTTACAGAGACTGTAATGTCTCGTCAGTATGTCGTAAAATCGTATAGAAAGTTTGCGGCCGGTAGAGAAAACGTCACCGTCGAGGATCGCAGTGGCCGACCCAGTACGGCATCAACAGATTTGAACACAGCTCGCGTGGAGGAGCTGATTCAGGACAACAGGAGGATCACATTACCGCATATGAAGCTTCTTCAATACCGAAAAGTTTGTTTCCGATGAGTTCCATGAAATCTGTCCAACCAACACATATAATAGTTATATTGCATAGATATTACTTCCTGTTCTTTTAATTTTATAATGAATGCACTATTTCTTACCAAGCGGAATGACTCAGGTGGTAACGTCTATGATCCGCATTTGGGAGGTCGTGAGTTTGCGGCAGACATTACTGAAGCATGTTTTATTTTCGAGGTTTCCCCGGGTCGCTAGGCGAATGCTGGGAAATTTCATTACATCCCCCGAATTTCCTGTTCTTCCATTTCACGTAATTCTCATTTCACTTCACCTGTAATCTCCTTAGTCTGTTTCAGGGTTAATAGTGTCAGCGGGAGTCTCGGCGTTGTACGACAGGATGCGTTAAACTTCGTCCCCTGTAACCGGGGCGGTCACCGAGTCTCGGGCCACCAGAGGGATGTGCAAGCTTGCACGGGGGGGGGTGAGCCGGTTGTACCAGCTGTCATCAGGGAGCTTTCATGGAACCCTACCCTCTGCCTTGTCGTGCCTCCTCATTCGGGCGCCCTCTGTTTGCTCTAACCTCATCCCTCCCGCCCTCCCGGGGCACACCGTCAGGGGTTTAGACACAAAACATCCTGCAGGTCGAGGTGATACGTCCCCCTCCGTACCTTGTCCTACTCCTAGTACAATTTCTTCACCCATTTTAATACAAATATTCTAGAATTCATAATTTCAGCTAGGTTTATTAAAAAGAGGTCAATACCATCATAGGTAACCCAGAAATCAGCGGTAAAATTTCATCTTTGTAGGACATGTGGTTCATGAGGAAATGGTATAAATGTTTGCAAGAAAGCCTCAACAAAAGTTTGCAGTTACCCGATTTCTAGCGTTCTTGGATACATTTTATGAATCCAAAGGCTAGCCTTCTTCATTCTCAAAATATCGAGTTCCCTGAAAGCATTCAACGTGTTCTTCCAAGTTGAATACCTATCTGCGTTAGCACCTTCACACGACCCATATTTCCTTCATTGAAAGCTAATACAGCATCACGAACACCTCACACCGAAGAACAAAATGGGACGATGCGTTAAACCTCAAACAAAAAAATCTGATGCATTACATTCACGTGACTTTCCCTACCCTATGTCGTTTATTCCTGGGTATGCAAATTATGCATATGAAAGTTTATTTTCTTATCTACTTCATTATAATCCAGATAAACATTATACATTTCGTTATCAATACAAAGGGAGCAGCGATAACCATATGTTTAGGAACTGGACGCTGTATGCTGGCCTTAAAATTCAATACTGTTTCCATAACATCGCGAGAAGCAACTGCAAATCGACACGACTTTAAAAGGTATTGAACAATTCGAAGCATTAATAATGGATATCTCGTAAATGGTTTATGCCACAAAGTTATTTGAAGAAAATCCTGTGTTTTAAATGATGATGATGATGATGATGATGATGATGAGATGAAGTTTAAGGGCGCTAAACATCTAGGGTCATCACCGCCCTTACAATGTATAAAATTTAAAATTCAGGAACTAAAAAACGGGACACAAACCCGCGATGTCGAAGAAACTAAAACACAAAACACCAAATTCTAAAAACCAACGCACTAAAAGCGTGGCCAATAAAAGAGTAAAACAACGTGTCAAGAACTGTAGAACGCGAGGGACATGAGCGCCATATGTCCGCCGGGGAGAAGAGCCCCCATTAAAACAGACAATATAAAATCACAAATCTAAAAGACGCTTAGCGCATCAAATGCGACGATTAAAACCACTGATATTCTACAGCATGCGCGTCGTCTGCCAAAACGTTGGCTATGCCACACGAACGCGCAATGGAGCTAAAACTTGACACCCTGTTAAAATGTGACGCACCGTTAAGGGCGCATCATACTGCTCACAGAGTGGTGCGGGGTCACCATTGAGCAGGTATCTATGACTAAAATGCAATGTCCGATTCGTAGACGAGCTAAAAATACCTCTTTCCGACTAGAAGAACGAGGAGAGCTACCCCAGACTAACGGACATGACCTGGAATCCACACGAAGGAGATGCTGATGCCAGAGGCACCAAGCGAGTGGACCAGGTCATGTATGTGCTGTATGAGAGGGTGGTAATTGTACAGCGCGTTAATACTCTGAAGGGCACTCAGAGCGTCCGTACAAACAATACAGTGCCGCAAGTCGTGCCGCTAAATGTATAAAATTGCTTGATAAATACTAAAATGTTCGGCAGTAAAAATCGAACATTGCCCGGGTAAACGAAAGGTAAAACTACAACAACCAAACAAAGGCACACCCTACTCCAACATCAGTCTTAGACCCATCAGTATATATAAAATGCAAGTCCCCGAATTGCACCTGAAGTTCTAAAAACGCTGGGGTCTCATTCTTCGGCATCGACGTTAACCCAAAGTGATAGTGGCCCTCAGCGCGCAACCATGAAGGACAAAAGGTTTCGCCTCTGGGAAGGGCCGGCGCTGGCGTAACGTCCAGATGCCGAAGAAGCTGTCGAAATCGAACCCCTGGAGGGAGCAATGCAGAGGAGCTAATGAAATATTGGCGATCAAGCGAATCCTCGAAGATTACTGCGTTTTTGAGGTGTAAATTTATTGTATACTACGTTTTCGTCTATCACTTAACGCTTACGAGTTATACAAAATTATACAAAATCCCTTCCCCATGAAGAGGAATTCACAGGCCATTCCTTGATGGTTCAAGATATAAATTTGGTTTGTCATGAAACTATCTTTAATATATGGTGTTTTAATCAAAATTGTTGGAGCAATTTTTCAGAAAATAATAAATTTAGAAAACATTTTCCATGTAAAGGATAGTTTGGGGTGCAGGGGTTTTATTAAATATCGTGTGTTGCATCTTTGAAAGGTAGGAAATCTAAATAGCAAGTTTGGTATTTATCCTATTTTTCGTTTTTGAGCTATGCTGTTCAAAGTCACACACAGGTGCGCGCGGGCGCGGAACTTTTTCTACTAAATTGTGTGTTTTAAAGAGATCTACATTTTTACTTTCTCTACTACGTATAGTAAGTAGGGGAAGTATTGCATTCCACCCAAAAATTCGATACCGAGATTTCACTGGAAATACATGTTTTGAGACCCACCCAAAAAAAGCATTTTTGTAAACATGTCCGTGTGTGTGTGTGTGCCTGTGAACAGCATAACTCAAAAACGAACAGTCGGATAAACACCAAACTTGATATTTAGGTTCAGTATTTTCCAGAGATGCGACACGAAGGTTTTCAAGAAAATCTCCCCAACCCAGACTACCCTTTACATGGAACATTTTTCGAAAATTTTAATTTTCTCAAAAATGGCTAACGATTTTGATGAAAATATCATATGTTTAAGATAATGTCATGAGAAATGAAATGTAAATCTCGAATTTTCTGGGAATGTCTCCAAAATTATTCTTTATTGTGAACGACTTTTGCATAACTGGTAAACCGTAAGAGATAGACAGAATTTTACTTCACAACAAATGTAGATCGCGTTAAAATACACAACTTATGTCATATACATTTTTTTTGTTGAGTGAACCGTTTTCGAGATATTGCTTGTTATTTCCTTAAATTTTCCAATACTTATACTTTTTCTCAAATTCGTTATTCATTTTTTTATGTCCTGGACATGCAAAGAGAATGAAATGCGCCACATAGCAACCAGCGCTTAAAAGATTTGACTATCGCTTAAAAGCTACCATATTCCCCTTGCATCTACAAGAAAATTACCAATAAGATTGACATCTCGATATCTGATTAACATGAAGCATATGGAGAATAGACGTTTGTAAAATTAGATTGTACAAGAGTAGAGAAAGTCATGTGAGTGTAACACATCAGATTTTGTATCTAGTGTGTTTTCGTCCTTGCTTAACGTTTACCAGTTATGAAAAATCTCTTCTAAATGAAATGGGCTTCACAGGATATTCCCAAAAAATTCGAAATATACATTTTATGTTTCATTTAATATTTTTAATATATGGAATTTTAATCAAAATCGTTAAGAGCTATTTTCTAGAAAATCAAAATTCTACAAAAATCTTCCATGTAAAGGGTACTTAGGGGTTGGGGTATTTTCTTGAAAATCTTCGTGCTGTATCTTTGGAAGCTACTGAATTTAAATGCCAAATTTGGTATTAATCAGACTTTTTGAACAGACACAGATACATACCCACACACACAAACACACGAACCTTTTTCTAATAATGCTATTTTGGATTCAGGGAGTCACAAAACATGTATTTCCGGTGAAATCTCGATATCGAATTTTTGGGTGGAATACTTACAATACTTCCCCTACTTATTAGACGAAGTAGGGAGAATAAAAATTCATGTATTTCCGTTGAAATCTCGGTTTCGAATGTTTGGGTGGAATGTAGTACCTTCTCTACCCACCACGTACGTGGTAAAGAAATTCAAAAGGAGCTAGCCATAATGAAAGAAAATTAGATTTAAGAGTGTATTAATAGAGGGAGCATTGGACATTTAAATTTGCTTTAAAGGCACTTCTGTTGTGCTTTCATGGGATATAACAATGGATATCGATAAAAAAGGTTTTAAGCTTGCAAAATCACATAAAAGGGAGAAGAACTTGACACATGTATACCTAACCAGCTTACAAACTCCCTTGAGGTAAGCAGAAAGAAAATTGGAAATCATATCAGTAGTAAATGGTGAACTTAGAAAAAAGAATAAATGTAATACAATGGTAGAGTACTCGTATTGTGTGCTTAAATGGAATTACACTTTGTAAATTTCTTAGATCAACAGGATAGAGTAAGAGAGTAACGAAGAAAGAATGTTATCCATGAAAGTTAAATGAGAGTTAAAGGGGTCAATTTGTGCGTTTAATTCCGTTTGGCAACTTGTGCTAGGCGAATCTGAAAGTCCGCTCCTGTGTATCAATATTGCTGACGTATCAGAGCATGTTTGGCAGCGGGGCACGCTATGTAGCTATTTATTTATGCCCTGATGAAGGACGGAACTTGGCATCGGTTGGTGCATCAGCGATTTTAAAAACGGGGCAGTCCAACCGGAACAAGAACTCCACCCAGTAATTCATCTGGTTTCGCTTTTTTTTCTGTCATTCGTTTCATATTCGCTGCAACGCGACGCAGAACTGCAGGGAAGCAACTAACGACTTCCTTCTAGCGTTCCACGCAAATGTTCCACACACACAACCAGCATTTCTACAGTACCTGCTGAGTGAATCAGGCATCTTGAAAAACATTTCTCAATATTGTTCCACTACAGTTATATAAACAGAGATAACATTTTCTTTCTAATCCAATAAAACAAGTTATGTTCTTTTCGTATTTTCTTTGGTAGGTTCGGTGAACAAACGAAATTCTGTCCTAAACGCTGTACCACATTGAGCTAAATATTGCTGAAATATTAATTCACACAAACATTATGAACTTTAATGTGGTACACATACTCCTTTTTGTCTGCCTATGATGAATATGTTATCTACAGAGTAAAACTATCCTGATGCTACTTTCACATGACCTTCTCTACCCTCTTTCGCTTGTTAGTGGCTATAAACATTACTTATAAAGATAAACGTAAAGGCACGTATCACGGAGGGGTCCCCGGAAACGGAGCAGAGCACTGCACCCCTTGTACTTCCAACATTACCCCTGGGAAGGGGTAACCAAAGGACGACTATATCCGGATGCCAACGGGCGCAAGCATGGGCGGGGTCCCTAACCTTTCCAGATAGAATGCATCCGACGTTGGCTGGTCCCTGTACATAAGCCACCAACCTCCAAGGTCCCCCGGAGCGGAGCCCCACGCTGAGGAAAGACCTAACTGAGCGGTACCGCGGCGACACCAAGGAAGAAAGCTTTAAAGAGCGCAAGCCACTGCCCAGACGCAACCCACCGAACCCCCTGCCTCGTCCTACAACCGTGAAAGAGATGACAAGGAAGATGGCGGGTACAGGAAATGAGAGGAAGGAGAGTCGTGGTAGAAGATGAACCACCCCAGCATTCGCCCGTCGACCCGGGGAAACCACGAAAAACCCATGGGCCAGAGAGGGCGGTCGCCGGGAATCGATCCTGGGACCCCCCGAAAGCGGGCTACAGACTAACTGCCTGTGCCATTCCACTCACTACGGATTATCTATTCCTACGAAAGTTTATTTTCCTATCTACTTCATTTTACTCGAGATAAACCTGAAATAGCTGCATTACGCACTTCGTTATAGACACAAAGGGAATAGCTTCAGTCATATGTTTAAGAAATTAACGCTAATTTATTTATTTACTCTGGTATGAGTTAAGGCCACGAACGCTTCTCTTCCACTCTACCAGATAACACCATACAACATAATAAAACATAAATATATAAGGTTCTGAAAAAACATTAAAAATAAGAAAGTAGAAATACAATAAAAGTAATTTAATAAAAACATAGGCCCACAAAGATATTAAATGAAGAAAAGATAAAATCATAGCAGAAATGCTTTTAAGTGGAAATTAATGTAGGTAAAAGCATTATTCTAAATTAGTTCCTAGTACAGAAAATAATAGTAGTGATAAATGAATGTTGCGATGTATTTATCACTATAATAGTTTCGACTATAAATGTATGCCCTAATTTTGCTGGCCTTGAAATTTCATACTATTTCCATGACATCGCGAGAAACAGTACTTTAAAGGAATGGCTAGGTATTCAACAATTCGAACCATCAATAACATATATCTCGGAAATGGCCTATGCTACAAAAAGGTTATTCGAAATAAATTGTGTGTTTTAAGGAGACCTATATTTTATTTTGTAGTACTGTTTGGCCTATCTTTTAAACTCAAGATAAACATTTTTTGTTTTTGTTTTGGAAAATAAAGAATGTCGCAAAATGTTCCCTGTAAAGAGGAAATTTTCTTGAAAATCTTCATGTCGCATGTTTAGAAGACATTGAACGTTAATACCAAGTTCTTTTTACCAACTTTAATACAAAGAATTTTAATTGTTCAGATGCTGTTTACAGGCACACATAGATACACTGATATACACACGGACCTTTTTTTAAAAATGATCGCTTTGGGCTCATGAACCTTAAAACATCTTTCGGGGAAATATCGACATCGAATTTTTGGGCGGAGTAGAACATTTCCCATATTTACATACGTAGTAGAGAAAGTAGTATATTACAAAACTGGATGAGGTATAAATGTACACCATGTGATCATACTTTATTTACAAACCCATGTGCAGAAACTCTTTGTTTACGCGAAAGAATAATCCTCCTTCCCAAAAGGGAAGTGGGATGACTAAGTAAACAAACGGTTGACTCCGCGATAAGCAGTAGACATCGGGTTCATTAGTTAAAAGAGTTGTTTGCCAATGGTACTCTATCAGCTATTATGTAATTAGCACCATACCTACAGCCAACAGCAGTGTTTACGGTGTTATTCTGTTTAGTAGTTTCATACTTTACGGCATTCATTTGCGTGACTATCGTTAAGTGAAAATAAAAAACGTCGGCCTTATACACAAATGCTTGGGCAAACCGACATGCTTCTTATATGCGGGGAAGCCCGATAGAATGCAACAGATGCTTGAAGCGACTATCAACAACTTTATTCCAACAAGTGTCACCCAGCCCACACCTGTTTCCAAGATTGGAGTAGCGCTAAGTAAAACAGGCAGCGTAAGACCTAGCAAACAACGCTGTGAATGTCCGCGAAAGCGCCGCACAACAGAGGTGGAACTCTTTCCAAGTGTTCGACATCATCATAGCCAAGCGATGCTCAACATGTGTCGAAACTGGTGGCAGCCACTACCTTCAGTAGTTGATTAAAGCGATATCTATTTACTTAGTATATTTAAATTTTCCTTTTTACTTAATGTCCTACGCCCTCCTCCATATTTCCGAAATCCTAGCATGTAAATAAAGCCTTTCTGGACATGGATTTATTAACAAAATATAAGCAAACGGTACTTATCTACCACCATCTTGTAAATTTTATTTGTTTACTCCATGTATATTGTGGTGTGTGTAATGGAAAATCTCAAAAAATCACTTAAACCGTGTAATTTAGTAATTATTTTAACATTGAAAAGCCCCTATCTTCCAGACAGAATCGGGGTAAAAAGTATTTAAAAGAAATTAAACTGTTTGTTTAAGGAGGACTTTCATATTGTGACGCGAGCGCCTGCCGGCCCATCTACCTGCCGCGGGTTAGGCTAATGCCCGGTCCCTCTTTAGAACAATGGACGCTTGGAACGATAACCATCATGTGCTACTTCTACACTCCAGAGGATTTCTTTTGAATCTTTCTGGTATGCTCTCATTCTCGAAAGTTCCATTTTGTATGCGAGGGCTATATAAGGAACCTGTCGGCAGGATGAGTCAGTGTTGAATTGAGTGGAGTGTTTAGTGCAAATGAACAGTGCAGCTTATGTCATGCAGTCCAGCAATTCAATTGTGAGTCTACGGATCAGTTGCAGCTGTGTTGTATTCCGAGCGCGTGCGTAATGTTTGTGTTACTCTGAGTGCCTAGTGATAAATAAGTGTGTTTTCGCAGTAACCGGTGTTCCTGTTTGTTACACTGGTGTTACGAGTGGGATGTAAAAGCCACAATGGATGAAGTCCTACAAAAAGTATTCAAAAAATGAAGATGGGAACGAATATGCAAGCCGGTATAGAGAACATGGACACGAAAATGGAATCCGGGATGTAAAACATGCAGAGAGAAATGAAGGAAGTGAAGGAAGAAACGAAGACAGAAATGTCCCAGGTGCGGACGAAGTTATCGACCAAGATTGATAAACAGCTGGCCGGAGTTAAGACATAGAGCTCGGCGGAAAAGTGAAAGACCTTCGCCAACGCGTTAACACCCTGTAGATTTCGACGAACGGCTTAGCGTTCTGGAAGGAATAATCGACGGCTTCGCCAAGGAACTGAACGCCATGGTAGAAGAAATGCCTAGCGGAAGACTAAAGTACTTGAAGGTCGAGACGCCAGTACGCAACACGTCATCCACGCGCGTCCAGACATCCGAATGCGACGGTACGTCAATTTTGGAAGTCTTCCGCCGACAATTCGCCGCAATGCTGCCCACAACCGAAGGTAAGTAGAGGAGGAAGCCACATAGCTAATAGCCAGCCTCCATCGGACGGCCAGCAGAAATTCTAAAAGTGATTCCAACGTCAGTGAGGTCCGGAGACATCTGGGAGGCCCTCGAAAACCGATTCGGGAACCACCGCTTGGCCTCAGCCTATCGTAGTCAACTCAAGTCAAAGCTACAACAGCGAGGGCAGACGCTGCAGGAGTGCGTCCCGGCAGTTGAACAACTAGTGAATAAAGCTTTTGTGGACTTCCCGCTTAGTTTCGTATCGAAGGAAGCTGCCTACTGCTTTATTGACAAGGTGCGTAACGGAGAGATACGAGAGCATCTGATGCGCGGCGCTTACAAGGCTATCCACGAGGCACTAACGGCCGCGTTGAGAACGGAGGCGGCCAGAGTAACAGCGGCACCTCGAAGACCAGAAGCATTCGATACGGCGGAACAGAGGATCAACCCAAGGACGTCTACGGAGATTTTCAAGCGGTAAAATACTGCGCACACCAAGCGAAAGAGTAGGCGGGAAAAGAATAATCACCGGCTTGGCGAGGGGCACGTCGGGACCGTATTCACTACCCCCTCGAGTAACGCTGCGTGCCTTGGACGGTTGGATACAAGGGAAGCTGTGCCGAGTGCTAGTCATCACAGGTGCAGCCGTGACCGTAATCAGACTTGACGTGGCAAAGCGCTTGTCGTTGAGGAAACGAATCCGCACGCCTAATTAGTGACGGCATGGGCGATACCTTGCCTGTGGAGAAGGAGGTTGTACTGGAGTTGATCCTAGAGAGGAGCATTGTAAGGCTGTGGGTGTTCGTCGTTAAGGTGGCTGAAGATATGATACTGGGACTGGATTCTCTCAAGAGCCACGAGGCACGGCAAACGTCGGCAGGATTTCTTGAAGAATAGCCGCTGTGTCCCACTTCCACGCTCCAGAGGATTCCTTTTGGGCCTTTCAGGTATGCGCTCATTATCGAAAGTTCCGCTTTGTATGCGAGGCTTGTTTAAGGAACCTGTCGGTAGGTCGAGTCAGGTTGCATTGAGTCGAGTGTTGGGGACAGTGCAGTTTAATTGTGATTCTACGGATTAGTTGTAGTTGTGTTGTATTCCGATTGCGTGCCAAAGTGACACAAGTGTAGCATTTGTGTTGCTCTGACTGTTTAGTGATAAATAAAGTGCGTTTTCCAAGTAATTGGTGTTCTTGTTTGTTGCAATATTCATTTAACACATTTTGAAGCCTGTTGTTTTCAGTATGAATATCGATTATATGTTTAACCATTTACTGCGAGCATGGCCGATATTTAATAACTTCTAACCTAAATGTCTTAAAGGGGAAGTTTAAAGCGTATAAAATTGCGTTATTAAAGAGGGAGAGAGAGAAGGTAGGATAGTTAAATCATGTTGACGTTTGAAATCTGCCTTTGAACACCATTAACAAGGAGCATTTTTGGCACATTTGTTTTTTATAAACAATAAGTAACCCTAAAATTTTCAAAAACTTCTCCAATTCTTACCTAGAAATTAATACATTTTGAGTTCTGCAGACAAAATTTTGTACACGTACACTATTGGACCAAACCCCAATTATTGCAGGCTACCTTATAAGTTTCAAATGGCAAGCCCTGTTACATTTAACATGACGTATGTACACATTTGCATGCTTAATGCATTTGGTCGAAATATTCCACAACTATACTATTGAATCCATAAAAATAATAGGTAAGTTTATAATTAAAGCACTCTATCTCTCCCCCTCCGACTGTGAAACTTAACCTTAAGTCCCAAACAATACAATAATTAGCTTAAATCAAGAATTAAATTTCCTAACAATAAATTTTAATGCTAATACCTCCTAAAACTCGTTCATCTATTTAGCATTATGAGTTTTGCTCATTATTAATTAAATATATTCCTAACTGTTAACAAACACAGGAAAGACATTACACATAAACAAGGGCCACCCACAACTCAACAGCGACTTCATATGACCCAACTGGAGATTACATAACCGAAACTTAGTAACAAACGCTCGGAACAGTCGTACAAGACGTACGCTAAGGGTGAACGTTAAAATTAATAAATAATTGTTATTTTCGAAAGTCCCAAAATAGGCGACTCGAGACAGATCTAAGAAGCCAGAGGAGCTTGGGCAGCCCCCGTTACATAACAAAACTCCAGTTTGAACTTTCCTAGACTTAATTTAAGTGCACACTTAAACCTACCTCAATATACTATCCGAAACTAGGTTACGCCACCTTCCTCTCCTCAATAACAAGCAGTACACTGGAAGACAATCGTTAAAATTACACTTTGATGTTTAAAGGCAGCAGATACAAGCGCCAAACTTTACAGCGAATAGCTCCATCTCACTGGTTGTTATTCTTCATGTATTATTCCAGCAATTCAGCTACTAAATCACGTATACGCGGCTTACAAACTTCTCTATAACGAGAAATCCCAAACCCAATAAAAACCTAACGTTCCAGCTTCAATTATCTTGACGTGGTGACATCATAAAGAGGTAAATGCCCAATGGCCAAATTCATCATCGAATGGACTCTTTAAGCCTAAATGGAATCAGCTTGCGAAATGTAAATTCAAAGAGAAATATTCATCAACCTTCTCTCGACATAAATGTCCTACCTGTGAGGAATAACTAATAGGCAATAGTATGATTTATGTACTCCTAGCTTTGTTAAAAATTGGCTACCTTGCCAATATTATGTTATAATCGAACTGGAAGAATCTCAAATGTAGCCAGCACCCAAAAAATGATTGCTCTATTCGTCACTTTGTTATTACGTTACTTTCTAGTATAAGTAAATCTGAAAAATAAAAATGGCTTGCAATTTTAACGCTTCCTGTGTCTATAATAGTGATCGTCACCTGGGGCAGAGGATGTGGGGCCGCATCCAGAAAAAAAATGTGTCTATAGCCTTGAGGCTATCGTTAACCTCTAAACACAATAACTTTTACTTTCTCTACTACATATAGTAAGTAGAAGTAGTGCATTCCACCAAAAAATTCAACATCGAACGTCCGTTGGTGTCTGTGAACTCAAAAACGAAAAATCGGATAAATACCAAACTTAGTATTTGAGTTTATAACTTCCAAGGATACGGCACGAAGATTTTCAATAACTCCCTCTTCCCAGACTACCCTTTAGATAGAACATTACTCGAATATTTTGATTTTCTCAAAAAGGCCATAATGATCTTGATTAATATATAATATATTTAAGATATTCTCATGACAAATAAAATGTATATGTATAATTTCTTTGGAATGTCCCCGAAAGTTCTCTTCTTTCTGAATTGCTCTTGCATAACTGGTAAACCGTAGGAAATAGACAATGTTTCTGCACAAAAAATGTAGAGCTTCCTAAAACACACAATTTATGTCACATACATTTTGTTGTGGAGTTAGCCATTTCCGAGATATCCCTTGTTATTTGTTTGAATTTTCCAATACTTATACTTTTTTCTCAAATGGGAATTCGTTATCGTTTCTAATTTCTTAAATACATATAGTAAGTAGGGGAAGTATTGTATTCCACCCAAAAATTCCATACCGAGATTTCACCTGAAATACATGTTTTGAGATACCCCTGAATCCAAAAGAAGCATTCTTGGAAACATGTTCGTGTGTGTATGTGTGTGTGTGTGTCTGTGCACAGCATAACTCAGAAACGAACAGTCGGATAAACACCAAACTTGGTATTTAGGTTCAGTATCTTCCAGAGACGCGACACGAAGGTTTTCAAGAAAATACCCATAACCCAGATTACCCTTTACATAGAACATATTTCGAAAATTTTAATTTTCTAAAAAATGGCTCTAACGATTTTGATTAATATATCATATGTTTAAGATATTTTCATGATAAATGAAATGTGTATCTCGAATTTTCTGGGAATGTCTCCAAAAGTATTCTTCATTGTGAACGACTTTTGTTTAACTGGTAAACCATAAGAGCTAGACAAACGTTTACTACACAAAAAATATAGATCGCGTTAAAATCCACAATTTATGTCATATACTTTTTTGTTGAGTGTACCATTTCCGAGATATTGTTTATTCCCTTAAATTTTCCAATACTTATACTTTTTCTCAAATTCTTTATTAATTTTTTTTGTCCTGGCAATGCAAAGAGACAAATATCCACATAGCAAACACCTCTTACAATATTTGACTATAGCTTAAAGCATACCAATTCCCCTTGCAACTACAAGAAAGTTAACAATATCATTAAGATGTAGGAGATGGAGATTAAGCGCGTGTAAAAATCATTTGTAGAAGAGTAGGGGAATTCATATGAGTGCAAGGCATCAGGGTTTTCTTTAAATGAGTAGCGTAGGTCTGAAACTACAGCTAAGGTCTGCTGACAACACTTTTGTTGTTAACATCACACACGCTGTTACCTTCAATGCGTATTTCGCATGGTATTTATCCAAACATATCACAAAATATAAGTAATGTTAAGTTAGAATAATATGGGTATGGTTGCTCCAAACTTATAGTAGGACATAATTCACTGTTTGTTCTGAACCAAGGAGGAAGCTTAAACTGTAGTTAATATATCTAATAAGTTAATTGCTATCTTCATAATTTATCAGACACAATAACTTCATCAACAGAAGAAATGCACTATTATAAGAGTAGCCTTATGAAACCAATTATCATCACTTAAAACACCAACGCTGAGGCTAAAAATCTTATGTTATATATTCAAACGACTTTCTATACTCTATATCGTTTATTAGTGACTATACAAACTTATTTATTAAAGCTTATTTTTTTGATCTACTACATTTTAATCCAAATAAACCTTTACAGAAATAGCCGCATTACACATTTCGTTATAGACACAAAGAGAACAGCGATAGTCAAATATTTAAGAACTGGACGCTATATGCTGTCATAATTCCATACTGTTTCCATGTAATCGCGGGAAACAATTCAATGTTGAAAGGACTTTAGTAACCAAGAAATTAACAATTCGAACAATTAAAAACGGATATCTCAGAAATGGCTTAAGCTAAAAAAAACTTACTTGAAATAAATTGTGTGTTTCAAGGAGATCTACAGTTTTTACTTTCTCTACTACGTAAAGTAAGTAGGGGAAGTATTGTATTCCACCCAAAAATTCGATACCGAGATTTCACCGGAAATATATGTTTTGAGACCCCCTGAATCCAAAAAAGCATTTTTGGAAACATGTCCGTGTGTGTGCCTGTCTGTCTGTGAACAGCATAACTCAGAAACGAACAGTCTGATAAACACCAAACTTAGTATTTAGGTTCAGTATCTTGCAGAGATGCGACACGAAGGTTTTGAAGAAAGTCCCTCCACCCCAGATTACCCTTTACACGCAACATTTTTCGAAAATTTTAATTTTCTCAAAAACGGCTGTAACGATTTTGATTAAAATATCATATGTTTAAGATATTTTCATGACAAATGAAATGTATATCTCGAATGTCTCCAAAAGTATTCTTCATTGTGAACGACTTTTGCATAACTGATAAACCATAAGAGATAGACACAAAATATAGAAAATATACTACACAAAAATATAGCTCACGTTAAAATCCACAATTTATGTCATATTTTTTTTGTTGAGTGTACCATTTCCGAGAAATTACTTGTTATTCCCTTAAATTTTCTAATACTTGTACTTTGTCTCAAACTCTTTATTGATTTTTTTTTGTCCTGGTAATGCAAAGAGAATGGAATGCTGCACATAGCAACCAGCTCTTACAATATTTGACTATCGCTTAAAGCCTACCAATTCCCCTTGCATCTACAAGAAAATTAGCAATAAGATTAACATCTCGATATCTCGATTAGCATGAAGCATATGGAGAATAAGCGTTTGTAAAAATAGTTTGTACAAGAGTAGAGAAAGTCGTGTGAGTGTAACGCATCAGGTTTTTTGTAGTACGTTTTCGTCTATCGCTTAACGTTTACCAGTTAAACAAGATTATACAAAATTCCTTGCGAATGAAGAGGACTTCAAAGGCTTATTCTGAGAAAATTCAAGATATACATTTTATTTGTCATGTAAATATATTTAATATGTGGTATTTTAATCAATTTCATTGGAGCCATTGTTTAGAAGATCAAAATGTTCGAAGAAAAGGTTCCATGTAAAGAGCGGTTGGGATGGGAGAATATTCCTGGAAATCCTCTTGTCGCGTCCTTGGAAGATACTGAGCTTAATCACAATTGGTGTGCTTATCTGATTTTTAGTTTTTGAGTTATGCAGTTGAAAGACACGCACACGCGCGCGCGCGGATGTGTTTCCAAAAATGCTTTATTGGTATTCAGGCCGCCTCAAAACATGTATTTCCGAAGAAATTTTGATATCGAATTTTTGGATGGAATGCAATACCTCCCCTACTTAACATATCTAGTAGAGAAAGCAAAAATGGGAGGCAATTCCTTCCTAGCACACAAATCGCCTTGGCGCGAACATGCTAATCTAGGCTGCAGCACATTTTGACTATGGTAACTTCCCGGTAAATAACACGGCAAAATTGTCATATCTTTGCCCACCTATATAAGGAAGTGAGAAATAATGAAATAAATTATCTTAGGAGTGAGTTTAGAACATGATGTGGTCTCAGCTATATCTGGTGCCCACCTGCTTTATGTGTTTTAGTTATATAGGCAAATCGCTTGAGGAACATAATAAACGTAGCCATTTTCCGATAAATCACATGCAAAGTGGGTACTGTCAACCTAAATAAAAAGTGAAATGCACTAAATATCCGATGTGCTGTTTTTTCTGTGAACGTAAATCATTCGAGTTTTAAACGCGCAGATCCCTCTGCTACGCTTTGAGGCTGAGTATCTTACCAGCTTCAGTGGCATTATTCATATGTTGGCAACATTACTTCAGTCGCTAATGCGGGCAGAGGTAAGGCAATTTACCCAATAACACGAACCGTCGGCAAATCAGTCTTATCCAACTTAACTCACGTAAAACAACAACATATTGACTAAAGTAACTCTTGGAGTTAATGCGCGAAAGCATTAAAATATACCTCTTTCTAAATGTACCACATTTAAGATAATTTACAAAATTTAAATAACATACTAGATAGTTAAACACTGTAACACGCCGGCTGCAACCCATCATTTTCTCTTACCACACTCTATACGACCCCATTCAACCCTATTTGATCATGACAAATGATGACACCAGCTCGCGGAAAAAGGTTTAATAATTTTAACTACAATAATACAGTCTGTTGGTGACTACTCCGTAAACCTACTCGAGTAATATACTTGCTTTCTATACTTCCTGATAAAAAGTATTCAGTATACATAAGACACCGTGGCAGATAAAGAAGAAGTACCTATCAGCCAGCCATACTGCATCCAAATTTTGAAAAGAAAATTATCTTAGGTACATGTGTTTGGAAAACTCACCACTAAGTCTCAAAAACATCACTATTCCCTCAGACTATCCGTGATCATTCCTTCTACTCCAGCATGAAGTCTCGGAGGCACATCGCAGTTCGCAAAAGCTTTAGAGCTATTTACATTTAACCCTTTTTAGAGCTCAACTAATTGGCCCGCCGTCGAAACCACTAACCTCTCTTCTCTCCAGTCCTGGTGTCCTCCCACGTAGCGGACAGCACCTCACCTCTAACGTGACGCCGCGAGCCAGTCATCAATAAGGAAGGCTACGGCGGAGTGATTCGCCCGACAGAAAACTGTTAACTCTGCCAAAGATGAGACAAGCTAATCAAAATATTACGATTGTCCCAACCTTCAAGAACAATCACAATCATCATTTTCAATTCTGTAGTATCTTGAATTTTTAGAAGCTATCTTCACTCTTAGTTTCACCGCCTAATATACAAAATTGTACCGCTGGCCAATTAGGACATAATTTGTGCACTTACATTATAGGTCTTGGTGGAACTTACTGGCTACCTCAATCCCTTATATTTAAATCTGGATCATATGACAAATCTGTATAGAGAATGAGACACTTCTATTCTTGTCCACAAAAATAATAGCCCTCACGCACCTTTCAAAAAAAAATCTGATGTGTTACACTCACATTATTTTCTCTACTCTTGTACAAACTATTTTTACAAACGCTTATTCTCCATTAGCTTCATGTTAATCGAGATGTTAATCTTATTGCTAATTTTCTTGTAGGTGCAAGGGGAATTGGTAGGTTTTAAGCAATAGTCAAATCTTTTAAGAGCTGCTTGCTATGTGGAGTATTCCATTCTCTTTGCATTATCAGGACAAACAAATGAATAACGAATTTGTGAAAAAGTATAAGTATTGGAAAATTTAAGGGAATAACAAGCAATATCTCTAAAATGGTTCACCCAACAAAAAGAATGTATATGACATAAATTGTGTATTTTAACGCGATCTACATCTTTGTGCAGTAAAAGTTTTTCTATCTCTTATGGCTTACCAGTTTTGCAAAAGTCGTTCACAATGAAGAATACTTTTGGAGACGTTCCCAGAAAATTCGAGATATACATTTCATTTGGCATGAATATATCTTAAACATATGATATTTTAATCAAAATCGTTAGAACCATTTTTGAGAAAATTAAAATTTTCGAAAAATGTTCCATGTAAAGGGTAATCTGGGGTGGGGGATTATCTTGAAAACCTTCGTGTTGCATCTCTGGAAGATACTGAACCTAAATACCAAGTTTGGTGTTTATCCGACTGTTTGTTTCTGAGTTATGCTGTACACACACACACACACACACACACACACACACACACACACACACACACGGACATCGAATTTTTGGGTGGAATACAATACTTCCGCTTTTTACTATACATAGTAGAGAAAGTAATTAGTGAAATTCTTATTTACAAACCTAAATTACACTGGGTGTTTATAGATTCAAAAAATGCTTCGTTTTTGGATTCAGGAAGCTTCGAAATTGCATTTCCTGTGAAACACGTACTGAATTTCTCAGTAGAATGGCAACACTTCCTCTATTATAAGTAAGCAGTGGAAGAAGTAATACATTTTTGCAAGAATACATTGTAGAGGGAATACAGAATGAACCAGAACTCCACCGACAATCTTTCAGAGGTTGTTCAGGGATAACCTCTGTGTATTTTGGCATAAGGGGCCCAAGGTCTTAGGCGCCTCGTTACAGAGTAATTGCATTTCGTTTGGTTTCTTGCCCCAATTAGCTTTGTATCTGTATTGCACTGAAAATACTGCACAAGTGCTAATGTCGACGGTATGCGTTGTGTGTCTTGTATGTAAACAACTTGTTTCCATTCGCTCACGGTACCTGCTATTGACAACAGCGATGCCGTCTTCAATTCGTTGCCCTTAAGTTTGTATTCAGTACCTCTCGGTTCTGTGTTGGTTTTTGTTTCTCCCGCAGTATTAGTTGTGCATTAACAGTACTAGACAACAGTATGAATAGATTTACTGATAAAGAGTTGGGCTCTACAGGATGTAATAAAAATGTACGGCACAAATTGCAGGACACATTTCCCACACGTAGACGAAGAAACTATATTATATGAGCATGCGTCTGGAAACGCTTTGTTACCATGTTACAACTCATTTTCTTCAAATCATTAATCATGGGAAACACACAAGAATAGAACGTACCAGCATACCACATGCAACTCTTTCTCAAGGAGATGTTCAATATGCCCTCCGTGAGCATTGATACATGCATCAACCCGCCGTCGTAGTGAATTCCGGATGCACTGTGTATTCCTGGAGTATTTCGTATGGTTTCGCAGCCTTCCATAATACGGGCAGGGACATTCTGAACATCTGGTACTAGGGTTCGATACACCAGAGATTTCAAATGCCCCCACAAATCAAAGTCCCGTGTGTTTCGGTCCGAGGAGCGTGGAGGCCAGGCAATTGATCCACCTCTACCTGTCCATCTGTCAACGAATCTGTTATTTACAAGTCGACGGACATTAACACTAAAATCAGGAGGTGATCCATCGTGCATGAAGTATATGTTTTGTCGCACAGCTAAAAGCACATCTGCTAACAAATCAGGTAGAACATTCTCTACGAAATTATGGTAACTTTTCCCGTTGAGCCTGGGTGGAAAAACGTGAAGTCCTCCCAAACTGTCACCAACAATGCCGGCTCAAATATTGACATAAAACCTTTGTTGATAACTTGCTTCAACAGTTGCGTGAGGATTGACGTCAGCCCATACGTGCCGATTGTGATAAATTACAATCTGATCTCGTTGAAACGACGCCTCATCTGTGAACAACACCATTGACTAAAATTAGGGTTGACACTTTGTTGCATAAATCATTCGCAGAAGCATACCCGTGCAGGAAAATCAGCTGTTGATAGTGCCTGCACACGCTATAAATTGTATGGATACAGCCGGATCTGGTGTAACATTCGCCAGACAGTCATGTGATCAACATTCATTGTTGCAGCTACTTGTCTTGTACTGACGCTAAGGTCATCGCCAACTGACTGAAGAATTGTCGCCTCCCGTTGCGGTGTCCTCGTCCTTCTAGGCTTCCTCCGATCGCGTGTATCAGGCTGAAATGCCCCATCTCCCCCAAAACGACGATCAATGACTTTAAACGTTTTCCTTTCAGGGTACTTCGTCCTTGAAATCTCTCCCGGTACAAACGATGAGCGCAAGCGCCATTGCCGTCTGCTAATCCATACATCAAATGGGCATCTGCGATCTCTGCATTTTTGTACACTGCCATTGCACGAGCCAAGTCTGTGATCAACTTTACTAGTACGTAGTAACCTGTGTGCTTGCCAAGGTCGTATTGCTCACAGGAACAGTTGATGTTACCTGTAAATAAGCAATGCCTTAAGTCGCATGGCAACTGGGACATGTAAAACGAAACATTGGCGGTGCACCTACACAAATGCCAACGTAACCAAACGTAACCAAGATTGCATGTTCCCCATGATTCTAATGCACGGTTCGTGTGTGTTTCTAATGATTAAGAGTTGGGGAAAATGAGTTGTAACATGACAGCAAAGCGTTGTTCATATAGTATGTTCATATAACATAATTTCTTCATCTACGTGTGAGGAATGTGCCCTACAATTTATGCCGTACATTTTTGTTACAGCCTGTATGCACCTCGTGTAGGCGTTCACTGAGTGTAATGGAAGAGTGTCACAAAGACACTATGCTGAGTTGTTCCCGCACCGACGGCAACCATATCACAGTACTTTTGCATTTGTGACTGCGAGAAACTATACCCTTCGTGTTAGAATGGATGATTGTGGCCATGCGAGGTATGCCAGAACACCCGATCTAGAAGAGAACGTGTTAGACGCGATTGGTGACAATCCTGCCGCTAGTAGTCAGCGTGTTGCACGAGCTCTGAACACAAACCAATCAACTGTAGTGAGAGTCGCACATGAATAACAATTGAACCCATATCATCCACAGAAGGTGCAGCTATTGCAGTCAGTGGACTTTCCATTTCAAGTGGAGTTTGCAAATTGGTTCCTACAGCAATGTGCAGAAAACCACAATTTTCCTGCTTTGTTGTTGTTTACAGACAAGGCCAAGTTTACAAGAGAGGGTATGTTCAACAGTAGGAATATCCATGTATGGGATTACGAAAATCCACACCTACTGGTGTGACGATCCTATCAACAAGGGTTAGCTGCGAATGTATGCGCTGGCCTTGTCAACGATTTTGTGATTGGACCTTACGTACTTCCTGATACACTGAACTGAGTCATGTCCAAAACCTTCCTTCAGCATGTCCTCCCACGGTTCATACAAGATGTGCGGCTGAGAATTCGT
The DNA here is from genome assembly GCA_030765065.1 of Deroplatys truncata. Taxonomy (NCBI): domain Eukaryota; kingdom Metazoa; phylum Arthropoda; class Insecta; order Mantodea; family Mantidae; genus Deroplatys; species Deroplatys truncata. The sequence continues at coordinate 71,223,258 of CM060984.1, forward strand.
CAGCTTATGTGGTTTCAATATGACGGGACGCCGGCACACATGCACTCGATGTTAGGAACCGCATTGACATACAGTTTGGACGGCAATGGATTGGTTGCGGTGGTCCTGTTCCAAGACCAGCTCGGTCACCAGACATGATACCAATTGACTTTTTCTTCTGGGGGCATGTGAAGAGCCGATGGGTCTGGTTCCTAGGATTACTACAGCCGCGGAAATAGTACACCAAACCCCTGAAATGCTTGAGCGTGTAAAACAGTCGACGGTGCGTCGCTGTACACTCTGCTGTAATCATAGTGGTCGACATTTTGAACAATACCTGTAAGGGAACAGTTCTGCATTTGTTGCGTACTGCACTGCACAGTGACAGATCAGACTGAACACACTGTGATAAAAGTATACGCATTTCGTCTGCGAGGTGTTGCATTACTCTGTGTTGGGTGTTGTACGTTTAGGTTATTGCATTTTATAGAGGCTTATTTACTGTTTTGAAGGTATTTTCACAGGAACAAGAGTGATTGGGATAACTAACCGAATAAATCATAATTACATCATTGCTCTGTAACGAGCCGCGGTGACCATGGATCCCTTATACCAAAATACTCAGAATGTATCCCCGAACAACCTCTTTAAGTTTGTCGGTGGAGTACTGGTTCACCCTGTAATAAGCAATAGTGGATAGGAAGGTCGTGTGAATGTAACTCAGGTTTTTATTTCGGACAGAATATACATTGATATTTCAGTGTCTAGTTTTGTGGGTTCTTCGAATAGAGTTTTCTCACCAACAATTCCGTGCCTTTTTATATAAATATTACATTATGCTTTATCAGAAATATTTATTTAGTTTCGGAGGCTTCAGAGAAACAGATGGTAAAAAGACAATTGTGCTCCTTTTTCAAATTCAAAGTGAAAATTATAGGAAGCAATATGAAAGTTTTGAAGTTAAATAAAAAGTTTGGTGTTTATCCGACTTTTCGTTTTTTACTTTGCTATTCACAAGCACACACACATACAGACACCACACCGACCTTTTTCTAAAAATGCTTTGTTTTGGTTCAGAGGACCTCAACATATACAGGTGTTTCAGAAATACTTTTACAAACTTCGGGTATGGGTTCCTTACACCACAAGAAGGAAAAAAGTTCATATGAACATATGTCCCATAATCCTTTGTTTTCTCGTTAGGAGGTGTTCAACACAGTGGTACACTTATAACACACAAAACTCATAATAAATGCTCGAAATGTTCTCCTCTTGCTTCTATGCATGCCTATACTCGTCAAATCATGGAATGGCGCACCCTGTCAAAACCTCCGGGATGGTGTCGAATGGTTTGGCTGGCTTCCATGACACGTCTATGAAGCGTTTCTGCATCCGGGATGGCTGCTCCATAAACCAATGATTTAAGATGCCCCCAGAGATAAGCATCCACAGGATTGAGGTCGGGCAAACGTGCAGGCCATGGAAGTGGTTCTCCTCTGCCTATCCATCGGTCATGGTAGATACCAGTCAGTGCATCTCGATCAATGCGACTAAATTGTGCCGGAGCCCCATCATGCATAAACCACATGTTTTTTCTTATTTGCAGGGGCACATCTTCGTGAAGTAAGTCGGAAAGAGTGTGCTGGATAAAGCCCCTGTAGACAGCACCAGTAAGACGTGCTGCTAAAACGTATGGACCTACCAGAAAGTCACCTACAATGCCAGCCCACAGATTCAGATTAAACTGTTGCTGATGTTTAGCCTAAAGTACAGCATGAGGATTACGATCTACACATGCGTGTACGTTGTGGAAATTAGTAACTCCATCTCTCCCAAAATCCATCTCTGTAAACAAAACTGACGAGACAAACAATGGATTGGCTGTTTGTGCTGCAAACCATCGGCAAAAGTTATCCCGTGGTGGACAATCGGCAGGCGAAAGGCCCTGCACACGTTGAAGATGATATGGATACAGGAGCTGCTCGTGAAGTACCCTCCATGCTGTCACGTGTAATGTACCAGATGCCACAGCCAATTGTCTTGTACTAATACCTGGATCGTCTTCGACACACTTTAACATCTGTTCTTTGCGTCCCGCGTACGAACAACTCTTGGTCTTCCTCGATCAATAGTCCGTGGTGCAACGGTTCCTGTCTCAGCGAGGCGACGATAAACAGCGACAAAGGTTGGATGACTCGATTGTCTTCGGTCTGGAAACTCTATTTGATAGAGCCGTGCAGCCTCGCGTCCATTATCATTCGCGCCACCATACATAAAAGTCATGTCTGCCTGTTCACGACATGAATGTCCAGCCATTGTGGAACGAAACACGTGCAGTTAACTCACTACATGTACACAATTGAAACGTTGAAGAGACACTAATGACAAATGACAAACGTAAACAAGTCTCCATGGCAATACTTCGACATCTACCTATGTAGTACAATGGGCCAACGCCTTCGATGAATGTATAGAGAAATGAAGTTTTGAGGTTGGACCCCGAAGGCCGTTGAACTCACACTTTCATTATGACAGGAATAACGCGAAAACCAAGTATTATGGGACATATGTTTATATGAAGTTTTTTCCTTCTTTTGATGTGAGGATCCTAAACCCGAAGTTTGTAAAAGTATTTCTGAAACACCCGGTATATTTCAGGTGAAATCTTGACAACGAATTTTTGGGTGGAACACAATACCTCCTCTACTTACTATACGTAATAGAGAAAATAAAAAGCCACAATTGTGGCCTTAGATATTAAAGACGGCATATAAATGGAATATTAGAAAAAGACAATAGATGCATAAATACTAAAGTTTAAAAAAGCTGCACTATATTCCAGAATTTTAAGGGATATTTGCTGTGTAGTAGCCAATATCATTGGAGTGCCTTTTTAATTTGCTCCCAAATCGTTTCTCTGGTGAGCACATATTTCCATTCCGTTCCCAGAAATCAAGTCATGGTTTTCCTGCACTGCTTTCGTTAATATTCAATTGAAATGCGAGCATCCCCATATGGTATCGGTAATATATAATGTTTTATGCACAGAAATGGACAGCAAATGAGATTTCGTGTTTAGTGACACAGCCGTTCTGTGCTTCATTTGATTCTGAATACCGATGAAATAATAGAGATACTCAAGGGACAGACTGTCCATCATAGTCCTCATGAAAATTTATTGCTGCTGTTTTGAAACGAGGGAGATAGGAGCACGTTTTTCTGAGGTCGACGTGGGAATACAACTTTTACTCCCAAAACAAATCACTCTGTAATTGGCAGTTCGTATCGAAGCACACAAAGCAAAGATTTATTGCACTTGTGTTTCTTTGAAGCTTACTGGATACCTAGTGCTGACTTGGTTCGAGATCGTTCGATCTTGTTAGGGCTAACATGTTTATGTATTCTTGTCATTTATCGTTTGCTGTTGCCAAGAAGAGGCTTTCAAACCGATTGTTTGGCCCAGTTTGGGAAACCTACCTGGCTTATTCACAACATTAACATTGTTACCAGCAATTTTAGGGTTGTTAAAGTTTAAGAAATGTATAAAATGCTATACCCAAATTCCCAGAAAGGAAAGGGTGTTCATAAACACATAATTAAAATCTCATGTTATATTCAAATGACTTTCGCTAACTTCCATCGCTTATTAGTGGGTACGCACATTATTACTTTCTCTACTACGTATAGTAAGTAGGGGAAGTATTGTATTCTACCCGAAAATTCGATACTCAGATTTCACCGGAAATACATGTTTTGAGACCCCCTGAAAGAAAAACAGAAGCATTTTTGGAAACATGTCCGTGTGTATGTCTGTAAACAGCATAACTCACAAATGAACAGTCGGATAAACACCAAACTTGGTATTTAGGTTCAGTATCTTCTAGAGATGCGACACGAAGGTTTTAAAGAAAATCCCCTCACCCCAGATTACTCTTTACATGGAACATTTTTCGAAAATTTTAATTTTCTCAAAAATAGCTCTTACGATTTTGATTAAAATATCACACGTTTAAGATATTTTCATGACAAATGAAATGTATATCTCAAATTTTCTGGGAATGCCTCCAAAAGTATTCTTCATTGTGATCGACTTTTGCATAACTGGTAAACCATAAGAGATGACAAAATTTTACTACACAAAAATTGCAGATCGCGTTAAAGTACACTATTTATATCATATACATTTTTTTGTTGTTGAGTGAACCATTTTCGAGATATTGCTTGTTATTCCCTTAAATTTTTCAATACTTATACCTTTTCTCAAATGGAAATTCGTTATTAATTTTTTTATTGTCCTGGAAATGCAAAGAGAATGGAATACTCCACATAGCAACCAGCTCTTAAAATATTTGACTATAGCTTAAAGCCTACCAATTCCCCTTGCATCAACAATAAAATTAGCAATAAGATTAACATCTGGATATCTCAATTAATATGAAGCATATGGAGAATAAGTGTTTGTAAAAATATTTTCTACAAGAGTAGAGAAAGTCATGTGAGTGTAACACATCAGATTTTTATTAAAAAGGTTACTTCTCCTGTCTACTTCACGTTAATTCAGATAAACCCTTCCAAACCACATTTCGTTACAGATTTAAAGGGTATAGCCATAGTCAAATGCTTTAGAAGTTGACGCTATATGCTACGTTTAAAATTTCATACTTTTTTCTTGAAAACTGATAATAGACAGAACTAATAGAATGGTTAAGAATTGAATAATTTAGCTATTAATAAGGGATATTTCAGCAATGGTTAATGCTTATTTGCAATAAATTGTATGTTTTAAGGAGATCTAAATTTTTGTATAGTACATTTTCGTCTATCCCTTAATGTTTACCATTTATACAACATTACATTTCTTCTAAATGAAGTGGACTTCAAAGTCTATTTTTAGAAACAATAAACTTTATTTATCATCTAAATATCTTTAATATATTGTATTTTAATCAATGTTGTTTGAACCATTTTTTAGAAAATACAAGATTTCGTAAAGTATTCCATGTAAAGCGTAGTTTGGGGTGAGGGCGTTGTCTTGAAAATACTCGTGTTGAATCTTTGGAAGGTATTGAACGTAAATACCAAGTTTGGTACTTACTGGACTTTTCGTTTTCGAATTATACTGTTCATGTAGAATTTTTCTAAATATACTCCTTTTGGATTCAGGAGGTCTCAAAACACGTAACTCCGGTGAAATCTCGGCATCGAATTTTTGGATGGAATTCAATACCTTCTCTCCGTACTATGTACGTGGTAGAGAAATTATAATCTGATGCATTGCATTCACATGACCTTCTTTACCCGCTTTCCTACATACTGTTCTTAAAAATTTTTATTTTCTATCTACTGCTTGTTAATAGATGTAACCTTCGACCACATATTTACACACTTCAATAGTGATAGAAATAGTCAGATTTTTAAAAAGTGTTGGTTTTGAAATTCCATGCTCCTTGCATCACCACGAGAAAAACTCTAATGTGTCACATTCACATGAGTTTCCTACCCTCCATTGTTTATTTCTATACACCTACGAACTATTCTTGTAAACACAACAATGAAGTGTTTAAAAGGACTTATCTGTATGCTAGCTTTAAAATTCTAAGCTCTTTCCGTCACATCGCGAGAAACAATTGAATAGCGACAGAACTTTAAAAAATGACCAAAAATTGGAAAATTGAAAATAAGAGTTATTTGAAATGCTATTGATACTCAAATTCATTCCGTTTTCTTGAGTATGAATAATATAGTTTTTAGCACTTGATTGGGACGAAGCCCCATTTTAAATAGGTTTTCATGCAAACTGAAGCTTAAAATCTTTTAAGTGAATTACCAGAGAGGGAAGAGCTGAATATTGTGTTCATATCAACAAATATATTAACTAACTTTTCGTTTTCAGGAAGAATGATCTGAGTAAAATAAGGCAAAGGCCTTTTCCCTCTGATTTTGCTGAACTTTGTTATCAATGAGTTGTTTTGGTATGGCTTTGACAAAACATGTTACACTTGGACTTTAGAATTTGAAAAAACAAGTTACCCTATAGTTCTGAAGAAATTCAACCCCAAATGTACAAATCAACATACCTTAGCCTATCTAGACAAAATTACAGACTTTCTTGTAACTCAAATACTATCCCTATTCTATGTTCAACTCCTTAAGTAGAAATCTGCACACTTAATCCATGTGGTGAAAATATACTTTAAAGTTATGTTATAGTGGAATTAATTGTTCTTTCACACAAGCCGTATGTTGGACAGGGTTGGAAAGGTAGAATCAGATGACTGAAAAATTTAATGCTATAGCCGGGTTGGGGAATTTAATGTCGTGTCGGCCTGCTGCAATGGTAGTTCAGTGGTTAGAGAAACCGGACGGAGCCCGGGAGATCAGTGGTTCAAATCCCGGCTATGGCATTGAATTTTTCAGTCATCTGATTCTACCTTTCCAACCTTGTCCAACATACGGCTTGTGTGAAAGAACAATTACTTCCATTAATTGACCTAATAGTGGTTGTAACTATAAAGTCCGGCACTTAAGTACTTACAAAGAATGTAAGTCGCCACCTCAATACAATTTGTGATCTCCTTGAGGTTTACCGGGAAAAATGCGAATCAGTTGGAGAATTTAATGTCATGTCGGCATGAAGCCATGGTAGCTCAGTGGTTAGAGCAACCGGACGGAGACCGCGAAATCCGTGGTTTAAATCCCGGTTATGGCATTGAATTTTTCAGTCATCCTATTATATTATAGTACCTGTCAAAAATTATAAGTTATTTCCAAAAACTATGAACTTGTTCAACCATACACCACCTGAAAATTTTTAAAAACTACTCATGCTTTTGGTTCTCATCCCCTTATAGATGAGACTGTATTGCTAATTCAGAGTACAAATTTGTCCACTTGACCTATAGGACTTAAAATAATTATATTTTAAGTCTTATATATATAAAATTTAACCTAATTGAACAAATTCTTTAACACGCTTTAGGTAAAGCGAAACTTTTAATTGAACCTCTAAAGGCTGCTGGGTGGCGGCATTTCGAAATTCATTAGGTGATTCCTGTGTTTGACGATATGTATTTCTTCCCAGATGTCCAATTCATTGCTGCTGTTGATCGGTTGGTCAGCCCAGCACCAGAGAACACCACTAGCCACACACATTCCCCAGACAATAATCGGCAAATTAGTTGAAAACATGCTGACGATGGGAGCAAACCGTCTCCCGAAACGTGTTCAAGTAAGAACATTATAGTGATGAAGTGTAACAACCTTCAACTCTCTTTATTTTAAATGAAATTACGTTTATTAAATTATAATAACATAAATTTCTTCAACGAACGCCAGGGCAGGCAGTTCCTTAAAGTAAATTCCACCACCACACGGTTCGTCTGCCGTCCATTCGCCTGATCCTTCAAGTGTTAAACATGATAAGGAAATAAACTGACAGAAAATGGGTGACAGGAAAAATTGGTGCACCCAAGATCCATATTCTCCCCCAATAGGAACTGAATTCGGACCTCCCGAATGCGATCCTCACACGTTACCATGGAGACATCTGGCTCGTGGAGATGGGTCTTATTGTTTGCTATTTAGAACAACAGCAGAAACACCTAATGCCTCTCACCATTTATTGTGCTGTGCAGCGACGGAAGCCTTAAAAGACGTGGAGTAGTGGGAAATAATCAGGCAGGCTCACCTTGAATACACCCTCCTCTATCTGCCACGGCTCTTAATTAGATTCAGAGATTTGTGTCTGCCAAGAAAGTGCAAATCTCTATAATTCTCCGCAGAAGGAAATTAGGAGCATAACCTCCGTCACTCTAGGCACTAGCACAAGATGGAAAGTGGGAAGACTAACAAGAAGAAAGCCTGTTAGTGTAATTTCCTGACGACTAGAACCTTACAACAGGCCTGCACGGCGCCGCAGTTCAAGTGCGTTTCAGCATTAAAGCAGAGCTTGGGTAGCGCGAAAGTATGCGCTACAATAAACAAAATTAACAAAAGAAAGTAAAAACGTCTGATATGTTACATTCATATTACTTTCTCTACCCCTGTCACTTATTAGTGGATACACAAATTATACTTATGAAAGCTTATTTTCCTATCTATTTAATCCACACAAAGTTTCCGTATTGGATTGACTACGGAGGGAACTCGGCACTGATCCACATAGGGGATATTGTGACTATGCCCCACAAGAGGGCGTCCCCGGGAGTAGGGATGAGGCGAGAGGAGACACCGGGCGGTCGGATACAGGAGTGACGGCACAGGAATGGCAGAGTCCCCAAGTTTCCAGATAGAGACTCCCCGGCATACGGATATGCAGAGGGATCCCATCCCGCACCAACACCCCGTGTTAAAGTACCTCAAAATGTTCATTTCTAATGAAAACTTCGTATCGATATTTTGGGTAGAGTGTAATGCTTCTACTTACTACAGATATCCAGTAGAGAAGGAAAAAAGGGCTTGTTTGTTGGTTTGAAACCATTCTTAAAATGTCAGATTTCTAATTTTCCTGGAGGTCCAAACTGCAGAGGTTAAGTGTTATCCCTACACAATCACAAATTCCCTTTTACTTTCTCTATCTTACTGTTCTTCTTTTTCGTTTTTTACTTAGAGTAAGTAAGTGGTAGTATAACGTTTTACTCAACCTTGGATTTCATAATACTGACCCTAGCCTGAACTACTAATTATTTCCCGTCTGCCAAAATGCTAATCTTTCCCTCTTTCCTTGCACAAAATATAAATGGAGGCTTTAAGTAAGAATCGTTATACAAATATATAACATCATATATATATATATATATATATATATATATATATATATATATAACATCATATACCATTAAATACTTCCACTCCAATTAATATTCTGCGTTGCTGTTTCTTATACATGTATATTTGGTTTATTTATTATCCCATGTTAACTACTGGCGAAGTCTGCCTATACTGACTTATGGTCATGAAAAGAAAGGAATTTCAAAACCAGCATATAGTGAATCTGCCTTTTAAACAGTTCCCCCTTCTGAAGAGGGGTTGTGCGGATTGGGTTATGAGAAGATGGTTTGTTACGTTATTTGCACCACGCTTTGGGCGTCAATTTGAAGTAGTTTGTATTGAAGGAGTTGTATTACATTTTAACTGTTGGGGAGCCGAACTTGAAATTCGTTGCACCCACACATATAGTACCCGCTCTTCGGTAGCCTTCGCCCTAAATGTACTTTCAGGTGGCCTTTGCCCCAAGTTTAAAAAAATATTAACTTTGTAATTTGACTGTTTCTTTAAATATTATATATTTATGTTTGCCTCGGCTGCGTCAGTATTATTGTTAGAGACATGTTTCTCTTTGCAGGTTTGTGGTGCGACTAGGAATGTAGGCTTACACAGATTATAATTTTTACTTCACTCCTTTTATTAATTCTTGACACGAATTTAAATAGCATTTCACTGATATAGAGCTGTGAGATTCTTTAATTAATTACTTGCACTTTTTAACACGTAAACTATTTTTGTCTCACACGAATACGTATTATACTTCTCGAGGACGTGTCACGCGTCCGGTTAGGAACACTGTTTACAGGCAACTGAACTGATTTCAAGCGCCTAAACTTCTAAATTTTTGTATTTCAAGTCTCCGATTGGCTATTCTTAATCCAATAGAATACCTGCATTTAACTAAAGCTTTTTCTGGTTGTTGATTGGCTATTTTTATAAACTGTCACTAAAATTACATTACTATTGCTCCAATAATGACTAGTAGCATTATTAAACATTCTTACTCATTATTGCCTCAAGGTTAGCTCATTGTTACCTCATTGTTTCCTCATTGTTAGCAACTTTTAACTTATTATTCTCACACCTCCTACATTATTAAATTACGTAATATATTCACATAACATTATTACACATGGATACAATAATACAATCATTTTTATATATTGTTACATACACATATTGCTCTAAGGCGGGCTGCTATTGATATTATATTTTATATAATTAGACTGAAATCATTTGTGTTAAAAATACTCAGTCTCGACGGGGCAGTGGTTCCCGATATCCATGGGAGATTGGTACGTCTGGGCGATAATACCTTGGCGGGGTTGTGAGATACCTCAATGTCCTTCAATACCAGTCTGCAGAGCTCGAAGACGGTGTGCTAATTCATTGTCAGCCCAGTCGAGGCTTTTTGGCAGTCCTCCCTATTGGGTTGACGCGCCTAAGTGGCGTATCCACTTCCATATCTGCGAAAGAGTTGGAGGTATTTTAGACTCCAGATAGTGGCCTCATGGGAAAACCCACGGCGAGGAGTCTTGTATGACACCTTATCTGGGCTCTAGGAGGGGAGCTTCGGGTAGACGTTCGGCCATAACTATGACTTAAGCCTAATGTATCCATCTTTTAGCGAAATGTGTAATAAAGGAATTTCTGCATATCTTTATCTCAATTAACTGGAAGTAGGTAGAAAATTAAGCTTTTGGGCTAAGCGAGACGACACTAGTATTTGGGAGGTCCCAAGTTCGATTACTTTTGTACAGCCGCTTGATCTTTGGTTTTTTGTGGTTTTCTCAGGGCAGTAAGCGATTGTTGGGATAGTTTCTGTAATGCCGTGAGTTTTTCTGTACCAATTTTCTGTCATTTCATTTATTTGCCATGTTTTAGGATCGGAGATCAGGCAAGTGATGGCGCGTGGCGGTGGATTTTTTTTGAGTGACTTATGTATGACGAACCCTCAGTGGAAGCTCTCCTTGGAGAGACAGGCTTTTGTAAGTGGTACCGTCGGCGTCGAGATCTCATTTGGAAACGTTAGGGGCTCCACCTGCGTCCTAACCTACCGCCCGGGATATGTTCGCCCTCTGTGTCCTTCGCTTCATTCCTTCCTTCTAGTTGATCAATTACAACAGGCTTCCTAAGTGCTTCCTTCATCGGCACCTAGAAGAGTGGGTAGAGATTGGAACGGACTTTTGCCTACCTTAATAGTGTGGCATGTGAGGTTGGTAACAGTGTAATATGTGGTTGTGGCAACATTGTATGGTTAACGCTTAGGTTGGTAATGAGAGCAGGTAGTGACGTAACAAAAAGGGAGGAGTTAAACAGGTTTTATCTTTTAGCGTGTAGCTTGCGTCCTCTTAGAGCCTTGCCCTTGGGACTAGCAAGACGTGTGTTAGGCATGGCGCTTCGCCGAACAAGAAGGTAAACTGTATCACTTTAATTGATATAATATATTTGGCATCTAACTTTCTACTATGTGAATTATTTATGTAGGTGGTGGCTTCCTACCTAGCCCATGATGATTTATTAATATTTTGGTACTTTTTAGGTATTTTCAGTACTTTGCTAGCTTTCCCCCGTCGGACCCTGTGTTAGGAAAATGGGTTACTTTAGATCCCAGTCCTGTGCTCTACCCCCCGTAATGGAGTGAAATAAAGGAGGTTTTCGACAATATTGTGATAAATAAGTACCAATTGACTCCTAAAAACTTTATGTATGACGCAAACTGCGTTACAAGTCTCTGTTAGCAAATTCGGCTGCAAATTGCTCCTAACTGCTTGCGACTTCTCGTAACTCCCATTCATTATCCGCCATATTTTTATAATTTCCTATTGCTAGAAAGACGCATTTTTGTAATGTTCTAGAATTTATATCAATGCTGATGAACTTTCTCAATGAGTGGCCAGTCAAAGCCTTTTCCAATCCTTACCTGACTGTATAATGCAAATTTTTTCATAATGTCGTATACGAGGGCGATACTGAAAATGTTTAGAATACCATGTTTCTAAAAACAAATTAAATAAACAGCTACTTCGTTATATTTTGCGCAGTGATTGCCATGTAGTTTGGTCGATTTGCTCTAATAATTTGTTAGTTATTAATTATTTAAGGAGTTTATGTATACGCAAAAATGAATTTGACTAAGATATATTTCTGGGCTGTGATTTTCTACGATATTATATCGTCATTAACGACTAAACAATGTGAAAATCGGCTTGGAAACGAATTTGGCGAAGAAGCACTATCTAAGGCAACAATTTATAATTGGTACACCGAATTCAAAAGAGATAGGTTTATTCTTAGTGATCAATTCCGAGAAGGACGCCCAAGAAGTGCTGTTACTGACGAAAATATTGCCGCTGTTCGTGCTGTAGCACGATGGTATTATAGGTTTACCTTTTACTAAAATGCTCTATCATCATTCTGCTACAATATTGTAAATTTGGATTCTAATTTTATTTTAAATGTTATCTATATAAGATATCGAAGATAAGCTTTCAAACACTGACATAATACATAATCACAAATGCTAGGCCCATTTTCTACACTTCAAACTTGAATTGCTCTAGAGGATACAATTTTTTAAGCTATTGGTAAAGCAGGAAAGGGTATGATTTAAAGCTTTCACGCAAACTCAATAAGGTTTTTGATTCTTACAGCTATATAATAAAATGAATTCTTTCTCAAAGAAATGTAACACGTTTCACCATCAAAGTTCAAATGAAATACTTTTACAAATTCACCCTCAAGCTATTAATTCCTCTTGCCATGATTCCGTGCGTTGGAAAGCTTTACAATTATATACAAGAAATAATTATTCTCGTGCTATTTCACAATTGCAAGTTAAATCGGCACACGCTCTGTATGTTACATTTTGAAAGGTACTTACAAACATGTTTCCAGTAGAATTTTGGAAACGCCGAAAATTTAGCGTGTGCACCATATCGCTTCCCTAGGCCCGACTTTAACGCTTCTCTTCTTCATGGCCGGCGAGTACCAGGCTGAAATCTATTCCACTCGTCCTCTTCATGCCGGGGTGACTCAAGCCTTCCCCTCACCTGATCCTGACGTCATGGAGTCACACAGCGCCACGCTCATACTTCTCTGCGCTGACATCTGCTGAGAGTTTTCTATAGGAACCCAGGCGATAAAACAGCGAGCTGTTACCGTTCCTTCTAGGCAGATTGAAGGAATCCACTACATATAATGTGCAGCATGGCAGGGACGTTTCAAAACCCAAAGCAGCGTAATAATGCCTATGAAGGGGTAGCCTATCTGGCTCAGAGCAATGCTTGAAGAACATCGACGGACACCTTATAAATTTATTTGGGCGACTTTGGGCATTGGTATGAGTCAAACCCTAAAATTTTACATCAACAGTTAGACGTAAGAAAACTTTGTTGTGATGGATTTCACATAAACTGATTCCCAATCAAAATCAATAACGCATTGATTGATGCAGAAAAACTATTGAAAAATTCCAAGGCGACACTTCAAATTTGGTTTGAAATATCGTTACTGGTGCTGAATGAATGAAAAGAAAACCCAATCGGCTCAGTGGGTCTTTTGAACAGAATCTAATCCTACAAAAGTCCGACAAATTCGCAGTGCTGGTAAGAAGATGGTTGCTAGCTTTCTTTATAGTGCTACTATAGCATTGGAAGATAGATTTACCATTACTGCCGATTGTACATAAACGTCTGTTTACCGCAAAGTTTTGAAAAAGTACGTGAAAATCTCCCAAAAGTAAAAATAGTGTTACCTCATGCCAACGCATTGTCGTATAGAGCAAAACTAACAACTGAGTATCTATATGCCTTAAAGCTCAGCACCATAGACTCTCTACCATACAACCCTTCCCTAGCACTTTATGATTTCTTTTTGTTTCCAAAAATTAAAAATAAAATGCGAGGAATCAGTTTTTCGTCATTGGACGGACCAGTGGAACATTACAAAAACCTGGTTTCTGAAGTGCCTCAGGAAGAGTGGCATAATTGCTTTAAGGACTGGTTTCATCGAATGCATCATGCATTGACGTTAAAGGGGAATATTTTGAAAAAAAAATAATAAAAACATTTAAATTTTTTTGAATTAATCCTTGTTTGATTTTCTAAAAATGATTCGTGTCGTCCTTGTATGAAGATAGTAGTGATGTATTTCCTTCTCCCTCGCCCTCTGTCTCTCCTACTGGAGGTCACAATATTTCTTGTATTACCGCATCATCCACATATAAACCCGCTAGTTCAAAATGAAAGAATACACAAAGGCTTTGTGCTAGTCTTCTTGTACTTAAAGCGCTCTACAAAATATGATTACATCCAAACAAATGCAATTAGATAACACTTGTTATTCTAATACTTCTCCCTTTGTTGCGAGAAAGCAGTAAGGTTGGTAGCAGATTAAAGTGTGAAGTTGGCAGTAGTTCGTCACTTGGCTTTATGTCGGTGTCAGGAAACTTAACCAAGTAAGGTAGTGCGCGGGGGTGGAAGAAGGGCTTTATCTTTGTGGAGATACTCGTGCCCTTACAAGAACGTCACATCGCATTATTGCGTTTACCTTGAGTTTAATTTCATCATCTCTCTTTTACTTGCAACCTCCCTCGCAGCTTTTTGCCATGACGATGGTAGCGGTTTTAGTGATTCAATTGTCTCGATGCCGCAAGCGCTACAGTCAAGCAAAAGAGCTCTTTCAGAATTAAATTGTTTCTCTTGAACTGTTCTCATATTCTTATATCAGAGCGGAGGAAACCGCGATGGTAATATTTTCCGGTTGATTTCCGTTGCAGTATCAGCCTGACGTTATGTTTTTAAAACACTGGATTTTGTGCTTATGCGGTATATGATATCATTACTGTATTATTAAAATTCCTATACTACTACGATTTCTGAAAGTTATTAAGCGTGAAACTTACGGCATTTTAAGGGTACGCTATATATATATACAGAATGGAAGTGAAATGGTTCTGCGGAATGGGGGGGGTGAGAGAGTCAATGTAGATGAACAAAAACCTCCAACACTTCTTTGTAATTAAATGGACCGTTTTCGAACAAAAATTCTTTTATCACAAAAAATTGTCATCACCTTACTGGATTACTGTTGATTAAAGGTTCTTAATTTATGAGTATATTCATAAGAGGGACACTATTTATATTTTACGCCTAATAATTAAAACAAGGTAATTTCTGATTGAAAACTTCCTTATTGTTTTTCAAAATATTCCCCTTTATGATCAATACACTTTTGCATACGTCTGAATCATTTGTCAAAGCGTTTATTCCAGTCTTCTTGAGACACCTCCAAAACATGGTTTTTGAAGGCATCAACGGCTTTTTCTGCCAACGAAAATCGTTGTCCACGCAATTTATTCTTGATGTTCGGGAACAAAAAGAAGTCATTGGGTGCCAAATCAGTACTGTAAGGCGGATGACCCATCAATTCGATTTTTTGAGCCTTCAAATACTCTGTTGTCAGACGAGATGTGTGTGCGCTCACATTGTCTTGATGAAGAATGATCATACGGTTCTTTTTGGTTTTCCTTACTTCACCGAAGACTTCCGGCAAACAAATGGTTGTGTACCATTCGGCATTGACCGTTTTACGTTCCTCTAAAGGCACTGTTGCCACATGGTCAGTTTTGCTGAAAAAGCAGGCGACCATTTGCTTCGAAGTGCTTCGAGTGCGAACAACTTTTGTTGGATTTGCTTCATCTTGAATCACCCATATAGTCGACTGCTGTTTACGTTCCGGCTCATACGCATAGATCCATGATTCGTTACCTGTTACAATCTTATATACGTCTTTTGAGGCACCGCCATTGTATTTTTTGAGCATTTTTGTACACCAATCGACACGGGCATCTTTTTGAGATTGCGTCAAATTATGTGGGATCCAACGAGAGCAAACCTTTTTCACAGCTAAATAATCATGCAATTTTTATATATGCTAGTAGAACTAACGCCTAGGGTCACCTCAATCTCACAATATGTCGCATGACGAACTTTCATTATTAGTGTTTGCACAGCATCAATGTTTTCTGGTACAACAACTGATTTTGGACGACCTTCACGAACTTCATTGAGCGAACGGCGGCAACGATTAAATTCTTTATACCAGCGTTTCGCAGTGGCAAAGGATGGAGCTTCGTCGCCAAATGTGGAAGTTAGTTGATTGATGCACTCTTGTCTTGATAATCCACATCGAAATTCGTAATAAATCATTGCACGAACATTTTCACGAGTTAATTGCATGTTTATGTTGATACACAATTTTCAAGTTAGTGTAAACAAAACAAATGACGCCCTATTACAATATGATTGAAGTAGATTATGGTAAAAAATGTCAAACTTTCCATTGCAAACGTCAGATGGCACCTACAACATTCAGGGTTGCCAAGGCTCAAAATATAAATGGTGCCCCTCATAGAAAATTGAATAAACGACAAACTTTTTCCTTTGGCGTATTTCAATAGAATGAACGGTTTTTGTGTAAATTAAATTTAGAAAGTCCATACTTCTTTGCCTCGTTAGTCTGTTAGAACTGGCAACATCGCATCAGCTGGGTTTATTTTCTTCTGATAACGGTGTAGATCGCGGGGAATGTTTACTTAATCGCATGCAATTGTGTTTTTGTCAAAGCCACAAGTTAAGATCTGAGCAGTTAAAGGAGGCGCATGGATTAAAAAAAAGACAGGAAATCTTGTTACAGAACAACATACACAATGCCGCGATTTTCAACGTCGGAATATCTGGATACGATCTTCATTTACGGAGAAAGGCAGTGCAGTACTCGATCTACTCAGTGGCTGAAAGATTTCCTAACAGGATCGTGCCAAGTGTTGGCGTTAAAAAGGTTAAGAAGGTGTGAGCCTGTCTATAAGCAAATGGTGGACATATGGCACAATTCCTCTAAACTTTTTTTTCAAATTTACATCCTGCGGCAAGTTCAGATGTTTTAAATTAATTGCAATTTTTTCGCACACTTTTAAATGCTAATAAAAGCTAGTGATTAAGGTTATGGTCATTTTTTGCTTCTAAAGCTACCAAGTAAACAACGGTAGTCCGTAACTATGGAATTCATTAGGCTCGAAGAACAGTGTCAACTTTGTTTACCTACGTTTATTGCAATATTTTTATATCTCTGACACATACACACGCACATAAATCTTATCAGTAACGTTAGTGTTGCAAATTTCATTAACTCAGGCTTTTTTACGCTTATAAGATTATTGTTAAGTCATATTAAACAAACTCTTGGCGAAATTGCTTCTATAAACTTCTGCGTCAACGTTATACTACGTTTTAGACGGTAATTAGATTACGTGCTAGCATAAAGTACATTAGTCACATTTTAAAACGGGTATATGAAAAATTAAATAGAAGCGTAAACTTGCCGGTTGGCCAAAACTATAAACAATTGCATATAAATTCCTTTTAAGGATTTTGCAGTGGAGTGTACATTCGCATTATAAATATGCTTTCCTAAACCTTTAGTAAATATTAGTACAACATTGTTAAATTCAACACAGAATAATGGTGTTAATAACATAAGAGGTGTTTCACATAAGAGTGCCATAACCTTAGGAATGCTCATTTTCATTTCAAGTAAAGCATTGCATTGTCACATAAATATCACTGCAGTATAGGTATTACGTGTACACAAAGCTTAAAACTGTTTAATATCAGTAACAATTCCACGTGAGATTGTTACCTTATCATGGCATAAGCCTCTCAAACAGAATAGGCCAAATTTCCAGACCTTTAAACATATCAAATACAGTATTTGTAACTACCTGGGAATGTAGAATTCGAGGTAATGTTTACATACGGGGCAGTGAAGAATAACCTGACTTTTCCCGCAATTTTTGTGTTGTCTCGCATGCAAAACATCTGAATTCGATACATGGCTAACGTTACTTCAATGGTTTTATAGTGTGTTGGAATGGTTCAAGACGCCGCCAGTAGAAGCAAACTACTCAATCAACAAGTTGCGCCACGTTGCCAAATACTCCTACTTTTAAACACGATTATCTAGCTAATGTTGCATTTAATTAGAAAAAAGTGTTGGAGGTTTTTGTTTATCTACATCCACTCTCCCACCTCCCCAGTCCGCAGGACTATTTCATTTCCAACCTGTATATATACATAGTGTCTTTTTCACACTGTGGCTAACGCACGGCTGCTCGCGCGCCGGCCCCCACAGCTCGAACTCCCGTCGAAAGAGACATAATATTCCCGCAACTGCCTCGTGTTCTCATAGTTACCGTTACAACTACAACAAAAACAACAACAATAATAATAATAATAATAATAATAACAACCAATGTTGAAAAGGTCCTTTTCTATCCACATAATTCTGCCATCGTCTGAGAAAGTTGTTTGGTGTGTTGTTGTTATCCCCACGCTGTTTACTGTTAGTATTTTAACTGCCCCACGTATGGGAGCCAACTTGAAGTAGGTTTGTGCTTACGTATAATATTTACGTAAGTTATTTAGCTTGTTGTTTGGAAAGCCAATTTGAAGTAGTTTTTTGTTACGTAATATATTTACGTAATTTATTAAACTTCACACATTGGAAGCCAACTTGAAGTATTGTTCTTGGAGTTACTTTGTTTAAGAAGTTTGCAACACACTTTTGGCGTCGGTTTGAACTTGTTGATTACATAATAGTTACTGTTGCTACGCAATACGCTGCTACGTATGAGAAGCTGATTTAACGATGTAATTTTGAGATTACACTCCAAGTTTTACACTATAATATTTAAATTTGTTATTAAAACTGCTCCTATACATTATTTATGTTTGAATTTGCCTAGGCTGCGTCAGTAATGTTTGTAGAGCCATGTATCTCTTAGGCAAGGTGCGGTACGACAATAATTGTAGACATACACAGAATTTAAGTTTTTTTTTTAAATTCACTTCTTTTATTAATCCTTGCACATTTTAATAAAAGCACTACACTTTTTATGAGCTGTGAGATACTTTAATACTTTCACTTAGCTAACGCTTAGACATATTTTAGGATTCACACGTAATATTTCTGTAGAGAACACATCTTCCATCTGGTCACTAACAAGGTTTGCCAGCAACTGAACATTAGTTCAACCGTTAAACCCGTAAGCTTCGATATTTCAAGTCTCTGATTGGCTAATTCTAGCCCAATAGGATATCTGCATTTTACTTAAAGATTTTCTTTGCTGTTGATTGGCTAATTTTAAGCTGTTACTGAATTTTACATTATCGTTGGTCTAATCATGACTAGTAATTTTTAAACTCTCAAACTCATTATTGCTACAAAATTACCTCATTATTACCTCATTGTTAGCAACTTAAAGCTTATTATTCTCACAGCTCTTGCATTATTAAGGTATATAATGTATTCACGTAACATTATAAAACATGATTATAATAATAAGCATATGCAATGACTGTTACATACATTTTAAATAATTATTACATACATATTGGTTCAAAGTGGGATGTTATTGAATTTACTTATTATAGAATACAGTTGAAATTATTCAAGTATTAAAATACTGCCTCACGTCTCAGGAAATTTTCATTCACACTAGAGAGTTCAGTATTCGAAATTGAGTGAATTTCTCGCCTGATGTTTTCTTTTAGTTCTTCAAGTGTATGGGGTTTGCTGCATACACTTTATTTTTCACGTGACCATCAGAGTGGGCAAATTTCTATAATTAGTTTTTTTCGAAATGTCAGTGATGGATTAATTGATCCACAAATAATATTGTTTCTGACGATGCATGGTTGAACTTACATGCTTATGTTTCGTCGGAAAGTAACAGAGCAGATTTTGGAGCACAAAGGTATCCGTTATTAAATGTTCGAATTCTTCATTTCTTGGTCATTGAAAGTCCTTTCAACATTCAATTGTTTCTCGCAACTGAATGGAAACAGTGTTGAATTTTAACTCCAGCATATAGCGTCCAGTTCTTAAACATTTGACTGTCGCTGTACCCTTTGTATTTTTAACGAAATATGTAATTTAGCTATTTCTGCAAAGCTTATTTGGATTAAAACGTAACTGATATAAAAATAAGCTTTAGTAGTTCGTATACTCACTAACAATCAATGGAGGGCAGAGAAAGTCATGTGAAAGTATCACATCAGATTGGTTACATACCTACCTATTTATATTCCTTTAAAGCTACGATGGAGTTAAATGACACTCTATTAGTCCATCATTCATAACAAGCATGTTGGAATACATGTCCGTCTTGGTGGATGCATTGACATAACGCCCCTCAGTAACAGCACGAACGCGTCATAACACTTCTTCTGAATATTGAAGCACAGATAAGACTTTGTTTTAAAATTTCTGGCTTTTCTAGTTCCGTTTTGTTTTGATATATCCCCATAAGAAAAAAATTCCGAGGCCACCAAATGCAACCACTATGACCTATCCACCGTTCGGGGTACACATTGTTAAGACTTTCTTTAACTCCTCTGGAATAACGGGGTGGTGCATAGTTGTGCTGAAACCAGGGATTTAGAGCTAACTAAACTGGGACGTCTTCTAGAAGTTTCTCAATATTCAGCACATTCTAAAGAAATTGCAAATAAAGCTTTCCAATATGCCTAGGAGACAAATAAGCTGGCCCAATGATGTTACCCCGTTAGCATCTCACTGAGCCTGCGTGTGATATGGTCGTAGACAGTGAAGATTCTCACTCAATAATGGAGATTATGTTTGACGAAATAGCATTTAGCTCCCCATAAACATCTGCCTGGTGAAAACCGTTTTTTAGTTTATTTTCTTTAAGAGCCTTCTGTAGGATTAAGAGCTTTACATCAGCTTTTAATTCCATCTCACTAGGCAGAATAATGCACGCAGAAGGCAGATGTCACGTCGAAAAACGATCGGAGTACTGCCTTTGAGATTCAGCCCCATTTTGGTGCGTCTTTCCATAGCTAATAACCACATCCGTGTATTCGTTTTGGTGAATACGTTACCGGCTACCTATTTGCCTGAATGAGCTGGTTCGAACTGCAAGCAAACGTGACTCTTATCAGTACGAAACCAGAAAGTAAACATACGAAGTGTGATCAAAAAGTAACGGGGATTGTTGTTTTTCTTAAAGAAGTTTTATTTAATCATCAACATCAACTTTGTCCCCTTCAAAGTAATCCCCCTCAGATATAATACACTTGCGCAAGCGCTTTTTCCAATCTTGGAAGCACTTCTGGAACTCACTTTTCGTTATGGTGTTAAGCTCCTTCAGCGAATCTGCTTTTATCTCATCAGTGGTGGCAAAACGTCAGCCTTTAATGCTTCTCTTCAGCCTCAGGAATAGAAAGAAGTCACAGGGGGCCATGTCGGGCGAATACGGTGGCTGAGGCAGCATAACGGGTTTTTTTGCCAAAAAGTAACGAACAAGCATTGAGGTGTGAGCGGGTGCATTATCGTGATGCAATTTCCACGAGTGGTTTTGCCACAATTCTGGTCGTTTTCTTCGGATTTCTTCACGCAAACGGCGCATAACTTCCAGGCGGTACTCCTTATTGACCGTATGACCATAAGGCAGGAACTCCTGATGCACTATCCCATTGCGATTGAAGAAAACAGTGAGAAGAGCCTTCACATGTGATCGAAACCTTCGAATTTTTTTCGGTCTTGGCTCTGCAGTTTCCATTGGAACGATTGGTCCTTAGCTTCGACATCATCCCATATACCCATGTTTCGTCACCTTTTATAACATTTTTTAGAAGTTCTGGATCATTTTCGGTTTCATTCAGCAATTCCTGAGCGATGTCTACGCGACGTCGTTTTTGACAGAAATTCAACAACTTTGGTACAAACTTTGCTGCCGCACGTTTCACGCCCCAAAAATAGAAAAAAAAAAAAAAACTACTTAACATGAGCCGAAGGATATGCCGACATCATCAGCAACCTCTCTGATGGTGATTCGGCGATCTTCCAGAACCATTTTCTTTACTTCTTCCACATTGTCGTCAGTAATTGATGTGCTAGAGTGTCCAGGACGGTCGTCGTCTTCAGCGTCTTCTCGACCCTCTTTGAAGTTTATACCACTCGTAAACTCTTGTCTTACTCATAGCAGATTCGCCAAAACCACAGTGAACATTTCGAATGCGGTGCTACACTTTATTCCGTTTTTGAAGCAAAATTTAATGCAAATTCTTTTATCCATCTTATTCGAAAGTAAAAATTCGCTGAGCACTCGAAAACGAGTATAACGTTTTAGACTGACAACAATAAATTAAATATTCAAAACAGCTGAAAAAGCAAACATACATCAGGAACATGTGCAACAACAAGATCAAACAAAAGTTTTGAACATAGGATGTATAAAGCTCGCGAAATTAAAAATTTCCGTTATTTTTGTCACACCTCGTATACAGGAGCAAGCACTACCTCAGTGAACTTTCCCACCCCTTTTTTTGAAAAGGGAGTTGTATATCGTGTTCACTGTGTATTATATTTCCCTCTGATTTCGTTTAACGTTATTCTTTAGGAGTATTTTTAGTATTATTTTCATAAAACTTGCTACATTTATTTTAGAATCTGAAAAACATACTATATCTTAAAAGTTTAAAAAACTTTCACCACCCTTAATTTCAACACCTATTTTTTATAGCGTGAAATCCAACTGAAAATTTAAGACATTCCATATACGAGGCTGTCGCCGAATTTTTAACGCTCTAACGGAAGCCAGTTTTGGAAAGTGAGGAGAGATGGGAATTATTCCTGCAGACAGTAATGATAGAGTGCCAAGGTTAACCACACCTGTGTAATTAAGGTAGCTCCCTTCTGAAACTCCCAAGCCAATAGGACAGAGTTAGTCCGATGTTCCAACAGCTGCCAATTAAGTGACCTATTTGTTTCTTGGTCCAATTCCATATATCACTAATACTGACACAAGCTGTTATTCCATGAATTTGAGTTGAAGAAGTTGTTTATATTATTATTTACCCCACGCTTTGGGAGCCAATTTGAAGAAGCTTAGTTGCTGCTACGTATGGAAAGCCAGTTTGAAGAAGATGTATTATATTTCGACTGTTGGGGAGCCGAACTTGAAGTAGTTGCAACTGCACGTATGGTAAAAAGTTTCCGGTAGCCTTCGCCCAAAATGTACTTTCCGATGGCCTTTGCCCCAAGTTTAAAAATATTAACTTTGTAATTTGACTGTTTTATTAAATGTTATATATTTTATGTTTACCTCGGCTGTGTCAGTATTTGTTTTTAGAGACATGAATGTCTTAGCAGGGAGTGGTGCGACTGAAGAATGTAGGCTTACACAGATTATAATTTGTACTTCACTCCATTTATTAATGCTTGACACAATTTAAACAACACTTCACTGATGTAGATAGCTGTGAGATTCTTTTATTAATTACTTACACTTTTTAACATGTAAACTATTTTCGTCTCACACGAATACGCATTAAAATTTTCGAGGACGCATCTCGCGTCCGGTTAGGAACACTGTCTATAAGCAACTGAACTCTGAATTTGTCACAAAATTACATTATTGTTGCTCCAGGAATTACCAGTAACATTTAAACTTTCTAATTCATTATTGCCTCAACGTTACCTCATTGTTACCTCAGTGTTAGCCACTTTTAACCTATTTTTCTCACAGCTCCTACATTATTAAATTATGTAATATATTCACATAACATTATCACACATGTATACAATAATATAAACATATACAATGACTGTAGTATAGACTTTTTATATCTTGTTGCTTTAAGGCGGGCTGTTATTGAATTTATATATTATATAATTAGACTGAAATCATTTAAGTGTTAAAAATACTGCCTTAGGGTGTTCACCCCACCACAACGCTTACACCAAGATGCTGAGGATAAATTATGCTTATATCGCTTTGACTCTGTGGGTATTAATTCATTGATGAAGAAATAAAAAGAAACCCTCCACTAGAACGGTATATGTTTATAAGCAAAATTTTCCATAATCGCTACCATGGTGAGATAGGGTATTTCAGCTTTATTGCAGGCTTGCCATAGAATCTTTCAGCAACCTGGTATATCACGTTTTGTTGGTGGAAATATTGATTGGCGTATCTATCACTGGTAGTATACTTCTATAGTCTGTCAGAACCTGTTTGAAGAATCCGGCAGCCGATCCAGCCATATTCATACAAAACTGCACAACCTGATTGGTCCGTGTCTGTGGAGAGCACTTAATGTAGAATGGAGCAACAATGCCGACATTTAATATGCACATCGATAAGATTCCAACCACCCTCCGTATTTTTCGGCGTAATTGAGGTGGGCCTGCTTTATAGAAGTGATTCTTCCAAACATAGTAACCAATCGCTCTTTCTAGTTGCTGGGAATAAGTCTTCGTGCCTGCGCTGCACGATTGGCGCCACAACTTCTCTTGCACTTATGTATGCCGGAGACATAAAACACCAAAGAATGTTTAGGCCACCTGGTATAAGTCACTTTGAAAGTGACTGTTTTATAAGATTGTTTACAGTATATGTAATGTAATATTCCAATAAAATTAAGTTTCTACACATTTTTATGTATTTGGCTTTTAAATCTAGATTTATGTATCATTTATTACTAGCTCAACTACGTATAGTTAATAGAGGAAGTATTGTATTCCACCCAAAAATTCGATACCGAGATTTCACCGGAAATATAAGTTTTGAGACCCCCTGAATCCAAAAAAGTCTTATGTGTTACACTCACATGACTTTCTCTACTCTTGTACAATCTAATTTTACAAACGCCTATTCTCCATATGCTTCATGTTAATCGAGATATCGAGATGTCAATCTTATTGGTAACTTTTTTGTAGATGCAAGGGGAATATGGTAGCTTTTAAGCGATAGTCAAATATTTAACGCTGGTTGCTATGTGGCGCATTCCATTCTCTTTGCATGTCCAGGACATAAAAAAAATGAATAACGCATTTGAGAAAAAGTAT
This sequence comes from Deroplatys truncata, assembly GCA_030765065.1. Taxonomy (NCBI): domain Eukaryota; kingdom Metazoa; phylum Arthropoda; class Insecta; order Mantodea; family Mantidae; genus Deroplatys; species Deroplatys truncata. Next base: position 71,247,936 of record CM060984.1, read on the forward strand.
AAGTATTGGCAAATTTAAGGCAATAACGAGAAATATCTCGAAAACGGTTCACTCAACAAAAGAAATGTATATGACATAAGTTGTGTATTTTAACGCGATCTACATTTTTTGTGTAGTAAAATGTTGACTATTTCTTATGGTTTACCAGTTATGCAAAAGTCGTTCACAATGAAGAATACTTTTGGAGAAATTCCCAGAAAATTCGAGATATACCTTTCATTTCTCATGACATTATCTTAAACATATGATATTTTCATCAAAGTCGTTAGATCCATTTTTGAGAAAATTAAAATTTTCGAAAAATTTTCTATGTAAAGTTGTAGTCTGGGATGGGGGGATTTTCTTGAAAACCTTCGTGTCGCATCTCTGAAAAATACTGAACCTAAATACCAAGTTTGGTGCTTATCCAACTGTTCGTTTTTGAGTTATGCTGTTCACAGACACACAGACACACACACACACAGACACACACACACACAGACACACACACACAGACACACACACACACACACATGGACATGTTTCCAAAAATGCTTTTTTTTGATTCAGGAGGTCTCAAAACATGTATTTCCGGCGAAATCTCGGTATCGATTTTTTGGGTGGAATGCAATACTTCCCCTACTTACTATACGTAGTAGAGAAAGTAAAAAGCATTTTTGGAAACATGTCCGTGTGTGTGTCTGTGAACAGCATAACTCAGAAACAAACATTCGGATAAACAACAAATTTGGTATTTAGGTTCAGTTTCTTCCAGAGATGCGACAGGAAGGTTGTCAAGAAAATCCTCTCACCCCAGATTACCCTTTAAATGGAACATTTTTCGAAAATTTTAATTTTCTCAAAAATGGCTCTTAACAATTCTGATTAAAATATCATATTTTTAAGATATTTTCATGACAAATGAAATGTATATCTCGAATTTTCTGGGGATGTCTCCAAAAGTATTTTTCATTGTGAACGACTTTTGCATAACTGGTAAACCACAAGAGATAGACAAAATTTTACTTAAAATACTTTACTAGCGTTAAAATACACAATTTATGTCATATACATGTTGTTTGTTGAGTGAACCATTTTCGAGATATTGCTTGTTACTCCCTTAAATTTTCTAATACTTATACTTTTTCTCATATTCGTTATTAATTCTTTTTTATGTCCTGGACATGCAAAGAGAATGGAATGCGCCACATAGCAACCAGCGCTTAAATATTTGACTATCGCTTAAAACCTACCATATTCCCCTTGCATCTACAAGAAAATTAGCAATAACATTAACATCTCGATTAACATGAAGCATATGGAGAATAAGCATTTGTAAAAATAGTTTGTACAAGAGTAGAGAAAGTTATGTGAGTGTAACACATCAGAATTTTTACAATTATGTGGTTGGTTGACCCAGATCACTATTGTGGCTTCGGTATCAGTGTCACAATTAAGCACAAGCTCACGTACAGACACACTTAAGTTACCTATTGTGTTAGGTTGTCCTCGAGAAATGCCTCCTTCCCCATCGCCATTGAGCGCTGAATTTAATTTGGCAATTTCGCAGTTCAGACTACAATAGCGTCGGCAATTGTGAGAGAAAAAGCCTGGAAATGCTGCTGTGTACCGTAACATGCAACCTCAGACTGCTTGTAGACATGGGCGTCGCTCTCGCATTGTGTACAAGTGATTATGGCAGTCATAATAATGCTGCTTTGAACCGACCTGTATATCTGTTGTTCAAAACATTGTTAGTAAACTGAGTAACGAGCCGTAAACAAACAATTTTGGTGGTGTCTTTCTGTTTTTCGTTTCACCAATGTGTGTTCCGTTCCGCTGGTCAGTAAACTACGTGTATCATACTGTCCAAGTATGAAGCTTGACAAGTTGTCTACGTCACCCCAAAAGGTGGGTTAAGGATAACACCAATCATCTGTCCACGAGTTTGCTTGCTGAGTGCCGCTAATAGTGATAAATACTCTTAGTAGTAGTAGTAGTAGTAGTAGTAGTAGTAGTAGTAGTAGTAGTAGTAGTAGTAGTAGTAGTAGTAGTAGTAGTAGTAGTAGTAGCATAAAAACTTTAATTCTCAAATAGCTCCATAATTCAGTTTCAAACGTAGCAATTGCATGGATCTCATGGCCATACCTGTTCTTCCATTCCCTGGAATGTTACAATAGGACTTCAGTACTATACAGTACTGAATGGTACATTTGCTTACTGCGTATTGACATAACGGAAAAAAATCTGAGGTGTTGTATTCACCTGAATTTTCTACTCACTCTTATACAAACTATTTTTGCAAAAGTGTATTTATTTTTCTTTCATTCTATTTACTTTACGTCGCTTTAACTCATTAGTCATATCGCGACGGATCTGTTAGTGTATAGCTCTTAGAACGATATGTGATGGGCAGTTAGCCTCCTAGGTCTCATCCCTGTAACCACCCGCTCGTCACGTGTTACAGAGACCCTAACGCATAGCTACCGGATCTTCTGCTTCGTGCCGTGCAGATGGCACTAGGGTGCCGTCATGCCCAACTGCCGCTCTCTCATATAGAGAGCCGAACATTTAGACTTCTAGGTCTCTTTCCTGCAACCATATGCTTCGTGCCGTGCAGATGGCATTAGGATCTAGATGGCGTTAGGGTGCCATCAGGTCTAGCTGCTTACATTGTCTGTAGATAGATGGCATAGCATTCGCTATTACCTCTTATTTTTACTTTCTGTACTACGTATAGTAAGTAGAAGTATTGTATTCCACACAAAAATTCGATACCGAGATTTCACCGGAAATATATGTTTTGAGACCCCCTGAATCCAAAAAAAATTTTTGGAAACATGTCCGTCTGTGTGTGTATGTTTTTGAGAACAGCATAACTCAGAAACGAACAGTCGGATAAACACCAAACTTGGTATTTAGGTTCAATATCTTCCAGAGATGAGACACGAAGGTTTTCAAGAAAATTCCCCCACCCCAGATTACCCTTTACATGGAACATTTTTCAAAAATTTTAATTTTCTCAAAATGGCTCTAACGATTTTGATTAAAAATCATATGCTTAATATATTTTCATGGGAAATAAAATGTATATCTTGAATTTTCTAGGAATGTCTCCAAAAGTATTCTTCATTGTGAACGACTTTTGCATAACTGGTAAACCATAAGAGATAGTCAAAATTTTACTAAACAAAAAATGTACATCGCATTAAAATACACAATTTATGTCATATACTTATTTTGTTGAGTGAACCATTTTCGAGATATTGCATGCTATTCCCTTCATTTTAATACTTATTTTCTCAAATGGGAATTCGTTTTTCATTTTTTTGTCTTGGATATGCAAAGAGTATTTATCTGTGGCAAAGAGAATGGTACTGCACCTAGCAACCAGCTATTAAGAGATATGTATATACTTAAAGGCTACTGTATTTGTATATTGCCCTTGCAAATACAAAACAAGGGGAACATACTACGCCTTAAGCGAAAGTCATATATTTTTAGAACTGGTCGCTATGTGTAAAATGTAATTCTCTTTGCATGTCAAAAGATCGTTTCTGCAAATGTTTATTTCGATTAATATGAAATAGATGGAGAATAAGAGTTTGTAAAAATAGTTTGTACAAGAGTAGAGAAAGTCATGTGAGTGTAATGCATCAAATCTTTCATTTTACTATTGCTTTAGACTTAAGGTGGAAGTTTGGGTTGTGGTATTAAATAGCCAAACCGGTATTTACCTTGGCGACTGAGGAAACCAAGAAAAAATTTCAGATTTGTCGTCCCAGGTGATTTGAACACGGAACCTTCCGAATGCGAGCCACATACGTTACCGCCTGAGCCATCCCGCTGATTGAAGGTTTATTCTTCTGTCTACATCTTGTTAATATAGACAAACTTCCGTTACGTATTTACATACTTGGTTATAGGTATAAGAATAATACAGTACGTAAAGGGACCATCAAATTTTTAGTTTCTCTACTGAGTATAGTAAGCTGAGGAAGTATTGCATTCCACCCAAAAATTCGATACAGAGATTTCACCGAAAATACACGTTTTGAGGTTCCCTGAATCCAAATAAAGCATTTTTGGAAACGTGTCCGTGTGTGTCTGTCTGTGAACAGCATATCTCAAAACCCAAAAGTGGGATAAATACCAAGCTTGGTATTTAGGTTCATTATCTTCCAAAGATGCGACACGAAGATTTTAACGAAATCACCCCACCCTTACATGGAACACTTTTCGAATTCTTTATTTTCTAAAAACATTGCTTTAACGATTTTGATTAAAATACCATGTATCAAAGATATTTACATGAGAAATAAAATGTATATCCTGAATTTTCGGGAATAGCCTATGAAGTCCTCTTCATTCGGAAGGAATTTTGTATAATTTTGTATAACTGGTAAATGTTAAGCGATAGGTGAAAATATACTACCCAAAAAACGTAAATGTCTTTAAAACACACATTTTATTTAAAATAATTTTTTTGTGGCATAAGCCATTTCTGAGATGTCCGTTATTAAAGGTTCAAATTATTCATTTCTTGGTCATTCTCTTAAAGTCCTCTCAACATTCAATTATTTCTCACGATCGCATGGAAACAGTATGGAATTTTAAGGCAGCATACAACTCTTACAAACGTAAAAACAAACACGCATATACGCAAACATACACAAACAGACAAAACGCGCGCGCGCGCGCACACACACACACACACACACACACACACACACACACACACACACACACATAGGTGTGAATAAACGCAAGCAAGTCTTATAAACGCAAAATCAAACACACACAAACAAAACACATTCACACATAAAATGTGAAAACAGTTCTTAAACATTTGACTATCGCTGTTCCCTTTGTATCTATAAAGAAATGTTTAATGCAGCTATTTCTGCAAAGGTTTATTTGGAGTAAAATGAAGTAGTAGAAAAATAAACTTTAGTAACAATAATTTATATACCCACTAATTATTAGAGAAAGTCATGTCAATGTATCACATTGGATTTTTAAAAAGTGTGTTGCTATGTGTAGACTTTAAAACGCCAAGCTCTTTGCATGACCACGAGAAAAAACGAACAGAGACTTGTCAGTATATAAAAGTAAAAGTATTTAAAAATTCAAACTAATAGCAAAAAAGTACTCAGAAATGGCTAACGCCACAAACAATTCCCACCAATTGCGCAATTTAACGAATGCTACTTTTTATGTAGTAAGATTTGGTCAAGTATAATTCAGAAACGAAATGTGGGATAAATACCAAACTCGATATTTAAGTTTGATACTTCCTAAGATGTGATTTCAAGAGCCTCACCCCAAAACCACACTTTATGTGAAAAAAATATCTTATTATTTATTTTCACAATAAAAAATGAGCTTAATATCAGTTGCATATATTTAAGCGATTTATATGACAATTAAAATATACTGAATTTTCTGCGAAGAGCCTGTCGAGTCCTCTTCATTCGAAATAAACCTCGTCTAATCCTTTGTAAGCTGTAACTGTAGTAGGCAGATAAAAGCTTACTAAACATAAATATAGATCTCATTAAAAACGTTTAATACTCAAGAACCTTTTTGTAACCTTTACCATTTCCGAGATATTCTTTGCTATTGGCATGAATTTTCAAATACAAATGTTATGTTCTTCAGGTGCTAAGTTGCTTCTCTCTCCCCTTCTCTCTCCAATGCTCTCTGTCCTAGTCAGGCAAAGGGGACTCATCTTCAAGAGTATCGCTTAGGCCTCCTGTATCCTCCCTTGAACCTAGAACAAGATTTATAATGAAACTATTTCTAGGAAACGCTTATCTCCATTAATACGAATTAGATAGAAGAATAAGCTTTTGCAACAATAGTTTGTGGAAAAGAGGGTGCATAATGTCGTGTGAAGATACTCAGATCTTTGTACTTCTCTACCACGTATCTATTAGGTAGAGAAGTTACCTATTGTATTCCACCCAAAAAAATCTGATGTGCTACACTCACATGACTTTCTCTACTCTTGTACAAACTATTTTTACAAACACTTATTCTCCATCTACTTCATGTTAATCGAGATAAACATTTGCAGACTCTATCTTATTGCTAATTTTCTTGTAGATGTAAGGGGAATATATATTTACAAGGGAAATATAGAAATACAGTAGCCTTTAAGCACATACATATCTCTAAATAGCTGGTTGCTAGTTGCAGCACCATTACTTTGCCACAGATTAATACTCTTTGCATATCAAAGACAAAAAAATGAATAACGAATTCCCCTTTAAGTAAATAAGTATTGAAAAATTTAAGAGAATAACAAGCAATATCTCGAAAATGCTTCACTCAACAAACAAATGTATATGACATAATTTGTGTATTTTAACCGATGTACATTTTTTGTGTAGTAAAATTTTCTCTATCTCATATGGTTTACCGGTTATGCAAAAGTCGTTCACAATGAAGAACACTTTTGGAGACATTCCCAGAAAATTCGAGATATACATTAAATTTGTCATGAAAATATCTTAAACTTATGATATTTTAATCAAAATCGTTAGGGCCATTTTTGAGAAAATTAAACCTTTCGAAAAATGTCGCATGTAAAGGGTAATCTGGGTTGGGGGATTTTCTTGAAAACCTTCCTGTCGCATCTCTGGAAGATACTGAACCTAAATACCAAGTTAGATGTTTATCCGACTGTTCGTTTCTGAGTTATGCTGTTCACAGACACACACACACGGACATGTTTCAAAAAATGTTTTTTTTTGGATTCAGGGGGTCTCAAAACATATTTTTACGGTGAAATCTCGGTATCGAACTTTTGGTTGGAACACAATATTTCCCCTATTTACTATACGTAGTAGAGAAAGTAATAGATATCAATATTTCAACGAAAATGTGTGTTTTGAAGCCCCCTGAATAGAAAGAGCACTTTTAGAATAACGTCTGTTGTGTATGTGCGCGCGCGCGTATGTGTCTGAGAAAAGCATAACTCAAAAACGAAAAGAGGGACAAATACCAAACTTCGTTGTTTAGGTTCAATATCTTCCAAAGATGCGAAACGAAGATTTTAAACAAAATCACCCCACCCCAAACTACCCTTTACAGGGACCGTTTTTTGAAGGTTTTATTTTCTGAAAAAGATGGCTCTAAAGATTTTGACTAAAATAAAATATAGTAATTATAATATATATTAATTGCTAATCCTAATACATAATGGAGTCTATGGGAACTGGCCCTGGCCACTTGCTCCATAGACATGCAGATATTACAGTTGAATTTATACTTTTCTTTTCACTATATACTATTTTCAATATACTCCTAGTTACAGTAATGAGATTGACAAATTAGTATTTGTCAACAGACCATTTCAATTTCAACCTAGCCTTCCAAAGAAATTCTTCTTATTGCCTTATCTGTGATTCATCTGTGATCATTTTCCTAATCACCATTGCTTCATTACATCTAAGCCATTTTTCTTTGATTAATTTTTTTCCTCCACTCATTCGTTCCTCTACATCCCATCAAAATATGCAATCCACCTTCCTTATTCATTAGAATATATTAAACATATTTACTGAAAAATGAAATGCATATCTTGAATTTTCTAGAAATAGACTCTGAAGTCATCTTCATTCGCAAGGACTTTTGTATAATCTTGTATAATTGGTAAACGTTAAGCGATAGACGTAACGCAGTACATAAAAAATACATATCTCTTTAAAACACACAGTTTATTTCAAATAACGTTTCTTTTGGCATCAGACATTTCCAAGATATCCGGTATTAATGGTTCGAATTATTCAGTACTTTGTCTTTCTTTAGTCTTGTTGATATTCAGTTGTTTGTTGTGAATGCATGGAAACAGTGTGGAATATCAAAGGCAGCATATAGCGTCTGGTTCTTAATCATTTGACATCGCTGCTCTCTCTGTATCTATAACGAAATGTGTAACGCAACCATCTATGCAAAGCTTTATCTGGATTAAAATGAAATAGAGAGAGAAATAAGCTTTCCTAAGATAATTTTATACCCATTAAATTTTACAAGCCAGAGAAAGCCATGTGAATGAACCCAGGTTTAGTTACCATTTTTCATTAGTTATTGTGCAATCAGAGTTTTATGTACTAGAGCGGATCGAAAAGTAACACACAATAATTATTTTCTGCCTTGGTATTGCAGCTGGAATATTGCAATTTCACACAGATACAGTTTTAAGTTTTCACTACAGAGGGTATTATTTCTTTCATATGTATCTCTAGCCAGAGAAGCGTGAACTACGCAACAAAGATGGCGCGCATGTTACCGTCATCCACGTGTGAAGAGCAAAGAGGTGTGGTTCGATATTTGTGGGCCAAAGGTCATAAACCGAGTGATATTAACAGGGACATGCGTGGCGGTATGGGGATGATTTTAGCAATGTCTCCAGGTGGTGTGCATTCTTCCTAGAGGGTTGTGTGAAACTTAGTGATTCGCCACGCTCCGGGAGCTCGGTAAAGGCTGCAATCCCTCAAAATGTCAGAGGCATTGAGGCGGCTACTTTGAACGACCGGCGTGTGCAACTGCGAACCTTATAGCAACTGTTCAACATTTCCTATGGTTCGTGTACGATATTGCTCGTGACACTTTGAAATTTCGTAAAGTTAGTGGTCGGTGTGTCCCTAAGAACCTGACAGACAACCACAAGGGCCAGCGAATGATGAGCTTGGATCACCTAACGCGGTACACCGCAGACGGCCATGGCTTTCTGAAAGGAATCGTCACTGGTGATGAGTCGTGGGCATATCATACACGCCCGAAACCAGCAGGCAAGTATGGGGTTGAAACATGCTGGTTCCCCAGTGAATAAAAATTCAAAGCGACTCAATCTGCTAGGAAAGTGCTTGTGACGGTGTTCTGGGATATGCATGGTGTTGCATTGGTGGACTTTGCTGAACACGGAACCACTGTGAGTGTGCAGCCTAAATGAAAACTTTGGTGAAGTTGCGTCGTGCCCCTCGTGACAAACGCCACAACATGAATGCTGACGATGTCAAAATTCTACATGACAATCCTCGCCCCCATGCTGCTGCTGTTCATCAGAAAATCACCAAATTTGGTTGGGAAGTACTCCAGGATCCACCATACAGTCCGAAACTTGCACATTCGAACTTTTATCTGTTTGGTCCCGTGAAGAAATTCCTGGCTGGCCAACGCTTTGCGACAGATACGAAAGTGAAATCAGCAGTCCGCAGATGGCTATACTCTAAGCCTAAGGAAATGGACTTCTACCAATAGGGCATATTGAAACTGGTATCACAATGGGATAAATGTGTTGAGAAACCTGGTGACTGTGTCGAAAAGTAAGTAAAAAATGTAAGTTTATTTGTGATTTTTGTTGTTGTTTCAACTATTAAACTTCTTTGTAAAAAAACTATTGTGCGTTACTTTTCGATCCGCCCTCGTATTGGCCTTGTTTAATGGCATGCTAAACTGCAACTGTTAACCGGTTGTCTTTAGACAGTGAGCCATGTATCAAACTACAAAATGTTATTTTACCACATCATGATCAAATTGAAACCTTTACGGCAAAGCGTTTATTTGCATTCCATCACTTATTTCTAAATGGCTTATAGTTTTTACACTTGTGATGAGGCTTAAATCAGTAAGAACCCTTGTTCAAGCTTGTTCAATATGAGGACAAAACATTTGTTAGTCTCTGATTCCATATTCCCCTCAGCTTGTCTTAGCGGATGCAATATTTTATCTGGTCACTGAACTTTACAAGCATTCTCGTACTTTTTATGTGCAATTCCAGGACATAGCAATAAATTTCTGTGCGCATACACATTTCCTCAGCTGCGCGTAAATCACCGCACATATAAATCTTAGCTCTTGTTAAAATTATAAAAGGGTTAGAGGCAGCACTGTTACATTTCGTGACATTTCGTTAGTATTCATAACACAAATACTAAAACGAGTGGGAAAAGTATGTAAGGTATTTCATATTATTTATTCCAGTTAAATGTTATAAATAGGTAGTTAAAACGTAAATACAGGCTCTTAATTAACTAGTTCCAAATATTATATCAGTTTCGGCTGCATTAAGATTTTACGTTCTCTGTTACCTATAGGGGACGCAGCCCATCCCAGCTTACTAAAAAGCAAAGATGACTGATGTCCAGGTCAGGGCGGCCAACGTTCTAACCGAGTCACTAGATAAGTATTTAACCAGAGAAGTCACCAGCCAACATATTTACAAATCGCATTATTTCTGTATTTCTTAGTTCCGGTCTTGTATTTAAAATATAAAATAATGTATAAAATATAAAAAATGAAAAATGTATTTATAAGGTGAAAAATAGAAAATTAATTACAGTATAAAGATGAAATAATAAAAATAAATAAATTGAAACTAATTGAATATATTAAAATTGTTAACTGATAAGTACTACTTTTTAAATAGTTAAAATGAAATTAAAAATTCTGAATTGAAAATACAATAACTGTAAAGTTTAATTCTATGTTATATATATAAAGGTACTGAAATGAGTAATAATGAATGGGAGTTATATTGTGTTGATTGAAGAGGTATGTTGCTAATTGTGAATGTATTTTAAATTTATTTATGTAATTTGTATGTTTTTGTTTATGGAATTAGGTACCAGGGTTAAGTATTACAGATTTTTATCTACTTATTTATTTTATCTTCCGCCAGTATTATGAGCCGTTGTCATATCGTATATACTGCTCTGTAATAATCTTTTTTGTCGACCACACTATCGTACCTGATAACGTGTGACCTAACTAAGCTGTTATGGTATCCATAATGCTTCATTACTTATTATGATCTTACTCGGCGACACGCGCAGCTACCCCATCGCCCATACCTTAACACCTTCAAAACAACAGTACATTGGAATCCATTCCCCAGATAAACAATGTGTATTTAAAATAAAATAAATTATCGTCATTGTAATTTTAATATTCTAACAAACTGAGTTCACTTCCTTTGCTTCAATATGTGTTGCTTTTACATTACCTGCAAAAAATTAACAAATCCGGCGTGGGCTTAACAATAGTGCCACTTGCTGTACTACTCGCAAACACGCTCAAATTCCTACTGCCATCGGTTCAGCATTTATTTACACACAATTAACGAGATAAGATCCTTTTGTAAGCACTAAAAGTTTTGAAATTATAGTGTGGCTGACCAAAAGCATCGTATGCAACTTGACTTAAATGGTAATTCAGACACTCGTACAGAAATTATGAAACTTGCTAGAGCTATCTTAATTGTTACCATTATAGTCTTGTTGCGTCATAAGCTATTCTTCGGTGCAACGGTTTAGTTACCACCTTGCTTCTCCACCGTAATTGCTCATTATCTACAGCCTATAACATGGATGCAGCTTAAGAATTAAATTAATCACTTGAAGCAGTACGTTTTGAGTAGCTAAATGAAATTATAATCATAGGGAAAATAAATATCAACAACAGTAGGGATAGTATTAAATAAAACTGGAAAGCGAGTGTTATTGTGAATTTGTAGAAGGGTTGAGTTAGACAGTGCCATCAGCGGTCGGAAACGGTTGGTTTTTCCCTCCATTGTTAAGTGTCCCGTTAGGTTGCTGGAACGCAGATGTGTAGAAAAGGGTCAATGTTCGCCAAAAGCCAGATAGCTTTAGGCATCCAATGAAAGAAGCTAGAAATCAGGTGATAGTGGAATGGGGAGATAGAAAATATGAAATAGAGAAACAGGAGAGTTTAGAACACACACTTGGCTGTGGTGGTTCCTTGGAGGTGGTTCTTAGGAAATGTGTCGGCGGATAGGTGCGATGACGTGAAACGTAGCAATAAGGAAATGCGCGCGCGCGCGCGCGCGTGTGTGTGTGTCGAAGTAATAGCAGGAATCAGATTTTAAAACGGTGACAGGAAATAAACGAGCAGCAAAACAAAACAGTCGTATTCACCACTAACCCGAGGTCCAAGATCCATGCAAAATCTCTGAGCTAGTACCGAACCCGGGACCATTCCTACAAATTCTGTGCCGCCAAATAGCCAGTACCACTGCAAAGAAGGAAATACCACCGCAAGTTGGCGCCTAAAAGAAGTACCACCGCACACTGAACCTGCTATGGACTTAATTTATATAAGATGTATATGTTATTAAACGTTGTAAGTTACTGTACTGTAATAGTATGAAGAACAACTTATAAGTTGTTGATCCATATGTATTTACTTAAACCAAACAATTAAATTTCTTGGTTCTGTTCTACGCAGATGTTCTTCCTGTAAAAATAAAACCCCACACAAAAAGACTACACCAAAAATGTTGAATTTACAACAATTCAAATTTCTAGTTAGCTGCAAAGGTAAGACCTAATAATTAATAATAACCTAATAAATATAGGTTTTGCTAATGTAATATAAAGAGTAATATAATTAATTTACTATTGTTACCAGTACGTCAGTTGGTGACTAAATGGCCGGCGTGTAAATTTTGAACGCCTGGGAATATAAAAACGTAGCAGAAACAACATAACTAACCTTTCCAATACATACAACAGGTAAATATTTACGGAAGAATTTCCGGTAACAAATGGAACCTAGCGAACACATCCTAATTCAAAAACTCAAAAACGAAAACTTGGTATCTGGGTTTAGTACGCGGCCCAAAGATTTACTAGAAACCCCCCACCCTAAACTACTGTTTAAATGGATCATTTTCAAACATTTTTTATTTTCTCAGAAATGGCTTTAACGATTTTGCTTAAAATACCATAATTTAAATATATTTACATGACCAATAAAATCTATATTTTCAATTTTCTGGGAATACCCTGTGAACCAATTCATTGAAAGGGAATTTTGTATAATATTGTGTAACTGGTAAACGTTAAGCGATAGACGAAAACGTACTGCACAAAAAATGTAGATCTCCTTAAAGCACACAATTTATTACCAATAACATTCTTTGTGGCATAAGCCATTTCCGAGATATCCGTTATTAATGGTTCGAGTTCTTCAATATTTTGTCATTCTTTTAAACGTCCTGTGGATTTTCAATTGATTTATAGCGCCCAGTTCTAAAGCATTTGAATCTGTTATTCTCTTTGTAACTATAGGAAATAGGAAATTAAACTTTCGTCAGAATAATTTGTATACCTAGTAATAAGCAATAGAAGGTAGGGAGAGTCATGTAAATGTACAACATCAGATTTTTAAATTTTTTTATCTCCCTCTGCATAAAACTAAAAATATAAAATTGTCTTTCTAGGGAACACAGTCATATAAGCGCTTCATTCAAAGCTTGAGTTCGTCCGCAAAGAAAGTGAAATGATGAACCTGGCGATATCGTTTCAACGGTACTTGAGAGCTTAAATTCTGTGACATGTTCTCATAAAATAAGACATAATAGAAGAGGTATAACAAAACATGCGGAAAGCAGCAGAAAAGCAGGCACAAAGAAAGGGAAAGCATATTACAGGAGGGAAGCGGTAGACAGGCGTCGAGCTGTGTAGACTCCATGCGATATGGCGACAGCTGTTGCGGACAAGGGCGACTCGTCAATTCTCGAAAAGTGGCAGTGTTCCAGCCTGACGAAACTTGCTTGATTCAGCGGAACACGGTTTTAAATCGGCTATGAAATGTTCTCCTCTGTGACGGAACAACTGCAAAACTTTGCAGCCTTTCTTCATATGGGCGTAGCTTTACAAAGCCAGGGTTTACTTTCTTTACTACGTATATACTAGATAGAGAAGGTATTGCATTGCTTCAAAACGTTAGATACGAAATTTCACCGGAAATGCATGTTATGAGGCCCCCTGAATCAAAGAAAACAATTTTTAGAAAAAGGTCCGTGTGTGTGTGTCTGTGTACAGCATAACTCAAAAGTCAAATAAATACTAAACCTGGTATTTAGGTTCAGTACTAAAGATTTTCAAGAAAATCTCCCCTTTATACCACCCTTTACAAGGAAGATCCTTCGACATTTCTGTAGCGATTTTGGTTAAAATTATATATAGGGGGAAGGTCCCTATATTGAACCACTTACGCCTAATTAGCAAATAATAATTATAATTTCGAATCAAAATTTTCAGAAGCACAAGCGTTAAAGTGACAAATCCTTGCGCTATAAATATCCTCAACACAATTTAAAATTAATAGAATTACCAATTAAATAACATATAAAAAGTGAGATGGTGTAAATCGGTTTAAATTAGGAACGCGATCCTTAAATTGAACCACCCGTGTCTTAAAATGAACCACATACTTTTTAATTTAAAAGTATTTTTATTAATACAAAATACACATATTTTATTTTACATTCAAAACAAATATGCTATCAGCAAGAAGAGTAGAGTCCAAAATTGAGATAAGAATAGCAATTTCCTTGAACGTTTTGAATTTTTATATAGTGACAATCACTTGGTTTTTGGAATAGGTATTATTTGCAAATATAGAGTTATTACTAATTTTTACTCTCATACAAAAGAGTCCAATTATACGCAGTCTTCATAATAAAACACTTTCTTCTTAACACTAACTTTTGTACACTTTTGGCGATGCCATATCCTACAACTCACACACTGGATCATGTTCATAATTTCAGAAAAATTCACATTCACATATTCATGCCAGCCACTATTTTTAACATGATTTTTTAACTTAACATATTATATCGATATTAATTCACAAAATATACTATTCGCAGTTGAGCAATCTTAGAGCTTCAATAGGTTTCCTAAATTGGACCAGTTCAATATAGGGTTCAAACAGTGGTTCAATTTACGATTCACGCTATTTTGGAAGCTTTAGCATCTATGTGACCAGGAGAGACGCTGATTGAAAAAACGTATGCATGAATATTGTTGCTAAATAAACACTTCATAACATGTAATATATATATATATATATATATATATATTATATATATAGATCATCTCAAACTCATGTGATTGGTCGTATAAGCTTAGCTAGACGAGTGAAAAATTACTTCTGAAGCACCAAAAACACATAACACTGCATACAACTGAAACACATAACACTTCATACAACTGAAACCACAGCTCAGAATGCAAAGTCAACAACTCCAAGCATTCATAGCTGTTCACGCCACGCTTCTGCTAGGATTATGGTGACACCTGTCGAACAGTTTAGAAAATATCGGGGGGTTCAATTTAAGAGGCGGTTCAAATTAGGGAACTTTCCCCTATATATATCATAGGGGAAAGTTCCCCTATATATACATGTATATATTAGAGATACATTAGAAATAAAATGTATAGTTTGAATTTTCTTGGAATAGCCTCTTTGTCATATTCAATACTTTACAAGACTTTTCAAGAGTTGTCCCAACTTCACAACCTTTCTTGGCAAATTGCTTCCAATACTTTTAAAGTCTTGAAAGAAAATAAGGACATGCTCTAAACGGTCAAAGATTTCACAATGATTTTATGGCTTTGGCCAATGAAATGCGAGTACGTCACGAAATCTGCAACATGGCTGAAAGCGAAAGGTAAACAAAAATGGCTACCTGGCCAAGGTATGTCGTATAGATTATACATTAATGCAATGTTATATACTGTGGTTAACCTGTCGGTTGGTGTTATTTTCATTGTATTCCATACTCGTAATGTGATTTCATTGGATATAATACATGAAAGTGCTACATAATATTAGTAAAGAACAATATTTCATTGCGAATTGTTATACTGTGACGCAAACACTAAATTGCTTTGCGTGTGATAAACTATCAATGTGTTCTGAAGGGTTTCAGTTTGGCGAAGAGAGAACCTGTAAATATACATTTTTGACATTGCCAAGTATTGTCAAGTCTTGCCAAGCCTTTTCCAATCTTGTCACATATTGAAAAACAACTTTTCTTGTAAACTCTTGAATTGAAAAAATGGTTTGAAGTCCACTTAATTTGGAAGAAATTTTGTATAATCTTGTATAACTGGTAAACGTTAAGCGATAGACGTAAACGTACTGCATAAAAAATGTAGTTCTCTTTAAAACACGCAATTTATTTCAAAAAGTTTCTTTGTGGCATAAGCCATTTCTGAGATATCCATTTTTAAAGGTTCGAACTTTTCATTACTTGGTCATTTTCTTAGACCTTTCAACATTAAATTGTTTCTCGCGATTGCATGGAAGCAGTATGGAATTTTAAGGTCAGTACATAGCGTCCAGTTCTTAAACATTCGACTATCGCGGTTCTCTTGTATCTATAACGAAATGTGTAATGTAGCTATTTCCGGAAAGTTTTATCTCGATTAAAATGAAGAAGATAGGAAGATAGGAGGAACTTTCGTATGAATAATTTGTATATCCACTAATAAGTGCTAGAGAAACTCATGTGAATGTAAACCATTAGATTATGTAAAACATATATTTTGTTAGTTTTTGAAACTGAGCGAGATAGCTTTCCAGTATCGTGTGAGGCTTACATTCTGAAGATCCCAAGTTCAATTCTCATCAACCGCCCACCAATTGGGTTTCTTATACTTTTCCTGGTCTGTGGGTGACAGCTGGGTGTTTTCTCTTCTATCGTGATTTCCTATCCCTCTTTTCCCTTTTATTCCGTTTCCTTCTCATGTTTCAAGATTGCCTTCAGGTTTCTTAGTGCAAAGCACTGCAGGACCGATGGTGTGGATTCTTGTTCTACGGAAAGAATATTCCCCATAGACGCCAGACGGCTGTTTGTTGTAAGGGTCGCTCCTTATCCAGTCTACACAGCTCTGGGAATAGGTCGAGTCTTCGAGCTGGAATTGTTAGGGACCTTTGCACGCTCCTTTGATGTGCTGCCTGTAGCTCCTGTGGTGTTTCGTTTCATCCTTTACTCCTGAGGGTAGTAGCCACAATAACTCTGTGAAGGTCACGGTACGCGAGGCGTCTCTCTCCGTTGTGCATTCTATACCTTCCCTTCCTGTACATCAGTACAAGATACGTAACCCAGATCGATAATCCCTGCACTAACGGTGGTAGCATGTTTGATTACGTCTTTCTTATGATGTCACGACGGTTGGAAATCATCATCATGCTCCGAGATACGATTGGCAGCTTGGTGGAATACGACAGATGCGCCAATAGTCAACGGCGGGCCTGGTGGAGAAGCAGAGACATCAGTGCACATTTACGACCTTCAAGGCAATCAGCTGTTCGCGGGCACACAGCGTAAGCATTATTCACGGCAATTTTCGGTCATTTTTACTTTCTCTACTGCGTAAGTAAGTAGGGGAAGTATTGTATTCCACCCACAAATTCGATATCGAGATTTCACCGGAAACATATGTTTTGAGGCCCCCTGAATCCAAAAAAGCATTTTTGGAAACATGTCTTTGTGTTTGTCCGTATGTCTGTGTGTCTGTGAACAGCATAACTCAGAAACGAACACTCGGATAAACACCAAACTTGGTATTTAGGTTCAGTATCTTCCAGAGATGCGACACGAAGGTTTTCAAGAAATTCCCCCTACCCTAGATTACTCTTTACGTGGAACATTTTTCGAAGATTTTAATTTTCTCAAAAATGGCTCTAACGATTTTGATTAAAATATCATATGTTTAAGATATTTTGACGACAAATAAAATTTATATCTCGAATTTTCTGGGAATGTCTCCAGAAGTATTTTTCATTTTGAACGACTTTTGCATAACTGGTAAACCATAAGAGATAGACAAAATTTTACTGCACAAAAAATGTAGATCGCGTTAAAATACACAATTTATGCCATATAGATTTTTTTTTGTTGGGTGAACCATTTTCGAGATATTGCTTGTTATTCCCTTAAATTTTCCAATACTTGACGAGAGCTTAGGAAAGGAAAAGAAGTCTACCGTTAGACATGTAGGGGCAACAGCATTACGACACGAACACAGACTGCAACGAAGATGACGGACTGAGATACGTGAATCAATGAGATGTATTTGTATATTTTAGATTTGTACTGTATATCCTTGAAAGAGAGCTGTAATACCTAGCTTGGTTACCGTTTCACGTGGGACGTGGAAGTAACGCTTATGGAATGAAAGTTTGTTGAGGGACGCTCGGAGGAATATTGTCTAGTCTCACAAACATTCAGCTCACAATTCCAAGACAAAGGTAGTGTGTACACGTAAACGTAATGGAAGGGAGTGTTTTAAGAGAAACAGAGCTACTGCTCGCAGGATTCTTACGTATATTATGTCACATTTTTCTTGTATCAAGAATATTTATGTGTATATCTCTGCTTTTATTACCATCACCATATGACTGAAAATTATTTATCATGTCAATCTTTGGATGGAATATTTAATTTTTTAAGGGATAATTATGAATATGTTTTGCATGGGTCAAATTTCTGAAACATTTAATAGTGATGGAATATTGAAAATTTAATCTCAAAATCATGTTTATTCATTCACAATTTTGCAAATTATTACAAAGCAAAGAACATTGAAGTATGTTATAAGTACCACTTATACCATAAATCTTATATTCATGTTAGGTGTTTATCGCATTGGTATTTTAACGCCAATCAGTTCCTTCCACTTCTTGGGATTAATTGAAGTTTAAACCAAACAAATATATGGAGAGTAGAGGAAAGGAAAACTAGGGTACGCAGCGTGGATGAACCTGTCCACGATGTGTATGGTAGCCAAAAAGGGAAAGAAGCTACAACTTTGTTATTCGCAGAATTTTCAATGAAGATTTAGCATTGTATTTATTAAAATTATAATTGTATAAGAATTCGTAAAAGCTAATTAATACTAATTTTATGAGAACAAGTCTTTTGCAGTTCTAAAAGTTAATATGGCATTATTCACTGTTACTGTTGATAATAAAACGTTGTACACAATTTGCTTGTTAACGAGTTGCTTAGAAAGCCTTACTGCATTATACATTAGTCATCTTCGATCCTACATCCTCTGGGTTTACATGATATAATTTAAAAATGCTAGTAATAAAATAACAAAATTATGGTAGTACATCTAGCAATTGAGCCTATATCTAGCTTTTAAAATATACAACGAATTTCTACCTGGGATGTTTGTTTTGGGAATAAAAAATGCTTATTTTCAGAGGCAACATCCAACAAAATAAACTTGAGAGAAAGAGAGAGAGAGAGAGAGAGATGATGTGAAACACCCACATAACTTTCTCTACCTGTTACAAGTTAAATAACCATACTAGTTGCTTCCGCGATACGTGATTCGCATTCAATTCCCAATTGACCGCCCGCTTTGACCTTGGATATTTTGTAGTTTTCCCTGGTTGATAGGTGAATGCTAGAGTGATTTCTTTTCTGTGACGACCTCCTTTCCCTCATTCCCTTTCATTCCGTTTCCTTCTCATACAGCATGAAACGTACGTTTAACATTTAAACTAGGGATGGGACCTCGATACCATTGATACTCGATACTCTAGATACTCGGTAGTAGCGAAATATGTCTAATACTTTGAAAGAAACCTTCAATACCTTTTTGATTCTTTTAAATGTTTAAGTTATGCATTATTGAAATTTTGTGCATTTAATCTTATGCTATATCAGACATGACAATTTTCACGTTATTGCCTCGTACGTGGTAATAGTGAGTTGCTGGAGTATAGTTATTTATAGATCTTGATTGCGTTTCTTGTAGGAGAATGAGTACAACATAGACTCTTGTCTCTAAATAAAAATATGCAAAATAATGAGGCAAGAAGTTGAGGTACTCATGTAAAATGCAGCGTTAACTGAGTTGTGAATGAAGGTAATTTAGCTGACCTACTAAATCACGTTTCTGCAACAGCCTGGCTTGGTGACTCACTCTCAGCCATTATATTTACCTACTCCGGTGACCAAACTCTGTGAATCCAGCAGAAATAAACCAGAACTTAAGACGTGAGATAATACAGCGAATGGAAATATTTGACCTTACCTTTCATCTGTGAGTTTGTGTTTACGCAAGTCAAACTTGGATCACGAACAAAGGTTAGAGGTATACCATACTAGTTTCCATAATATGGATAGAAAATCCTTTCAAAAAGGTAATTATACATAAAAAGGGAAGCAAATAAATTATTATTATTATTAGCCATCACTAACAATATGGGATATTAACCTATGGCATTATCAAAGTAAACAAATTGCCGCCAATTGGAGAATATCAAATAGGGACAATTTCGGAATTAGCGTACAATATGAAATATTGGTTATATGCGCTTGTACACAGAAAACTACTAATAAGAACATAATTCAGTGAACAAGCTAAACTTGAGATAGAGGTATCGTTGCTGTCCCGCGTATGGGAGCCAATCTTGCAGGAGTTGCTTTAGCCCCACTGTTGGAGAGCCAAACTTGAAGTCGTTTAACTGTTGTGGTTGCACCACGTATTGCGGGAGATATGTTTCTTGGAGTGTTCACAGCACTTGCGATATAAATTTTCCGGTGGCCTTCGCCCCACGTTCACTTTTCCGGTGGCCTCAACTTTGTATTTTAATGTTTATTTTAAATATTACATATGTATGCATCGGCTGCGTCAGCAGTATTTTTAGAGCACGTATCTCTTAGCAGGACTAGTACGGCTAAAGAATAAGGCTTACACAAATTATAATTGTATTGTACTTTTTTATTATTGATCCTTCACACGATTTAATAACACTTCACTGATATATTATACTATAGAGCTGTGCGATTAGTTTATTTACACTTTTTTAACAGGTAAACTTTATATTATTGTCGCCGCAACAAATTTTCATGTCTCACACTGAATCTGTATCGTACCGCCCGGGTACGCAATCTTGTAGCTTCTGCCGCCTGAATTTGCACATTCCCTTTATTTCAAGTCTCTGATTAGCTAAGCCTACTCCAATAGAAAGCTTTCTTCTAGTTTTTATTGACTATTTATAAACTGTTTTAAATATTACATTATTGTTCCAAGAATTATTAGCAGCCTTTATTAAACTTTCTAATTTATTGTTGTCTCAAGGTTACGTCATTGTTAGCATCTTTCTGCTTCTACTTTGTAATTCTGTTTGCTACGGAAGGTATCTTGTTTCTATTCTCACAACTCCTACATTGTTAAAACTAGTAAGAAATTCACATAACATTATTATACATGTATATAATATAAACATAATACAATGACTGTTAAATATACTTTTATATATTATAGTATACATATCCTGCTTTAAGGCTTTATTATATTTTATATTATATAATTAGACTGATATCATTTAAGTGATAAAAATACTGCCTCAAAGTGAGTATCGAGTATCGGTAAATAGTGCAACATGTAGAGGAAGGTTAAAGTTCACTGCTACTAAACGCTACTAAATTAAGAAAACGGTAGTGAAGCATGAAAATATAAGGTTTGAGTTATAATGTCACCCCTCAGCCATACTTTGGGCAAAGTAAAGTAGTCTACGAATCCAGTGGCTAGAATTATACTTGAAAAATGGTGGTGGTCACGCTGTTACGGGGTGGGACTAGATTTTGCCAGTACTAACATAAACAGCACCGTTCAGATTTTATGCGAAAGGTCGATATCGAATTTTTGAGCGGAATGGGATACCTCCATAGCTACTTAAGTGGGTGGGAAAGTAAAAAGAAAAAAAACTGTTACACGATCTAAATTTATTGTATGAAGTTACCGTCGAAGTACATTTTAAATCCTTCCTCGTTGTGTAGGTTTATAAAGTATCTTACTTTCATGCATGCTGACTGACACCAATAGTTGTTAAATTCAGCGAAAGTGAAATTAAATTAAATGCACTACTTTCGTTAACTAAAACAAAAGACTGAGTTCTCCGGAAGAGAAGAGAAAATGAGAATTTATCTTTCTCAAGAGTATTCCAATGTTATGTAACCCAGACTGAGTCATGTATTCTATTTTGATAAAACAAACGACAGCGCACTCTAGAATATTACATGCATCCTTATGAATGAATTACTTCCCAGTGATACTGCTTACCACTTTCTCCAGCGCGTAGCTGGAGAAAGTATTGCAGTCCACCCAACGATTTGATATCGAGATTTTACAGGAAACATGTTTTGAGGCATTTTGAATCCAAAAATAAACCTTTTTAGAACAATTGCACTGTGTGTTTGTACCTCTGAACAGCATAACTCAAAAACTAAAATTCGGAAAAATACCAAACTAGGTATGTAAATTTAATATCTTCCAAAATACGATACGAGGTTCTTAAAGAAAATTCTCAGCCCAACTACTCTTTACATGGAACATTTTTTGCAATTTTTTATTTTTTCAAAAATGGCTGTAACAATTTTGATTAAAATACCATGTTTTAAAGCTATTTACATGAAAAATAAAATGTATAGCTTGAATTTTCTGGTTTGAGGTCCTCTTCATTAGGAAGGAATTTTGTATAACCTTGTATAACTCGTAAACCCTAAGCGATAGACAAAAACGCACTACACAAAAAAGCAGATCTCTTTAAAACGCACAATTTACTTCGAATTACATTTTTGTGGCATAAACTATTTCCGAGATAACCGTTATTAATATTTCGAATTGTTCATTATTTTAAAGTCCTGTCAACATTCAATTGTTTCTTGTGATTGCATGGAAACAGTATGGAATTTTAAGGCCGGCACATAGCGTCCAGTTCTTAAACATTTGACTATCGCTGTTCTCTTTGTATCTATAACGAAATGTGTAATGTAGCTATTTCTGCAAAGGTTTACTTCAATTAACATTAAGTAGATAGGAAGGGTTAGGATTACGCACACAGGGATCTTTTGTGCGGGAGGAACCGATGAAATGAAGGAACAGAAGGTGGCGTATGGGCTACAGGACCGGCCGACGCAGGCGACAGAGACACTCAGAGTTCCATAACAGTTACAAGCTTGACCACGAGCCAGAGAGCGCTCAAGACAAGCCACCGGAGGGTGACTCAACCGGAGACCGGAGAAAGGTCGACCCACAGCGGAAACTTGAGCGGCCTTCATCTAACGGGGCAGAGAAGAAGTTCCAAAAGCAAACCATCTGCGCCATCTGTCCGCGGTCGTCCTACACACAGTCCCTGAGTCAACGTGTAACGTGAAAGAGGAAGGCGAAATGAGAATCCCTCCCAGCATTCGCCAAGTAATCCGGGAAAACCGCCTGAGCCATCCCGTTCGGTAAGTAGATAGGAAAATAAGCTTTTGTAAGAATAGTTTGCATGCCATTAGTAAACGATGGGAGTGGAGAAAATTATGTGAATGTAACACAGAATTCTTTTACTGTGTCTAACACCTTAGTAAAGGCGTTAGAAGGTATTGTATTCCACCCAAAAATCCGGTATTCATATTTCACCAGTGACACATGTTTTAAGTTTTTGTGAATAAAACCAAGGCATTTTTAGAAAAATATGTATGTGTATATGCGTGTGTATGTTGACGCAGCCACGCTACGTCCTCCAACAATGAAGCACTACCTTTGCCTCACGATTGCTGCGTTTCTCCTCCTAGTTGTTTTTTTTATACTTTGCCACGGCTGCACGAGCATGAGATCTTAATCACTGGGTATGCGTGGATGTGTACAGAGAAACACGAACGCTTTCTTGGTACCCTTTTATTCACCATTTAAAATAAAACTTAAGGTTTGCCGATCACTTTTAAATGCATACGATGCTACTGTGTCTTTACCAAAACCGAAGATTATTAACTACAGCTGATCGTTACACCCTCTTGCATGTTCACCGCCAATGTTCACAACTCGACGAGAATGTCGTCCCGCCCTCACCAATCGCTCAGGACAGAATGACTTTCACCACCGCGCTACAAAGAGGAAAAACTCCTAACTTCCCCTCTCTCCCCTCAAAACTTAGCGTCATGAAGCTTCTAATGATCTTCACATCCCGGCCAGTGCAACTGTACTCATTAATTCCAAGAGAAACTAGTTTTCTTTCCTTTGAAGTTTTTAAAGTTGATTATTCTTATTTTTGGTTTACAAAACCAATGTTTTAAGAAGGTATAATATAATCTCATACCTTAATAATTAGAATACTTAAGATATAATAGCTTCAGCTATTTTACCCTTTATACATGGGGCTGGTCCCTAATTAGCTAAACTGTGCCTGTCTTGTCTTTCTGTAGCTTTTACAGTCAACAATTTTCACAATTCTTCTCCTTTTTATACATACACTGAAATTAAATATTTTATTGTTTATTTTATATCACTATCCATCTCAGATTATTGTGATAATTATTGACTTCATAATTTCGGCTTCAGTGTGGAATAGTATAAGTTAAAAACTAAAAGGATGACAAATACCAAACTTGTTATTGAATCTCAGTTGAAGCTTCCACGATGAAGATTTTAATAAAATTCCTACCAGCACAAACCCACCTTTGCATGGAACATTGACAATAAAAATTTTGATTAAAATACAGTATGTTTAAGATGCATGACTAATGAAAAGTATATTTTGAATACTCTGGAATTTTTTTATGATTTTGTAAAACTATACAACTGTGAGAGTTGGACACCAAATATTGTGACGGTTATAGCTGTATTTTAAAAAAGTGTGATAAATATAGTTTTATAAACTTCGAGATATTGAAAGCAACATTTGTGTGAGTAAATTCCTGAAATTGGCGATAGAATTGTCGTGTGTCATTTCCCAGATGCTTCTTGCAGGCATTGGGTAGTATGACTTTTAGGGGAAGCATCACCTCATGTTCAACACGTGGGTGGATTAAGCAACTCATGCTGATATGCCCATGCGTCAGTACTAGCTAAGGCGCCAGTCAGCACTCTCGTCGAGTATTTAAACTTAGAGGATTTTGACGGCTCGCTTGCCTAACAGAAATCTGTGCCAATCAGTTCTTCAAATTTATTTTGGATTAATATAGGCTTGGCCAGATAGTGACGTAAACATCCCTTTGGCCACACCAGCGCTTTTGCCAGGGATGACATTGAGAGGGTTACAGGTTGCGGATAGCTGGAAGGGTGGTGCTTCCTGCTTCCAGGCGAGATTTTAAACCTTCTACATAATAACTAATCTAAACTACTAGAGAGACAGAGAGAGAGTTATATAGATTGGATTTTTACTTAGTAAGCAGAAGAAATCCGGCGTTCCATCTTCGTCGTGCCTAGGGCCTACGCGAAATTGTAAGTTAGCGCAAAATAAATCTGAAGAACTGACTAACGCACACTCCTGCTCGGCCTTTTTACTTTCTCTACTACGTACAGTATGGGAAGTATTGTATTCCACCCAAAAATTCGATACCGAGATTTCACCGGAAATACATGTTTTGAGACCCCCTGAATCCAAAAAAAGCATTTTTGGAAACATGTCCGTGTGTGTGTCTGTCTGTGAACAGCATACCTCAGAAACGAACAGTCGGATAAACACCAAACTTGGTATTTAGGTTCAATATCTTCCAGAGATGAGACACGAAGGTTTTCAAGAAAATCCTCTACCCTAGATTACCCTTTACATGGAAGATTTTTCGAAAATTTTAATTTTCTCAAAAATGGCTGTAACGATTTTGATTAAAATATCATATGTTTAAGATATTTTTATGATAAATAAAATGTATATCTTGAATTTACTGGGAATGTCTCCAAAAGTATTCTTCATTGTGAACGACTTTTGCATAACTGGTAAACCATAAGAGATAGACAAAATGTTACTACACAAAAAATGTAGATCGCGTTAAAATACACAATTTATGTCATATACATTTTTTTTTGTTGAGTGAACCATTTTCGAGATATTACTTGTTATTCCCTTAAATTTTTCAATACTTTTCTCAAATGGGAATTCGTTATTCATTGTTTTGTCTTGGATATGGAAGGAGTATTAATCTGTGGGAAAGGGAATGGTGCTGCACCTAGCAACCAGCTATTAAGAGATATGTATGTGCTTAAAGGCTACTGTATTTCCAATTTGCCCTTGTAAATATATATTCCCCTTACATCTACAAGAAACTTAGCAATAAGATAGAGTCTGCAAATGTTTATCTCGATTAATATGAAGTAGACGGAGAATAAGCGTTTGTATAAATAGTTTGTACAAGAGTAGAGAAAGTCATGTGAGTGTAACACTTCAGATTTTTTTGGGGGGAAGGAATAGAGGTATAGGATAAAACAGAGGTAGTAGGGTATTTGGAGGGAAAAAGGAAGAGGAATAGAAAGGGTTTTGTTCTGAGGCGTGTCTATTTATTGGGTCATGTTGATGATCATGTTGGCCGGTACCGCTTGCGCAATCGGCAGATTGTTGGTGACTGTTGTTGTTGCGGAGTTCTCCGCGGTGAAGATTAGGTAACTGCCATGACCGAAGCCCTGACAGCGACCTAACAATCAATGGTGATAGTTTGTGTGTTTATATGTAGTCCGAGCCTGAAGTTTTACCTCCGGGCATTCGGTGTTTGTGCAGGTAGGCCTGGACCGCGTTGACGTTGGTGGTGGTGCGGTGATCCTGGGTCGTCTGGAGGCATGATGTAGGGCTGGAGAGCATGTTCTGCGATGCCGAGCCGAAGGTTGTCATTCTCGTGTCGGATGGCGTTGCGAATGTCAAAATTGATGCCCTTGAGGAGCTTGTAGTATTGTGTCTCTATGGTGTCTTGAATGGAGACGAGCTGCTTGTCGAGATGGTCTTGAAGTGCGGTGAGACGGCTGGCTACCTGCGTGTCGAGATGGTCTTGAAGTGCGGTGAGTCGGCTGTCTAGGTCCAGCAACTCAGCGTGAAGGTCCTGAATCGCTTCGAGGATGCTGCTGTTGCTGGCCGCGTTCTGCTCAACTAGAGCGTTGGTGTTGGCCAACTGGTGCTCTAGATCATTGCTTACGTAAGCATCAGAGAAATGACTCGCAAGAATTCTAAAGCCAATTTCATGGATTTGCTTACACAAATTTCGTCCTGAATATCTCGAACTTTATAAAGTTGTATTATCACATTATTTTAAATTAAAACTGTATGCGTACCAATGCAAATATAAAAAACTACACAATTTATATCAAATAATCTGTGTGACATCTGCCATTTACGAGGTATCGTTTATTATTGGCTAGAATTGTTCAATAATTTATCATTTTCTGAAGTACTGTAGCCATCGAGCTTTTCTGGCTATTTAATTGAAAGAGTGTGGAATTTCAACGCTAGCATATAAGTACCTGACTGCCTCCTGTATTCCTACAGTGCTTCTGCAAGCTTTTGTCACGATTAACATGAAGTACACAGAAAAATACGTTTTTATAAGAATAACTAACAGAAGAGATATAAAAGTAAATGATAATGGGTAGAGAAAGTTATGCGAATGCAAACTTAATTTTGTGAATTTAGTACTGTAGAGCAGCAACAGATAAAAGCAAATCTGATAGATAAAAGTTCATATTCCGATGAGTCGATTGGAAAGAAATGTAAAAAAATACGGAAGTAAGAGATTGAATGGAATCATTAAAATGTAAAAACACCACTTAGCTTTAATGCCTAGAGGGAACCTTTTAATGTGAATGCAGGAAGCTCAATTCTATTTTATGTATTATCACTAATTCAAAATATCTGGAAATTAGGAGGAAAGATAAACAGATCCCCAAAGGGTTGTAAACGACTTTATAAAATTCATTAATTTTCTTCTCCTGAATGCAGAAGTTGCCGGTAGACAAAGAATATACTACAACAAAATGACAATAAAATTAATTTAAAATAATTAAATAAAAATAAAATTGAATCTTAATAAAATACATGAAAGAAAAAAACAATAAAATGAAAAAGTTAAATAGTAAAATAACAGAACGAGAGCAAATATAAAAGTCTTATCTTTAAAAAGTACCTACATAGCATAAAATGTAACAAAAATTTATGTGTTAATGCACAGTAAATAAATGATTTCGTAGGGTTTTTAACGAGCGTTTTAGTGGCTGAAGGCAATTTGCTTGAAAAGCTAATTTTTCATTCCGAATTTCTTCAGGAAGCTTACTATTTTACCCGAAATGGTCCATCTGCCCGAAAAATAATGTCCAATGCTTCGATGTGATCATATAGGAGTATGTAAGCTCTTAAATTAATTTTTTGTCTTCGATTAACCTCATTAGCCTGATTTTTCTCAAATGTGACAGAAATATCTAATGTATACACTGAGTGAATCACCTAAAACTTACACCGCAAACATTTCGGAAATGGAAAATGCTATTGATGTGCAGTTTTCACAGCATTGATTGGTATACAGGGGCTCGTACATGTAGCCTATAATCAGATTTTAATAATACTGAGAAAGTGTATTTTTTGAGCAAACATACAATTTTTGAATGGAACAATGCCTAGTTACATCAACAGAATAAAGGTAGGATAAATTAGAATGTCAGTGGCATTTGTTGTGCAAGTAGTTTACGAGAAATCTGATTTTGAAGCTTTTACGCACCGACACTTGTACAACCTGTGGTAGCACAAACTAAAGAAAAACAAAATGGAATTACAATACTTTTGTGGATTTTTACAAGTAAAAAGAACATTTCCCTCCAAAGGTTATGTTCAAAATGGCCACCGGCAGCTTCAATACACGCCTCCAGTCTGCTATGGAAAGACTGCTGCACACGTTCTAGCATTTCAGCGGAAATTTCAGAGCAGGCAGCAGTAATACGTCGTTTCATATCGTCTGGTGCAGTTGGTACATCCTTGTAGACAGTGTCTTTCAGCCTTCCCCACAGAAAAAGTCTAAAGGGGTCAGATCCGGTGAACGGGCCGGCCAAGGTACAGGTCCTCTTCGTCCAATCCAAAGATTTGGAAACAATCCGTTAAGACAAGCTGTAGTACTTCATGCACTATGGACTGGACAGACATCATGTTGGTACCACAGGTTCCTCCTAGTCTGCAAAGGAACGTATTCTAGCATCTGTGGCAGATGATCTGTTAGGAGGCTGCGATACTTGTGCGAGTTCATTGTTCCTTCTATAAACAAAGGGCCTATGAGCTGATGGTTCACTATCCCACAGCACACGTTTAAACTCCATGGACACTGACGTTCCACCTGACGAAGCCAACGGGGATTGTCAACAGACCAATAGTGCATGTTTCTGCGGTTTACCTGGCCATGATTAGTAAATGTTGCCTCATCACTAAACAAGATACACTATGAATCTGGAGTATCATGCCTTAATGACCATGTACAAAAGTTAACACGATTCTCAAAATCGTTTCCATGTAATGGAGAGAGATGTGATAGGGATGGAACCTATATCGATGGAGAATTCGGAGTACGCTTGCCTGACTTATGCCACTTCCACGTGCGATTGTGCGGGAACTAATTTGCAGATCTACTGCAACGGCAGCCAAAACATTAATTTCTGTCTCATCTCCAGTCACCTGTTTGTTTCTGTTACGTTTTCTATGTGTTACAGTACCACTTTCACGAATTGGTTGAAGAGGTTGATAAATAATTGCCGAGATGGTTGACGTCTATTGGGATACTTTTCCGTATACACCGTACAGGAACGAACTGCATTCTTCCTACACTCTCAATACACCATGAGCACGTTGGATTTTTCTGCATTAGTAAACCCCATCTTCCACTCACGACTTACTGCTTAAAATGTTACAAACTAACTCACCAGGAAGTCGCAATGCAATCAAAGAATAGAAAACACAATGCATACAAACATAACAACATATTACCTAGCAACTAAGCAGGTTGAATTGGTCAAGCAATTGTCGGGGTGGAAACTTTTCAAAACACGATTTCTCGTAAACCACTTGCACTAGAATTCTGCAACAATGACCATTAACATTCTGATTTACCCCACCTTTCTTTTGTTGATGTAGCTATGTATTGTTCCATTTAAAAAATTGTACGTTTGCTCAAAAAAAAACTTTCTCAGTATTATTAAAATATGTTTATAGGCTAAATGTACTAGCCCCTGACTACCAATCAATGCTGTGAAAACTGCACTTTCCATTTCCGAAATATTTGCGGTGCAAGTTTTAGGTGATTCACCTGTATATCCTGTTTTTGCCCAGGCTTGAAGACTGTCAGTCTGTTCTATTACTTATACACCTCTTGGTGGGTTATAAAATCTTGACTTATAGGTTATTGGCAGTGGGGTTTCTTATTTGATTATGCATTTGGTTGCGTAAAACTGCATTTAATGAACAGGAACCTAAGACGTGTGATAAGGTATCAACCTCACCGCCTCTACTACAGTGGTTGTCTTGGCTCCTTCCTGGTACACCTCTCACTGCTGCAACATTGGCGGTCATCTTTATGGCTTCAGTCCATTCAGAGCAGGAGAGACTCTCTTGTTTATTGATCCAACTATTTCCGGGCTGAATTCCTTATATAGGCATATACCTTTGCCTGTACGTTTTAATTTACACCAATTTTCATATTCCCGATCACGTAAAGTTTTGTAGTACTCTGGTGTCTAAGAACTCTTCACATTTATGTATATTAAGAACGCTGGATGTTGAGTAGCGAATGTCTGATATATTTAGCTGTTTCTCTAGTTCATTGCGAAAGTCTCTGCTGTTCACACGATTGTATTTCCAAATTTTATAAGAATCTGCGCTCTTTTTACTTTTTATACTACGTATAGTAAGTAGGAGCAGTATTGCATTCCACCCAAAAATTCGATACCGAAATTTCACCGGAAGTATATGTTTTGAGACCCCCTGAATCCAAAGAAAGCATTTTTGGAAACATGTCCGTGTGTGTGTGTCTGTGTGTGTGCCTGTCTGTGAACAACATAACTCAGAAACGAACAGTCGGATAAACACCAAACTTGGTATTTAGGCTCAGCATCTTCCAGAGATGGGACACGAGGGTTTTCAAGAAAATAACCATACCCCAGATTACCCTTTACATGGAACATTTTTCGAAAATTTTAATTTTCTCAAAAATGGCTCTAATGATTTTGATTAAAATATCATATGCTTAAGATATTTTCATGACAAATGAAATGTATATCTCGAATTTTCTGGAAATGTCTCCAAAAGATTTCTTCATTGTGAACGACTTTTGCATAACTGGTAAGCCATAAGAGATAGAGACAATTTTTCTACATAAAAATGTAGATCGCGTTAAAATATACAACTTATGTCATATACATTTTTTTGTTGTTGAGTGAACCAATTTCGGGATATTGCTTGTTATTCCCTCAAATTTTCCAATACTTATACTTTTTCTCAAAGGGGAATTCATTATTCATTTATTTTATGTCCTGGACATATAAAGAGAATGGAATACTGCACATAGCAACCAGCTCTTAAAATATTTGACTGTTGCTTAAAGCCTACCAATTCTCCTTGCATCTACAAGAAAATTAGCAATAAGCTTAAAATCTCGATATCTCGATTATCGTGAAGCATATGGAGAATAAACTTTGTAAAAATAGTTTGTACAAGAGTAGAGAAAGTCATGTGAGTGTAACACATCAGATTTTTATTTATTGTAATACTTCTCATGTAACTTTCAACGATGCAAGCCCTTTCTATATCTATCAGTGTATATTTGTGTTGGAATACTTGTTGGTAACGATAAGATTTCTTTTAAGGTGATCTTAATCATTTAATCAGCGTCTTATAAAAACTTGTTTGGGTTTTTTTCAGCAATTACTGTTCAGAAAATCGTATATTAACGTAGAACATATAGAGAAGTTTATAACAATAAAAGTTTGGTTATCTTTAAGCCAAGGAGTAAATGTTAGAAGATCGAGCTTGTTTCTTTCTCTACTACGTACATAGTAGGTAGAGAAGGTATTGCATTCCACCCAAAAATTCAATACCAATATCTCACCTGAACTTCATGTTTTGAGGCCCCTTAAATGCAAAAACTTCAGTTTTACAAAACTGTCCGCGTATCAGTGTGTATTTAAACAGCATGACTCAGAAACGAAGCATCAATAAATACCAAACTTGGTAGATTCGGTATCCTCCACAGATGCTACGCGAACATTTTTAAAAAAATCCCCACCGCAACTACCCTTTACATGGAATATTTTCCGAAGTTTTTTTATTTGTTGAAGAATGTCTCTAACGATTTTGATTAAAATGCCATATATTAAAGATCTTTAAATGACAAATAAAGTGTATTTCTGGAATATTCTGGAAATAGCCTCTGAAGTCCTATTTATTCGGAAGGTATTCTGTATTATCTTGTATAACACGCAAACGTTAAGCGATAGATGAAAACGTACTATACAAAAATGCATATCTCTTTAAAGGACACAATTTATTCAGATAATATTCTGTGGCATCAGTCAATTCCGAGATATCCGTTATTAATTATTCAAATTGTTACTTAAGCATTTATGTGAATTTTCAATTGTTTCTCGCGTTTCCGTGGAAAGAGCATGGAATTTTAAGGCCAACGAAAGTTTATTTTTCTATCTACTTCATTTTAATCGAGATAAGCCTTTGCAGAAATAACTACATTACACATTTCGTTATAGATACAAAGGAAACAGCGATAGTATACTGTTTCCATGGTATTGCGAGAAACAGCCTACGAGGAGCCACAGCCCCCACGAAACCTAGGGGAAGGCGTCATCCAAGTGATGGTCCCTCCAGTGTGGTTTTCCATTAGGACCAGCACCTGGCAACTTTAAACCGGTCTTCCCGCTTGCGCAGGAACGGAAGTGGATACGCCACTTACGCGAGTCAAAACCAAGGGGAAGACCACCGAGAACCTCGGTAGAGCACACTGTCTACCGGCTATCAAGGACGGCACCAGAGGACCTTGGGACGTCTCTCAATCCCGCCTGAACGTCACCACCTAGATTACCCAATCTCCCATGGGTATCGGGAACCACTGCTCCAACGAGTCCAACCCAATCCGAACAACTCCTTTGCGGGAGCGCCTCAGACATTCACCCGACGTACCTCTAGTAACGTCGGAAATACCACGAGTGCTAGGGGTGCGCAGCGCTCACACCACGGCAGCTGAAAGAGTCTGAACCCCCCTAGTGATCGCGAGAAACAACTGAAAATCGACAGGTGTTGAAATGAATTATTAAGTATTCAACAATTAGAACAATTAATAATGGATATCTTGGAAATGCTGATGCCTCCAAAAGTTATTTGGGATAAATTTGTGCTTTACAGGGATCTACCTTTTATATGTTGTACGTTTCCGTCTATCGCTTAACGTATAACAGTTATGCATTATATAAAATTCCTTCTGAATGAAAAGGACACCATGAGCTATTACCAGAATATTCAATACGCGCTTTTGTCATGAAAACTCTTTTATATATGATATTTAAATCAACATCGTTAGACCAGTTTTGAAAAAATAAACGTTTTCAAAAAATGTTTCATGTAACGATGGTTGGGAATAGCAGGATTTTCTTTAAAAACTACGTTTCGCATGTTTGGCAGATACTCAACCTAAATAGTAAATTTTATATTTGTCAGACTCTTCGTGTTTGAATTATGCTGTTCACAGACACACATGCGGACCTGTTTTTAAAAATGCTCTTTGGGGTTCAGGGGGCCTCAGAACATATATCCATGATATCGCGAGAAACAGCCTACGAGGAGCCACAGCCCCCACGAAACCTAGGGGGAAGGCGTCATCCAAGTGATGCTCCCTCTAGTGTGATTTTCCATTAGGACCAGCACCTGACAACTTTAAACTGGTCTTCCCGCTTGCGCAGGAACGGAAGTGGATACGCCACTTACGCGAGTCAACACCAAGGGGATGACCACCGAGAACCTCGGTAGAGCACACTGTCTACCGGCTATCCAGGCCGGCACCAGAGGACTTTAAAGCGTCTCTCAACCCCGACTGAACGTCACCACCTAGATTACCCAATCTCCCATGGGTATCGGGAACCACTGCTCCACCGAGTCCAACCCAATCCGAACAACTCCTTTGCAAGAGTGGCTCAGACATTCACCCGACGTACCTCTAGTAACGTCGGAAATACCACGAGTGCTAGGGGTGCGCAGCGCTCACACCACGGCAGCTGAAAGAGTCGGAACCCCCCTAGTGATCGCGAGAAAGAACTGAAAATCGACAGGTGTTCAAACGAATGATTAAGTATTCAACAATTAGAACAATTAATAATGGATATCTTGGAAATGCTGATGCCTCAAAAAGTTATTTGGGATAAATTTGTGCTTTAAAGAGATCTACCTTTTATATGTTGTACGTTTCCGTCTATCGCTTAACGTATAACAGTTATGCATTATATAAAATTCCTTCTGAATGAAAAGGACATCATGAGCTATTACCAGAAAATTCAATACGCGTTTTGTCATGAAAACTCTTTTATATATGATATTTAAATCAACATCGTTAGACCAGTTTTGAAAAAATAAAAAATTTCCAAAAATGTTTCATATAACGATACTTGGGAATAGGGGCATTTTCTTTAAAAACTACGTTTCGCATGTTTGGCAGATGCTCAACCTAAATAGTAAATTTTATATTTGTCAGAATTTTCGTTTTTGAGTTATGCTGTTCACAGACACACATACGGACCTGTTTCTAAAAATGCTCTTTGGGGTTCAGGGGGCCTCAGAACATATATTTTGTGTAAAATCGCAACATACACTTTTTGCATGAAATACAATAGTTCCCCTACATACTACACGTGGTGGAGAAAGCAAAAGTCTGATGTGTTGTATTCAATTAATAACCTTCTGTATTCACAATTCTACAAACTATTTTCACAAAAGCTTGTAAGAATATTTGTTAATCGACACAAACTTTCATTACATATTTACACACTTCCTTGTAGTAATAATAATAATCTACAATAAAGAATATCTCGGAAACTGTTACTGACACAAAAAGGTTTGACAAATTCTGTGCTTTAAACAGATCTACTTTTTTTTGTAGTGAGATGTTTGTCTCTTTTATGGTTTACCAATTATACTAAAGTCATTCAGAATTAAGAAACTTCTAAAGACTATTCCCAGAAAATTAGGAAAATGCATTTCATATGTCAGAAAATACTTTAAACATTTATTATTTTAATCCAAATCGTTAGATGCATTTTGGGAAAATAAAAAATAAGAAAACGTTTTTCATTAAACGGGTGGTTTGGGATTGCAATGAATTCCGCTGGCCTATCCAGACCATAAAAGCACCGGAACCAAGCAACCGCTTACGAAGATTGTCCGAGGCTGAGAACCCCAGCAACACGAAATGGGGAGCTCTAACGAATGCATAAGGGAGGAAATAAATCTATTACGAAAAAGAAAATTTAACGGCTAACAACAGCTTTAGGAAAAAAGGTACCCAGGAAGTATCTCCCAATATAAACAAAACTACACGTGTAAATTATAACTTTAACTGCCATTAGTTTTATCAGAATCATACACTAAAATGCTGACAAAAACCAAATATCAAAGGAGTAAGCAATCTCAAAAAGAACAAAAAAAAACCAAAAACAATACTCGGTAAATTAATAACAAAGAGTAACTTACAAAATTGTAAAATAAAAGCAAATTAGCCAAAATTAACTAACGAAGCGAAATTTAACTTTCAAGCCTTATATTCAAATGCAGAATTTGAGGCAGTATTTTAACACTTAAATGATATCAGTCTAATTATATAATATTAAAATCTGATGTGTTGCACTCACATGACTCTCTCTACTCTTGTACAAACTATTCTTACAAACGCTTATTCTCCATATGCTTCATGTTAATCGAGATATCGAGATGTTAATCTTATTGCTAATTTTCCTGTAGATGCAAGGGGAATTGGTAGGTTTTAAGCAATAGTCAAATAATTTAAGAGCTGGTTGCTATGTGGAGTATTCCATTCTCTTTGCATTACCAGGACAAAAAAAATGAATAAAAAATTCCCAATTTGAAAAAAGTATAAGTATTGGAAAATTTAAGGGGACAACAAGCAATATCACGAAGATAGTTCACACACAAAAAATGTACATGACATAAATTGTGTATTTTAACGCGATCTACATTTTTTGTCTATCTCTTATGGTTTACCAGTTATGCAAAAGTCGTTCACAATGAAGAACACTTTTGAAGACATTTCCAGAAAATTTAAGATATACATTTTATTTGTCATAAAAGTATCTTAAATATATGATATTTTAATCAAAATCGTTAGAGCCATTTTTGAGAAAATTAAAATTTTCGAAAAATGTTCCATGTAAAGGGTAATCTGGGGGGGAATTTTCTTGAAAACCTTCGTGTCGTACCTCTTTAAGATACTGAACCTAAATACCCAGTTTGGTGTTTATCCGACTGTTCGTTTCCGAGTTATGCTGTTCAAAGACAGACACACACAGAGACACACACACAGACACACACACGGACATGTTTTCAAATATACTTTTTTTGGATTCAGGAAGCCTCAAAACACGTATTTCCGGTGAAATCTCAGCATCGAATTTTTGGGTGGAATGTAATACTTCCTCTACTTACTATGCGTAGTAGAGAGAGTAAAAAATAATAACAGCCCGCCTTAAAGCAATATGTGTATAATATAATGTATGAGGTGTATATTACAGTCATTGTATTACGTTTATATTATTATGTATGTGTATAATAATGTTATGTGAATGTATTACGTAGTTTAACAATGTAGGAGCTGTGAGAATAGAAGCAAGCTGCCTTCCGTAGCAAACAGAATTACAAAGTAGAAGCCGAAAACTTGCTAACAATAAGAGACAACAATAAACTAGAAAGTTTAAAAAAGGATACTAATAATTCTTGGAACAACAATAATGTAATATTTAAAACAGTTTATAAATAGCCAATCAAAAACTAGAAACAGCTAAAAGTTAATTAAAGGTATTCTATTGGAGCAGACTTAGCCAATCAGATACTATAAATAGAGAAAATGTACAAATTCAAGCGGTAGACGCTACAAGGAAGCGTAACCAAGCAGTTTGTTACGGTACGTGTTCAGTGTGAGACATGAAAATTTATTGTGGTGAGAATAATATAAGGTTTACCTGTTAAAGGTGCAATTAACAATAATCTAGCAGCTCTACAGTAGGATATATAAGTAGAATATATTTAATCGTGTGAAGGATTAATAAAGGGAGTGGAGTACAATTATAATTTGTGTATGCCTTCATTCTTTAGCCGTACCAGACCTGTTAAGAGATACGTGTTTTGCAAATTACTACTGACGCAGCCGAGGCATACATATATAATATTTAAATAAATAACATTAAACTAGTTATTACACATAAAGTAAATGTGCGGCGAAGGCCACCGGAAACTGTTCCTTAAGTGGGGCGAACACCCCTAGAAACAATGTCCCGCAAAATTGGCATCCATTACATGCGTGGTCTAAAACAGCTTCAAATTGGCGCCTAAACGTGGTGCAACCGCTACAACAATTAAACCCCTGCAAATTTTCATACACGTAAATTTAAGGCTTAATTTTCAATAGGTACTGTAATAATAAGATCTAAAAACTTTAACTGGCAAGGACTGTAAAACAGAATCAATATTCAGACAACTTTAAAATAAAATCTAGAAATTAAAATTCAACAAACCAACACTAGAAATACCTAATCTTCGCAAATAGTTTTATCAGGATGGCTTTTAAATATCTAAACACCATGCGGCATTAATACAATAAACATAAATATGATTACAAGTTAAAAGGAAGAAACGAGCTTGCTCTAAATTTGAAGCTTAACTAAAAGACATAATAATCCATAAATATCTAGGGCAATACCACCCAACCAATGTAAATAATGTTAGTCCGCATCCCTAACCACAAGAGGCGTAAAACAACTTAATAATTCAACTGGAATAGGAAAATTATTTGAACCTAAATCTAAGCTAAACGAACGCTTTACAGAAAGCAAAAATAAAACTACAGCAAACACATGCACTAAAGGGCAAATACCTTACCAACCGGTATTAAAAAAAATTCTAAAGTTATTTCAAACAGAGCAACTAAAGCCTGAAGCAGCCATGTACCCAAAAACAAGCTGATCAAAAATTGCGGAAGGCCTCAATTTATAAACGAAGTAAAATTATAGCAGCAAAAAGGATACAACCGATCCATTTGAAACAAACTATTTTGCCCAATAGAGCATTAGTTAAATTTTACACTTTTAAAACCAGGATAACTTAATTTCTAAACAATTCCAATCATGAAGTAATAAATTGTAAAAAAAAACACGCCTAAATCTAGCTAAAAGGACACAAAGCAAACACTTTCACTAAATCTTAGCAGTTTCCCTTTATAGCCAAATTAAATTAGCGAAAGCTAGCATAATTAATTACCCATACCATTAATATTCCAATGAATAGAAAATAAATCTGATGTGTTACACTCACCTGACTCTCTCTACTCTTGTACAAACTATTTTTACAAACTCTTATTCTCCATATGCTTCATGTTAATCGAGATGTTAATCTTATTGCTAATTTTCTTGTAGATGGAAGGGGAATATGATAGGCGTTAAGCGATAAACAACTGTTTTAAGAGCTGGTTGCTATGTGCAGCATTCCAATCTCTTTGTATGTTCAGGGCATAAAAAAAATGAATAACGAATTCCCATTTGACAAAAAGTATAAGTACTGGAAAATTTAAGGGAATAACAAGCAATATCTCGGAAATGGTTCACTGAATAAAAAAAATGTGTATGACATAAATTGTGTAATTTAACGCGATCTACATTTTGTGTGTAGTAAACCTTTGTCTATCTCTTATGGTTTACCAGTTATGCCAATGTGGTTCTCAATGAAGGATGCTTTTGGAGACATTCCCAGATAATTCAAGATGCACATTTTATTTGTCATGGAAGTATCTTAAATATATGATATTTTAATCAAAATCGTTAGAGCCATTTTTGAGAAAATTAAAATTTCCGAAAAATGTTCCATGTAAAGGGTAATCTGGGAAGGGCGAATTTTCTTGAAAACGTTCGTGTCGCATCTATGGAAGATAGTGAACCTAAATACCAAGTTTGGTGTATATCCGACTGTTCGTTTCTGAGATATGCTGTTCACAGACACACACACACACACACACACGGACATGTTTCCAAATATGTTTTTTTTTGGATTCAGGGGGTCTCAAATAAGTATTTCCGGTGAAATCTCAGTATCGAATTTTTGGGTGGAATACAATACTTCCCCTACTTACTATACGTCGTAGAGAAAGTAGAAAAAAATCTGATGTGTTACACTCACATGACTTTCTCTACTCTTGTACAAATTATTTTTACAAACGCTTATTCTCCATCTACTTCAAGTTAATCGAGATAAACATTGCTAATTTTCTTGTAGGTGTAAGGGAAATATATATTTACAAGGACAATATAGATTTACAGTAGCCTTTAAGCATAGACATTACTCTTAATAGCTGGTTGCTAGGTGCAACACCATTCTTTTTGCCACAGATTAATATCTTTGCATATCCAAGACAAAAAGGAATAACGAATCCCCCTTTAAGAAAATAAGCATTGAAAAATTTAAGGGAATAACAAGCAATACCTCGAAAATGGTTCACTCAACAAAAAAATGTATATGACATAAATTGTGTACCTTAACGCAATCTACATTTTTGTGTAGTAAACTTTTGTCTATATCTTATGGTTTACCAGTTATGCAAAAGTCGTTCACAATGAAGAATACTTCTGGGGACATTCCCAAAAAATTCAAGATATACTTTCTTTTGTCATGCAAATATCTTAAACATATGATATTTAAATCAAAATCATTGAGCCATTTTTGAGAAAATTAAAATTTTCGAAAAATGTTCCATGTAAAGGGTAATCTGGAGTGGGGTGATTTTCTGGAACACCTTCGTGTCGCATTTCTGGAAGATACTGAACATAAATACCAAGTTTGGTGTTAATCCGGCTGTTCGCTTCTGAGCTATGCTGTTCACAGACGGACACACAGACACACACACGGACATATTTCCAAAAATTCTTTTTTGATTCAGTGGGTCTCAAAACATATTTCCGGTGAAATCTCGGTATCGAAATTTTGGGTGGAATACAATATTTCTCCTACTTACTATACATAGTAGAGAAAGTTGAAATGAATAACGAATTTGAGAAAAAGTATAAGTATTGGAAAATTTAAGGGAATAACAAGCAATATCTCGAAAATTGTACCTTAACAAAAAAAATGTATATGACATAAATTGTGTATTTTAACGTGATCTACATTTTTTGTGTGGTAAACGTTTGTCTATCTGTTATGGCTTACCAGTTATGAAAAGTCGTTTACAGTGAAGAATACTTTTGGAGACATTCCCAGAAAATTCGAGTAATACATTTCATTTATCATGAAAATATCTTAAACATATGATATTTTAATCAAAATCGTTAGAGGCATATTTGAGAAAATTAATTTTCGAAAAAAGTTTCATGTAAAGGTTAATCTGGGATGGGGGGATTTTCTTGAAAACCTGCCTGTCGCATCTCTGGAAGATACTGAACCTAAGTACCAAGTTTGGTGTTTATCCGACTGTTCATTTCTGAGTTATGCTGTTCACAGACAGATAGACACAGACACACACACACACACACACACACACACACACGCACACAAAGACACACACACACAAAAAACACACACACACACACAAAGACACGCACGGACATGTTTCAAAAAATGCGTTTTTTGGATTCAGGGGTTCTCAAAACATGTATTTCCGGTGAAATCTCGGTATTGAGTTTTTGGGTGGAACACAATATTTTCCCTACTTACTATACGTAGTAGAGAAAGTAAAAAAGTAACGAATAGAAATATACGAAAGAAAATTATATAACAAATATTTCGTTAAAAGGGGCAGGTACAATTGAATATATGTATAAACGTCTGGTATACTTGAGCTCGTTTAAGAAATGGTTTTGCGTCTTCTGGCCAGCATTAAGAACAATAGCATTAAAAGCTTTAATAAATATTGCAAACCTCATTAACATAATGGAAGCATCTCATAAACACTTTGAAATGGACTTTGCCACAAAAAACCCATTCGGCATAAAACTGCCCCAAAATATAATGGGCGAAAACCGTTCCGCTTTAATAATTATTACTCATGAAAATCATATCGGGCAGCAAAATTTATGAGTAACATGGCCAAATAGAAATGTCATGTCATATACGTATGACCTATTTAGCTGTTGCGTGTGTAGAATCTAGAAAAGAGAGCAATAAACACTAAAAAACTGTGCATAAAGTTGAGAGCGCCTGCAAACATAATACTTAACGTTTTCCGCACAATCTTCATTCACCCCCAAACAAAACATATAAGCTGAGGACAAAAGCCTACCTTTATTTATACAGAAGTGACAAAGGATCTTTCATCAAACGCAATGGAATCTGACGCCGTCAGCAGAATTTTGACAAATAAAGTAGCCTTTTGGCTGGTAAATATTAAGCCAGATAAATGGACATTTTTAAAAGTCACAAACACTGACAAACACACAAAGAATCTATTGAGCGATCCCACTCCGGAAAGAAATTCAGCAAACGCACACACAGCGTCTATCTCCAAACTCCACCGTGCGCACAGTGCCACAAGAATCCGGCTGGCAGCCAGCAACAAGCCAAGCAAAAACCACGCCCACCATGCAAGGAGGAAATACAAAAGACTTAAAGATGAATTGCTTTATTTATAACTTTGAAGGATATTAGTTTAGTTTAACCTAAAATCTTAATAGTTTATTAAGATTAAATTACAAATTGATATTCCAAAAATAAGTACAAGTAGAAAAAAACTTTTGGGGGGAAAATTATTATTTGAATAAATTTAAATAATTCAAGTAATTTCTGAGTTTCTAATTGCTACACCGGAGCGGCAGATAGACAAACATAGAGATACAAACAGGCGATGCAAGTGACTGGCTGTACAAACAACACAATTATATACATCCAATACGATTATCAGCACAGGAAGGTGGTTGTATATATATATATAGTTGACTCTTCGTTTTTAATTTATAGTGTTCACTAACACACGCTCGCATTTCTCTAAAAATGCTTTTTTATTGGATTCAGGGGGCCTCAAAATCTGTATTTCCAGTGAAATCTAGGTATGGAATTTTTTAGTGGAATGTAATATAGTCGTGTTCTGGCTCGTGAACACCGTGGTTGCGGTGTGGGAAGAAGGGAAATGGAATCTGAGTTACGCACCTAACTACTATGCAGCGAACAATAGGGTCTTGGTCGGCTTTCACCTTCAGCATTCACATAGCCTACTTTTCTCAGTGTAGATAATTAGAGACGACTACGTAATATTGATCGACAGAATTTAGAATCACAATGTACGGCTGAAATATCGCTTAACTTATAGTGTCAAATAGCGCGGGGCTGTCGTCCTCCGTGGTTACCATGCTAGCCTCTAGTTCCCGAGGTCGCAGATTCAAACCCGGCGGAGGGCGATGGATTTTTTCGGGCGTAATAATCCTTAGCATGGCTTCCTTCGGAAGGGTAGTAAAGCCGGTGGTCCCGTGTCGTAGATTTACGGCACGTAAAAGAACCTCAAGCCTGATAAAGAGGCCTCTGAGCAAAATTTCCTGTCTTTCACACCCAATATAGAATGGGACGCTAAGGACCGTAGTAGTTAAAGAGCGTCCATTAATAAAACTCAATTTTAGCGCGGGGCTGGTGAAGGAGGCCTGTTTAGGTAACTGTACGCGAGTGGAAAGAAGTGGCTTGGTGTGGCTAAGATTAGGCGCCTATAAAGGCAACAAATTAACTGATGATACCTGAGTGAGAATATGTTCACGCTCTAATGGGGAAACATGGAATCATATTCTGGCTGAGTGCAGAAAAACGAAATTGCTAAGAAAACGATATTTACCACCACAGTTTCTAGAGTCAAAAAGGGGAATGGAGGCTTGTTTGGAAGTAATGTTGGACGGGTGGTGTCATAAAATGAGATCTTCTGTATGTAAAATTCGGCAAAGGAGGTTAATTGCCGTGGAGCAACGAAGAGGGAGAGACGGTACATAAGAGCGAGCTCTTAAGGGTCGGAGCACTGTGTATATTTGATGCTACGTCTGTAATTGTAATTCATTCTTATTTCTTTTTCTTTTCTGTTCTTTCTTCCTTCATTGTGTTAGTATGTAGTTACTATAAGTATATATTTAGTATTATACGCTCATTGTTAGGTTATATGGACAACAAAGGCATGTATGGCCATGAGGCTCATATGGTTAGTATTTTTACTACTATTACAGTTACTACTACTACTACTACTACTACTACTACTACTACTACTACTACTACTACTACTACTACTGCTACTGCTAC
Source organism: Deroplatys truncata (assembly GCA_030765065.1). Classification (NCBI taxonomy): domain Eukaryota; kingdom Metazoa; phylum Arthropoda; class Insecta; order Mantodea; family Mantidae; genus Deroplatys; species Deroplatys truncata. The sequence goes on from CM060984.1 coordinate 71,291,016, forward strand.
TACTACTGATTACTGCTATACTAATTAGTTCACTAACATAAATATCTGTTGTGTTACAATCACGTGACTTTCTCTACTCTTGTACAAACTATTTTTTACAAACGCTTATTCTCCATATGCTTCATGTTAATCGAGATGTTAATCTTATTGCTAATTTTATTGTAGATGCAAGGGGAATTGGTAGGTTTTAAGCGATAGTCAAATATTTTAAGAGCTGGTTGCTATGTGGAGTATTCCATTCGCTTGGCATTACCAGGACAAAAAAATGAATAACGAATTTGAGAAGAAGTATAAGTATTGGAAATTTTAAGGGAATAAAACGCAATATCTCGACAATGGTTCACTCAACAAAAAAGGGTATATGACATAAATTGTGTATTTTAACGCGATCTACATTTTTTGTGTAGTAAAATGATGTCTATCTCTTACGGTTTACCAGTTATGCAAAAGTCGTTCACAATGAAGAATAATTTTGGAGACATTCCCAGAAAATTCGAGATATACATTTCATTTGGCATAAAACATCTTAAACATATGATATTTTAAGCAAAAACATTAGTGCCAGTTTAGAGAAACTTAAATTTGTTTAAAAATGTTCCATGTAAAGGGTAATCTGGGTTGGGGGGATTTTATTGCAAACCTTCGTGTCGCATCTCTGGAAGATACTGAATCTAAATACCAAGTTTTGTGTTTATCTGACTGTTCGTTTCTGAGTTATGCCGTTCACAGACACACACACACACAAACGGACATGTTTCCAAAAATGTTCTTTTTTTGGGATTCAGGGGGTCTCAAAACATGAATTTCCGGTGAAATCTTGGTATCGAATTTTTGGGTGGAATACAATACTTCCCCTACTTACTATACGTAGTAGGGAAAGCAAACATCGGATACGAATGTAGCTCGGTCACTAACAAGGTAAGCTGCATGTTATTACCTTCTCTACTACGTATAGTAAGTAGGGGAAGTGTTGCATTCCACCCAAAAATTCGATATCGAGATTTCACGGATATACATGTTTTAAGGTGCCCTGAATCCAAATAAAGCATTTTTGGAAATATGTCTATGCGTGTGTCTGTCTGTGAACAGCATAAATAAAAACCGAAATGTCGGATAAATACCAAACTTGGTACTTGAGTTTACTATTTTGCAGGGTTGTGACACGAAGATTTTCAAGAAAATTTACCATCCCAGACTACCCTTTACATGGAAAATTTTCAAAAAGTTTTGATTTTCTCAAAAATGGCTCTAACAATTTTGATTAAAATTTCATATGTTTAAGACATTTTCATGACAAATGAAATCTGTATCTTGAATTTTCTGGGAAAGTCCGCTAAAGTCCTCTTCATTGTGAAAGGCTTTTGCATAACTGGTAAACCGTAAGAGATAGCTAAAATGTTTAACATAAAAAATCTAGATCTGGTTAAAACACACAATTTGTATCATATGCATTTGTTTTGTCGAGTGAACCGTTTCCGAGGTATTCCTTGTTATTTTTTTGAATTTTCGAATACTTGTTTTTCTCAAATAGGAATTCAATATTGGTTTTTTTCTTTCTTTTATATCCTGGACAAGCAAGGAGAATGGAATGTTCCACATAGCAACCAACACTTAAAAGATTTGACTATCGCTTAAATACTACCAAATTCCCCTTGCACCTACAAGAAAATTAGCGATAAGATTAACATCTCGATTATCATGAAATATGTGGAGAATAGAAGTTTGTAAAAATAGTTTGTACAAGAATAGAGAAAGTCATGTGAGTGCAACGCATCAGATTGTGTTTTCAACACCGTGTCTAGTTGTGCGTGACTTTTGATTCATTATATCATCTCGTCTATATAATTCTGTGTATATGTATGCTTTACTTCCAGGGTTCACGAGCTCAAAACACATTTGTACTTCATCCGCTTACTCTAGTAGGTAGTAGAGAAGGGACGCGAAGTATAGGATACGTATAACCTAGGAAACGTAGTGATTTACAAGGGAGTATTGCTCTACTTTCTGGTTAGGTGATCACTTCATTATTCATCTTTCAGGAAATAGTTCGCTCCGTTTTATTGGGACACGTATACAATGCCTACCAATAAATTCCCATATGTACAGTATATTTATAAAATAAACATTCTGATTTCGAGACATTCAAACCATTTTCCACTCTCCTATTCTCTAAAATAAACTTCCTCTTGAAGGCTCTACTCTCAAATCCTAAATGTGCCACACGGCAGTGTTCATCACCATTAGTAGGAGTAAAACAACTTTTATCATAGTGCTATTTTAAGGTATATTATGACGAAATACCCTCAGTAGCGGAGCTGAACTGCCAGCTGGTGTTAGTTTAAGCAGATAAGAGGGCAACACACTTTTCCTAAGTTAGCGATCTTGAGATCCTGGATTGGTTGTTTAGCTAAGAATACACCGCCCCGAATGGCTCAGGCGATAGCGTCTGTGGCCCGCACTCGGGAGGTCCTGGGTTCAATTCCTGGAGACCGTCCACTCTGGGCTGTTGACAAGGCGAATGCTGGTATGGTGTCTTCTACCACGGCTCTCGTCTCTACCCTATTTCCTCCCATTTTATCTCCCTCTTTCACATTACAGGTTGACTCATTGTTGTGTGTCGGTCGGCGGTGGCCAGATGGCGCAAGGGCTTTTGCTTTGGAACTCCTCAGATGGCAGCCTTTCGATCCTCCACTGCTGAGTTGAGCTTTCCCCGGTCTCCGTTGGCGGGGAGCCTGTGAGCCTCCCTCAGTGCCTTGGAAGGGACACCGCGAACCGCTCTCTGGCCGGGTGGTCAAGCCAATAACTATTAGGAAACTGAGAGAGACTCTGTTGTCTGCGTCGGCCGTCCTGCAGCCTATGCGTATCATGCGGTTCCTTCATCTCATTCGTACCTCCCAGGGGTATGTGCACAAAAGATCCCTTTGCAGGTCGAGGTGCTAGATGTCCTCTCCGTTAAATAATCCTAACCCTAGCTAAGAAAACACCGTGCATTAATGATGTCAAAACTAGTACTTAGGTTTTTCTGTCTGTACCACGTACCTTTGAGGCAGTATTTTTAACACTTAAAGAATTTCAGTCAAATTATATAATATGTAAATTCAATAACAGTCCGCCTTGAAGCAATATGTGTATGTAACAATATATAAAAGGTGTATATTACAGTCATTGTATATGTTTATATTATTGTATCCATGAGTAATAATGTTATGTGAATGTATTACTTAATTTAATAATGTAGGAGCTCTGAGAATAATAAGTTAAAAGTTGCTAACAATGAGGTAACAATGAGGTAACCTTGCGTCAATAATGAGTAAGAAAGTTTAACAGTACTACTTCTGATTCTTGGAAGCAATAATGTAATTTTAGTGACAGTTTATAAAATAACCAATCAACAACCAGAAAAATCTTTGGTTAAATGAAGGTATTCTATTGGAGTTTCTGATTGACTAATCAGAAACTGAAAAGGAGAAAATTTTACAAATTCAGAAGTCAGTTGCCTGCAGATAGTGTTACTAACCAGACGCAAAAATATAATACGTATTCGTCTGAGACGAAAATAGTTTTACGTGTTAAAAAGTGTGAGTAATTAATAAAAAAATCTCACAGCTCTCTATATCAGTAAAGTGTTATTTAAATCGTGTCAAGCATTAATAAAAGGAGTGAAGTAAAATTATAATCTGTGTATGCCTACATTCTTCAGTCGCACCACAACCTTGCAAAGAGAAACATGTCTCTAACAATAATACTGACACAGCCGAGGCAAACGTGAATATATAATATTTAAAGAAACAATAAAATTAGAAAGTTAATATTTTTAAATTTGGGACGAATACTACCGGGTACCATAAGTGCGGTTGCAACTACTTCAAGTGTTCGGCTCCCCAACAGTCGAAATATAATACACATTATTCAAACTGACTTTCCATACGTGAAGCAACAAACCAACTTCTTGAGGTTATACCCAAACGCGGAGCATAATACCATGTTTATGCTTCTGTGGTAAACTAGGTCACCCCTTTTTACTTTCTCTATCACGTACATAGTAGGTAGACAATGTATTGCACTCCACTCAAAAATTCTATACCGAAATTTTATCGGAAACACATGTTTTGGGGCACCCTGAAACCAAATGAAGCATTTTTAAGCATGTACTTATTATTTAAGTTTGGTATTTTTCAAGGATGCGATACGAATATTTTCAAGAAATTCCCCCACCATCCTTTACATGGAAATTTCGAAAATTTTAATTTTCTAAAAATTGGCTCTAAGGATTTTGATTAAAATGCCACATATTAAAGATATTTCCATGAAAATAAAATTTATAACTTGCATTTTCTGGGAATAGCCTGTGAAGTCCTCTTCACTCAAAAGGAATTTTGTATAATCCTTTATAACTTAGCGATAGACGAAAACGTACTAAACAAAGAATTCAAAAAACTTTTTTTTGTAGCTTAAGCCATTTCTGAGATATCCGTTATAATGGTTCAAATTATTCATTTCTTGGTCATTCTCTAGATTTCTTTCAGCATTCAGTTGTTTTTTGCGATGTCATGGAAACAGTATGGAATTTTAAGGCCAGCATACAGCGTCCAGTTCTTAAACATTTGACTATCGCTGTTCTCTTTGTGTCTATAACTAAATGTGTAATGTTGGTGTTTCTGTAAAAGGTTATTTGGATTAAAATGCAGTAGATAGAAAAACAGGCTTTAGTGAGTATGGTTTTTATACCCACTAATAAAGATATAGGGCAGAGAAAGCCATGTGAGTGCATCACATCAGAATTTTTTCTATCAAATATCTAGATGGATGTCACATTGAAGGCTTTGTGTATTGCGAAGCAAGGGTGCGAACATTTTTACGGTCACACCAGGTGACCTCACTTTAATTTGCAAACACGTCACGTCTATTTCTTCTGTGGTGACCTACGTTACTCCGTTTTTCCATCAGATATATGAATAATTAGTAACCTTCTCTGAACTCCAACTGCAAATAAGAGGTCAGGGCAACCATTTGAAATACGTATAGAAAACGCAAAAACAGTGTATCACAAGGTATGCAGTCACATAGTGGTACCAACACGGCGTGTTTTCATCTGCTATATACACAGACGGACAGAAGTATTCAAAAATCAACATTGTGCTGCTAAAAGAGGACATTTAAAAACAAAAGCGTATACAATAAAATAAACAAATCTCTTCTGTGCTTTTAACATACCTTTATGTAATTTCAAATGTCATATTTGCTTAAATTAAACATAAGTACATTTTCGTAATGAAAACTGAAGAAGGTTCTCCCAACAGTTGGACATAAGTATTCAAATAAACAAAACATAGCACTCTAGTACTTAGTTATCATGCCTTTCCTATGATACTGTTGCCAAACGTCTTGGCATTGAATGCACGTGCTTGCTACTCCATTCCTGCCGAATAATACCTTTCGTCTTGTTTTGCTTGTGATGTGTTTCCTGATCTTCCAATTGCCAGATGTTCTAGATCGGGTTTAAGTCGGGTGATTGAGGTGGTGTGTTGAGTGTAGGGTCTTTGTCTTGTTGGAAATAGAAATTATTTCCAAGATTTTGTTTTTGGGCGCTTCTCTTCAGATGTTCTTGTAGTATGTTCTTATAATCATACTTGTTCACGTTGCCATCAATAAAAACTAGTTCACCCACGCCACTTGACGCCACACATCCACATACCATTACGCTGCCGCCCTCATGTATGACCTAGCTTCCACATTTTTAGGATCCCACTCAGTATTCTTCTGTCTCCACACCTTTAATCGGCCTTCACTTCGGTATACATTGAACTTGCTTTCATCTGACTTTAACACACGATCCCAGAAGTCATTGTTCTTCGTTACATTCACATTGGCAAATACTAAACGCTCTCTCTTGTTTACTTTAATTACATAAGGTTTTCTTCTTGGTGTTTTGGAACTGTACCCAGTACTATTCAGAACCCTATGAACTGTTCTTTCATGAACCATCTTCCCAATATGTTCTTCTAGATGTGCTCTAATTGGTGTTGCTGTTATTTTGGGATTTTTCTTCACCATTTTCACCACTTGTCTTTGATCTCTAGAAGTAAGTTCTGGCGGAGATCTCCTAGGCTTATTGACAGTGGTATTCCTCATTTTATAGCGTTGGATGACACACCGCACAGTGTACAGCTTCTCCAACTTCTTTACATGTCTTACTTTGTTCATGCATACACAAGATGATTTTTCTCTCCTCTAGAGTCGTCCCTTGTCTTTTCCTCCCCATTTGGCCTATGGCCACTTGTAGCTGAAGTTGCTTGTGTACTGTATGACAGCAGACACGAATAAGGAGTTCTAAAGGTATAAATGTTTAAAATTTGTTCGTTTACTGTGTTTTACTGGTATCATAGGCCGCGTTTGAATACTTGTGTCATAAGGTAACATAACGTTTTTAAGGGAAATCACATGTTGAATAATACAAACCTATTCTCATAATCCGTGTACTTATGTGTGTGTATGAAACACACATAACGCATCAGTAGAATTACAAAATAATAAATAATTCCACCTTTATGTCCATTAATTCAACACTTAAAGCTGCGTATCCATATCTTTGAATATTTCTGTCCGCCTCTGTATCTACCAAAACAACAGTCACATAAGAAAACTGGGATACACTGACGGCGCATCCTTGTATCAGAAAGCAATAGCAGGTAAGAATGTAGGCATCTACTAAGGGTACAGTGACCGCGCTAGTTGGCGTCGGGATAACATATGCAACAAGTCCCGGGTTCGATCCCCGGCATCCACCTACAGTAGGAACAGTAGTTCTGTGCCGGTGACCTACTTTCCTAGCGCACTGAAGAGCCAACTCCTACAAGCAGCTGTCTGTCTGCTGGAAGACGTGGGACTACGCTGATACGACATAAACACACAAAGCCACATCACTGCATGACTGGTTTATTGTTACTATGTTTAGATTGTTCTATCATTCCTTTATATTTACACGTTATACACAAACCTTGTCACGCGAATGCGTTGTCTTAAACTAGCAGGGGCTCTATTAGTGTGGTAAACACACTACACCAGAAATATCACCACCGTCGTTTTCTTCTGCAAGACTTTTCCTTTCATCTTCTTCAGATATTTTCTTTCTTCCATCTTCTGCTCCTTAGCTGTCACTACATTCCCTAGCTTAGATTACAAAATCTTCTTATACGTTTTCAAAAGGCCCTGTTCTTCTTCAATATATATATATATATATATATATATATATATATATATATATATATATACACACAAACAGGGTAAATCACCTAAAACTTTCACCGCAAATACATCCTAAATGGAAAGAGCTATTGATGTGCAGTTTTCACAGCTTTGATTAGCAGTCAGGGCTCGTACATTTAACCTATAAGTAGATTTTAATAATACTGAGAAAGTGTATTTTTTTTAGAAAAACATAAAATGTTTTAAATGGAACTATGCCTACTTACATCAACAGAATAAGGGTAGGGTAAATTAGAATGTCAATGGTCTTTGTTGCAAGATTCTAGTGCAAGTGGTTTATGAGAAATTGTATTTTGAAAAGTTTCCACCCCGATAATTGTTTGTCCAATTCAACCTGCTTAGTTGCTAAGTACGATGTTGTTATGTTTGTTTGCATTGTGTTTTCTGTTCATTGATTGCATTGCGACTTTCTGGTCAGTTAGTTTGTGACAGTTCAAGCTGTAAGTCGTGAGTGGAAGATATGGTTCTCTAATGCAGAAAAAGCTGACATGCTCATGATGTATGGAGAGTGTAGGAAGAATGCAGTTCGTTCCTGTACAGTGTATGCGGAAATGTATCCCAATAGATGTGAACCATTTCGGCAATCATTTATCAAGCTCTTCAACCAATTACGTTAAAGTGGTACTGCAACACCTAGAAAAGGTAACAGAAACAAACAAGTGACTGGATAAGAGGCAGAAATTAATGTTTTGGCTGCCGTTGCAGTAGATCCGCAAATTAGTTCCGGCACAATCGCACGTGGAGGTGGCATAAGTCAGGCAAGTGTACTGCGCATTCTCCATCGACATAGGTTCCATCCCTATCACATTTTTCTCCATCAAGAGCTGCATGGAAACGTTTTGAGAATCGCGTTAACTTTTGTACATGGGCATTAAGACATGATATTCCAGATTCATCATGTATCTTGTTTAGCGATGAGGCAACATTTACTAATCATGGCCACGTAAACCGCAGAAACATGCGCTATTGGTCTGTTGACAATCCCCGTTGGCTTCAAAGGTGGAACGTCAGCGTTCATGGAGTTTAAATGTGTGGTGTGGGATAGTGAACCATCAGCTCATAGGGCCTTTGTTCATAAAAGGAACATTGAACTCGCACAAATATCACAGCCTCCTGACAGACATCTGCCACACATGCTAGAAGACGTTCCTTTGCAGACTAAAGGGCGCTGGTGACAGAAGTTTAGCGCCCTTAAACCTCATCTCATCATCATTTGCAGACTAGGAGGAACCGTGGAACCAAAATGAGGGCTGTCCAGTCCATAGTGCACGAAGTACTACAACTTGTCTTATCGGATGTTTACAAATCGCCGGATTGGACGAAGAGGACCTGTACCTTGACCAGCCCGTTCACCGGATCTGACCCCTTTAGAGTTTTTTCTGTAGGGAAGGCTGAAAGACACTGTCTACAAGGATGTACCAACTACACCAGACGATATGAAACGACGTATTACTACTGCCTGCTCTGAAATTTCCGCTGAAATGCTAGAACGTGTGCAGCAGTCTTTCCATAGCAGAATGGAAGCGTGTATTGAAGCTTCCGGTAGTCATTCTGAACACAACCTTTGGAGGGCTATGTTCTATTTACTTGTAAGAATCCACAGAAGTATTGTAACTCCCTTTTGTTTTTCTTTAGTTTGTGCTACCACAGTATTCGGTGCGTAAAATATTCAAAATCAGATTTTTCGTAAACCACCTGCACTAGAATCTTGCAACAAACACCACTGACATTCTAATTTATCCTACCTTTATTCCGTTGATGTAACTAGGCATTGTTCCATTTAAGAAATTGTATGTTTGCTCAAAAGCACTTTATCATTATCATTAAAATCTTTATTAGGCTAAATGTACTGACTACCAATCAATGCTGTGAAAACTGCACATTAATAGCACTCTTCATTTCCGAAATATTTGTGGTGAAAGTTTTAGGTGAATCATCCTGTATATATATATTTGTCTTCCTACTTAATAACGTGTTGACAGGCATTTTTCCACTTTTCCACGCTAATGTCGTCAACATGTTGTTAACTAAGCTTCATAAATAATACCATATAATTTAAAAGGATGTTCTACCAAGCTACCCATTGCTTTATATCAGCCCATATGCGTACTACTCGATTAAGACCAGAGCGGTAATTGGAGAACATTGTGTGCTTGGCCTACAAACTATCAACGTAAATTTTTGGAACAGGCTTTGCCCTTTACTTAGGTTGTAAAACTTCAAACTTAGCATCCTTTCATGGAATGAGGCAAGTCCCGCATCTTATTTCGGTATGTAATGTTGGGGCCTTTTACAACTGCACACTATAGTACGGTGCGTTATCTATCACCGACACAAATAAGGGAGGCAAGTTAGGAACTAGTTTTTCCGTTAGTCATTTTTTGTATTCTTCCCCATCATTTTGTGGTATATTAACTTTTCTATTTTAACATAAAAATTGGCAGAAGGAAAGAATCTTCAATAAACACACCAAAAATACACCATATATGGAATCCAAGTTTAATTACAGAAACTCAGTGGCGTCATTTGGGGGGATAGGGGGTCAAATGCCCTCAACGCCTAAGTTACAAACAATAATTAGGCTACATTATTGCTCTACCAAAAGAAAATTACGAAATCTGCACTTTTAATAAAAATATTTCACATTTATGAAATAAAAGATTATTTTCTTTTAGGCCAAATATATCGTTAAAATCCACATGAAAATTCGGGAAACTGCTCCAAGCAACTTGCTCCCTCCCATGCAGAAACTGAAATTGTAGTATAAAGCCATAAACAGACAACTGGCAAGAGAGATGTTACTTGGACTACTGCTGCCGCTAGACTGAACTGATTGCACTCACTGCGCATGCCCGAGAATTGAGACTCGTTCGCTGTCCAGATAACCAGTGCGCATCCAGGCTTCACCGGGCACAGAACCATCGTCCCTACTGTACTCTGGGATTTTCGTGATTTCTTCGGGTTACAGATGAATGTTGAGGTGTTTCATCTTCTACCACGACACTCCTGCCCCTCATTTTACTCATCTTCCTTGTCATTTGTTTCAGGGTTGTAGGAGCAGGCGACGCTATTGGCAGGTTGCGGCTGCGAGCTCTGTAGAGGTTTCTTACCTGGCGTCGTTGCGGGGACTACTAAATTAGGTCTATCCTATGAGTGGGCCCTATGGGGGAGAGTGACTGCCGGGGATTTGGTGGCCTGTGTGTGGACTCGGACGGCATCGGATGCGTTCGATCTGGAAATGTTAAAAACCCAGTCCATCCTTGCGCCCGTGTCATCCGGATCTGCTTGCCTTTCGGGTTCTCCCCTCATTCCTCTCTTCCAGGGGTCATGGTAGAAGTAAAAAGGGCCGCTGTGGCGTACTTGCGATGCTCTGCCCTGGTTGCGGGGGCCCTTGTGTAGACATCTCTTGACAACAATCTCACCTTTCTACAATGTATAACTAATTACATTAAGATACCCTTCTTTATCTGAGATATGGACTTACTATTCTTCCATCGAAGTTAAGTGTGACGGCAATCAAGCTGACTGGCGAGGGAGCCATCTTTGTGGTTATTTTCGAACCAGTTAGACAAAGGTACAAAAATAGAATATTGTAATACAAGTGCGGTAAGTGCATCATTTGAGAACGAGAAAGAGTTTGAAAATGTAGGAGTTGAGATTCTTCAATGCCCTGAAAATAAAATTAATAATTCACTAACAGTGTTGTTCCTGCAGCAAGGTTACCAATATTACACTTGGTAACAAATTTCTAATCAATTATTCATGCCTATTGTTGACCTTAAAAAGTCTATAACCTGCAGCTCATACTTAGCTAATACAAACCGGCGGTATCGTCTGTGACCCGCATTCTGGAGGTCGTGGACTCGATTCCCGTGACCGACATTCCTGACCCATGCGTTTTTTCGGGATTTTCCCAGGACGCTAGACAAATGCTGGGTAGATGATTACATTCTTCGAATTACCTGTTCCTCTATTTCACTTCACCTTCCAACTACTTGGCTCTTTCAGGGTAGCAAGTGTCGGCGGGAGGTCTCGGCGTGTGCAAAGCGGGAGAGAGGAATGCTCTGTATAAACCTTCGTTCCTCGGAATGGGGACGGTCTCCGGGTCTCAGGGCTTCCAGGGGATGTCTAAGCTCACAGGAGAAGGGGAGCCGACTGCACCAGTTGCTCTCCGAGGAGTTTACATTTTAAAATGGTAGGGACCCTACTCTCTGCGCTATCGTGCCTCCTGGGATGCCCGCCCTATGTCTCCTCTCACCTCATCCTTCCCTCCCGGGGGCGCCCCGTCAGGACGTTAGGTACAACAAATCTGCATAGGACGAGGTGTTGAGTCCCCCTTAGCTCCTATCCCTACCTATTCTATCTGTAACATGAATTAAATCGTAAATAAAATATTAACAAATAAAAGGGAAATAACGATCCACAAAGTAAGTGCCCCAAATTTTTAGCTCTAATTATGGGCGCTGTTTAACTGCTTGGCATCCCAATATATTGGGCGTGGAAGACCAGTAATTTTGCTCAGATGTCTCATTATCAGGTTTGATGTTCTTTTACGTACCGTAAAACTACACACGGGTTCACCGGCTTAAGTTCCCTTTGGAAGGAAGCCATACTAAGGATTTTTACTCCCGAAAAATGTCCATCACCCTCCGCCGGTTTGAACCCGCGACCTCGGGAGCTAGAGGCTAGCATGGTAACCACTACACCATGGAGGACGACATTTAATTCGCCATTCGGGTATGTCATCTCACTACAATTTAAGATCTCCTTGTGGTTTACCCGGAAAAATGCGGGGAATTTAATGTCGTATCGCCATGTAGCCATCGTAGCTCGTGGTTAGAGCAATCGGATGGAAACCACGGTATCCGTGGTTCAAATCTCGGCAATGGCATTGCATTTTTCAGTCATCAGATTCTATGTTTCCAACTTTAGAGAAATGTTTAAAAGAAAATGTCACTGAATCAGTGAATTACAAGCAATGGCTACTGACTGACAGGTCGGTGCTTGAGACCATAGGGAAATCCAGGGAAAATATCTTGACTGTTTCTTACAGAATTTTGGTGAATTAGTGAGTCACTCTTTTATATCATCTGAGCAAAGCAAGTTCTTCAGTGACAGCAAATCAGCAATTCAGCAAATTTTGTTATGTGACTTGGCTGAAAATTATTCTTTTGTTATTCAGGACGAAATTCAGGCAAACCATTGGAGTACCAACTATGCAAGTTATCATTCACCCATTCATAATATATTACAGAGAACTATTACGCAGCACAGTCTCTATCTAAACATTAGTAGTAAATTCAGACTGCCTTTACCTATTCAACAGACATTTTTTAGAACTTATTATAACAGAAGTATTTAATTTACCACAGCAAATAATGTATTTCCCTTATGGCTTTTCAGCATAGTAGAAAAGCAGAAAAAATTTCAAATTGTTACATTGCATAAGCAAGGTTTTAGGTTTCCTGCAGAGTGGCATTTTTTGCCACTTATCATGGTAAAAGCGCATGCGATAATATAGATGGGACACTCAAAAGACTTGCAGCTCGCGCTAGTTTGCAGAGACCTTCGGAGAACCAGATAACAACCCCAATAGAATTGTATCATTGGAAAAAGGACCATCTTCCAAAAATTAATACTGTTTTTGTGATTAAATAAGACTATACTGAAGAGGCAAACTTTTAACTTCAAGATATCCAAAATGTATTCCAGTGCCTGGAACACTCAACATATACGTCGTTCAGCATTTTACGGGGCAATTTTACTCGCCAAGCAGTTTTCAAGTGCAGTTGAAACATCACAGCATCCTGTATGCAAAGATGATCCGTCGATCATATTTCAATGTTGGAGGTAAAGCAAGAAGAATTAAACTGGATAGTAGTTTTAAAAGTTTATTTTTAGCTGCTTATAGGAGAAGATAGATTATAAATGTTTGATTCATAGGATGTTACTGCATCGAGATATATTCAGTAAGTTATAAAATATGAGGGGGGGAGAAGATAAAACATAACGGATATTGGCATCTTGTCTGCCGGTAACTCTGCGATCATTGAAAACACACTGTGACATAATTTTTTATTTCTGCATCCGATTCCCATCCCAGCTTGAATTTTCAACATTTATTTTATGAGTGAGTAAGACTTAATTTATATTTTTGTCATTCAGTTCTAAGTAAAGTATTTTATTTTACATACAAATATTCCAAAAGTGTATATTGTATTCAGATTAAAATTATTTTTTTTCTAAATACCTCATAATCAATAAAACAGTAACGCTTTATAGAATTTTCAACAACATTTTTTCAGTTTATCTTAACACGTTGCTGAGATGTGGTATTTTAGTTAAGTGTGTTTATAAAAAAAGCTATTTTTTACATATGACACTCCACTAAAAAAACTAAACTTGGGAGAAATGTAAAACATAACAGTTTTATTTAGCTATTCAAGAGCTATGTACTCACAAATTTTCAAATATATATGCGTTGGTCAGGTTGAGCGTCTTGATGATTTGAAATGAAATAATCTAACATTAATTTTATCCATTTATCCTAAATTCACACAAGCTGATTCAATTTACATATTAATAAAAATTCCAATAAAACATTTTTATCACTTTCAGATTACATCGAACCGCACGGTAAAATGTTCATGTAAAGGGTAGTTTGGGATGGGAAGATTTTTTTGAAAATATTGAAAGATAGTGAGTGAATTTAATTATTCCGCATTTGGTGTTTGAGTTAAGCTGTTCACAGACCCACAAACGCGGACATTTTTAAAAGTGCTACTTTATATTCAAGGGATTTCAAAACATGTATTTCCCGTTAAATTTTGTCAGAGAATTTTTTGAGCAGAATACGATATGTACTTTCTTTTATGTAGTAGGTATAGGTAGGTATATGGAACTTAAAAATCCTATCTTTCTTGATAAACAATAATATACATTGTATAAAGTAGACATCAAATGCTGCGAGAATTCCAGGCTGATATCTTAAAACCTTCTAAGATAATGGGTCACGAGGCCAGGAAGTTTATCTTCAACAAGACAGGGTTTTCAATCTCCCATTAAAGGAAAGAGGGTAATGCCACACGTGAGATTACGAAATACGAATCACCTTTCATTTATTTTAAGTTTAATTATTAACACACACTCGTCAGGAGACTGCAAGCAGAGAGCTACACCTCTTACTTGTATTCTCGGAACACCTTTATGCAATTTGCATTAGAAGTGGCGAGGTGTCGATAAAAACAGAATTAAGTTATTTCCAAATTCTCCGATTTGTATTCACACGGGAAGCATTTTAGAGGCAGCCACATGACCTAAGTGGCTGACTTAATTACAGTTAATTACATCTACGCTCTTTTGTTTCTGCATAACAAAGAACTTGTGGTTGAACTTCCGCGGCAGGGAAGCTCCCGAGCTTTTAAAGGTGCTTCTTTAGGTGTTTAGGCTTAAAGGGCGATAGTTCAGAACCAGTTAATGCATAGAGGAACATTCCATTCTTTACTTGACTTTATATCAAAACAATAAATTGAATATGATTTTAGTAAGTGCTATCGACTCAAAGAAGACCAGTTAAACATTTTTACTTTCTCTATAAAGTATATAGTACAATACAATACAAGTAATGCACAATTCTATACCGAGATTTTACCGAAAATCCTTGTTTTAAAAACCCTTAATCTAAAAAATAATTTTTAGAAAAAGGACCGTTTGTATATATATATATATATATATTGTAAAATTCACTTTATTTATCTCCTTGTTAGTACTAAGAGGCTTAACTTCTTTTCTAGGATTTTTTCCAAAATTAATTACAATTCAATTTATAACTCAAAATTTGATAAGTCTTACACCTATGGTTTTAATTATATCTTCCTTATTAACTATTGTGCCAAATTGACTCCCCCGGAGAAATCTACTTTAGGCGACTGGGCTGTACTAAAGGAAGGCTGACATGGACGAGAACAGAAGGGAAACGACTATGGTAGTGGTTCTCTCGCAGACGACAACAACAAGAAGAAAGGGCGCAGTTATTTTGAGTCACGCAGTACGTCAGGCGTTTGTGGTCGTCGACTGCGCAGGCGCCGGATGAGTTCCAGCTTTTTTCAATGTGCTGTCCACAAGGCTGATCAGTCTTTCTTCGACGGCGAGCTAGGTTACGAGGAAAACAACAGGACGACGTTTAGATAGAAGGCATTCTTGACGGTATTTCTAAATTCATTTTTGGCTTAACGTATTCAAAATTCTCTTTAGTAATTCTTTACCGGGAAAAGATTTATCGTCTGAACTATAGACGTATTGCGGTTAGTCTTGAAATATATCGGTAAATGTGAGAGCAGGAATCAATTCTGTAATTATTGTAATTTAATTTAAAGCATTAAAGCCGTAAATAATGTAAAGAATGGTGAACGAATAAGGGTTTGTTAATGGTAATTATTTATGCTATTGAAGTGTCAGTTTATTAAATGGAAGAAATTCGGCTTGTTAATTAGTTTATGGAATATATTTTCAAGTAGCAATCTGCCATTATTCCTAATTTAATCCACTTCCTCTTGGGTCAAAAAGACCACGTTTCACTCTATACTATGTATTTATGTATGTGTGTAAGTATATGTGTATCTATGCATGTATGTAGTAGTAGTGGTGGTATTTATTAAGTACTTAGTATTACATTAATTGCATAACACAGTCGTATGGGTCATAAGACCGTACATGCTCTCTAGAAAAATACCTGGTCTGTAAACGTGACCAGAAACACTATTTTTATAATCACCACACTATATACATACATATAAAATGAAAAATACTCTGAATCACAAACACACACACTCACACACAAGTGCTCAAGCACCACATATTGTCACGAATGCGACTGAGGAGATCCGCATTGTAATTATTATTTTATATTAATTGGCATTATTCTATTATCCTGTTACAAGTTTCTAAAGTTTCTAATTTCACAGAGGATTACATTTTACATTTATTAACTTTTCTTAAGCCTCAGTAAGTGTTTATACGACAGGAAATAGCGGCCTGCTATTTCCCTTGACATTTCCAAGGGATGTCACTATGCCATAATTTCCTGAGCTCTTAGCTGCACCTTAAACCGCGTTATGTCACATAGAATGTTCTTGAACACTGACGTATCGAGTTATGATTGGCCGCTATATTTCAAACCCAGGGCGGTGGCAGACCATATTTGGTAATAGCTGCCAGGGTATTAGAATAAACCCTTGGTAATAGCTGCCAGGGTGTAAGAATAAACCCCTCTAGGGTTTTCGACTCTATATAAGCAAGCCCTCAAGCTCTCCTCGCGGGGACTTTGTGTTGTAACGTGGTCGGGACCGCTATGGTACCCGTCGACGGCCGCTCCGGATGGTTTCATTTGGCACCACTAGCGGCTTGACAAAGTCGTGTTGAGTATTGGCTCTCCTCATCCAAGACGAGACGTTTCTCAAGGTAAGCATTATAAAATAAATTGTTGGTAATAATATTAGCTAGTAGCATCATCATCCCTGATCTTGTAAACTCAACTATCGCACGGTAGAAATGTAACTCTTTAGAATATAGTCAGATGGCTCTAGCCAAGCGTTTTAATAATTGTCGCTACCTCTGCAATCCCTCATTTGGCTATTCCCCCCAGTGTCACAACTTAGCACGTGATAATATATTAAAGAAAATTTACATAAACACCTTATCTCTTATTACACGTACTTCCATAAGTATGTGCCCAAGCTTGGCCAGCTATGGCTGTTTAGAATCAAGTCCCGGCATGCTGTCCTCCGTCTGTTGGAAGTCAAAATACTTCCGGTAGTATTTTTTTCCTAATATCCTCCGTCTGCACGCATGCTGCCAAAATATGCGTCCAGTCTTCTTATTCTCCGCATAATGGGCAAATCTTCCTACCATCATAATCAACAATCTTGCGAGCTTTCCACCCTCCCAACCTAAGCCATGCTATTCCCGTCCTATGTTTTATACCCAAATCCAAAATATATGTTTCTTACCCCACCTAGTTCTTATTTCATTTCCTAGCTCCAATGTTGATCATTGTCTACATTCAGGCTTTATTTTCTGTCTATTTATATCTCATAGTTGTCTTTTGACTTTTTCTCACGGTACTGTGCATGTATGCATGTGTGTATGTGTGTATGTATGTCAATTTTTATGTATGTATGTATGTATGTGTGTGCGTGCGTGCGTGTGTGCGTGTGTGCGTGTGTGCATGTGTGCATGTGTGCATGTGTGCATGTGTGCATGTATGCATGTAAGTAGGTAGGTATACCTGAGAGTACGAACTTGGACATCATAATCCAAAAATGAAAAGTAGATAAATACCAAACTAGATATTTCAGTTAAATACTTTCCAAAGACGAAACACAACGATTTTCAAGAAAAACCCCTCAGTTACAACTACAACTGTTTCGAAATTTTCGATTTTCTAAAAAATGACTAACCATTTTGATTAATTTAACATATATTAAACATATTTACATGAAGAATAAAATTATATGCTTAAATTTCAGTGAATAGCCATGAAAAGATCATGGAATTTTAAGGTTAACATATAGCGTCCAGTTCTTAAACATTTGACTATCGCTGTTCTTGTATGTATAACGAAATGTGCAATGTAGCTATTTTCAGAAAGGTTTATCTCAATTAAAGTGAAGTAGATACAAAAATATGCTTAAACAAGAATAGTTAGTATATCCACTATAAAGGTAGAGAGTAGATAAAGTCAAGGGACTGTTACAAACCCTTCACTTTTTCTACTACATATAGTAAGTAGGAGAAATATTGTTTTCCACCCAAAACTTAAATACCAGGGTTCACCAGAAATACGTGTTTTGAGCCCCGCTGAATCCAAATAAAACATTTTTGAAAACATGTCCGTGTGTGTGCCTGTGAACACGATAAGTCAGAAACTAAAAGCCTCTGTCTTTATCAGTGGGTATACAAACTATTCCTACTAAAGCTCATTACTTTCTCTACTACGTATAAGTAGAGGAAGTATTGTATTCCACCCAAAAATTCGATACCGAGATTTCACCGGAAAATCATTTTTTGAGACCCCCTGAATCCAAAAAAAGCATTTTTGGAAACGTGTCGGTGTGTGTGTCTGTGTCTGTGTCTGTGTGTGTCTGTGAGCAGCATAAATCAGAAACGAACAGTCGGATAAACAACAAACTTGGTGTTTAGGTTCAGTATCTTCCAGAGATGCGACACGAAGGTTTTCAAGAAAATCTCCCCACCCCAGGATGCCCTTTACATGGGACATTTTTCGAAAATTTTAATTTGATTAAAATATCATATGTTTAAGATATTTTCATGAAAAATAAAATGTATATCTTGAATTTTCTGGGAATGTCTCCAAAAGCATTCTTCATTGTGAACGACTTTTGCATAACTGGTAAACCATAAGAGATAGACAAAGTTTTACAACACAAAAAATGTAGATCGGATTAAAATACACAATTTATGTCATATGCATTTGTTTTATTGAGTGAACCATTTTCGAGATATTGCTTGTTATTTCCTTAAATTTTTCGATACTTATTTTCTCAAATGGGAATTCGTTATTCATTTTTTTGTCTTGTATATGCAAAGAGTATTAATCTGTGGCAAAGAGAATGGTGTTGCACCTAGCAACCAGCTATAAAGCGATATGTATATGCTTAAAGGCTACTGTATTTCTATAATGACCTTGTAAATATGTATTCCCCTTACATCTACAAGAAACTTAGCAATAAGATAGAGTCTGCAAATGTGTATCTCGATTAACATGAAGTAGATGGAGAATAAGCGTTTGTAAAAATAATTTGTACAAGAGTAGAGAAAGTCATGTGAGTGTAACACATCAGATTTTTTTCCTATCTATTGCCTTTAATCCAAATAAACATTTGCCAAAATAACTGGATTACACGTTTCGTTATAAATACAAAGAGAATAGCGATAGTCAAATGTTTAAGAACTGGACCTATATGCTGCCTTAAAATGTCATACTGTTTCCATGCAATCACGAGAAACAACTGAAAATCGATGGGACTAAGTGAAGAGAAGTATTCAACATTTCCAACCTTTAATAACGGATAGGTCGGAAACGCTTAAACCACAAAGAAACTTATGTCATTAAATTGTGTCTTTTAAAGAGATCTACATTTTGTGTACGTACGTTTTTGTCTATCCCTTGACGTTTACAAGTTATACAAGATTATACAAAGTTCCTTCCGAATGAAGAGGACTTCCTAGGCTATTCACAGAAAATTCAAGATATTCATTTTATTTGCCAGGTAAATATCTTTCATATATGGTATTTAATAAAAATCGTTACTGCTATGTTTTAGAAAATCTAAATTTTCGAAAAGTTTTTCATATAAAGGGTTTTTGAGGGTTGGGGTATTTTCTTGAAAACCTTCGTGTAGCATTCTTGGAAGATACTAAACTCAAATAAGAAGTTTGGCATATGTTTCATTTTTCGCTTTTGAGTTATGGTGTTCACAGTCAGACACGGCCGCGTTTCCAAAAATGCTTTATTTGGATTCAGGGTGCCTCAAAACATGTATTTCCGGTGAAACCTCGGTATGGAATTTTTGGGCGGAATGCAATATTTGCCCTACCTACGAGGTATGATCGAAACGTTTCCGGAATGACGTCATAAATACTACACAACAGCTTGTTTTGTCTAATCTGCACTGTCACCCTCGAAGTAGTCTCCTTAGGTGTTGATTCATTTGCACCAGCGCTTCTGCCACTGCTGGAAGTACATCTGGAAGTCCTCTTCTTTCAACATGTTCAGAGCCTTCTGCGATTCGCGATGGATGACATCAATGTCCTGAAAACGGTATCCTCGGAGCCGCATTTTAAATCGCGGGAAAAGAGCAAATACTCGCTGGTGCCAAATCTGGAGAATAGGCGGGATGGGGTACAATATTCATCCTATTTTTATCCAAAAATTAGCGAACAGAAAGGGCTTTATGCGCGGGCGCATTGTCATGATGCAGGAACCAGTCACCACTCCTCCATTTCTCCGGCCGTAATGCGCCTATCATTTAAGACCATTTCCCTCACCTGATTGATATTTCATCAGTTTTGCTGGAACAGGGTCGCCCCGAACGATCTGCAACTTCAACTGATGTCACACCACATTTAAATTTCGAAAACCACTCAAATGCTTGATTTTTGCCCATAAAAGTGTTCTTAACATTTCATAGACTTCTGTTGCAGGTTTACCGAGTTTAAAGCAAAATTTGATGTTCGTTCGTTGTTCTTCGTAATCTGACATTTTTGCTACGCGGAAAATTCGCAGCACATGCAAAACACGTGTTCACTTCAGAGCGTCTACCTCGTCACTGCATGGTCACAGGAAGTCACGTGACCTCTCATATTTATCGGGAAGGAACGCTGCATGTACAGTCTGGGTAAGAATTAAAGAAATCTCAACGTCAGCATTGTTGTGAAGCCATTCCTGAAACTTTTTGATCACACCTTGTATAGGTAGTAGAGAAAGTAAAAAGTTCTCCATACTCATATTTTTGTACAAATTGTCACTGGGCAAAGCTTTGGACACCTAAGGTTTAGGTATAAGTCAAAACAGCCGATTACTTACGACTTTCAAAAATACTCCTAGTATTACTTTTAAACCCATACTTACAGAATGCATTAATGCAATGACGGGTAAGACAGCTGGTAATATTGCAGTATTACAGCGACTAAACACAACAGAATAAAATGAAACTACATTCCATAGATAGAACTTACTTGAGACGTGTGCGGGTTGCATTCTCTAGGTCCCGGCGACCGTCCACTGTGACCCATTAGTTTTTCATGGTTTCCCCGAATTGGTAGGCGAATACTGGGGTGGTTCCTCTTCTACCACGACTTTCCTGATCCTCATTTTCTGTACCCATCATCTACTTCATTGTCGTCTGTTTCAGGGTTGTAGGACCAGGCGATGGTGGTCGTTGGGTTGTGGCTGGGCGGTGACAGTGCGCTCTATAGAGGTTTCTTCCCTGCTGTCGTTGTTGGATTGCTCAGTTAACACCCGCTTCCGTTTGGGCCCCACAAGGGAGGTTTATGTGTGGGCGCGGGCGGCGTCGCGTTTGATCTGGAAACGTTAGGGACCCCGTAATGTTTATGACCGTCACCCTTCGGCTCTCTTCCCTCATTCTTCCCTCCCAGGTGTCCCGTAGAAGCAAAAATGGCTATTGTGGCCTAATTGTGATGCTCTACCCTTTCGTTCATCCGTAGCTTTTCCTTTACCTTACTTGAAAACCGTAATCAATATGACACTTTGGACCCTCTCCAAGATCACAACATTATGCATACGTACTTCAAAACTTAGCTCACCTTAAAGGGTGTCCTCAGCTCGTATCTCCGTGCTGCACGCTCAAAGTTATCCACAGATCAGCGTTTGTACAGAAAGGAAGTTAGTTAGCAATCACTGGCCTCTTTTTTTCTGAATGAATGTCATATCCCTGGAAAATAACATTCACAGCTTAAGGGAAACTAGCAGCAATGTCTTGTTTTGCTAAAAAATTAATTTAATATTTCTTTATTTACATTTAGGGGAATTTTATATGCTTTATCGTCGTAAAATGATATTAAGCACAATACTTATATTTTAAGTACAATTTAATTTCTCTACTAGGTATTTACCTGTAGTAAAGTAGAGGAAGTATTGCACTCCATCCCCAGATTTCACCGGAAATACACCTTTTGAGACAGTCTGAATCCAAAATACATTTTTAGGATAGGTTCCCGAGCGCGAGTATGAGCAGAATAACCCAACAACAAAAGGTAGATTAAATACCAAACTTGTATTTAAGTTTAATGTCTTCACGAAGATTTTCCAGAAAATCCCACACCGCAAACTACCCTTAGATGGAACATTTTCGTTATGTTTTATTGTTCCAAGAGTGGCTCAAACGAATTTGACTGAAATACCACCTTTTTAAAGATATTCTGAAGCACCAATGAAACACATAACTTGAATTTTCTAGAAATAGTCTCTGAGGTCCTGTTCAGCTAAATGACTTTTGTATAGCTGGTAAACCGTAATAGCTAGATAAAATCTTACTAGACAAAACATGTAGATCTTCTTTGTTATTGGTTTGAATTTTCAAATAATTATACAGTTATTACATAACTGGGAAGTTGTTACTCGTTCTCACCTATGTTCTGGCCATGCAAAGGGCATGCCCTTACATAGCAACACCTTTTTTTCAGAGGTCCCGAGTGCGATTCCCGGCTGGAGGGTACCAATTTTCCTTTAGCCAGGATTATTCCCCACCCTCCCTAGAGTCTGGAAGTATTGCTGAGGATGTAAATGTGTGTGTGTGTGAATTTAATGTAATAAGCAAAGTAATATCAAAATAAAGTTTAACACCGCCGTAAGCGACTGAACGTCATTGCTGATGACCAATTCTTTCAAAGTTAAAAATGTCTGATGTGTTGCACTCACATGACTTTCTGTACTTTTGTATAAATTGTTTTTACAAACGCTTATTCTCCTTTTAGTGCATGTTCATTGAGATAAACATTTGCAGAAATTGTGTATCTTATTGCTAATTTTTTGTAGATGCAAGGGCGGTATGGTAGGCTTAAAGCGATAGTCAAATATTTTAAGAGCTGGTTGCTATGTGGAGCATTCCATCCTATTTGCATGTCCAATGCATAAAAAAACGAATAACGAATTCCCATTTGAGAAAAAGTATAAGTATTGCAAAATTCAAAAAAAAATAATAACGAATATCTCGAAAATGGTTCACTCGCCAAAAAAATGCATGACATGTATTGTGTGTTTTAACGAGATCTACATTTGTTATGTAGTACATTTTTGTCTATCTCTTACAGTTTAACAGTTATGCGAAAGTCATTCAGAATGAAAAGGACTCTTGGGGACATTCCCAGAAAATTTAAGATATACATTTCATTTTGCTATAAAAATACCTTAAACATATATTTTAATCAAAATCGTGTGAGCTATTTTTGAAAAAATCAAAATTTTCGAAGAATTTTCCATGTAAAGGGTAATCTGGGGTGGCGGAATTCTCTTTAAAATCTTCGCATCGCATCCTTGAAAGTCATTAAACTCAAATACCAAGTTTGGTATTTATCTGACTTTTCGTTTTTGAGTTAGGCCGTTCAAAGACACACATCCACACAGACACAGAGACACACACACACACACACGAATCTTTTTCTAGTAATGCTTTTTTTATTCAGGGGGTCTCAAAACATGTATTTCCGGTGAAATCTCGGTATCGAATATTTGGGTGGAATACAATACTTCCCCTACTTACTATACGTAGCAGAGAAAGTACAAAAACGCTGTTTTGAAATCTGACTATCGCGTTACCTACTCTATGCTGTAAATGTGTACTGTAGGTTAATCTGGAATAACAATAACTAGGTATTTAGAATAACAAGCTTTCGAAGAATAGTTTGTATAAGAGTGATTAGAGAGTCATGTAACACATCAGATTTATATACATTTCTATTTAGGCACAAAAGAAATACTGTAGACTGAAACGATAGTTAAATCTGAAAAGTTTGGCGGCGCTGCCTGATTTTATTGTTCTATGCTGTGACGTAAATGTGTCACCTGAGTAGGTTCTCTTAGTGTTAGTCTCTTGTTATTTGAGAAGACCGGTTGCGGTGTTCGTGAGTGGTAGTACGTTTATTTTGTCAGTGCAATTAACTTTTTCTTCTTTACTTTCATGGTATGATCTTGTTCAAGGAAGGAATGTTTTGGTGAGTTTAACGATCAATTCCACTCTTTTATTTTCTGTAGACATATTACTTTGCTCGTTTTGTTTGCGATTTATTCCTTTTGTCGTGGTTACATTCCCTTCAAATTTTCTATACGCAGCCCTGTTTTTCCTACTTAATACAAATACAAAGGTGACTTGTAAGGATGGCTTTCAGCTTTTATTGTGCCAGTAACACCACTCACTGTAACGTCTGGTAAATCTTAAAGTTTCTGGATGCCGTTTTGCTAGATATTACAATTATTTTAAGGCAGCGTTAAACATATAATTTATGTGCAAGTTTTAACTCTTAGTACAGAATTAAAGTGGATGTTTGTTCGCGAGCAGTGACGGCCATGCCTGAGCCTAGCGGCGCGTTACTTCGGGCGATTCTATAGCCTAACTTTCATATAATTTAAACAGTAACTATTCGCTTAGCTTTAATTATTGCTTGGATTTGTTGCTTTTGTTTTCCTTTCTTTTTCTTCTAGACCATAATCACCACTTTTAAAAAATCTTTTCGTGTTGAAATTAGTTGCCCTATTTGACATGTGCCTATCGCTTGTCCTCCTGTACTCTCTTTACGAAGAGGTTGGAGTCGTAAATCTATTATGTATATTATTTCATGCATCTTTGATAATACTAAAAGTAATAAACTTTAAACTTAAAGTTTAATTTGATTAATACTAGTGATGGAACCAGATTACTATTTCTTGATACCTGATACCAATACTGAATTTTTAGCACCGATTCCCGATACCCGCTTCATAAAAACTGTAAAGGCAATTGCTTGTTCAGTGAATTATGTTGTTCTTAGTAATCTCCTGTGTATAAGAACATGTAAACAGTCTTATATTGTAAGCTAATTCCGAAATTATTCCTGTTTGACATTCCCAAATAGGCAGTGATTTTTACTTTCTCTACTACGTATAGTAAGTAGGGGAAGTATTGTACTCCACCTAAAAAATTCGATACCGAAATTTCACCGGAAATACATGCTTTGAGGTACCCTTATTTCAAATAAATCATTTTTCGGAAAACATTTCCGCGCACAAGCGTGTGTGGCTGCCTATGAATAGCATAATTCAAAAACGAAAATTAGGATAAACACCAAACTTGGTGCTTGAGTTTAGAATTTTTCAAGGATACGACACGAAGATTTTCAAGAAAATGCCCCCACCTCTGATTAACCTTTACATGGAACATTTTTTGAAAACTTTGTTTCTAAAAAATGGCTCTTAACGAATTTGATTAAAATACAATGTGTTTAAGATATTTGCATGGCAAATGAAATGTATATTTTAAATTCACTGGAAATGTCCCCAAAAGTACTCTTCACCCTGAATGACCTTCGCATAACTGGTAAACCGTAAGATATAGACAATGCATTACAACACCCAAAATCTAGATATGGTTGAAACACACAATTTATGTCCTATACATTTTTTTCTAGAGTGCACCATTTCCGAGTTATTCCTTGTTATTTGATTGTATTTTCCAATATGCTTTTCTCAAATAGGAATTCGTTATTCGTTTTTACTTTCTCTAATACGTAGAGTAAGTAGGGGAAGTATTGTATTCCACCGAAAAATTCGATACCGAGATTTCATCGGAAATATATGTTTTGAGACCCCCTGAATCCACATAAAGCATTTTTGAAAACATGTCTGTGTGTGTCTGTGTATGTGTCTATGAAAAGCATAATTAGAAACGAACAGTCGGATAAACACTAAACGTAGTATTTAAGTTGAGTATCCTCCAGAGATGCGACACGAAGGTTTCCAAGAAAAACCCCCACCCCAGATTACGCTTTATATGGAAAATTTTACGAAAATTTTAATTTTCTCAGGAATTGCCCTAACGATTTTGATTAAAATATCATACGCTTAAGATATTTTCATGACAAATAAAATGTATATCCTGAATTTTCTGGGAATGTCTCCAAAAGTATTCTTCATTGTGAAACGACTTTTGCATAACTGGTAAACCATAAGAGATAGACAAAATTTTACTACACAAAAGATGTAGATCGCGTTAAAATACACAATTTATGTCATATACTTTTTTTTGTTGAGTGAACCATTTTCGAGATATTGCTTGTTATTCCCTTAAATTTTTCAATACTTATTTTCCCAAAGTGGAATTCGTTATTCATTTTATTGTCTTGGATATGCAAAGACTATTAATCTGTGGCAAAGGGAATGGTGCTGCACATAGCAACCAGCTATTAAGAGATATGTCTATGCTCAAAGGCTACTGTATTTCTATATGGCCCTTGCAAATACGAACAAGGAGAACATAGCAAGCCTTAAGCGATAGTCACATATTTTTAGAACTGGTCGCTATGTGTAAAATGTAATTCTCTTTGCATGTCAAAAGATCGCTTCTGCAAATGTTTATCTCGACTAATATGAAATAAATGGAGAATAAGAGTTTGTAAAAATAGTTTGTATAAGAGTATAGGAAGGCATGTGAGTGTAACACATCCGATTTTTTATGTCCTGGACATACAAAGAGAATGATATACTTCAAATAGCAACCAGCTCTTAAAATATTTGACTTTAGCTTAAAGCCTACCATATTCCCCTTGCATCTACAAGAAATTTAGCAATACGATAGTTTCTGCAAATGTTTATTTCGTTTAACCTGAAGTATTTGGGGAATAAGTGTTTGTAAAAATAGTTTACAAGAGTAGTGAAAGTCATGTGAGTGCAGCACTTCAAGATATTTTATCTTGATAATGCCACAGATTATATATCCCTGTTGTTAGTCAAGACTAATGATAATAATAACAATAAAAATAATACTTTAAAACATACGGTATATGTATTTGTAAGCTACGCTGTTGTCTAGAGTATGATTTACGTAAACTAACAGATGGAAGGAAAGAACAAATATTTCCGTGCGCTTATTATTTCACGTCTTAGGTTCTCATTTGTTTCTGCTGGACTCATACATTTTGGCTGAGAGTGAGTCACCAAGCCAGGCTATCGCATTAACGAGATTTAGTGCGTCAGCTAAATCAGCTTCATTCACAACCCAGTTAACACTGACGTTGAAGCAGTACGTCTACTCCTCTCCCCATTGTTTTGCATGTTTTCATTTAGTCACATGAATCTATGGAATGTTGCATTGATTCGCCTGCAGGAAACGCAGTCAAGATCTATCAGTAACTATAGTTCAGCAACCCTTTGGGGACACGTCAACGCAATAACATGCAGTCTCTACTCAATTCACAGCATAAAGTTAAGCGCAACAGCTTTTGATAATGCAAAACTTAAAAATTTAGAAGCATAGAAGATTTATCTCAAAGTATTAGACATAGTTCGATAACTCCGAGTATCGAGGTATGAGGTCCTATTCCTAATTGTTGCAAATCCGAATGATGTTAGTGAAAATAGTTTGTATATCTATACTTGAACCATATGCAATGACCCACGTTTTTGTTGGTATAATTTAATTGTGCTCTAGAAGGCGAATTGTTAAGTGTGTATGTTTTCTGTCACATATATTATTTTCGAAGTATATACCTATAGGTATATCTAAACGTTCTGGGATGGGAAACGTTGATTGCCTTTTGAGGCAATACTTCATATCATAACATGCTGTGATTGCCAGAGTGATTGTAGTGTAAATTAATGTTATTGTATGTACAGGATTTTAGATGTCTGTTAGCCATAAGTATTGTTAGGAAATAAGTTTACACGGCCTCACTGAAACTGACTATAGAAGTGGGTAAAAAAAATCTGATGTGTTACACTCACATGACTTTCTCTACTCTTGTACAAACTATTTTTACAAACGCTTATACTCCATCTACTTCATATTAATCGAGATAAACATTTGCAGACTCTATCTTATTGCTAATTTCCTTGTAGATGTAAGGGGAATATATATTTACAACGGCAGTATAGAAATACAGTAGCCTTTAAGCACATACATATCTCTTAATAGCTGGTTGCTAGGTGCAGCACCATTCCCTTTGCCACAGATTAATACTCTTTGCATATCCAAGACAAAAAAATGAATAACGAATTCCCATTTGAGAAAATAAGTATTGAAAAATTTAAGGTAATAACAAGCAATATCTCGAAAATGGTTCACTCAACAAAAAAAATGTATATGACATAAATTGTGTATTTTAACGCGATCTACATCTTTTGTGTAGTAAAATTTTGTCTATCTCTTAGGGTTTACCAGTTTACCAAAAGTCGTTCACAATGAAGAATACTTTTGGAGACATTCCCAGAAAATTCAACATATACATTTTATTTGTCATGAAAATGTCTTAAACATATGTTATTTTAATCAAAATCGTTAGCCATTTTTGAAAAAATTAAAATTTTCGAAAAATGTTCCATGTAAAGGGTACTCTGGGGTGGGGGATTTTCTTGAAAACCTTCGTGTCGCATCTCTGGAAGATATTGAACCTAAATACCAAGTTTGGTATTTATCCGACTGTTCGTTTCTGAGTTATGCTGTTCACAGGCAGAGACACAGACACACAGACAGACACACAGACACAGACACACACACACACACACACACACACACACACGGACATGTTTCCCAATATGCTTTTTTTCGATTCAGGGGATCACAAAACTATGTATTTCCGGTGAAATCTCGGTATCGAATTTTTGGGTAGAATACAATACTGCCCCTACTTACTATACGTAGTAGAGAAAGTAATAAACCGAGGGGATGAGTTGTTTATCACTAAGAAGAGATAAATAAATGACGTCAGGGTAGCGTGCCTTTTTTAAAAATGGAGGCAATATCTTCCCTAGAGCATATATGTTAGTAGTAGTGATTGGCTGACCAAAACAGACGCTAAAGTGGGCGCAATTTGGTAACGAAAAGGAGCTATAAAATATAATGATTAGGCAATCCGAGGTGAAGAAGTATATATTCTCGAGCCATAAGCAAGTGTCGCACAGTTCTGAAGAATCTCTCACGAGGTGCACGTCGCAGAGTTAGTTACAAAAATGTAAAGTACGCGAAGTAATACAACAATAGGCGCCCAACAAATAAGATAACACAAGCCATTGAGAACTGCGACACTTTTATACAGGCAATTGCATTATATTCCACGCTGCCTGGATGCAAATATTTGCCTTCTACATTGACTAGCAATCTTGAATAAGTGTTTCCTAAATTGTGATTGCGATAAACTTTTACCCTGGCATATTTTGAAGAGTTGAATGACAAGGAATTGGGTAATGACTAATGAGGATTTAAGTACAGTGCTTTTTTCACACTGTGGCTACCGCACGACGGCACAAGGCCGGCCGCTGCAGCCTGGACCCCAGCCGAAACTGATAATATTCATTCTCATATATTATGATAAGCGTATGCCATATAATAGGAAATGTTGTATTTCTTTATCTGCGTATTTCTGTCATTTTCTCAAGAAACGCTCATTTATACTCGAGACTTCAGTATCCGAAACTGAGTGAATTTCTCGCCTGAGTTTTCTGTTAGTTCTTATAATGTATGGGATTTGTTGCATTCATTTATTTTTCACGTGATCATCATAATCGGGTAAATTTCTGTAATTGGATTTTGGGAAATGTCAATGATAGAGCAATTGACCCTCGCTTAATATTCTTCTCAGTCGAAGCATGGTTCCGTTTACATGGTTATGTTCCATCGTAAAATAACAAATACTGAAGCACAGAGAAACCCGATTTTACACAAGGGATTCCCTTTCAGGACGTGAAAGTTGGTGTGTGGTGTGTAGTAAATGCGTACAGACCTATATTTTCTGAACGGATGTTAACGTTTTTGAATGTCAACCTGGGTATTTCCAACAAGACTTTGCTACCGCGCATGCAGTTGATGAGTCTTTAAGTTTAATTCAGGAAATTTTTGGGTAATCAGTAAAGAATTATGGCCCTCAAGATCCCTGATTTATGCGTGTATGATTTTCATTTATAAGAAAACTTTAAAAACAAAGTGAATACAACAAACCCCCATACATTGAAGAACTAAAAGAAAACCAGGCAAAAAGTTCATATTGAACTCTCGAGTGTAAATGAATTTTTCTTGAAAAATGCCAGAAATGTGTTAATTAGGCAGTAGTCCGAGTTGTTACAACCGGCGCGCGAGCTGCCCTGCGGTGGCCGCAGTGTGGAAGAAAATCAGTGTATTATTATAAGATTTATATTTATTGCTTAGTAATCGCTTCTAGGTATCATGCATTTTCGTGCTCGAGAAATTTTTTTGAGTGTGCTGTTTTATGTACATGTGTAGTACCGTATGTTTTGTTTACAGCTTATCGTGATGAATTCTTCTTTCAAATAAGTGCAATACAACAGGAAGTAATCTCTGGTAACCGATATTCGGATCGTTAGGGGCAATTTTGTACAAAGTGAAGTTAAATTACGAGCTGTGAGCATTTAAGCTTTCCTTACAAGACATGCTATCGTAAACTGCGACTGAAATATTTTCTTTCTTTCTTTTTGTTTTTTTCTATTTTATTTTACTCGCTTTAACTCCATGTTCATATCGCGACGGATCTGTTGGTGCATATCTCTTAGAACGATATATGATGGACAGTTAGTCTTCTAGGTCTCATCCCTGTAACTCTTGCTTCATGCAGTGCAGATGGCATTAGGGTGCCGTCCAGTCTAACCTCCCCCCTCACACAGAGAGGCGCAGTTAGCCTTCAAGGTCTCATCCCTGTAACTCCTGCTTCATGCCGTGCAGATGACGTTAGGGTGCCGTCCAGTCTAACCGCTGCCCTCTGTTGCGGTATCGTTCGTGTTATCTTATTTGATGAGCGCCTGTTATTGTTTTACTATTTTGAATTTTGGATTTTTTGTCCACCGACTAGCTATTATTACTCAGTCGAGCAAATCTCTTGAACAGGTTGTGTAAACGGAAAGGAGTTGTTACTAAAAGATAACACTGATAAAAGAATTTGTTTTTACACTTTTATTGCCGCCACAATTTATTAATTTCACATATTTACTCTCGATACACGTCTGACTGAAACTGTTAAATTTTCGAATGTAACTATAATCACCTATTTGCCGCGCATTTTTAATTCCCCTGTTTCACATTTTATAACTAACTTTACGACGCGAGAGATTCTGTAGAACTGTGCGGCGACATGTAACCCGTGAATGATTCTGTTGAACTGCGCGATGTGTAACCCGTGAATGATTCTATTAAACTGCGTGATACCTGTCTCTGGCTTCAGAATTTATACTCCCTCACCCCGATATGCCTAAACATTATAACAGAGCTGCTATTGGTTAATAAAGCGCGCCAACATTAGCGCCTATTTTTATATCCAATCAAAATTATGAACACATATGCTCTAGGGAAGATATTCCCACCATTTCTAAAGAAAGGCACGCTACTCTGACGTAATTTGTTTGCCTCTTCTAATTGATAAACAACTCACCTCGTCGTTTCATTGTTACCCGCTCCTATTGTCAGTTTCAGTGAGGGCGTGTAACTTATTTGCTAACAATGCTTATAATTAACAAACATCTCAAATCATTGTCATACAATAATGTTAATTTACACTAAAATCACTCTGGGATTCACAGTGTTGTGATATAAAATACTGCCTCACCTCACACAGAAAGGCGCACAGTTAGCCTTCAAGGTCTCATCCCTGTAACCCCTGCTTCATGCCGTACAGATGGCGTTAGGGTGCCGTCCAGTCTAACTGCTTAAAGAAAGTTTAAATTCATTGGTTAAACATAATATAAGATGAAGTAAAATATTAAATTTATTAATTTTAAAAGGAGATTATGTTTTAATTTGATTTTAAATAGAAATTAATTATACTTAAGTAGTTTATAATATAATTACATTGTCTGTAGATAGATGCCTTTGCATTCGCTATTACCACTTATTTTACATTTTACTATTATTTTAGACTTAAGGTGGAACTTTGGGTCGTGGTATTAAATATGTTCATATTTAATATCTTAAAATTTACAGTTGAAGAATGGTTCCCAAGAAAGTTAAAAGTTTGAGCTGGTGAAATTTAATTGATACTTTGGCAGGCAAAATCCTATTTTGAATTGCCTCTTGTGGGGAGGGATAACCATTTCGTTATAGGTACAAAGGGAAACGTTTAAAACTTCGTCGCTATATGCTCCCTTTGCACGACATTGCGAGAAACAAGTAAATGACAACATCATTTCAAGAAAATTACAAACTGTTGAAAAAACTCGAACCAATACTAACGGATATTTCGAAAAAAGTTGGTACTATAAAAAGCTTACTTGAAATAAATTTTGGGTTTTAAATAGATCTGTATTTTTCTGTGCAGCGAGTTTTTGTCTTTGTCCTATGCAATACCAGTTATATAATGTTATAAAAACTTCCTTCCAAGTAGAGGACTTGCCAGGCTGTTCCCAGAAAATTCAAGTCTTATGTTTTGTCATGTAAATATTTGATATGTATGGTGCTGTACTCAAAATCTTTAGCCATTTTTGAGAAAATCGAATATTTCGAAAAATGCTCCATGTAAAGGATAGATGAGACTGGCGTAGCGGTTATTCTTTAAAATCCTCGTGTTGTGTCTTTGGAAGATACTGAAGTTAAATATTAGATTTCGTATCTATCGATTTTAGTTTTGTAGTGTTGTACAGATACATACATACATACATACATACATACATACATACATACATACATACATACATACATACATACATACATACATACATACATACATACATACATACATACATACACATACATACATACATACATACACATACATACATACATACACATACATACATGCATGCATGCATACATACATACATACATACATACATACATACATACATACATACATACATACATACATACATACATACATACATACAGGACGCCCGGATAGCACAGTGGTTTCGTTTCCAGCTTTCGTACTGAGGTTCCGGGGTTCGATTTCCGGCTGTGGGGTGACAATTTTAAGTCAACCTATCCACGCCGTCACCTCTGACTTTCTCATCTGAAGTATCTCCAACGCCCAACGTGGTTCGCAGTCCATGGTAAAAGCTGTAGGTCCTCTCATGACATCGCAATCCTCATCACCCTACATCCAAGGCAATCATCGCTTGGTGGATTAAGGTATTCCCGAAGATCATAAGCCATATAGGTAGCGTTAGAAACGAGGATATACATACATAGGGTGGACCATTTAAGTTGAGACTGTACAGTATATCCAAAACTAAGCGTTGTGGAAAGAAATGTCTTTCATAAAAGTTGCTTGATATTAATCGTGTTCTATTTGGAGTATGTTGTGTTAGGCATTTTAGGGTAAATTTAATTTTTTTAAAGGGGAACCTACATTTGTTATGTTTTCTCACTCCTTATAAAAGAACTAATCTACATTGTTCTTACATCAACGTAAATCACAACGAAAATTCTGAATGGCTGTGTACGAACCATGGCGGTGAATGGTTGGACCAGCATGCATAGTCATTTTAGAGTCAAGTACGTTTTGTAATTGAGAGCCAACATTTTCTATTTTGTTTTCTTATTCCTCATTACAAAATAAACAGCTTTTTATAAACAATTTTCTAATGAGAAAGCAACATATAAAATATAGATTCCCATTTAAAAAATCTGATGTGTTACACTTACATGACTTTCCCTACTCTTGTACAAACTATTTTTACAAACGCTTATTCTCCACCTACTTCATGTTAATCGAGATGAACATTTGCAGACGCTATATTATTGCTAATTTTCTTGTATATGTAAGGGGAATATATATTTGCAAGGGCAATATAGAAATACAGTAGCCTTTAAGCACATACATGTCTCTTAATAACTGGTTGCTAGGTGCAGCACCATTCCCTTTGCCACAGATTAATACCCTTTGCATATCCAAGACAAAAAAGTGAATAACGAATTCCTATTTGAGAAAATAAGTATTGAAATATTTAAGGGAATAACAAGCAATATCTCGAAAATGGTTCACTCAACAACAAAAATGTATATGACATAAGTTGTGTATTTTAACGCGATCTACATCTTTTGTGTAGTAACGTTTCGTCTATCTCTTATGGTTTACCAGTTATGCAAAAGTCGTTCACAATGAAGAATACTTTTGGAGACATTCCCAATAAATTCAAGATATACATTTTATTTGTCATGAAAGTATCTTAAACATATGATATTTTAATCAAAATCATTAGAGCCATTTTTGAGAAAATTAAAATGTTCGAAAAATGGTCCATGTAAAGGGTAGTCTGGGGTGGGGGAATTTTCTTGAAAACCTTCGTGTCGCATCTCTAGAAGATACTGAACCTAAATACCAAGTTTGGTGTTTATCCGACTGCTCGTTTCTGAGTTATGCTGCTTACAGACAGACAGACAGAAAGACACACAGACACACACGGACATGTTTCCAAAAATGCTTTTTTTGGATTCAGGGGATCTCAAAACATGTATTTCCGGTGAAATCTTGGTACCGAATTTTTGGGTGGAATACAATACTCCCCCTACTTACTATACGCAGTAGAGAAAGTAAAAATCTAAATTGACCCTAAAATGAGCATCATAACGTCCTCCAAACAAAACACGACTTTCCTCCATAACACCAAGAAACTTTTATGAAAGACATTTCTTACTAAAATGCTTAGTTTTGGAGATATTGGACAGTCTCAACTTAAATGGTCCACTCTGTATATACATACTCTGTTCAGCGATGTTTTACTAGTGGTTTGGGAGTCCTTCCAGGTAGTGGTTCAGCCGCTGCCAGTGGGTGGCCTTTACTTGCACTAAGGCAATTGAGGGGTGTATACGCGCGAAAGTCAAAAGCTATTGGCTGTTTTCCACTGTACGCGCCACGTGCGACTGAAGTTCAGCATACGTGTACTCCCACCAGCAAAAACCTTTATCTGAGAGATAAGCCACCCCATCCCATTTGCTAAAACGTCATTGAACAGACAGTACGTGCATACACCTAGACACACGCATGGACGTTTTTACAAAATTATTTGTCTTTTTACTTTGTCTACTGTTGAAGCAAGTTGTTGCTTCACGTATGGAAAGCCAATTTGAAGTAGGTTGTATTGAAGGAGGAGTTATATGGTAGTTTGACTGTTGGGGAGCCGAACTTGTAGTTGCAACCGCACGTATGTTAAAAAGTTTCCGGTAGCCTTCGTCCCAACTTTAAAAATATTAACTTTGTATTTTTACTGTTTCTTTAAATATTCTATACTTATGTTTGCCTCGGCTGTATCGGTATTAATTTGTAGAGACATGAATTTCTTAATAGAGTATGGTGCGGCTGAAGAATGTAGGCTTACACAGATTATAATTTTACCTGACTCCTTTTTTAATGATTGACACGATTTAAATAACACTTCACTGATATAGCGAGAGAGCTGTGAGATTATTTTATTAATTACTCGCACTTTTTAACACGTAAACTATTTTCGTCTCACACTGAATACGTATTAAACTTCTCGAGGACGCGTCTCGCATCCGGTTAGGAACCTGTCTACAAGCAACTGACTTCTGAATTTGTAAATTTTGCTCCATTTTAGTTTCTGATTGGCTAATCCTAGTCCAATAGAATACCTCCATTTAACTAAAGCTTTTTCTGGTTGTTGATTGGCTATTTTTATAAACTCACAAAAATTACATTATTGTTTCCAAGGAATTACAAGTAGCATTATTAAACTTTCAAATTCATTATTGCCTCAAGGTTACCTCATTGTTACCTCATTGTTAGCAACTTTTGAACTATTTCTCACAGCTCCTACAGTATTAAATTACGTAATACATTCACATAACATTATTGAAAATGTACGTATTTACATAAACATTGTTACATGCATTTTATATGTTTATACACATATTGCTTTAAGGTGGGCTGGTATTACATTTTATATTATATAATTAGACTGAAATCATTTAAGTGTTAAAAATACTGTCTCGCTGTATACGAGTACTAAGTAGGGGAAGTATTGCATTCGTCCCAATTCGATCTCGATATTTCACCGGAAACACGTTTTGTGGCACCGTGAATCCCCCCCAAAAAAATCCTTTAGAAAAAGGTCCGTCTCTGTGTGTGTGTGTGTGTGTGTGTGTGTGTGTGTGTGTGTGTGTGAACAGCATAATTCAAAAACGAAAATTCAGATAAATGCTAAAGCAGGTATTTAGGTTCAGTATCTTTCAAAGATGCGACACGAAGATTTTCAAAATCACCCCACCCCAGACTATCCTTCACATAGAACATTTTTCGGAAACTTTGATTTTCGTTTTTGAGTCATGCTGTTCGCAGATACACACACACGAATCTTTTTCTACAAATTATCTTTTTGTGTTTCAGGGGGGGCTCAAAACAGTATTTTCGGTGAAATCTCGATATCGAATTTTTGGATGGAATGCAATACTTCCGCTATTTACTAAATGTAGTAGATAAAGTAATAAAAATGAATTAGAGGATACTTGTTTTCTACAGCTCAAGTACCAACACATCGAATTGCTTCAAGCAGCTTTGTGTAAAACT
This sequence comes from Deroplatys truncata, assembly GCA_030765065.1. NCBI lineage: Eukaryota > Metazoa > Arthropoda > Insecta > Mantodea > Mantidae > Deroplatys > Deroplatys truncata. Next base: position 71,327,532 of record CM060984.1, read on the forward strand.
TCAAAAGGAATGTATTCTCGGTGCCATAAAAAGCTCTCTTTTTCATGATTCGAGCCAACGAAAGCTGCTAAAATGACTTTCCCTAAAGGGGTTAATTTTCACCAGCCAGAACATGGCTAAGGTACAAAACACATTAATCTAATGGAGAAAACCAGAACGCGGTTAAGAAACGCTGATACAGATATTCTTGCTATACAAAAGAAAGGCGATGCGTTTCAAGGACTAGAGCGAATTAATTGAGAGACGAAGAGGAACACGACGGACAAAATCTATGACATGCTATAAAATAGAGAAGGAAGATGAACGCGAGAACAATGATGATGCTAGAGAAAGGGGAGCAGAAGAAAGGCAGAAAGAGGAATTGCAAAGACCGAGATCCCATCAAATATACGCGATAGCGGCAATCAATCTTGGACGTCATTGCAAGGACGGCAATGAAACAAAAAGTAAGCGCAATGAGAGGAGGGGGAGGGATCACCAAGCTATCGCAACCGTGAAATATACTGCTGCATACAAAAGATCACATTTGTAAGCTCATTCATTTTCGACAAACTGTTCTTTGGTTGCGCGAGAATAAATGGGTGCTCAAAAAGGTCACTTCCATAGCTTCATGTGGTTTCAGTTGTCACAAATTACAGTGTTGCCTTGTTTTGTAGGTTATCAGAAGTGATGACTTAGAAAACTGCATTCGATATATCTCATCAGCTCTTTTTTCATTGGATATTCAATTGGTCTGGAAACTACGATATATAAATTACAGATAAATGAAAAATCTGATTTTGCATTCACATGACTTTCTGTATCTCCTTCATTATCGAAATATCTATATCCACATTTCATTATAGATACAAAGACAACAGCGATAGTCAAATGTTAAGAAATAATTATTCTTTCACACAAGCCGTGTGTTGGACAGGGTTAGAAAGGTAGAATCAGACGACTGAAAAATTCAATGCCACAGCCGGGATTTGAACCACGGATCTCCCGGTCTCCCTAACCACTGAGCTACTATGGCAACATGCCGACACGCCATTAAATTCTCCAGCTGACTATAGGCATTAAAAGTTCCATGCGCTTTCCACGACATCAAGAGAAACAACTGAAAATTGAGAGCACTTAAAAGTATTGAACAATTTGAGCAATTAATAACGGATATCTCGGAAATGACTGATGCCAGATAGTTATTTGAAATAAATTGTGTGTTTTAAAAATATCTACAATTATACTTTCTGTACTACGTATAATAAGTAGGGAAATAAATTGTGTGTTTTAAAAATATCTACAGTTTTACTTTCTGTACTACGTATAATAAGTAGGGAAATAAATTGTGTGTTTTAAAAATATCTACAGTTTTACTTTCTGTACTATGTATACTAAGTAGGGGAAGTATTGTATTCCACCTAAAAATTCGATACGAGATTTCACCGAAAATACATGTTTTGAGGTACCCTGGATCCAAAAACAGCATTTTTAGAAGAGGTGTGTGTGTGTGTGTGTGTGTGTGTCTGTGTGCGTGTTGAAGAGGTTTTAATTGTTTATTTATTTATTTGTGTGTATGCCTCCGCTTCGTTAGTATTTTGTAGAGCCCGTATCCCTTAACAGGGCTGCTACGGCTAAAGAATGAAGGCTTACACAAGTTATATTGTATTTAACTTTTTATTTTTTATTCATCCTTTACACAATTAAATAACACTTCACTGATGTATCCTACTGTAGAGCTGTGAGATTATTGTTAATTACACTTTTAACAGTTAAACCTTACACTATTCTCACCGCAATGAATTTTCATGTCTCGCACTGAACCCGTACGAACCGAACTGTTTGGGTACGCTATCTTGTAGCGTCTGTGGTTTGAATTTGTACATTACCTCATTTCAAGTGTCTGATTGGTTAAGCCTACTCCAATAGAATACTTTTATTTAACTTTTACCTTTTCTAGTTGTTGATTGACTATTTATAAACTGTTTTAAATATTACATTATTATTGTTCCAAGAACTATTAGTAGCATTTTTAACTTTCCAATTCATTTTTGTATCAAGGTTACCTTATTATTAGTAACTTTTCGGCTCACTTTGTAATTCTGTTTGCTACAAAGGCAGCTTGCTTCTATTCTCACAGCTCCTATATTTTTAAACCACGTAATACATTCACATAACATTTTATACATGTACATAATAAAATAAACATAATACAAAGACTTAATATACACTTTATATATTATATACATATTGCTTTAGGGCGGACTGTTATTTTATATTATATAGTTAGACTGATCTCATTTAAACTATAAAAATACTGCCTCAGTGTGTGTGTACAGCATAACTAAAAAACGAAAAGCTGGATAAAGACCAAACTTGGTATTTAGGGTAAATACCTTCTAAGAATGCGACATGAAGATTTTTAAGAAAATTCCCTACCCAAAACCTACTCTTTACATGGAACATGTTTCGAAATTTTTTATTTTCTAAAAAAATGGCTCTGACGATTTTCATTATAATACAATGTATTAAACATATTTACATAATAGATAAAATGTATATTTTGAATATTCTGGGAATACGCTGTAAAATACATTTCAGTAGGAAGAATAATGAAAATGAGCTACTACATAATAGGTATCATGTAGAAAAATATCAATGGCTGAGTTAGCTAAAATTACTCCTGTTAAACCTCCATCTAGTCATTCAAACCAGACCTCAATTAAGAGAGTAATGATTATCCACCTTTGCACAGTCAAAATATTGCGGCCCTACAAATATTTTTGTATGACCATGTGCAACTGCTAAGCGTTAAGCGATAGACGAAAACGTACTTCGCAAAAAAATTTAGATCTCTTTAAAACACACAATATACTTCCAATAAGCTTTTATTCTTGTATAAGCCATTTCTAAGTTATGCATCATTAAAAGTTCGAATTGTTTATTACTTGGTCATTCTTTAGTCCTTTAAACATCCAGGTGTTTCTCGCGATTGCATGGAAACAGTATGGAATTTAAAGGCCAGCGTATAGTGTCCAGTTCACAAACACTTGACTATCGCTATTCTCTTTGTGTCTATAACGAAATACGTAATGTAGCTATTTCTGTAGTACACAGCAAAATAAGCTTTAGTAAAAATAGCTTGTATACCCAGTAATAAATGATAGAGGGTAGAGAAAGTCATTTAATGTATGCATCAGATTCTTTTTACTTTCTCTACTACGTATAGTAAGTAGGGGAAGTATTGTATTCCACCCAAAAATTCGATACCGAGATTTCACCGGAAATACATGTTTTGAGATCCCCTGAATCCAAAAAAAGCATTTTTGGAAACATGTCCATGTGTGTGTCTATGTATCTGTGTGTCTGTGTGTGTGTCTGTATGTGAACAGCATAACTCAGAAACGAACAGTCGGATAAACACCAAACTTGGTATTTAGGTTCAGTGTCTTCCAGCAATGCGACACGAAGGTTTTCAAGAAAATCCCCCCACCACAGAGTACCCTTTACATGGAACATTTTTCGAAAATTTTAATTTTCTCAAAAATGGCTCTAACAATTTTGATTAAAATATCATATGTTTAAGATATTTTCATGACAAATAAACTGTATATCTTGAATTTTCTGGGAATGTCTCCAAAAGTATTCTTCATTGTGAACGACTTTTGGTAAACTGGTAAACCATAAGAGATAAACAAAATTTTACTACACAAAAGATGTAGATCGCGTTAAAATACACAATTTATGGTATATATATTTTTGTTGTTGAGTGAACCATTTTCGAGATATTGCTTGTTATTCCCTTAAATTTTTCAATACTTATTTTCTCAAATGGGTATTCGTTATTCATTTTTTTGTCTTGGATATGCAAAGAGTATTAATCTGTGGCAAAGGGAATAGTGCTGCACCTAGCAACCAGCTATGAAGAGATATGTATGTGCTTAAAGGCTACTGTATTTCTATATTGCCCTTGTAAATATATATTCCCCTTACAACTACAAGAAAATTAGGAATAAAATAGAGTATGCAAACGTTTATCTCGATTAACATGAAGTAGATGGAGAATAAGCGTTTGTAAAATAGTTTGTACAAGAGTAGAGAAAGTCGTGTGAGTGTAACGCATCAGATTTTTTTATGTAGTACGTTTTCGTCTATCGCTATACAAAAACAAAATTCCTCACGAATGAAGAGGAGTTCCAAGGCTAATCCAAGAATATTCAATACGTGCATTTTATTCATCATGTAAGTATGTTTAATATATTTATTGTGTTTTAATAAAAATCGTTAGCCATTTTAAGAAAATAAAAAAATTGGAAAACTTTCCATATAAAGGCTAATTTGGGTGGGGATATTTACTTGAAAATCTTCTTGTCTCAGTTTTGGAAGATAATGAACTTAAATATCAAGTTTGATATTTACCAGACTTTTCGTTTTTGAGTTATTCTGTTCATTGGCATATATACACGGACCTATTTTTAAAAATGATCCTTTAGATTCTGGGGGCCTCAAAATCTTGACATCGAATTTTAAGCTGGAATACATTACTTCCACTGCTTAATGTAAGTTGGTAATAGAGAAAGTAAAACTGTAGCAAAAAAGTCTCACATTATAGATACCTATCTATGGCATTTCTAAACTCCGTAATTTTAGTCGGATTGTAATTCTAGTACAACAATTAGGGTTTTATCTATATATAGGGTAGTTAAATTATATCCGAACCTACTCGCGGCCTATCTCTACTGCGGGAGACAGCCGGCAGTCGCCGGGAAAATTACGCCTGAGAGGCGGATTAAAATCCTTACCTTATAATAGATGCTAGAAATGTTGACCTTCTGCTCTCAAAACAGGCAGCATATCTTGTATAAATATTCTCGCTCATTCTCCGAGGCTCAGCAGCAGGAATTCTTGTGATTTCTTGCACAATGTTTTCTCTAAGTTCCTGTAGTGTTCGAGGATTGGAACGATACACTTTGTCTTTTAAAGAATCTCAAAAATAAAAATCACAACTCGTTAGGTCAGGAGAACGAGGAGGCCACAAATCAACACCTCTCTTATTACATGTAATGATTCGGCAGCCGTATGTGCTGTTGCAGAATCTTGCTGGAACCAACCATACAATTTCTCTTCGTCTGTCAAGGGATTGCAAAATGGCCTCAGAATTAACCTCTGATATCGCTATGCATTTATTGTTTCATCAAAGAATGTGGGCGCTAATATTCTTCTAGCACTTATCGCACACCACACTCCAATTTTCTGATCATAATGAGGCATTTTATCTAGTAGCACAGGTTCTTCTGAAGCCCAGTATCGACTGTTGTGAGTATTCACACGTCCACTTAGATGACACCAAGATTCATCAGTGAAAAACAAAAGCTTTAGGTCAATGAAACCCCTTTCCACGGATTGGAAAACCCAATTATAATAATTCACACGTTTAGCGGAATCATTTGGCTTTAACGCTTGCACTCGTGTGTAGCGATAGGACTTCAGTTTCAACAGACGTGTAGCATTTCTCGCAGAAAATCGAGATACACCTGTTTGCTGAGCTAGTTTTTCCAGCGATTTTCGAGGCGAACGCTCCAAAGTCGCACCAATCACAGGAATTACTGCTGCTGAGCTTCGGAGAGTGAGCGAAAATATTTAACACGAGATATGCTGCCTGTTTGAGAGCAGAAGGTCAACATTTCCAGCATCTATTATAAGGTAAGGATTTTAGTCCGCCTCTGCCGGCGTAATTTCCCCGGCGACTGCCGGCTGTCTCGCGCAGTAGAGAGAGGCCTCGAGTGGGTTCGAATATAATTTAACTACCCTATATACACATACACCAAATTTCATGCTTATTTTGAAGTATTTCCCGGAATATTCATTTTTAATTTCTCTATTTATTTATAGTAAGGTGAGAAAGTATTACATTCCGTTAAAGTTTTGATATCGAGATTTCACAAGAAACATACGTTTTTAGACTCCCGTATAAAAAAAATAGAAAAAACGCTCTTTTTTATGTGTGTATGTGTTGGTAGGTAGGTAGGTAGGTAGGTAGGTAGGTAGGTAGGTAGGTAGGTAGGTAGGTAGGTAGGTAGGTAGGTAGGTAGGTAGGTAGGTAGGTAGGTAGGTAGGTAGGTAGGTAGGTAGGTAGGTAGGTAGGTAGGTAGGTAGGTAGGTAGGTAGGTAGGTAGGTAGGTAGGTAGGTAGGTAGGTAGGTAGGTAGGTAGGTAGGTAGGTAGGTAGGTAGGTAGGTAGGTAGGTAGGTAGGTAGGTAGGTAGGTAGGTAGGTAGGTAGGTAGGTAGGTAGGTAGGTAGGTAGGTAGGTAGGTAGGTAGGTAGGTAGGTAGGTAGGTAGGTAGGTAGGTAGGTAGGTAGGTAGGTAGGTAGGTAGGTAGGTAGGTAGGTAGGTAGGTAGGTAGGTCAAAAAGGAAAAGTCGGTTAAATACCTGGATTTTGAACAAAACACCTCACAACAAACTGCTCTGAACATTGGACGTTTTTCGTTATATTTTATTTTCGCAAAAACGATTAACGATTTTGATCAAAAGTACAATAAGTTTAACATATGCATAAGAAAAATAAAGTGTATATCTTAAATTGTCTGTGAATAGCCTTTGAAGTCTTCATTCTGAATGATTGTTGTATAATTAGTAAACGGCAAGGGATGCAAATGCTACCATTAAAAATCTGATGTTACGTTCACTACCCTCTGTGATTTATTAATGGGTATAAAATTATTCTTACGAAAGCTTATTTCTCTGTCTGCTTCATTTTAATCGAGACAGGTCTTTACCTTAGTAGCTACATTAAGCATATCGTTATAAATGCATTGAGAATAGCGATAGTCAAATATTTAAGAACTAAATGCTATTTTCTGACCTTAAAATTCCATACTCCTTCCATGCAACCGCGAGAAACAACTGAATGTCGACCGGACTTTAAATGAATGAGAAATAATCGAACAATTCAAACAATTAATAACAGATATCTCCGAAATTGTTGATGGCACAAAAAAGTTATTTGATGTAAGTTGTGTGCTTTAAAAAGATCTACGCAAGTTTTCGTTTATCACTTAACTTTGGGAGTTAAACAAGATTATACAAAATTCCTTCCGAATGAAGAGGGCTTCTTAGGCTATTCCTAGAGAATTCAAGATACAAATTTTATGTGTCATGTAAATATCTTTAATGTGACAGTTTATTAACATCGCTAAAACCATCTTTGAAAATATAAAAAGTTTTGCAAAAATTTCCATGTAAAAGGTAGTTTGTATTCGGGGATTTCTTGAAAAGTTCGTTTCGCATCTTTGGAAGAACGGAAATTAATTACCAAGTTTGGTATTTATTCAACTTTTCGTTTGAGTTATGCTGTTCAGAAAAAAACACACACAAACGGACCTTCTTCTCAAAATGCTTCTTTTTATTTAGAGGACCTCTAAACATGTATTTTCGGTGAAATTTCGGTATACAATTTTTGGATGGAATTCAGTACCTTCTCTACGTACGTGGTAGAGAAAGTAAATATATGTATAAAGCGCACGGTCTAACTAAAATAAAATTGTTTAAATGTTAACTTATTGCGAGGTTTTCTCTCCTATTGGTTTGAATTGCAGTGTTTGACAAAATAAATTATAACTTTTTAATTTAGAGGGCCATTTATGAGTATGAGCTTATTGGAAAAACTTCATGTCATCCTTGAAAGACACTGAACATAAATATCAAGTTTGGTGTTTAACGCACATTTCCTTTTATGAGTTATTCCATTCACACACAATTACAGTCTTAATATAAATTAATATAAATTATATTGTATATAATTATTATAATATAAATTATAATGAATGGAAAATATACAATGCCTTCGTTTTATGCCAAGGCCACGGATTGCTCCGCACACAGTCTCTACACTGCGGGATTTTCCATTTCGTAACTCCCGGTTACTAAGAGTGTTAGTAACGCATATATAATGAGTACTAATCTTGTTATAAGTGTTGTTGAACGTGGTGTCCATCTGCACGAAGACATTCTTGACATCGTCGGATGAAATTACCATTCGCACGCATAAGTTCTTCTTGTGCAATATTCATAATTTCTGCTTTTGTATTGTCCTTAAGTTCGTCTGTGGTATGGGGATTGTTTAGCGTTTAGCGATCCAGTAGTACTAAATTTATTCACCAAACATCTGTATCTCTACCCGGAACCGGATAACTAGGAAATGTTCCTGAAATTGTCTACACACCTGTCTACATGATTCAGTTTTCACATATGTATCCTACCACACATAAAAATACGCTGTTCAGCGTGAATTTGTTGGAAGGCATTTCTGTGGACTAATAAGAGAATAACATTCCTGAAGAAATCACACACAACACACACATTGACAAAACACTTCACAACACGAAGACAAAGCAACGACTGAGACAGCTCACAGCTGATAAACGCACCCTTAACACGTCCTACGCAGTGGCATAAGGTCAATGCCGTCTCGGCCAATACGCATAAGGCGGTTGTGGCCTTGGCCTAAAATGAAGGAACTGTGTTATATAATATATTTAACAAACTAATTATATGATATAAATATAATATGTAATACAAAATTAAATTACTATATATTATACTGGTTCCACTTTATGTTTAAAGGAGCTGTAAACAAAACCACGTGACAAGAGCACCTCATTGGTTGGTAGGCAAATTACAACTTTTCCGGTTTAGCATGTCGTCTCTTCCTCTACATAAAATAGTTCGGTTCAGATCGTAACATTTTGTGGTTATTCTCGTGCAGAGAAATTTAAAAAGCCAATTACTTAACGGTTCAATTTATGAAAAAAATCTGTTTTTTCAGATTCACCTATAACTAAATGAACAGCCATAGCAGTGGGTTTAATAAGCTATGCGCAGGCGCTGCAGTTCATTTCCGGTTTTCCGGATGACGCGTTGAGAAAATATTATTTTCGAGAATGTCATGGCTGAGAATCTTCTGCCACTGTGGAAAACATAAACACGGGAAATGGAAAGAAGACATTTGTGTTTAATGCTTTTAACAAATTCTATGAAAAGTACCCACCTTTAATCGACTATGAATATGTTTGGCCATTATTTAGCAATAATTGTTAGTGGTGCAGAATTGTTGCTGGGATTTCTTGGTTCGCGTTTGTTTTCGTGGTTTTATAACCATCTGATAATCATTTTCTTAACTTGTTGACTCATAAAAGGTTAAAGCAAAAGTGGTATATTAATATTAGTCATTAAATAAATGGTTTATAAAGCCTGAAGTTAAGAACAGTTTAATCCAGTACCTTTAATCACAGATGTCGAACTGTTGAGGTGCAACTTTTACTTGTCTACTCTAATGTGTTATGTTATGTGTTAGAAGTTTAGGATATAAGGCAAAATATAGAAACAAGAATACAATGTTTAAAAGTTAATATATTGTATTCGCACTCTGTCTGAAGAAATTTGCTCTTACAGGTACTTAAATGATTTCAGTCTAATTAGGTAATATATAAATTCAATAACAGCCCACCTTAAAGCAATATGTGTATGTAACAAGATATAAAAGGTGTACATTACAGTCATTGTATATATTCATATTATTGTATACATGTTCAATAATGTTATGTGAATGTATTACGTAATTTAATAATGTAGGAGCTGAGAGAATAATAGTTTAAAAGTTGCTTATAATGAGGTAACAATGAGGTAACCTTGAGGCAATGAGTAACAATGTTTAGTAATGCTATGGTAATTATTGGAGCAACAATAATGTACATTTTGAGACAGTTTATAAAATAGCCAATCAAGAACAAGAAAAAAGCTTAAGTTAAATAAAAGTATTCTATTGGATTAGGAATAGCCAATCAGAGACTTGAAATACAGAAATTTACAAATTTAGGCGTTAGAAATCAACTCATTTGCTTGTAGACAGCGCTCATAACTTGACGCGTTGCTTGCAGACAATGTTTCTAACCGGACGCTAGATACGTCCTCGGGAAATTTCATACGTATTTTGTGTGAGACAAAAATAGTTTACGTGTTTAAAAGTGCAAGTAATTAATACAAAAGATCTCACAGCTCTCTATATCAGTGAAGTATTTTAAATCGTGTCAAGCATTAATAAAAGGAGTGAAGTAAAATTATAATCTGTGTAAGCCTACATTCTGCAGTAGTCCTACTCCCTGCTAAGACATTCATGTCTCTAAAAAAATATAAATACTGACGCAGCCAAGGCAAACGTAAATATATAACATTTAAACAAATAGTCAAAATTACAAAGTTAATATTTTTTTAAAAATTTTGGGGCAAAGGCCACCGGAAAGTACATTTGGTGTTATGGCTACGGAAACATTTTACCAAATGTGCGGTTCCTACTACTTCAAGTTCGGCTCCCCAACAGTCGAAATATAATACATCATCTTCAAACTGACTTTCCATACGTGAGCAGCAACAAACCTTCTTCAAATGGACTCCCAAAGCGTGGGGCAAAATAACAACGTAAAAATAACAATACACAGAATAGCTTCTTCAGTACGTAGTTTACGTTATCCTCCACGTGGTGCTGCCATGTGCTCAGAGGAATGATACATTTAAGTTTTGTTTACTTCTCCTTTCAGCTTATAGTGAAAAAGGTATACGTATATACACTATACAGGCGGTGCCATGGTCAAGAGTTTAGTACGCTCGCCTCTCACTAAGACCCGCATGTGAGATTTTTGGTGGACAAAGCGGTGTCTGGGCGGGTTTTCTCCGCCATGTTTCATTCCACCGGTGCTCCATCGCCTTTGCTATCATTCATCTATCAACCACTACCTCGGCCTCATCCCGGGCGTGTGGCTGATCACCCTCCCTGGTCTCTCACTCTCAGATCCATAGGTCCTCTGTCCCCTGCCAGACGTCTGCTCCGGGCGTTGTCGTACGTCCTGGGGAGTGAGAGCCCTCGGTTCCGGTGGGCAAAAACATAATTCTTCAATGGATTACCCAAGAACTCACACTCCCATAGACGTCCAGGAGCAAGCAAACTCCAGATCACAACATATGCAGGAGAGTGATCAGCCCAATGGCTGGGATGGTGTCGAAGAAGGAAAAGAACTGTATTGATGTAAGGGATGATAGGAAAATTCGCGGATCTAATTATCCAACCCAGCGACAAAGGAAAATCGCGAAATAAACCTTCGGTAGCTTGGTCCTCCCGGGGGTTTGAACCAAGGACCTATCTAATGCGAGTCCCAAACTGACTGCGGTGCCAGCTCGCTTGGTCAAACACACACAAAAGAATTGGCAAATATGTATACAGTTCTGTTGTAAAGCTGTGTAAAGATAACCAAGAGAATCTAAAAATGAAATAGCAGAAGGTCTTTATTGTTTTAATGCATGTAGTCATAGCCCTTAAAAGCAATGGCTTTAAAGCCCACGTAATAAATCAGATGGTTGCTTACAGCTCAATTTCGGGGGATTTTATAGTAGTTTTAACCTGTTCATTCTCATGAAGACGCTAGTTTAGACCACCATGTGTATGTAATGTTGCAGTTTACTGCACCATAAAAGGTGATTTCCTTTTCCACGCTTCCTTTACAATAGCTCATAAAAGCAAAGTTCCATGTTATGAATTTGTGTAGGATATGCAAAGTCCATGAGAGAAAGAGGGCGGAAACAATGGATACAACAACCCCTTTGTGAAGGCATCCTTGGCGATTATGATGATGTCTAGTATTTTTCCATTTTGGTTCACCTTTTCTATCCTTGGCCTGTGTACAGTTACAATGGAAAATTAGCTTGGCTACTAATCTGATCATAAAAATCTGATGTTACACTCACATGACTTTCTCTACTCTTGTACAAACTATTTTTACAAACGCTTATTCTCCATCTACTTCATGTTAATCGAGATAAACCTTTGCAGACTCTTATCTTATTGCTAAGTTTCTTGTAGATGCAAGGGGAATATATATTTACAAGGGCAATATGGAAATACATTAGCCTTTAAGCACATACATATCTCTTAATAGCTGGTTGCTAGGTGCAGCACCCTTCCCTTTGCCACAGATTAATACTCTTTGCATATCCAAGACAAAAAATGAATAACGAATTCCCATTTGAGAAAATAAGATTTAAAAAATTTAGGGGAATAACAAGTAATATCTCGAAAATGGTTCACTCAACAAAAAAAATGTATGTGACATAAATTGCGTATTTTAACGCGAACTACATTTTTTGTGTAGTAAAATTTTGTCTATCTCTTATGGTTTACCAGTTATGCAAAAGTCGTTCACAATGAAGAATATTGTTGGAGACATTCCCAGAAAATGCAAGATATACATTTTATTTGTCATGAAAATATCGCAAACATATGATATTTTAATCAAAATCGTTAGAGCCATTTTTGAGAAAATTAAAATGTTCGAAAAATCTTCCATGTAAAGGGTAGTCTGGGGTGGGGGATTTTTTTGAAAACCTTCGTGTAGCAACTCTGGAAGATACTAAACCTAAATACCAAGTTTGGTGTTTATCCGACTGTTCGTTTTTGAGTTATGCTGTTCACAGACAGACACACAGACACAGACAGACAGACACACACACAGACACAGACAGACACACAGACACAGACAGACACACAGACACAGACAGACACACAGACACAGACAGACACACAGACACAGACAGACACACAGACACAGACAGACACACAGACAGACAGACACACAGACAGACAGACACACAGACAGACACACAGACAGACAGACAGACACACAGACAGACAGACAGACACACAGACAGACAGACAGACACACAGACAGACAGACACAGACAGACACACAGACAGACAGACACACGGACATGTTTCCAAAAATGCTTTTTTTGGATTCAGGGGGTCTCAAAACATATATTTCTGATGAAATCTCGGTATCGAATTTTTGGGTGGAATGCAATACTTCCCCTACTTAATATACGTAGTAGAGAAAGTAAAAATATCTGATGTGTTATATTTACATCACTTTCTTTACCCACTATTGTTTGTTTTTACAAGCTTCTGCCAACTCTTCATGCGAAAGCTCAATTTTCCATCTACTTCACGTTAATCGTGATAGTTTTGGAGAAATAGACTCATTACTTGTTTCGTTCTAGGTACAAGAGGGATAGACATAACCGAATCGGTAGTCGGATTTCTGAAATTGTATCGCAAATTGCTGCCTTTGAAATTCCTTGCTGTTTCCATGAGCTGTTTAAAATGAGCCATCGTCCTCTAAGTTCCACATTTACTTCATACCTGTAATGCTATGTCGTTCTGCGTGGTGTAGGTTTTACCATGCTAGCCTCTAGTTCCCGAGATCACGGGTTCAACCCGGCGGAGGCGATGAATTTTTTTCGGGCATAAATATCCTTAGCAAGGCATCCTTTGGAAGGGAAGTAAAGCCGGTGGTCCCGTATCGTAAATTTACGGCACGTAAAAGAACCTTAAGCCCGATAAAGAGGCAAATAAGTCTTTTACGTCCGATATTCCGGGTGTTTCAGAAATACTTTTACAAACTTCGGGTATGGGTTCTTCACACCAAAAGAAGTAAAAAAGTTCATATGAACATATATCCCATAATCCTTGGTTTTCGCGTTATTCCTGTTACAATGAAAATGCGAGTTCAACGGCCTTCGGGGTCCAACCTCAAAACTTCATTGCTCTATGCATTCATAGAAGGCGTTGACCCATACGGTAGATGGCAAAGTGTTGCCATGGAGACTTGTTTACGTTTGTCATTTGTCATTAGTCTGTCTTCAAAGTTTCAATTGTGTACATGTAGTGAGTTAACTACTAACGTGTTTCGTTCCACCATGGCTGAATATTCATTTCGTGAACAGGCAGACATGATTTTTATGTATGGTCGCGCGAATGGTAATGGACGCGAGGCTGCGCGGCTCTATCAGATGGAGTTTCCAGACCCAAGACAACCGAGTCATCCAACCTTTGTCGTTGTTTATCGTCGCCTTGCTGAGACAGGAACCGTTGCACCACGGACTATTGATCGAGGAAGACCAAGAGTTGTTCGTACGCCGGAACGTATAATGTACTGACTGGTATCTATCATGACCAATGGATAGGCAGAGGAGGACCAGTTCCATGGTCTCCACGTTCTCCCGACCTCAATCCTGTGGATTTTTACCTCTGGGGACATCTTAAATCATTGGTTTGTGGAGGCCCATCCCGGATGCAGAAACGCTTCATCGACGTGTCATCGAAGCCTGCGAAACCATTCCACACCATCCCGGAGGGTTTAACAGGGTGCGACATTCCATGATTCGGTGAGCACAGGCATTCATAGAAGCAAGAGGAGGACATTTCGAGCATTTATTATGAGTTTTGTGTGTTATAATTATAAGTTTACCACTGTGTTGAACACCTAACGAGAAAACAAAGGATTATGGGACATATGTTCATATGAACTTTTTTCCTTCTTGTGGTATAAGGAACCCATCCCCGAAGTTTGTAAAAGTATTTCTGAAACATTCTGTAGAATGGGAAGTTAAGAACCATAGCAGTTAAACAGCGTCTATAAAAAAACAATTTAATTTTAATTTTTGTATTGCGTACTATATTTGTCGTCATTATTATTTTCATCGTATGAGTTGCGCCTGCCAAGCTCTGCGACGCAACCAGTATAAAGCTTCCATTGAGACTGTTGAAGTTTCGTCTTCCGAACGCTAAATGGCAGCTTCTCCCCCCTCCGACCAGGTGGCGTTCAAGTAGATGACGCCAGGCCACTTGGTTAGTTCCTCTGCGGGTCGCCCGGGTATCGAGTACGGAGAGGAGACCTGGTTATTTAAAGATTTACCAACGATCGCATCAGCAGCTTTAGCTCGACACATGGGGTAGCAGCGCTTTTTCAACCTAGTCAATTCCCTTGTGATTAACTTCAAAACTTCTATATCATGCTCAACCAGTGAGCGTTAGGATCCTAGCGAGTTATTTTCGATTGAATTGTAACATAGACTTAAATAATTTAAATTCATTATAGAATATGCAAGAAGAAGAAGAACAAAAGACTTTTGTCTTTACTTTGTAAATTTCAAGTGTATTCAAAAAGTATTTACAGAATTTAGTACATTTATACAATAGTTGCAAGAATTATAACTATTTTTTGTGTATTTATCCTTGCTTCTTATTATATGCTGAGTCGACCACTGCTTCATTCAACGTTACTGTGCACGTTTTTACGTTAGTAAAAGAAAATTAGTCCAGCGTGCAGTAACTGTGTACGCGGCACCTCACTGAAGTAGAGTTATAACTTTAGATATTTTAACTGAATGAAACTTGTAATTAGCTTAAAGTATTTTCGAATTGGTAACACGATCCAACCTACGATATTGGAAGAAATGCGTAGGCAGTACTTGAGCTAGGTGTCGTAAATGGGCTACAGGTAATAGTACCAGTGCAAAAATAGGACAAGGTATTGGAGAAATTCAAGTAAATAATAACGGATATATCAAAAATGGCTGGTGCCACAAAATAAGCTATTTTGTGTTGTATTTTTAAACAGTTCTGCTGTTTCTCTGTAATAATTTGTCGCCTATTTTATAATTTACCAGTTATACGAAGTTCCTTTCAAATTAAGCAGACTTCTATAACTACTGCTTGAAACTTCAAGACACACACTTGATTTTTTATCAAATTATTTCAAATATATGGAGTTTTAATCAAAACCCAGACACATTATTGAGAAAGAAAAAACTAACTAAAATTATCCATGTGAATGATAGTTTGGTTTGAGAAATGCGTTCTAAAATCTTCCTGTTTCATCTTTGGTAAATACTGTATTTAAAAACCAAGTTTGGTATTTATGGAACTTTTTGCTTTTGAGTTACGCTGTTCAAACACACATATGCGGATAATTCTATAAAAATGCTTTTTTGGCGGCTGGGGGCATCAAAGTACGTATTTCCGGTGAAATTTCTGAACTTCCTGTCAAATACAATACTTTATCTACTTTAAATATGCAATAGAGAAAGTAAAAAAACTCATTCAAGAGTAATTGAAATTGAGGTTTTATTTATGGACGCTCTTTAACTACTATGGTTCTTAGCGTCTCATTGTATATTGGGCGTGAAAGACCGTAAATTTTGCTCAGAGGCCTCTTTATCAGGCTTGAGGTTCTTTTACGTGCCGTAAATCTACGACACGGGACCACCGGCTTTACTTCCCTTCCGAAGGAAGCCGTGCTAAGGATTTTTACGCCCGAAAAATACCATCGCCCTCCGTCGGGTATGAACCCGTGACCTCAGGAACTAGTCATTCAAGAGATAAACTGCTAGAAATGGAGTCCACAAAAAGATTGGACAACTCTACCTGTTTGGTAGGAACTTTGAGAACGAGAGAAAGGAAATAATCGTACTGTAAATATAGAGGTGCATTAAATCGACTGCTCAGTGGTCTTAAACAGGGGAGAACTGCTGGAAACATACATATATATATATATGCTTAATTTAACTCCATTACAATTGGTTTAAAAATTGATGCCAATAAATCTGAACAAATGCTGAGTGTATTGCCTCCAAATGTTACATTTTTGGTAAGTAGAGAAAGCATTGCATTCCACCCAAAAATGTGATACTGATATTTCACTAAATACACATTTTGATTCTCCCTGAATGCGCCCCCAAAAAATCATTTCTAGAAAATGATTTGTGTATGTGTGCATCTGTGAACAGCATAAGGCAAAAACTCTGATGTGTTGCACTCACATGACTCACTCTGCTCTAGTAAAAACTATTTTTACAAACGCTTATTCTCTATCTACTTCATCTTAATCGAGATAAACCTTCTCATAAATTATCTTGTTGCTAATTTTCTTGTAAATGCAAGGGGAATATGGTAGGTTTTAACAGATAGTCAAGTCTTTTAAGAGCTGGTTGCTATGCTGAGCATTCCATTCTCTTTGCATGTCCAGCACATAAAAAAACCGAATAACAAATTCCCATTTGAGATAAAGCATAATTATTGGAAAATTTAAACAAATAATAAGGAATATCTCGGAAATGAATGACATAAATTGTGTGTTTTAACGAGATCTACATTCTTTGTGTAGTAAAATGTCCATCTCATACGGTTTACTAGTTATGCAAAAGTCATTCAGAATGAAGAGAATTTTGGGGGGCATTCTCAGAAAATTCAAGATATATATTTCATTTGCCATGAAACTATCTTAAATATATTTTAATCAAAATCCTAAGCTATTTATGAGAAAATCAAAATTTTCCAAAAGTGTTCCATATAAAAGGTAGTTTTGGGGTGGGGTATTTTCTTGAAAATCTTCATGTCGCATCTTTTAAAGCTACTGAACCTGAATACCAAGTTCGGTATTTGTCACACTTTTCGTGCTGTTCAGTAACACACCTAGCTTTCTCTAAAAATGCCCTTTTTAGTATTCAGGGGGCCTCAAAACACGTATTTATGGTGAAATCTCGGTATCGAATTTTTGTTCCGAATGCAATACTTCCCCTACTTACTATAAGTAGTAGAAAAAGTCAAAAGAAAAGTCGGTTGAATACCAAACTTGGTATTTAATTTCAGAGATGGGACAAGAGTAGCCGAGATCGGGGCTCGTAAACGTGAGGTCTGCGGTTTAAATCCCGCCCGGGCCATCCTTCGTGACTAAGATTACATCCAGGTTTTTCCTTAGTCTTTATTACTGTAAAATACCGGGGAGGTACTCTTTAACTACCTCCAGTGTTTTCTTCCCATATTTCCTTTTCCAATTTTTATTTCACTTCATGTATTATGAGTGTCCACAGCCAGTGGTTTGCAGTAAGTGAGGCAATGTTTTTAACACTTAAATGATTTCAGTCAAATTATATAATACGTAAATTCAATAACAGCCCGCCTTGAACTTTTATGTGTATGTAATAATTTGTAAAATGTATGTAACAGTCATTGAATATGCTTATATTATTGTAAACATGTGTAATAATGTTATGTGAATATATCACGTAATTTAATAATATAAAAGCTGTGAGAATAATAAATTAAAAGTTGTTAACAATGAGGTAGCCTTGAGTCAACAATGAGCAAGAAAGTTTAACAGTACTACTTGTGATTCTTGGAGTAACGATAATGTAATTTTAGTGACAGTTTATAGAAGTAGTCAATCAACAACCAGAAAAAGGTTTAGTTAAATGCAGGTATTCTATTGGAGTAGAATTAGCCAATCAGAGACTTGAAATACAGAAATTTACAAGTTTAGACGGTTGAAACCTATTCAGTAGCCTGCGGGCAGTGTTTGTAACTGGATGCGTGATGCGTCCTCGAGAAATATAATACGTATTCGTGTGAGACGAAAATAGTATACATTTTAAAAAGTGAAAGTATTAAATAAAAGAATCTCACAGCTCTCGATATCAGTGAAGTGCTATTAAATTTGTGTCAAGGATTAATAAAAAGGAGTGAATTAAAGCTTGAAATCTGTGTAAGCCTACATTCTTGTCGCATCACGCCCTGCCAAGATATCTATGTCTCTAAAATAATACTGACGCAGCCGAGGCAAACATAAATATATAATATTTAAAGAAACAGTTAAATTACAAAGCTATTATTTTTAAACTTGGGGCAAAGACCACCTGAAAATACATTTGGGGCGAAGGCTACCGGAAACTGTTTACTATACGTGCAGTTGCAACTACTTCAAGTGTTCGGCTCCCCAACAGTTGAAATATAATACAGCATATACAAACTGACTTTCAATACGTAGTAGCAACTAACTACTTCAAATTGACGCCCAAAGCATGGTGCAAATAACGTAACAGACGACTTACTTCAAATTGGTGTACATACGTGGAGCTAAATAGATGAACAACTCCAACGTAAAGACAATATCTTCTTCATAAGGACGGGTGTTAAACATAACAAAATGAATAAAGCAAAGGATGTGATACCAAGATTTCCAAGAAAATCTATCGACGCTAAACTAACCTTTGCATGGAAAAAAAATCTTATTTTTTATTCTCTGTTCTCAAGAATATTTTAACGATTTTAATTAAAACGCCTATGTTAGCCTATATTTTTTTTTTAATTTTCTGATAATGAATCTGTGAAACCCTAGACTACTGCTGTGTAATTGGTAGTCTATAAGAGATAGTGCTGATCCGGCACGTTTGCGACTGGTAATACTCGTAGTTTATAACCTCCTGAAGTTCAAAGTTTATTTCGTGGTTATATTCTGAAGTTTATGGCACAAGTATACCTTTGAAGACAGAGATATTATGAAAGTTAAGGGTTATATTGTCAATGTTTGTGAGCAAAGCGTAGTTTGGCGACTTGGGTTAATAATACCAAGGTTACTCTGGGTCAGAATATTATTTTACGTGGTATGAATTGCCAGCTAGGCAGGTAAAGGCTTGCAAACCTTTGTTTCCATCACTGCAATTCCATGTAGTGTTGTTACTTATTGTAAAGCCCATTGTTATATAGCGACAATTTTATGTATTATGTCGAAGCTCTGTATGCATACACACTCCTGCTTGTGCTACTGTTTGCCATAAGCAATGCATGAAACCAGTGAAGAATTTGAAACTAAAAAGGCAGTCTCTCTCGCTTGAGTATGTTATAGGCATATACAGATGGTTAAAAAAGACCAGACTTTAAATATTCATTTCTAATGAACTACAACAGATGGCGACACATGCGATATATCACTGAATAAAGGAAAGTTCAAAATTTTAATTTATGTGTTCAAAATGAGCACCATTTGTTATGCGAGGACGACCAGCGCTTTTCCGTTTGCATACGCAACCATTTTCTACGAATTTATTGTATCAATTGTAAATTTTTATGACGAGGCGCTCTTTGTTAAATTTACAACGAAATACACGCTGAAATGAGACAATGGTTTCACTCTTTGCATACTGCAGCATACAAAACGTCTGTTCCTGTGTTGTCGCCATTTTCTCGTAAACAAACCCGGCACAGCTGTAAGCATTGAATGGAACTAGATGGGGGCTTAAAGCTCTGAACTTTCCTCTATTCAATGATGTGTCTATGTGTCGCTATCTGTTGTCGTTCATTAAAAATGAATATTTAAAATCCGTTCCTTCTTTTTGAATAACCCTGTATTTTATGGGGTGGAAGAGCAGTCCATTACCTAGTGTTGGGTTTGTCATTACTACATACTATCGAAACCTCCTTTATATTTGCCCATTATGGGGGTAGAGCACAGGACCGAAATGTAAAGAATCACATCACACTTTCCTAACATGAGGTTCGACGGAGGCAAGCTGACAAAATACTTAACACCAGAAAACCACAGAAATATTATTAAAGCAACATGAATTAGGAAGTATGGGGCCACCTATGTAATTAATTAACATATTATAAAGTTAGATGTCAAATATATTACACCAAAAGGGAGTCATACAGATTACCTTCTTGTTTGGCGAAGCGCCATCCTAAACACGTCTTGCTCTGTTCACTAGCAAGGCTCAAAGAGGACGCGAGCTACTTGATACCTCAAGATTAAATCTTACCCTCCACTTCTACGCCACTACCTGTTTGCATTGCCACCTAAGCGTTAACCATACAGTGTTACCACACCACATATTCTTACAGTATTACCACAACCACATGACACTTCTCCCGCTGGCTACCCAAGTCGACGTTCTCGTCGAAGCAAGAAGGCATTTAAAAAATTACATAAAACCAAATAAATGACATACTTCACATAAAGATAGTTTACAAGGAAAATTATTGTTACAAAATTTAGCATCTTGATGTTCGCATTGATATAATGGAACAGAAATGTCTATCAAAAGAAGTCGACTGTCTTATTGCCTGTTAACATGTTTGTCATAGAGATTAGGTAATGATGGAGTCTTGAGTGCCCCGACGATATTTGTTCAAATGTATCTTACAAGTTTCTGAGTGAGCCCCACACGCACATTGTACATTGCTGCCACTGTTAAACTATAACTACACAGCACAGATTCTTGAGGTATTTGTTCATGAGTGAATCCCCAACATCTCCCATAATGAAGAAATATCAGCTGCAGAGTCCTTTCTCACTGCCGCCATAATTCAATGATAAGGGGGGACAATCGTTGTCTTGGATTGCTCCCCTAAAAAGTGGCCCCTTTGCTACGTAAAGTGCAGGTAACAAAAACCAGGCAGCAGCTCCCCTTGGTTTACATCCAGCATCTGGCGTGTCTTGTCAAAGCGGGCTCACTGCACAGTGGGCACTCGTACTCTCCAAACAGCAAAATATCGCAACAGGAATTGCAAACAGATATAACTTGTGCTCCCACAACATCATATATAAAATAAAAAATACTATGTCATTTAAAATAGCATGAGCAGAAAATGCCACAAATTTGGCAAAAGTTTCGCATCTTGTAGCGAACGTAAGAGGTGGTGTGACTTCAGAATAAGGTCTGTTCTCGTAGAGTTTGGTGCCAGGTTGATTCATCCATTGTTGTGCTGCTTTAGGTGTCGTTTTATATTTCTGAATACATCACTGTGGGGCACTGGGATTGAGTGGTCGCTCAATGGGTGTTTGGTGGATCTTTTGGCAACTGTATCTACCGTTTCATTGCCAGTGATGCCCACATGAGATGATAACCAGCAAAATACCGCTTATTTACGTTGCTGTTGCAACTCCATATTTATGCTGAGAATATCTTGAGCCAGTGTGAGATGTGTGTTTCTGTCCTGAAGGGTTTTTATGACAATGAGTCGTTTAGGATTAGGAAGAATCCCTCATAAATAGTAGTGATAAACAGCAACGCTTTTTTAACAGCATAAAGTTCAGCAGAGAAGTTGGGGAAAAATTCAGGAAGTGTGTACAGCATTGTAGTCTGAATAAATAAATGCACATCTGCACATTGAGAATGTACTTATGCCAAGAATGCAAAGTATGATGTCATCATTTTGGATGTGAAAACTGTCACAATAGTTGTGTACATCATTCTATATTTATATGGCGTAACATTTCGTGGCTACTGTTACCCATGTTATGAAGTAAAGATTAATAAAAATACATCAAACCTTTCGAGAGAGAGTTGCTTCTCTCCTCATCAGGGATCTGGCGCCTGACTGGTGCACACTACTCGCTTGGACAAAAGATGCTATTAGCAGAGAGCGACAGGATGGAAGCGGCAGTGTGTCTGAATCCACTTTAGTCAGATCCAGTTGACAATTCTCTAAATATGCTCCTACTGATTTTCTCTTGTAAACGAGAAAATTCAAGAACAGCTGCTTTAGATGACGGCCAACATAATCTGACTAAGCAGATTTCATCCCCTTCTCATTAACACCATGTTTTATTCAAGTAAAGCGTCAAATGATTGAAGAGGAGGGGTGCAACATTCTCTCCCTCTCGATGCGCTAATTGTGTTATATTAATGATTGAGGCAATATTTTATATCACAATATGCTGTGAATGTCAAAGTGATTGTAGTGTAAAGTGTTTGTTAGCCATAAGCATTGTTAGGAAATAAGTTTACACGGCCTCACTGAAACTGACAATAGAAGTGGGTAACAATAAACCGAGGGGATGAGTTGTTTATCACTAGGAAGAGACAAACAAATGACGTCAGTGTAGCGTGCCCTTTTTAGAAATGGAGGAAATATCTTCCCTAGAGTATACATGTTAGTAGTAGTGATTGGCTGACCAAAACAGACGCTAAAGTGGGCGCGATTTGGTAACCTATAGCAGCTCTGTTATAATGTTTAGGCAATTCGAGGTGAAGGAGTATATATTCTCGAGCCATAAGCAAGTGTCGCGCAGTTCTGAAGAATCTCTCACGAGGTGCACGTCAGCAGTCCTGAAGAATCTCTCGCGAGGAACACGTCGCAGAGTTAGTTACAAAAAATGTAAAGTAGGCGAAGTAATTGGTACGGTCAACTAAACGACTGTAGTTACATTCGTAAATATCACAGTTTCAGTCAGGCGTGTATAAAGATTAAATATGTAAATTATTAATTAAATGTGACAGCAGTAAATCTGTAGAAACAATTTTTTTTTATTAGTGTTATCTTTTAGCAACAACTCCTTTCCGTTTACACGCCCTGCTTAGAGACACTTGCTCGACTGAGCTATAATAGCTAGCCGGAGGACAATGAACCCAAATTTAAAATAATAAAACAAGAGGCGCCCAAATAACACGATCCATGAGAACTGCGACATCCTTAAGACGTGGCTTAGCGTACTACCGGCATGGGTGGCCGAAGTCCTAAAGATACGGACTCATGACCGCAAGGCCAGTTCAAATCCTGCCGTGATTGTCCTCTTTGAATGGGGTTTTTCCCAGTTTTTCCTTAGTCATACTGACAAATGCAGGAAGGTACCCTTAACCTAGGTCGTGAACGTATTCTACTACGTATTGTAAGTAGGTGAAGTATTGTATTCCACCCAAAAATTCGATACCTAGATTTCACCAGAAATACATGTTTTGATATGCCCTGAATCCAAATAAAGCATTTTTGGAAGCATGTCCGTGTATCTGTCTGTAAACTGCATAACTTAACACCGAAAATTCGGATAAATATAAAACTCCAAGGGTGCAACACGAAGATTTACAAGAAACTCTTGAGAAAGAAAGATTAGTTTTGGATGTAGATGTTTAATAACTAGTCTGTTCGACCTTTCCAATTTACATGATCTAAGTTTCTCAGACTACCCTTAACATGGAAGATTTTTCGAAAATTGACATTTTCCCAAAAAGGCTCTAACGTTTTGGATTAAAATATTACATGTTTAAGATACTTCCATGGCAAATGAAATGTATACCTTAAATTTTTTGGGAATGTTCCCAAAAGTCCCCTTTATTCTGAAGAAATTTTGCATAACTGGTAAACCGTAATAGATGGACAAAATTTTACAAAGCAAAAAATGTAGATTTCGTTAAAACACATAATTTGTCACTTTTCTTTGGAGTGGACCATTTACGGATATTCTTTGTTATTTGTTTCACTTCTCCAATACTTATATTTTACCGTAATGGGTATTTGTTATTCGTTTTTTACTTCCTCTACTACGTATACTTAAGTAGGGGAAGTAGTGTATTCCACCGAAAAATTCGATATCGAGATTTCACCGGAAATATATGTTTTGAGACCCCCTGAATCCAAAAAAAGCATTTTTGGAAACATGTCCATGTGTGTGTCTGTGAACAGCATAACTCAGAAATGAACAGGCAGATAAACACCAAACTTGCTATTTAGGTTCAGTATCTTCCAGAGATGCGACAGCAAGGTTTTAAAGAAAATCCCCCCACCCCAGACTACTCTTTACATTGAACATTTTTCGAGAAGTTTAATTTTCTCAAAAATGGCTCTAACGATTTTGATTAAAATATCATATGTTTAACACATTTTCATGACAAATGAAACGTACATCTCGAATTTTCTGGGAATGTCTCCAAAAGTATTCTTCATTGTGAATGACTTTTGCATAACTGGTAAACCATAAGACATAGACAAAATGTTACTACACAAAAAAGTAGATCCCGTTAAAATACACAATTTATGTCATATACATTTTTTTGT
The DNA here is from genome assembly GCA_030765065.1 of Deroplatys truncata. NCBI lineage: Eukaryota > Metazoa > Arthropoda > Insecta > Mantodea > Mantidae > Deroplatys > Deroplatys truncata. The sequence continues at coordinate 71,352,006 of CM060984.1, forward strand.
TGAGTGAACCTTTTTCCAGATATTGCTTGTTATTCCCTTAAATTTTCCAATACTTATACTTTTTCTCAAATTCGTTATTCTTTTGTTTTGTCCGGGTAATGCAAAGAGAATGGAATATTCCACGTAGCAACCAGCTCTTAAAATATTTGACTATCGCTTAAAGCCTATCAATTCCCCTTGCATCTACAAGAAAATTAGCAATAAGATTAACATCTCGATTAACGTGAAGCATATGAAGAATAAGTGTCTGTAAAAATAGTTTGTACAACAGTAGAGAAAGTCATGTGAGTGTAACACATCAGATTTTTTAACGTCCTGGTTTGTAAAGCTAATGCTCCACATAGCATCCAGCTCTTAAAGGATTTGACTATCGCTTAAAACTTACCATATTCCCTTTTAACCTACAAGAACATTAGCAATAAGATCTAGTGTTTATCTCAATTAACATAAAGTAGATGTAGAACAAGCGTTTGTAAAAAATAGTTTGTACAAGGGTAGAGAATGTCATGTGAGTGCAACACATCAACTTTTTTCTATCTATTATATTTTAATCCAACGGATTAAACGATTATCAGAAATGGATTTCGCTACAAAAATAAATAAATATATTGTGTTTTAAGGAGATCTACATTTCTTGTACAGTAAGTCTTCATCTGTCGCTTAACGTTTACCAGTTGTACAATCAGGTTATACAAAATTCCTTCCAATGAAGATGACTTCACAGGCTAATCCCAGAAAATTCAAGATATACATTTTAGTTATCATCTAAATAACTTTAATATATGGTAATTTTATCCAAATGGTTAGAGCCAATTTAGAGAAAATCAATTTTCGAAAAGTGTTTAATGTAAAGCGTAGTTGATAGTGGTGGAGTTTCTTGAAAATCTTCGTGTTGCATCTTTAGAAGATGATGAACACGAATGCAAAGTTTGGGATTTATCCCAGATTTTACTTCTCAGTTATGTTGTTCACAGACACACATACGGACCTCTTTCTCGAAATGCTTCTTTTCATTCAGGAAGCCTCAAAATAGGTTTCCGCTAAAACCTCGGTATCCAGTTTTACTTTCTCTAACGTATAGTAAGTAGGGGAAGTATGTATTTCACCCAAAAATCCTATACCGAGATTTTACAGGAAATCGAAAGAAAACATTTTTGGAAACATGTCCGTGAATGTGTGTGTGTGTGTGTGTGTGTGTGTGTGTGTGTGTGTGTGAACAGCATAACTTAGAAACGAACATTCGGATAAACACCAAACTTGGTATTCATGTTCAGTATCTTCCAGAGATGCGACACGAAGATTTTCTAGAAAATCCCCCCATCCCAGATTACTCTTTACATGGAACATTTTTCGAAAATTTCAATTTTCTCAAAAATGGCTCTAGTGATTTTGAATAAAATGCTATAAGTTTAAGACATTCTTATGGCAAATGAATTGTATATCTCGAATTTTCTGTGAGTGTCTCCAAAAGTATTCTTCATTGTGAACGACTTTAGCATAACTGGTGAATCATAAGAGATAGACAAACATTTGCTACACAAAAAATGTAGATCGCTTTAAAATACACAGTTTGTCATATACAATTTTTTTGTTGAGTGAACAATTTTCGAGATATTGCTTGTTATTCCCTTTGATTTTCTAATACTTATACTTTTTCTCAAATGGGAATTCGTTTTTCATTATTTTTGTCCTGGTAATGCAAAGAGAATGGAATACTCCACATAGCAACCAGCTCTTAAAATATTTGACTATCGCTTAAAGCCTACCAATTCCCCCTGCATCTACAAGAAAATTATCAATAAGATTCACATCTCGATATCTCGATTAACATGAAGTAGATAGAGAATAAGCGTTTGTAAAAATAGTTTGTGTAAGAGTAGAGAAAGTCATGTGAATGTAACACATCGGAGTATTTGGATTGGAATGCAAAACCTTCTCTACCTACTAAGCACATGACAGAGAAAGTAAAATTCAAACAGTAAAATATTTTGTTTACAATTTAAAATTTAAGAACACAGCTTTTAATTATCAACATGTATTAGAACTGGACCTACGCAGTATAAACGCCTGGTAGTACAATGATGTTTCTTAAATGGTCCATATTCTAAATTGATTCTAGCATATTCAGACCACAACGACATAAAATACGCGAATATGGCCCTGAAAGCTACTCTGTTAATTATGTTCTGACAAACAGTTTTGGCAATAAAGCATTTCAATCAACGGTGTTATCCCCAGTTGTAGGCTCATTGGCGGCAGCATTTACCTCCTAGTTTTGGAGTAAGCTCCTGTGAGAGATCTGACAAGCCAAAGTGTCAGCCCACTAAGCTTGATGGATTGTTGAGCTGAGTGGCAGTCATAGTACTTAGCGCTTTCGTAATATATTACACTCAATAAGGAAGTTTTAAATGTGTTTTGTACAACCAGCTTTGTGGTAGTTAACATTACACTCATGCGTAGGCCTTATGCTGTCGAATGTTTAGATACGTCAAAATGGTTTACTTGATTCCAGCAGCGAATTCTGGTTTTCTTTCTAATGTCGCAGACTTATTTATGTAAGAAGGTTATCGTAATTTCAGTTTCCAGTAGGTTGGTTAAAGGATCTTGCTCTCGTGCCCAACTACGTAATAACCATTTCCTTTTACTTCCTAACATAACTATGAATATAAGCGAGTCATTTGAAAAGTTCTCGAGTGAAGCACAAAATGATGCCATAGATTTTTAGTCTCCCTATTACAATAAGTAGGGGAAACATTGTATTCCACCCAAAAATTCGACGTCGAGATTTCACCGGAAATATATGCTTTGGTACCCCCAAATATCCCCAAAGAACATAAGGTGTGTGTGTGTGTGTGTTTGTGTGTGTGTGTGTGTGTGTGTGTGTGTGTGTGTGTGAGAATAGCATAACTCAGAAACGGAAAATTGATAAAACATCAAACTTGGTATTTAGTTTCAAAATCTTCCAAACATTTTCAAGAAATCCCTCCCTCAAAGTACGTATTACATCGAAAATGTTTATTTTCTCAAAAACACCTAACGATTTTGATTGAAATACCATATATCAGATATTTACGTGGAAAATAAATTGCGTATCTTCAATTTCCTGGGAATAGCCTGTAGGTCCTCTTCATTCGGAAGGAATTTGACATAATTTTGTATAATTTTGTGTAACTGGTAAACCTTAAGTGACAAACGGAAACATACTGCGTAAAAATTGTTGACCTCTTTAAAAAATTCAATTTATATAAACTAACTTTCTTTTGACATCAGCCATTTTGAAAATATGCGTTGTTAATGTTATAAATTCTTCATTAAATTGAAAGCATGTCGGGATTGATTTATTTCTCATGATGCCATAGAAAGAATGTGGAATTTTAAGGCTGGCGTATAGAGTCCAGTTCTTAAACATTTGACTACCGTTACTCTCTCTGTATCTATAACAAAATGCGTGATGTAGCTATTCTCGGGAAGGTTTATCACGATTAAAATGAAATACCTAGATAAGAAAAATAAACTTTAATAAGAGTATTAATATCTAATAAAGGATAGAGGATAGAGAAAGTCATGGAGGTAACACATATTTTTAAGCTACTATTATTATTATTTTTTTTTATATAACACATTCTCCCTTCACATCAATCCAGCGATGCTCCATGGGTTTTATCTCGTCACGGAAGTCAAATTCCTCCAGACAACCAAAAGCCGCAACGTATGATTTGTGATCATCGGACAAAATTTCTTTCCACCAACGAATTTCTTAGAGTAGGGATCAGATAGAAGTCTGATGGGGATAAGTATGACAATAAGATGGATGTGGCAGCAAATCATATGCCCATTTCGTTGATTTTTTGCCATTGCAACAGTACAAGTGTGAGGGCGAGCATTGTTCTGATGGAATATGACTTTCTTCTTTACTAAATCCTTTTTTTCGCGTACGTTAGTCTTCAATTCGCGCAAAAGATTTTCCTGGGGTAAGATAAATAGCATCACCCTCTAGACATCCCAGAAAACTGAAGCCATGGCCTCGGCCGGTTTCACACACTTTGCCTTCTTTGGAGTTAATTAAATTCAGTTTTATTTATGGATGCACTTTAACTACTATAACCCTTAGAGTTCGATTCTATATTGGGCGTGAAAGACTGGAAATTTTGCTCAGAGACCTCTTTATCAGGCTTGGGGTTCCGTTACGTGTCGTAAAACTACGGCACGGGACCAACGGCTTTACTTCCCTTCCGAAGGAAGTTCTTGGTAATGGGTGCTTAGACTACTGTTTTGTTGTAAGTTGTGTAGTAGTGTACCCATGTGAAGTCCTATTTGTTCAGAAGGAATTTTATATAATCTTGTATAGCTGGTAAAAGTTAAGCGGTGAATGAAAACCACTAATTCACCGCCAATGTTAAAGTTCGGAACCTTGCTATTGGAACCATTCTGTTTAACAGCTGTTTAGTAGTTAATTTAATTTTCGGCTAAGTATTATGTCTATTAATCACTATGGAAGAAAAAGTAATATGCAATCCATATGCGTTAAGTGCATTGGAGAATCTCGTAAATGGAAAATGTTGACTTCGTGTGTGTTTTCAAACTCTTCTTGTTCTCATACCGCACTTGTGCCAACGTATGCATTTATGCGCAGACTAATGGAAAATTTACGTATCTCATGTCTACGCGTTGTCTTTACGATTGTGTATGAAAACCTATAATATTGCTACATCCGTACTCTGTCCTATAACTTCTCTATTTTCAGCTTGTTTTGCGGCTTTTTATGATTGGAGGGGACTCGACTGCTGCAGTGAGGATATTTTACTTATGGCCTACAAGGGACCGGAAGGAAGAGGTGAGAGGAGACACCGGGCGGCCGGAACCACTAGTGACGGCACAGAAATGACAGGACACAATCAGACATCCCAACAATGGGACAGCTCGGAACCACCGCCCCACATAGAGGGTCCAAACTCCGCCTCGAAGGGGCAGTCTACTTACCACGAAAGCCTAGGGACAGAAGTTCGACAGCGATCTGTTTTTTTTCCCTGTCACGCAGCACCAAATCACCATCGGCAACATTTCCAACCCTGAAACAGACCTAACGGGTGAAGAATGAATGAAATGATGAATGGAACGAAATGGAGGGACAAGAAGGTAGGGGGCTGAAAGTAACCACTCCAGCAATTGCCTGACGACCCGGCAAAACTCCCGAAAAAAACCATGGGTCAGAGAGGGCGGTCGCCACGAATCGAACTCGGGTCACACGCATTACCATGGCTCCACCTCGCTCGGTTTGTTTTGCCTTGAAGTAGAACGAAGGGCACTTCTAACGAGTTTGATAGGAAGGTTTCGCTGACTAGAACATCAATTTGACGTGTTATTAACTATGACGTCAAGGTTACTCAGTTTTCTTTATTAGGTGTTTATTACATGAGCTAGTAATAATAATAATAGTATGGAGGGAGGTTGTCTGCGCTGAACCCATAGGGGCGCCCTTGTCGATATTAAACTTTCTGTCTTCCTGCTGAATGAGAACTTGAGCTTTAGAAACAAACTACTGGCATGCAGTCTAGCTAAAGCATAAGAAGTAACATCACTTGAATTGTTAATGTGGGTGTTTCTCTCGTGTTACAAAACATAGAATTCCCACCCCCCAAAAAGTTAATAAATCCATACATTTTATACATTGGGAATTTCTTACGCAATAAAAAAACGCCAAAGCCTTGTAAATCTGGGTAAGTCAGTTAACATTAAGAAATATACAGTGTGTTTTTATAAAAGCTTTCCAGCTAATTATCCTAAAACAACATGTTTTCTGGAAAATAATTTATGGTAAATGTTTCTTCGTTTGAAGGGAAAAACATATTCAAAAGTCGACTAAATTTGAGAAATTCAAAAATAATTAAAATATTTCCTTATACAGGATAGTTTGGACTGGGAGGTATTTCATTCTGAAGAACTGGTAAACCGTAAGCGACACACAATATTTTGCTACACAGAAAATGTAATCCCGTTAAAGCACACAAGTTAGGTAAAGTAATTTTTTGTGGCATTAACCATTTCCCAGATACTCTTTGTAATTGGTTTGAAGTTAAACGCTTATACCTTTTATTCTCTCTACCAGGTATATAGAAGGTAGAGAAAGTATTGCATTCCATCCAAAAGTTCGATACGCTAGAAATAAATGTTTTGAGGCGTACTGAATCTACGAAGAAAAAACAAAAGCACTTTCAGAAAAATGCCCGTATGTGTGTGTGTGTTTCTGTGATCAGTTTAACTCAAATACCCAAACTTAGCATTGAGGACCAGTACCTTATGAAGATAAGACATGCAGAACTTTCAAGAAAGTTCCCCACCACGAACTAACCTTTAGGGAACATTTTTCAAATTTTTGTTTTTGTAGGTTTTTGTTGCCCCACTGTTGGAGAGCCAAACTTGTAGTGGTTGTTGCCCCACTTACGGTACAAAGTTTCCGGTGGCCTTCGCTCAACGATAACTTTTACGTGGCCTTTGCCCCACGTTTAGGAATCAACTTTTTATTTTAATGTTTATTTAAATATTATATATGTATGCCTCGGCTGCGTCATTAGTAATTTGTAAACTACGTATCTCTTAGCAGGGTTGGTACGGCTAAATAACAAAGCTTACACAAATTATAATTGTATTGTATTTTGTTTATTAATCCTTCACACGAATAAATAACACTTCACTGATATATCCTACTACAGAGCGCTGAGATTATTGTTATTTGCACCTTTTAACACGTAAACTTTGTATTATTCTCACCGCAATTAATTTTTTTATGTCTCACACTGAACCCGTATAAACGTATAAACTCTAAATTGGAATGTTTGGTTACGCTTCCTTGTAGCATCTCCCGCCTGAATCTGTACATTTCTTCTATTTAAAGCCTATTCCAATAGAATACTTTTATTTAACTTAAGGTTTTTCTAGTTTTTGATTGGCTATTTATAAACTGTTTTAAATATTACATTATTTTTCCAAGAATTATTAGCAGTCTTTATTAAAATTCCTAATTTATTGTTGTCTCAAGGTTACCTCATTGTTAGCAACTTTCGGCTCTTACTTTGTAATTCTGTTTGATACGGAAGGCAGCTTACCGCTATTCTCACAGCTCCTACATTGTTAAAACTACGTAATACATTCACATAACATAATTATACATGTACATAATAATATAAACATAATACAATGACTGTTACATACATCTTATATATTATTACATACACATGTTACTTTTACAAGGGCTACTATTAAGTTTTATATTATATAATTAGAGTGATATTATTTAAGTGTTAAAAATACTGCCTCAATTTTCTAAAAAATTGCTCTAATGGTTTTGATTGAAATAACACACATTAAAGATATTTACATGACAAATACAATATATGGCTTGAATTTTCTGCAAGTAGCCTTTCAAGCCCCCTTCATTCGGATGGAATTTTGTATAATCTTGTATAACCAATAAACGTTAAGCGATAGACGAAAACGTACTTCACAAGAAACGTAGATCTGCTTAAAACAATGTATTCCAAATAACTTTTTATGTGGCATCAGCCATTTCTGAGATCTCGGTTATTAATGGTTCGAATTGTTTATTGCATGGTTATTCTTTAAAGTCCTTTCACCATTCATTGTTTCTCGCGATGTCATGGAAACAGTATGAAATTTTAAGGTCAGTGTATAGCGTCCAGTTGTTAAACATTTGACTGTCGCTGTTCTCTTTGGATCAATAACGATATTTGCAATGCAGCTATTTCCGGAAAGGTTTAACTCTATTAAAATGAAGTAAATAAGAAAATAAGCTTTAGTAAATATATTTTTATACCCACTAATAGAAGGTAGAGAAGGTCATGTGAATGTATCACATCAGAATTTTTTTCTGGTATTCCCTATTCGTGCTCTTTCGTCGTATCGTTAAAGCACAGAATTTGTGGCGTTGGCCATTTCCAAAGTGTTCTTAATTATTAGTTTGAATTGCTTAGTACTGGTACTTTTTCCAAGTAGTAAGTCGCTATTCGTTTTTTTTGCTCGTGCTTATGCAAAGAGCATGGAGTTTAAATGTCATGATCATATCCTTCTTATACAGAGGAATAAGCTTTTGTAATAATAATTTGCAGAATAGTGAGTGCAGAAAGTAATGCAAGTATAACATATAAGATTTTCTTTAATAATTTACAATACTACCTGTATTTTATGTCGCATCGAAAAATGTCCTCTTTGGGTATGAAGATGACAACTAGTTTGGCGTCATCCTCCGTGGACTAGTGGTGCCGTGCTAGCCTCTAGTTCCCAAGGTCGCGGGTTCAAACCCGGCGGAGTGCGATGTATTTTTTTTTTCGGGCGTAAAAATCCTTGGCATGGCCTCCTTTGGAAGGGAAGTAAAACCGGTGGTCATAGATTTACGGAACGCAAAAGAACCTCAAGCCTAATAGAGAGCCCTCTGAGCAAAATTCCCGGTCTTTCACTTCCAATATAGAATGGGACGCTAAGGACCATAATAGTTAAAGAAGTCCATGAACAAAACTCAATTTAATTTAATATAACTAGCAGCCTTAATTTTGAAAAATCCACAGTATGTAAGATATCCTTTTGATATTTGTATCCCTTATTACACACAGTAACAGTAATTGTCTTGTAATGCTTCAGAATTTTAGCCTGTGTGGTTATTCAAAGATTTTTTTTATTGTATAACTTCATTGTTTTAATAAAAATGCTCCACACGATGCATTTTTTAAATATTGACATAAAAATTTCAAGTTTTAAAAAATTTACTAAATATCAGGTTTTATCATATGAGATGTTTTATATTAAGAACTAATTATTGTACAAAAATTGCTTTTTGTACCATTCAAAATTCTTGATTTTTCAAAAAAACTAATTTGTATATCAGAATTGAAGGGTCTTTTAAAAAAATCTATGTAATGTGATATTTCCTTGTATATGACATAATGCGATTCACAAGACTTTCTCTACCATCTATCGCTTATTAGTGGATATACAAATTATCCATATTCAAGTTATTTTTTCATCTACTAAATTTTAATCCAAATAAACCTTTACAGAAATGGCTACATTACACATTTCGTTGTAGATACATAGAGAACAGCGATAGTCAGATATGGTTCACTCAACAACAAAATTGTATATGACAAATTGTGTATTTTAACGCGATCTGCATTTTTTGTGTAATAAAATTTTGTCTATCATGGTTTACCAGTTTTGCAAAAGTCGTTCACAATGAGGAATACTTTTGGAGACATTCCCAGAAAATTCTAGATATAATTTCATTTGTCATGAAAATATCTTAAACATATGATATTTTAATGAAAATCGTTAGAGCCATTTTTGAGAAAATTAAAATTTTCGAAAAATGTTCCAGGTAAAGGGTAATCTGGGGTGGGGGATTTTCTTGAAAACCTTCGTGTCGCATCTCTGGAAGATACTGAACCTAAATACCAAGTTTGGTGATTATCCGTCTGTTCGTTTCGGAGTTATGCTGCTCACAGACAGACACACAGACACACACACGGACATGTTTCCAAAAATGCTTTTTTTGGATTCAGGGGGTTTCAAAACATGTATTTCCGTTGAAATCTCGGTATCGAATTTTTGGGTGGAATACAATACTTCCCCTACTTACTGTACGTAGTAGAGAAAGTAAAAATACGGAAGAATAGTTTCCTAGAAAAGAAGGTTTAAAATTGGGCGTGTTAATTAATAAGCATGAGTCTTCAAATTTATAGCTTCAGTTAATTTTAAAGGTACGTATCACGGAGGGCCCCCAGAAATGTATGCTTCGGCTGCGTCAGTATTATTTTAGAGACATGGATATCTTGGCAGGGCGTGATGCGACAAGAATGTAGGCTTACACAGATTTTAAGTTTTAATTCACTCCTTTTTATTAATCCTTGACACAAACTAAATAGCACTTCCCTGATATCGAGAGCTGTGAGATACTTTTATTTAATACTTGCATTTTTAACAGGTATACTATTTTCGTCTCACACGAATACGTATTAAATCCCTCAAGGACGCACAAGCAACGCATCCAGTTATGAGCACACTCTGCAGGCAACTGAATAGATTTCAACCGTCTAAACTTATAAATTTCTGTATTACAAGTCTCTGATTGGCTAGTTTTACTCCAATAGAATACCTGCATTTAACTAAAGCTTTTTCTGGTTGTTGATTGGCTATTTGTTTATAAACTGTCACTAAAATTACCTTAATGCTTCCAAGAATCACAAATAACATTTAGACTCTCAACTTCATTATTCCCTCAAGGTTACCTCATTGTTAGCAAAGTTTAACTTATTATTCTCACAGCTCCTACATTATTAAATTACGTAATATATTCACATAACATTATTACACATGGATACAATAATATAATCATATGCAATAACTGTTTCATACATTTTACAAATTATTACATACACATATTGCTTTAAGGCGGGCTGGTATTATATTTTATATTATGTAATTTGACTGAAATCATATAAGTGTTAAAAATACTGACTCAAAATACCGGCTATGGCATTGTTTCTACACTGATTCTACCTTTCCATACTAATAATATTGCAACATACCGACACGTATAGCCTAGGTTAACACACGGATCTGTGATGGGAGATCTGTTCAGATTCCGCCAGTACCGTTATCTCTGAGGTTTTCTCCAGGTTATCTTCAGTCCCTATAATTGTCAAATGTCGTTGAGGTACCCTAAACTTAAGCCTAGAAAATTTCCTTTCCTAATTATTTTATTTCATGTATCATTGTTTTCACCACCTGTGGTGCCGTAGGTACGTGCGGCGTCAAACGCTACCAAATGTTGTTATGATTCAGTAACGAGCTGGCGTCTTATTCGCTAAAATCTTATTCTTGAAAGCATATTACAAGATAAACGACCGTGATTTGTCGATATCTCAGGCATTGTTAAACGTTGTCAATATATATATATATATATATATATATAGGGTGGATCATTTAAGTTGAGACTGTACAATATCTCCAAAATTAAGCGTTGTAGAAAGAAATGTATTTAATAAAAGTTGCTTGATATTATGGGGGAAAGTAAATGTCATTAGTCGTGTTTTATTTTGAGGAAGATAAATTGACTGTAATTGTAGGATTCCATTTAAAAAAAATGATCCATCCTGTGTACACGGTCAATAAATGGAGTAGTTATACATTTCAGTAAAACTATATATATATATATATACATATGTAAAGTATGAGGGCTATTACTTTTTTCAAACTCGGATCGCGAGGGAGCTCAACTACATGAGCGGTGGAAACTGTTTGTGCGTGGAGGGCGACTGCGCATGTCCCCCGCTCTACCCTCAGCCTAAGCCAACTTCACCATGTCATTGTGAGACTAGTTTTTGGCACGGAAACATGGCCGCTAAGATTAACTCTCCCGCCAAATGTCAGTTGCGCAGTGTTTATTGCGAGACATTACGACGAAATCGGAGAGCCATACAGAACAAACGAAGAGACAAGCTGACGTTTGGGGTTGTCTTGATTCATGACAATGCCCGCCCTCGCAGTGCTCGTGTCACCCAACAATTCTTCAGGAATTTTGATGGGACGTTTTCGACCACCCGCCGTACAGCCCTGATTTGCCGCCGAGTGATTTTCACCTCTTCCCTGGACTGACAAAGTGCCTGGGAGGGCGGAAGTTCGAGAATAATGAAGTCCTTCAAACCAACGTCCGTACCTATCTTAACTCACTGGCGGCAACATACTGTGCAGAGGGAATTGAAATGTTTTTCCACAGGTATGACAAATGCCTCAACCTTATGGCGATTATGTTGAAAAATAAACACATTTGTACCTAACATTTGGTAATAAATGTATTTGGCTATGTTCTATGAGGCAGTATTTTATATCACAACACTGTGAATACCAGAGTGATTGTAGTGTAAATTAACATTATTGCATGACAATGATTTGAGATGTTTGTTAATTATAAGCATTGTTAGGAAATAAGTTTACACGGGCTCACTGAAACTGACAATAGGAGCGGGTAACAATGAGCGAGGGGGTGAGTTGTTTATCAATTAGAAGGGACAAACAAATGACGTCAGAGTTGCGCGCTTTTCTTTAGAAATGGAGGGAATATTTTCCCTAGAGCATATGGGTTCGTAATTTTAGCCTGTGTGGTTATTCAAACGATTTCAGAATTTTAGCCTGTGTGGTTATTCAAACGATTTTTTTTATTGTATAACTTCATTGTTTTAATAAAAATGCTCCACACGATGCATTTTTTAAATATTGACATAAAAATTTCAAGTTTTAAAAAATGTACTAAATATCAGGTTTTATCATATGAGATGTTTTATATTAAGAACTAATTATTGTACAAAAATTGCTTTTTGTACCATTCAAAATTCTTGATTTTTCAAAAAAACTAATTTGTATATCAGAATTGAAGGGTTCTTTTAAAAAATCTATGTAATGTAATATTTCCTTGTATATGACATAATGCGATTCACAAGACTTTCTCTACCATCTATCGCTGATTAGTGGGTATACAAATTATCCATATTCAAGTTTATTTTTTTATCTACTAAATTTTAATCCAAATAAACCTTTACAGAAATGGCTACATTACACATTTCGTTGTAGATACATAGAGAACAGCGATAGTCAGATATTTAAGAGCTGGACGCTAGCCCTAAAATTGCATACTGCTTGCATGACATAAAGACAAACGGCTGCATTTTGAAAATAAGTTATGACCAAAAAATTAAAAGTTCGAACCTTTAATAACCGATATCTCGGAAGTGGCTAGTGACACGAAAAGCTTATTTCAAAAACATTGTGTGCTTTAAAGAGCCCTACATTTTTTGTTCAGTATATTTTCGTTTATGGCTTAACGTTTACCAGTTATATAAGATTATACAAAATTATCTTCCGAATGAAGAGGTCTTTATAGGCTGTTCCCCGAAAATTCCAGTTATACATTTTATTTGTCATGTAAAATATTTCATGTATGTTATTTTAATCAAAATATTTAGTTATTTTTTAGAAAATCACACATTTCGAAAAATGTTCTATGTAGTTATCGGACTTGATCGGACTTTTCGTTTTGAGTTTTGGTGTTTAGACACAGACATGGATATGTTTCTAAAAATGCTTTATTTGGATTCAAGGGTCCCAAAACATGTATAGAATTTTTGGTTGGAATGCAATACTTCCCCTACTTACTATACGTAGTAGAGAAAGTAAGATTATATGGTTTTCTTCATTCTTCTGAGAGGAAGTACAAAATGTTTGAAACAAAAAATAGCATTCTGGGGAGCATTTTGAGTATGAAAAGATCCGATGTGTTACACTCACATGACTTTCTCTACTCTTGTACATACTATTTTTACAAACGCTTATTCTCCATCTACTTCATGTTAATCGAGATAAACTTTTGCAGACTCGTATTGAAAAATTTAAGGGAATAACAAGCAATATCTCGAAAATGGTTCACTCAACAACAAAATTGTATATGACATAAATTGTGTATTTTAACGCGATCTGCATTTTTTGTGTAATAAAATTTTGTCTATCATGGTTTACCAGTTTTGCAAAAGTCGTACACAATGAGGAATACTTTTGGAGACATTCCCAGAAAATTCTAGATATAATTTCATTTGTCATGAAAATATCTTAAACATATGATATTTTAATGAAAATCGTTAGAGCCATTTTTGAGAAAATTAAAATTTTCGAAAAATGTTCCAGGTAAAGGGTAATCTGGGGTGGGGGATTTTCTTGAAAACCTTCGTGTCGCATCTCTGGAAGATACTGAACCTAAATACCAAGTTTGGTGTTTATCCGTCTGTTCGTTTCGGAGTTATGCTGCTCACAGACAGACACACAGACACACACACGGACATGTTTCCAAAAATGCTTTTTTTGGATTCAGGGGGTTTCAAAACATGTATTTCCGTTGAAATCTCGGTATCGAATTTTTGGGTGGAATACAATACTTCCCCTACTTACTGTACGTAGTAGAGAAAGTAAAAATACGGAAGAATAGTTTCCTAGAAAAGAAGGTTTAAAATTGGGCGTGTTAATTAATAAGCATGAGTCTTCAAATTTATAGCTTCAGTTAATTTTAAAGGTACGTATCACGGAGGGCCCCCAAAAACGGGGCAGAGCACCTTATGCAGACTAGTCGGCCCATTGTGTTTCCAAAGTGAGCCCTGGGAAGGAAGTATGAGGGGAGAGATGCTTTGGGCGACCAGATTCGGATGCTGACAGGCGAAAGAATGGACGGGGTTCCTAACGTTTCCAGATAGAACGCATCCGACGCAGCACGGTCCTTGCCCACAGGTGACTAGCCTCCAGGGTCCCCCGGAGAGGGGGATGCCAGGGAAGAAATCGTTACACATCGCAAGATACCGCCCAGCCGCAACCCGCCAAATACCGTCGCTTGGTCCTACAACCCTGAAACAGATGACAAGGAAGATGATGGGTAGAGGAAATGAGAGAAGGGCCTGGCGACTCGGGAAAACTACGAAAAACCCATGGCCAGGAGTGGGTGGTCGCCGGGAATCGATCCTGGGACCTCTCGAATGTGGGTTACGGAGGTAACCTTTGGAGTAGGGTGCTCGGTGCTTCAATCAATTAGTAGTTTAAGTACGCTAAGTGCAAAAGACGATATATTTTCTTAAAGTTTAGAATTCATATAATTTCATTAGGAAAAATGTTATTTTTTTAATTATTCAGGATATTTGATGAATATATGTATATACTTATTTATTTATTCATTCTGGATTGCGTGTACCCTGTGTAGGTTATGATGCTCTCAGTTACGCAGAAAATGTTCAAGCGGTGTTATCAGGATTAAGAAGAGTTGCTCGAAGTTATTGTCTGATTTGCTAAAGCTTACTTTCAGAGTAGAGAAAAGAGACAGACCAAACGGATGGAGTGTCTTGTCCTCAGTTGTGTTCTCACGGGAAGTAGGCGCTAGGGACATCACTCAGGATGGCATGAATATGGAAATGCGGTACAGTGGAGACCGCCTCCGCTTAATTGGAGGATCACAGATAGGCAGGCGGTTGACCTACCTGTCAACTGGGTCAAGAGCTTGCCTTTCAGCTGTAGTGTAGTGCCCACTTGCTTTTCATACATTAACAGAGATTAACTCCAAACACAACGGGATTAAGGGACTCCGACAGTTGACATCTTTCGCATTCGGGGTCCGAATACAACCTTGCCTCTGTGTTTTCAAACAAGCAGAACCAGAAAGTTACATTTTCTTTTTGGTTTCTCTACTACTCACCTATTGTAAGTCGAGGAAGTATTACATTCCACCTAAAATTCTATTTGGAGATTTCATCAGAAATACACGTTTTGAGTTTACATCGAAAGCTGAACACTTTTAAAGCAATATCCGCTCTTATTAGCGCATGACACAGATCTTTCAAAGTCGTCCTCCGTGTTGTAGCAGTACTTCCCGAGGTCGCGGGTTCAAACCCGGGGTAGGGCGATGGATTTTTTCGGGTATAAAAATACTTAGCATGGCTACCTTCGAACGAAAGTAAAGCCGGTGGTCCCTCAAGCCTGAACAAAATCACCGGTCTTTCACGTCCAATATACTGGGACGGTAAGGATCACAGCAGTTAAAGAGCGTCCATAAATAAAACTTAATTTAATTTAGATCCTCCAAAAGGTTTGATCAATAGTTTGAAGCTGAAGAGGTTGAAAGTCCAGTTTCCTCATTATTTCTTTCTAATAATGGCACATGTTCCTTATGTTTAATTGAATTGCAGGTTGTTTAGCATTATGTTTTAAACGTCCCTGAGCTCTGTTGCAACTAATGGTTTTGCCATTTGTGCTGAAGTGTTCCATGCCAAATTCCGCTACAAACTATGCTTATTGTGATGTTTTTGATGTATGAAGTATTCCTTATTTTAGAAATATTGCCACAGTTCTCCACTGGTCTATACAGGGTGAACTATTTAAGCTGAGACTGTACCAAACGTCCAAAACTAAGTGTTGTAGAAATGAATGCGTTGAATAAAAGTATCTTGATATTACTGGGGAAAGTAAATGCCATTAGTCGTGTTTTATTTGGAGGATGTTGTGATGGTCATTTTACGGTCAATTTTATTTTTTTAAATGGGGATCTACCTTTTTTGGTTTTTCTCACTCCTCATAAAAAACTAAACATTTGTGTACAGCACTTTGCAATTGTACTTACAGCACCAGAAATTACAAAATATATATATATATATATATAAATGGCTGTGAACTAAGAGCGCAGTGAAAGGTTGGAAACATCCATGCATGGTCATTTGAGGGTCAAGTTACGTTTCGTAATTGTAAACTAACACTTTTTTATTTTGTTTCCTTATCACAAAATAAACAGCTTTTAATAAACCATTTTCTAATGAGAAAACAACATATTAAAGGTAGATTCCCATTTAAAAAAAATTAAATTGGCCTTAAAATGACCATCACAACGTCCTCCAAACAAAATATGACTAATGGCATTTACTTTTTCCCATAATATCAAGCAATTTATATTAAAGACATTTCTTTCTACAACACTTAGTTTTGGAGATATTGTACAGTCTCGACTTAAATGGTCCATGCTGTATATGAATTGAATAACCTCAACAATCAGAATGAAATCATCACAATATCTGATGTCACCTATACTCCGTGCGGTAACTCGATTGTTCTGTTTACTTACTAAAAACCCCTCTGCCTGATTATCACACAGGGAGCCAGTCCTAGTCGCTACACATCACTCGATGGAACTGAGCTGTATTTTGTTTTGCAAAGCCAATTCCATGTGGCTTTCTCTTCTACGAGTGCCAATATGTTTATGAAATGAGGGTTGCGAGTTTAATTTTCATACGAGCGTCTTAATTACCATTATAGTCAAGTTGCATACGCCTTTTTTTTTGTTTGTTTTGTTTTTTGGTCGATCGCGTTATAATTTCAAAACGTTTGAGTTTTTATAAAATCATGTTACCTTGTAAATCGTGCGCAATTAAATGCTCATCAGATTACAGCACTGATGGCAAGACCTTGATCGTATTTGCGAGTAGTGCAATAGATGGCAGCGTGTTGAGTCCACGCTGATGTTGATTTATTGATTTTTTGTACGTAATGTGAAAGCCAAGCATGTTGAAAGAAGGTAATAAATTCAATTTATTAGAATGTTATTACAGTGAACAAAATTTATTTTATTTTAAATACATATTTCATCGCTTACTTGGTGAAGGGATCCCAGTTCTCTGCTGCCTTGAAGGTGCTAAAAGGTATGGGAGATAGGGAAGCTACGCGCGCCGTCGAGTAGGATCATAATGAGTCGCTGAAGTATTATGGATAATATAACAATTTAGTTACGTCACATGCAATGTGCGTATTATTGTGTGGTCGACCATAAAATAGTATAACAATACACTATTGCGTAAATACAAAAACAAATACTTCACAATAGCTAGATATGTGTTTTTCATAGGTAATTCCATGACAGGGTAGAATTTATCTGATGAAACTCGTAGCTTCGTATCGGAGTTATTAAGACTATTCCATGAATAAAATGTAACAGATTATGCAATAATAATATGATGTAGCTATTATTAACTTTATTGTCATTACCAGACGCACTGTTGTGCTGTACTGTTGCTACTAGGCGTAGCATTGTTGTGTTTCTTTAGTCATATTACGGCTTAACGGTTTTCCCTTTCGGTGCGGACCACGCCAAAGGGAAAGATCTTTTTGAAGTAGTTTGGTATGACGCCAACACTGTCTGGTTTCGGTTAGACACGGTTGGTGGGGTGAGGAAGCGTCAGTGGAATTGTTCGTTGAGTTAGACGTGCGTGTGACCGGTCTAAGGTTTAGTGGCATCTCCCTCCATCCCTTTTCCTTTGTTAATATGTAGATTCGCCAAACGTGTTTTGAATAAATTCCAAGTATGTAAAGCTAACGTGTGTTATGTAGTTCTTCAGTGTAGTATACAACCCACGTCTTCCTCTTAATCTCCACACCAAGGTCCCAGACACTCGCTGCCAGCGAGTTACGCCACCCCTATGTGCGTGTTGGGGTGATCTAAATGAATTCCTTTTTCTGGTAACCTTTGGGCCTTCACCCCAACATGTAACAATACTCACTTGTATGATATTTTCTTACTCGTAGTGTTTAAAAACAAATCATTGCCTGAATTGCTAAGATCAAACATAGAATATGTTACATAATACTAACCAATGCTACCAACAGAAAAGAGAAAATATTTAATATCAAAATTAATATAGGCTAAAATCAGAACACAGTAAACACATTATTTTCCAAGAATATAATTTGGGAATTGACACTATTCGAATGTGCAGCGGACTAAACTACCATTTTCAAAGTTAAAAGTTAAGGAATCTGGTGCTTGGAAGCTGCTATTACTACTAATCAATCATTTTTATTTCATTTGGACCATGTGCAGGAAAAAGAAGAATCGGATTGGAAAATTCAATGCATTTACAACCTTGTCCTACACTCGGCTTGGGTGAAACAACAGCTTATTAACATTGATTGACCTAATAGTTGGTTAACTATGAAGCCCGGGACTTACACATTGTCAGTTGCCATTGGGGGTATGTCAATTCAAAATGAATTTGAGATCCCTTTGTAGTTTATCTAGGAAATATGAGTCAGTGGGGAATTTAATGCGGTATATTGTCATGATCTCTGATGGCTGAAGCAACCGGAAGGAATCGTAAGAGTGCTGTTTCAAATTGAAGTAGGTGTTTTGTTTACGCTCCAGGTATGGACGGCAATTTGAAGTACGTATTGTTCTTTACGCTGTGTGCTGCTACGTATGAAAAGCCGTTTGTATTGAAGGAGTTGTATCGAATTTCAACTATTGGGGAGCCGAACTTGTAGTAGCAACAGCAGGCATAGTAAACAGTTTCCGGTAGCCTTCGCCCCAAATGTATTTTTAGGTGGCCTTTGCCCCAAGTTTAAAAATTATTAACTTTGTAATTTGACTGTTTCTTTAAGTATTAAATATTTATGTATGCTTCGGCTGCGTCAGTATTATTTTAGAGACATGGATATCTTGGCAGGACGTGATGCGACAAGAATGTAGGCTTACACAGATTTTAAGTTTTAATTCACTCCTTTTTATTAATCCTTGACACAAACTAAATAGCACTTCCCTGATATCGAGAGCTGTGAGATACTTTTATTTAATACTTGCATTTTTAACAGGTATACTATTTTCGTCTCACACGAATACGTATTAAATCCCTCAAGGACGCACAAGCAACGCATCCAGTTAAGAGCACACTCTGCAGGCAACTGAATAGATTTCAACCGTCTAAACTTGTAAATTTCTGTATTTCAAGTCTCTGATTGGCTAGTTTTACTCCAATAGAATACCTGCATTTAACTAAAGCTTTTTCTGGTTGTTGATTGGCTATTTGTTTATAAACTGTCACTAAAATTACCTTAATGCTTCCAAGAATCACAAATAACATTTAGACTCTCAACCTCATTATTCCCTCAAGGTTACCTCATTGTTAGCAAAGTTTAACTTATTATTCTCACAGCTCCTACATTATTAAATTACGTAATAAATTCACATAACATTATTACATATGGATACAAAAATATAAGCATATGCAATAACTGTTACATACATTTTACAAATTATTACATACACATATTGCTTTAAGGCGGGCTGGTATTATATTTTATATTATGTAATTTGACTGAAATCATATAAGTGTTATAAATACTGACTCAAAATCCCGGCTATGGCATTGATTCTATACTGATTCTACCTTTCCATACTAATAATATTGCAACATACCGACACGTATAGCCTAGGTTAACACACGGATCTGTGATGGGAGATCTGTTCAGATTCCGCCAGTACCGTTATCTCTGAGGTTTTCTCCAGGTTATCTTCAGTCCCTATAATTGTCAAATGTCGTTGAGGTACCCTAAACTTAAGCCTAGAAAATTTCCTTTCCTAATTATTTTATTTCATGTATCATTGTTTTCACCACCTGTGGTGCCGTAGGTACGTGCGGCGTCAAACGCTACCAAATGTTGTTATGATTCAGTAACGAGCTGGCGTCTTATTCGCTAAAATATTATTCTTGAAAGCATATTACAAGATAAACGACCGTGATTTGTCGATATCTCAGGCATTGTTAAACGTTGTCAATATATATATATATATAGGGTGGATCATTTAAGTTGAGACTGTACAATATCTCCAAAATTAAGCGTTGTAGAAAGAAATGTATTTAATAAAAGTTGCTTGATATTATGGGGGAAAGTAAATGTCATTAGTCGTGTTTTATTTTGAAGAAGTTAAATTGACTGTAATTGTAGGATTCCATTTAAAAAAAAATTATCCATCCTGTGTACACGGTCAATAAATGGAGTAGTTATACATTTCAGTAAAACTATATATATATATATATATATATATATATATACATATGTAAAGTATGAGGGCTATTACTTTTTTCAAACTCCGATCGCGAGGGAGCGCAACCACATGAGCGGTGGAAACTGTTTGTGCGTGGAGGGCGACTGCGCATCTCCCCCACTCTACCCTCAGCCACAGCCAACTTCAACATGTCATTGTGAGCCTAGTTTTTGGCACGGAAACATGGCCGCTAAGATTAACTCTCCCGCCAAATGTCAGTTGCGCAGTGTTTATTGCGAGACATTACGACGAAAACGGAGAGCCATACAGAACAAACGAAGAGACAAGCTGACGTTTGGGGTTGTCTTGATTCATGACAATGCCCGCCCTCGCAGTGCTCGTGTCACCCAACAATTCTTCAGGAATTTTGATGGGACGTTTTCGACCACCCGCCGTACAGCCCTGATTTGGCGCCGAGTGATTTTCACCTCTTCCCTGGACTGACAAAGTGCCTGGGAGGGCGGAAGTTCGAGAATAATGAAGTCCTTCAAACCAACGTCCGTACCTATCTTAACTCACTGGCTGCAACATACTGTGCAGAGGGAATTGAAATGTTTTTCCACAGGTATGACAAATGCCTCAACCTTATGGCGATTATGTTGAAAAATAAACACATTTGTACCTAACATTTGGTAATAAATTTATTTGGCTATGTTCTATGAGGCAGTATTTTATATCACAACACTGTGAATGCCAGAGTGATTGTAGTGTAAATTAACATTATTGTATGACAATGATTTGAGATGTTTGTTAATTATAAGCATTGTTAGGAAATAAGTTTACACGGCCTCACTGAAACTGACAATAGGAGCGGGTAACAATGAAACGAAGGGGTGAGTTGTTTATCAATTAGAAGAGACAAACAAATGACGTCAGAGTTGCGCGCTTTTCTTTAGAAATGGAGGGAATATTTTCCCTAGAGCATATGTGTTCGTAATTTTGTTTGGATATAAAAATAGACGCTAATGTTGGCGCGCTTTATTAACCAATAGCTGCTCTGTTATAATGTTTAGGCATATCGGGGTGGGAGAGTATAAATTCCGAGCCAGAGACGGGTAACGCGCAGTTCTACAGAATAATTCACAATGCAAACGTCGCACAGTTTAAGAGAATCATTCACGGGTTACACGTCGCACAGTTCAACAGAATCATTCACGGGTTACACGTTACGCAATTCTACAGAATCTCTCGCGTCGTAAAGCTAGTTATAAAATGTGAAATAGGCGAATTAATAATGTGCGGCAAATATGTGATTATAGTTACATTCGAAAATATAACAGTTTCAGTCGGGCGTGTATCAAGAGTAAATATGTGAAATTAATGAAGTGTGGCGGCAATAAAAGTGTAAAAACAAATTCTTTTATCATTGTTATTTTTAGTAACAACTCCTTTCCGTTTACACACCCTGTTCAAGAGATTTGCTCGACTGGGTAATAATAGCTAGTCGGAGGACAAAGAACCCAAAAATTCAAAATAATAAAACAATAACAGGCGCTCAGCAAATAAGATAACACGAAAGTTACCGCCACAACTCTTGTCCTTTAAATATGACCCATCGGAAATTGAAAAAAATAACCCTCGTAGAATGTACCTAACCCTGTTCCTTAAAGGCTCCGACACACTTGCTCCTATTTTGACCAAATTAGGCACACACATTCTTTAGGATAAGATTGAGTATAATATGCGTGAATATACAAAAACAAAAAAAAACATCTTAACCAAAGAGTGGGTCAAAACATCCAACGTAAGGCCTATTTTCGTAATACTTTCCTAAGTAAAAAATAAAGAAAAACTGCGTCTACGGCAAAGGGGTCAGCAATTTGGCTTAACCCGGGGGTCCGTGGTTCTATTCCCGACTGGGGCTGGGATAGTTTTCTTTAATCAATATCACTCCCTACCCTACATGAAGTCTGGAAATATGAATGTGGAGTAAATATGTTTAAGAGTAAAAAGAGAAGAAAACCCATAAACCAACGTTAAGAATACCTATAGTTCAGCGAGTAATAACACTATTATTATTTCTCAAAGCCCCCAATATGACCAAGAAAGTTAAAGGAGGCTATAAAAATGCAATAATTAAAAAAAAAGTGCTGCTCCTACATTCTTACAGGCGCAGTAATGTAAAAGAAAAATTCCTAATGGTATTTGGGGTGGAAAATTATTCGATGGGTGGTACTTTGGAGGATTTTCATATGACGTGGACAAGAGTAAAAATACTTCGGGGGGGGGGGTGCTATCGATTATCACAAAAAAAACTCTCGTAAGGAAAGTGGTGGAAAGTGTTCGACGGAAGGAAATTTTTAATGTTTTTCAGCATGATCCGGTATATTTACACTACCTTTATGAAATTAAACGATAAATCATATTCTGTTCATTATTTTAGTGGTTTTATAACAAAATTCCCCACAAACTCAGAGGGTGCAAAATGTTAGATGATGACGATATTCAATTGAAGGGCCTGCCTATCTTCGCAATAATTAAAAAATAACTGTTGCTGTCTTCATTTTTTTAGAATTCATGATACGAAAATCACCTCTAATAGGGAATAGGGTTGAAAAATATTGGATGGGAGACAATTTGAAATATTTTCTGTGCAAAAGGGATATTTCGCAAAATGGTGAGGTCATAAAATTAAAATAATTGAATACCAAGAATAGTACAGTTTATATAATTTATAGATGTAAATAAACAATTACTGTTAAAATGATGTTACCAAAAAAGTGTCATAGCTCTGGAAAATTTTGGATATTTTTGATTGTACACGGGATATTAAAAAAATCTGATGTGTTACACTCACATGACTTTCTCTACTCTTGTACAAACTATTTTTACAAACTCTTATTCTCCATCTACTTCATGTTAGTTCGAGATAAACATTTGCAGACTCTATCTTATGGCTAATTTTCTTGTAGATGTAAGGGGAATATATATTTACAAGGGCAATATAGAAATACAGTAGCCTTTAAGCACATACATATCTCTTAATAGCTGGTTGCTAGGTTGCAGCATCATTCCCTTTGCCACAGATTAATACTCTTTGCACAGCCAAGACAAAAATGAATAAAGAATTCCCATTTGAGAAAATAAGTATTGAAAAACTTAAGAGAATAACAACCAATATCTCGAAAATGATTCACTCAACAATAAAAATGTATATGACATAAATTGTGTATTTTAACGCGATCTACATTTTTGGTGCAGTACAATTTTGTATATTTCTTATGGTTCTCCAGTTATTCAAAAGTCGTTCACAATGAAGAACACTTTTGGAGAAATTCCCAGAAAATTCGAGATATACATTTCATTTGTCATGAAAATATCTTAAACATATGATATTTTAATCAAAATCGTTAGAGCCATTTTTGAGAAAATTAAAATGTTCGGAAAATGTTCCATGTAAAGGGTAATCTGGGGTGGGGGGATTTTCTTGAAAACCTTCGTGTCTCATCTCTGGAAGATACTGATCCTAAATACCAAGTTTGGTGTTTCTCCGACTGTTCGTTTCTGAGTTATGCTGTTCACACACACACACACACACACACACACACACACACAGAAAGACACACACACACACAGACACACACACGGACATGTTTCCACAAATGCTTTTTTTGGATTCAGGGGGTCTCAAAACATATATTTCCGGTGAAATCTCGGTATCGAATTTTTAGGTGGAATACAATACTTCCCCTACATACTATACGTAGTTGAGAAAGTAATATCCTGTAAATATGGGTTCCAAGATGCATACGTTAAGAGCTATGGGCAGTTGTTCATGTTCGCTGTGAAACATCTCTTCTACTGCAAGATCTTTGCTGTTGCATATGATTTACAGAATGCAGTAATCAAATGAGGACACATTACTCTGTTACTGTGAAACAGCATGGCTTTTAGTCTAGTCTGCTTGCTATTACATACGACTTGTACTTGTGAACCATCGCTAAAGGAGGTGCTCAATATGGTGCCCATTCATAGTAAGGCAGAGTAAGGTCTTAGGGAATCACGCACTCTCACCACTCCAGGTTGGTCACGGATGCTCTGGCATGCATTGATCATGCCTTCCTGTAGTGTTTATACATAAATAAATGGGGTTTCATATACCACGGATTTAAAGATAAAACTACAATGTAAAAGCATTTCACAAACTTACCAATACACAAACTGATTCCATTAGAAGTAATAAGAATATGCATTTCACTTATTAAGAAATGGAATATGGCTTACAGTAACACTACACTAACAGATATATACTGCATGCGGCATCCATGGACAATAATAATGTGTCCTCATTTATTTACTGTCTGCTGTAATAGCAAAGAGCTTGCAGTAGAAGAGATGTTTCACAGTAGCTCATAGCTCTTAAGGTATGCATTTTGGAATCCATGTTCACTGGACATTTTGTACTTGTTTTGGTCCACACTATTGCCTCCCAAAATATGGAATACTTTTTTTTAACACCCGGTATAATAGTGTTTTTCCTTCACACTGTGGCCACAGCTAGTGCTCTTGACCGGCCGCCGTAGCTCGTACTCCCGCCGAAACACGTTGTAATATCCCCGCAGCTGCCTCACGTTAAGTGTGGGTCGTTCACTCTTATCATTTTGCGAAATTTATTACAGAAATTTCACCGACTCTGTAATGCATGAAAAATAAATTGTATGCAACAATATAACAAGTAAAGAAAGCATCAACCGAGAAATTCACTCAATAAAGAAAGCATCAACCGAGACATTCACTCAATTTCGAATATTAAACTCTCGACTATGAATGAAAGTTGCTAGAGAAGATGACAGAAATGTGTGGAGAGATATAGGACAACCTTTCCAACATTTCTTATGATAAGGCATGTGCTTGTCATTGTAATTGCAACTATAACTGCGAGAAACAAAACGTAAACAAAATTGTTAACACTGTAATGAATGAGAGATAACGGCAACGTTTATACACTATGTGATCAAAAGTATCCGGACACCCCCACAAACATACATTTTTCATCTTAGGTGCTTTGTGCTGCCACCTACTGCCTGGTACTCATTATCCGCGACCTCAGTAGTCATTAGACATCGTGAAACAGTAGAATGGGACGCTCCGTGAAACTCACGGACTTGGGTGTCACTTGTGTCAGAAGTCTGTACGCGAGATTTCCACACTCCTAAATATCCCTAGGTCCACTGTTTCTCATGTGATAGTGGAGTGGAAACGTGAAGGGATATGCACAGCACTAAAGCGTACAGGCCGACCTCGTCTGTTGACTGACAGAGACCACCGACATTCGAAGAGTGTCTAAATAGTAATAGGCAGACATCTATCCAGACCATCACACAGGAATTCCAAATTACATCAGGATCCACTCCAAGTACTTTGACAGTTAGGTGTGAGTGGAGAAACCTTAGATTCCATAGTCGAGAGGCTGCTCATAAACCACACATCACGCAGGAAAATGCCAAACGAAGCCTCGCTTGGTGTAAGGAGCGTCAACATTACACGACTGAACAGTGGCTAAAGGTTGTGTCGAGTGACGAATCACGGTACACAATGTGGCTATCCGATGGCAGGGTGTGGGTATGGTGAATGCCCGGTGAACGTCATCTGCCAGCGTGTGTAGTGTCAACAGTGAAATCCGGAGGTGGTGGTGTTATGGTGTGGTTGTGTTTTTCCTGGAGGGGGCTTGCACCCCTTGTTTTGCGTGGCACGATCACAGCGCAGACCTACATTGATGTTTTAAGCACCTTCTTGCTTCCCACTGTTGAAGAACAATTCGGCGATGGCGATTGCATTTTTCAACACGATCGAGGACCTCTTCATACTGCACGGGATGTGGCGTAGTGGTTACACGACAATAACATCCCTGTAGTGGACTGGTCTGCACAGAGTCCTGACTTGAATCCTCAGAACACCTTTTGGATGTTTTGAAATGCCGACTTCATGCCAGCCCTCAGCGACCTACATCGATACCTCTCCTCAGTTATGCACTCCGTGAAGAATGGGCTGCCATTCCTCAAGAAACCTTCCAGCACCTGATTGAAGGTATGCTTGCGAGAGTGAACGTTGTCATGAAGGCCAAGGGTGGACCAACACCATATTGACTTCCAGCATTACCGTTGGAAGGCGCCACGAACTTGTACGTCTTTTTCAGCCAGGTGTACGGATACTTTTGATCACGTAGTGTATATACATGTGTGGTGATATACAAAACAGATTAGCGCAGTATAACTTTAAGCATTAAATCTAAGGTAACCAAATATTTCTGAAACCTTTGACACAATTTGTCAACATATTTCGTTTACGGAATTCTATGTGTTTCTGTCATACCAGAGGAGCAACGAGGCACCGGTAATGCACTTAGGTTTATCCATGCACAAACGTGAATAAGAGATAATGTAATTCACGGTTGCCCAAAGAAAACGAGGATGAAGTCTCCGCCTTAGATTGTTAACATTTAACTTTGAAAGTGGAAGTTGAATTTTGATTTATTTTCGCCTAATAAAATATCAGTTATACCAGCAAAGTTACTCAGGTTTCGATATGACTCTAAGTACTACCAGAAACAAATGCGTAGGTATTCTTACTAAAGCTGTTTATCAACATTAAAATGCAATTGCATACCAGGTGGCCCAACCACGCCGTATTTCAAGTGTGTAGATAGCCCTTTGTGCGTTAAGAGTTGTAGAACTCAAAGGGGAAATTTCATATAAACACAGGTCAGTGGGGAATTGTCGAATTAGGGTGAATGTGCTTCATTCTTTTTGTTTGTTTTGTATGTTTTTAGTTCCATTTATTTAGTTCCATTTATGGAACATATTGCCTACAGGCAATGGTAGTAACTCGTCTTCGCTTGTCTTTTGGGTGTCTACAGGGTGATTTATGAAGAACTGACTCATTTATTTCTTTAATTATTTGTTCGAAATTCACTCAATGTTCCAATTTTAGTGCCAAATTAAGCAGAATACTCTGGAGTTTCGATTGCCTGTCACTAGATGCGTAGATGTTAATGTTTTATTCGCAATTGCTAGTTTTATAGTCGGCAACTGTTTTTGAGTTTTTGTTCTAGTTAACGTGAAAATGGAGTACATATTAAATGCAAGACTCTTCCCTGTAAAGCAATATTGGATTACGAATTCAATTACAGCTACTCAAAGGGCATACCAAAGAGAATTTGGTGTTTAGAATCCTCCCCAAAGAAACACAATTCTGGGATTGGTAAACAAATTGGAATCAACTGGATCTCTGGTGAGTGAAAAAGGCAAAACTCGCTCATCTAGGCTTCCCACGGTTGTTGTTGACGTAAGAATACGGCTGGATCAGTCAACCAAAAAGTCATTAAGATGTTTGTCGCAGGAGACAGGGTACAGCTACTCAATGTGTTAGAGAGCTGTGAAAAGTGCAGCCTAAAGCCGTATAGGATTACAGTTGTCGATCGGTTACAAGAACTAGATGAGGATAGACGACTGGATTATTGTCGTTTGTTTTAGGCGTTCATTGTTCAAAATCTTGCCATATTGTACATCACATGGTTCACAGATGAAGTATGGTTCCATGTATCCGGCTATGTGAACTCAAATAACCCACGCTATTGGGTCAGCGAAAGTCCACATTTTATTCATGAAGCACCTATGCACCCGGGTAAAATCGGAGTTTGATGAGCAATATCCGCACAGAAAATAGTGGGGCCAATTTTTGTTTGAAAACATGTGAACACTACTGAGTACCGATGGATTTTTATGGAGTTTTCTGAGCAACTAACAATATAGAACTGTGTCAAGAATATTTTCAGCAGGACGGCGCTACATGCCATACATCAAATGTATCCATGGCACTAATTGCAAGTTTCTTTGACGATCGGATAATTTCCAAGAACCTGTGGCCACCGAGATCTGCGGATTGGGCATTGTCGGACTTCTTTCTATTGGGGTAACTTAAAAGACAGGGTTTATGCCACACGTCCCCAGACATTGGACAATCTGAAGCACAACATTACATAGAAGATTAAGCTATTGATAACAGAGTCCTCCAACGAGTGGCCAGTAACATGGGAACGACGTGTTGAGTTTGCCTTATGCAGGATGGAGGACATTTTCAACATTTTCTATAGAGGTAAATAATCTCCCAAAATTACTCTGAATTTCAGGTATAATAAGTTGTAACTAGCATAACTCGTTTTGGAACAATTAAAGAAATAAATGTGTCAGTTCTTCACAAATCACTCGGTATTAAAATTTGATTTTTAACCGTTAGATCACACACATTCAGACTCTTTCATAATTAAAGACTCTGGGGAGAATAGGGAACGGTCTTAGCTAGAGAAAAATTATGACCCCCGGCCGGTAATTGAATCCGGACACCTCGCACAGTAGGAAGGTGCTCTAACGGATGAACTACGGGGTCAGCCAAACATAGTTCGGCTCCTCTTGCTTATCAGAAAAATGCGCGTTTCGCGCTTTGGAGAGGCACTTCGCAGGCTTGCAATAGAGTGTACAGACCTTGATGATAGACAAAAAGAGACCGAATATTTTCCACTTCAATTATATAGGCTTAATTTTCGAGGGAATGAACTCACTTTATATACTGACAAATAATCAAACTGTCGTTATTTTATCCATCCGTATCCGCCCATAGCTATTTTTACTTTCTCTACTACGTATAGTAAGTAGGGCAAGTATTGTATTCCACCCAAAAATTCGATACCGAGATTTCACCGGAAATACATGTTTTGAAACACCCTGAATCCAAAAAAAGCATTTTTGGAAACATGTCCGCGTGTGTGTGTGTCTGTCTGTGAACAGCATAACTCAGAAACGAACAGTCGGATAAACACCAAACTTGGTATTTAGGTTCAGTATCTTCCAGAGATGCGACACAAAGGTTTTCAAGAAAATCCCCCCAACCCAGATTAACTCTTACATGGAATATTTTTCGAAAAGTTTAATTTTCTCAAAAATGGCTCTATCGATTTTCATTAAAATATCATATGTTTCAGATATTTTTATGACAAATAAAATGTATATCTTGAATTTCTCCAAAAGTATTCTCAATTGTGAACGGCTTTTGCATAACTGGTAAACCATAAGAGATACACAAAGTTTTACTACACAAAAAATGTAGATTGCGTTAAAATACACAATTTATGTCATATACATTTTTGTTGTTGAGTGAACCATTTTCAGATATTGCTTGTTATTCCCTTAAATTTTTCAATACTTATTTTCTCAAATGGGAATTCGTTACTCATTTTTTGCTTTGGATATGCAAAGAGTATTAATCTGTGACAAAGGGAATGGTGCTGCACCTAGCAACCAGCTATTAAGAGATATGTATGTGCTTAAAGGCTACTGTATTTCTAAATTGCCCTTGTAAATTTATATTCCCCTTATATCTACAGGAAAATTAGCAATAAGATACTCTCTAAATGTTTATCTCGATTAACTTGAAGTAGATGGAGAATAAGCGTTTGTAAAAATAGTTTATACAAGAGTAGAGAAAGTCATGTGAGTGTAACACATTAGATTTTTTTCTCTTGCTATTATAAATGTTATTGTTACCATTGAACAGGTTTTCGAAATGTGGACCCTGTTGATTATTACGATGCTCAACTGTCTCCGTGTATCCATATTGATGTTTCTGAGAAGAATACTAGCAGTTTTTTAGAACACTAGTGCGTTAGTTTCCCACTGACCTGTGATTACTTTGAAATGCCCCGTTGAGTTTTACAACTCTTTTAACGCACGAAGGATTATCTGCAAACGTCAAATACAGTGCGGAGGGGCCACCTAGTATAAATGCTGAATGTAGAACTCGTCTATTCCTATTATTTTTTAGAACATTCTTCTAAATTATTGGGAATACGTTAACTTACAGCTCTTGGACATTCCTTGTCATTTTCTACAACATTCCCTGTTGAAAATAAAATAAAATGTACATTTTATAAGATAAGATGAAGTTGTTTTTGTTGTATTATTAGCTCCACGTATGGAAGTCAATTTGAAGTAGACATTTATTATTACGTTGTTATTATTTGCCCCACGTATGGACCCCAATTTGAAGTACGTATTCTGTTTTAGGAGTTGTATTACATTTCAACTGTTGGGGAGCCGAACTTGAAATTCGTTGCAATTGCACGTATAGTACCCGGTTTCCGGTAGCCTTCGCCCCAAGTTTAAAAATATTAGCTTTGTAATTTGACTGTTTCTTTAGATATTATATTTATGCTTGTCTCGGCTGCGTCAGTATTTGTTACAGACACGTTTCTCTTGGCAGGGTTTTGGTACGACTAAGAATGTAGACTTACACAGATTTTAAGTTTTAATTCACTCCTTTTTATTAGTCCTTGACACAAATTAAATAGCACTTCACTGATATAGTGAGCTATGAGTTTCTTTTATTTAATGCTTGCACTTTGTAACACGAAAACTATTTTCGTCTCACACGAATACGTAATTAATTTCTCGAGCACACACCTCGCGTCTGGTTATGAGCACTATCTAGAAGCAACTGAATTGATTTCAACCGTCTAAACTTGTAAATTTCTGTACTTCAAGTCTCTGATTGGCTAATCCTACTCCAATAGAATACCTTCATTTAACTAAAGCTTTTTCTGGTTGATGATTGGCTATTTTATAAACTGTCACTAAAATTACATTATTATTACTCCAAGAATCACAAGCAGTACTGTTAAATTTTCTTACTCATTATTGACTCAAGGTTACCTCATTGTTAGCAACTTTTAATATATTATTCTCACAGCTCCTACTTTATTAAATAACATAATACATTTACATAACATTATTACACATGGATACAATAATATAAGCATGTGCAATGACTGTTACATACATTTAACAAATTATTACATACACATATTGCTTCAAGGCGGGCTGTTATTGAATTTACATATTATATAATTTGACTGAAATCATTTAAGTGTTAAAAATACTGCCGCAACGAAAAGATTCTATAATATACACATGCATAAAACGTTTCTTGTAACAGATAACAACAGAATTTTAACATCAAAGCCTTATCAGTTATTAAAATTATTAAATATTTTAAAACCTACAGAGAAAACAGTACAATCAAAACATTAAGAGAGGATACTATTCATAAAGATATATAAATTTAGATTTGCCACTACATTCGCAAAAAGTAATCAGCGTCAGTTCTTTTGTGATGTAGCATTTTTAAAGATCTACGAGACTAGTACGCGCCTGATGGTTAGGCAACTTCTTTACCACCACAGCTAAGCATGTGGTATCAACCGTAAGCATTTACTAGAAACCATATAATAATATAATAGTAAACAGCAAGTCTTTCTATTTGTGTTCACTACCGATATTTTCACGCTCGCTCTCTCCCTGTCTGTCTCTTCTTGCCTCCCATTTCCACTCCCTTCATCTCATCCTCACTCTCCTTCACCTTTCCTTTCTCTTACACACTCTGTTATTCTCTCCGTTCCCGCATCCCTTTAACACTCTGTGCAACACACACATCAAAAAGCGCTAGGAAACTTAACATTTTTGGGAGAGTGCTAATGAAAATTAAAACACAAGTAACGGTACATAATGGCACGTACGTTTTACTTTCTTCCATACGCAATACGGACTATATAATTTTCCGCGATAACTGGTTTGCATACATGAAAAACTGAACTAAAGCTTGTATAGCTTCTTGAATGTTCATTCCAGCAAAATTTCGTAAATAACAAAACATGTCGGAAACATTGTTTGAAAACTTCTGCATTAATTTACACTTGGAGAATGTGCTCCGTTGTATCTTCATTTCTCCAAAAGGGAGGAATTAGTAAGATGAAACGTGTTTTTCTGACCCAAGAGGAAATGGACTGAATGTAGGAATAATGGCAGACTACTGCTTATGAATATATTACACAATTAATTATTACGCCAAATTTCCTTCATTTAATAAACTTGCACTTCAATAACATACATAATTTCCTTTTCTTAAAAACCCTTATTCTTTCACAATTCTTTACGGCTTCAAAACATTAAATTAAATTACAATAATTACGTACTTGCTTCCTGCTCTCACATTCACCGATTAATTTGAAACCTAAAACCGCAATAAGTCTATAGTTCTGACGATCAACCTTTCCCCGTTAAATAATTACTAAAGAGAATTTTGAATAGTTAAAGCCAAAAAGAAATTTATAAATACTGTCCGGAATGCCTTCTGTCTAAAGGTTGTCCTGCTGCTTTCGTCGTGACCTCTCTCGCCGTCGAAGAAAGACTGGCCAGCCTTGTGGACTGCACGTTGAGGAGAGCTGCAACAGAACCGGCGCCTGCGCAGTCGACTACCACAATCGCTGACGTACTACACGACTCAAATCAACTGCGCACTTCTTGTTGTGGTCGTCTCCTTGACCACTACCATAGTCGTTTCACTTCTGTTCCCATAGATGTCAGCCTTCCTTTATTGGAGCCCGTAGTCGCCTAGAGTAGTTTTCTCCGGGGAGGGTCAATTTGACACAAAGGGAAAGAAATCAATATAAATACATCATATAAAGATCTTTTTTCATTTTTATGTCAAATGTTTCACAATAAAGGTTTTGATTTAATTTAACCTCCCTAGTTTTTCCAGCGAAATTGGATGTTTTATACAAAATATCCACATTTTTACTTGATTTACGGCTCACAGTATACATTTTGTCGTGTGAGAATAGTTATTTATGTAACGATCCTATACTGGGAGTTAAGACACGAGAGACGAGTAATTTTCGACACAAGTGGGCGTCGAAAACTTCACGAGCGTCTTAATAACCATCATACGAGAGTTACATACAATAGTTTTTGTACTACATTTAGATATGCAACAAATATTTAATATTTAGATGCATACGAAAGAAAATAAGCATGTGACAAATCAAT
Source organism: Deroplatys truncata (assembly GCA_030765065.1). NCBI lineage: Eukaryota > Metazoa > Arthropoda > Insecta > Mantodea > Mantidae > Deroplatys > Deroplatys truncata. The sequence continues at coordinate 71,385,336 of CM060984.1, forward strand.
TTCTCGTTACGTATTTTAGATGCTCTTCGATAACAAGTGAATATCGATTCAAGGTCGCAGGTATTGATTTTACAAGATGGATACACAAATGTTTATTAGTGAATCTGGAGGAGGCAAGGAATGTAAGCAATAATTTACTTCCTGACAAATAAAAGAAAATTTATGAAAAGTATATCACAAGTTCATGGTTTGGCGAGCAAGAAAAAATGTAACTCCATTGTCAGAAATTGTGCTTATAGTTTACTCTGAAGAAATGTAAAAAACAATGAAATCCCCAACCTTGTAGACAAATTATTCGGCATTGAAGACTACACTAAATATAAAACATGGAACTGATCTATGCAAGTATAAAAATAGTATTACCTGTTAAAACAAATGTACAAAAGAGGGAAAAAGCAAAGAATTTTTCGATAAATGAAATTAAAACCTTCATTGATGAAATATGTATCAAAATGAACTTCATTTCGATACACATTTATAACAACAAATAAACACATTTAAGTATAGGAATCGAAAAAAAATCTGATGTGTTACACTCACATGACTTTCTTTACTCTTGTACAAACTATTTTTACAAACTCTTATTCTCCATCTATTTCATATTAATCGAGATAAACATTTGCAGAAACGATCTTTTGACATGCAAAGAGAATTATATTTTACATATAGCGACCAGTTGTAAAAATATTTGACACTCGCTTAAGGCGTACTATGTTCCCCTTGTTTTATATTTGCAAGGGCAATATAGAGATACAGTAGCCTTTAAGCCTAGACATATCTCTTAATAGCGGGTTGCTATGTGCAGCACCATTCTCTTTGGCACAGATTAATACTCTTTGCATATCAAAGACAAAAATATGAATAGCGAATTCCCATTTGAGAAAACAAGTATTGAAAAATGTAAGGGAATAACAAGCAATTTCTCGAAAATGGTTCACTCAACAAAAAAATGTATATGATATAAATTATGTATTTTAACGCGATCTACAGTTTTTGTGTAGTTAAATTTTGTCTCTCTTATGGTTTACCAGTTATACAAAAGTCGTTTACAATGAAAAATACTTTTGGAGACATTCCCAGAAAATTCGAGATATACATTTCATTTTGTCAAGAAAATATCTTAAACATATGATATTTTAATCAAAATCGTTAGAGCCATTTTTGAGAAAATTAAAATTTTCGAAAAATGTTCCATGTAAAGGGTAATCTGGGCAGGGGAATTTTCTTTAAAACCTTCGTGTCGCATCTCTGGTAGATACTGAACCTAAATACCAAGTTTGTTGTTTATCCGACTGTTCGTTTCTGAGTTATGCTGTTCAGACACACACGGACATGTTTCCAAAAATGCTTTTTTTGGATTCAGGAGGTCTCAAAACATATATTTCCGGCGAAATCTCTGTATCGAATTTTTGGTTGGAATACAATAATTCTCCTACTTACTATACGTACTAGAGAAATTAAGAATAATTATATTTCATTGAGTAGGTAATACAGAAAGATCCACCATTCTGAATGAGTCTGAACATGTGAGAAATGCTTGATATTTATCCAGTTCTATCAATAAGCTTCCAATTATAACAAACTAACAGTTCAATATTTTTTAACATGATTTACAGGGGGTGGAATATAGAATGTTCATAACTTGCACATGCAGGTAGCGGAAATCACTAAGTAACTCCCCAATAGTCTCAGCAACAGAGATTCTTAATTAACATCTGGGTAGGCCTGTTCGTGATTTCGTTTTGGGATTCTTCGTTTTTCTGAACAGGTTTGAATGGATGGGATTGGATAAAAACGAAGACGAAGCCGATTATCTAAGTCCTATCACAAAACCTTTGGTTTATTGTATTTCCAGTATTCAATACTTTTAGTTTTGGGGTTCAGGAGTTTAACTAGTTTCTCTTTAGGAATTCCTATCTGTTGGTTATTGATCCCAGTTTTTCGTGATTTCCCTGGGATTGGTAGGCGAATGCTGGGGTGGTTTCTGCTCTATCAGAATTTTCTTTCCATCATTCCGATTTCTTTTCATCTTTCAGATATGCTTATAGGTTCCGTGGTGTATGGCGGTGCCAGACAGATGGCACGGATGCCTTCTCAATGGAGAGAATATTCCCGTGGATACCAGAGGGCGGCTCCAGCAGTGGGACGGATCTACGAGGTTATAAATGTTACGGACCTCAGTGCGTCTCTGTATCCTGTCTGATTACGATCTATGGCTTCCTATGGTTCCTTCACTTCATCATTTCCTCCTGGGGGTAGTGATATCCACAATATATATCTCTGTAGGTCGAGGTGCGCGAGGTATACCCCTCCTTTGTATAACCTTACATGTATCTTCTGATCCCAAAGGTTTTGTACCTCTTAACAGCAAAGTACTTCTTATGTAGTCTGCAAATGGGGCTTTCCTTAAATTTTTAGCTGTTTTGTGAGAGAAATCTCTCAAGAGAGACACTGCCACTTTCATCATCTGCATTCTTCCAAGTTTCGGAAGATCTTCAGTACCAACAATGAAAACTTATCCATTGTTCGTTTAACGTGCTTATTCCATCCGCTTTGATCTACACCTGGTTTTGTGTAATCCACTCGTGTATGGATCTCTTTATAAAGTTAAGGAGTCCCCAAAACTAGATTAGGTCCAGCAGGATTTTCCGCAGATGCTTGCCGTGGTTTTTAATTGTTCTCTATTTATCTATGTCCTCTCATCCACTCAATTGTAACTTTGTTGTATGTTACCAGTTTAATACGATTTTGTAGGCATTATCAATACGAATTAAATTTGGTATAGTAGCTTATAGACTCCCAAGCTCACTGCACAGATTCACATATATTACTTGGAAGAAATGTTACTAGCATATTAACAATGATATTCAAGCATGATGGTGCTGACGCACATTTCTGCCCACAGACGCCTTAAGGAGCATTATCCTGGGCGCTGGATCAGTAGAAGTAGACCGTTTTTTAACCATCGTCTTCTCCAATTTTAGTATTGTCTTCTCCACTTGTAGTCGAACTGTCCTTTCATTCATTGTGGCAGTTTGTCAGTCACTAGGAACTTTTTATAGTTTTCGGCGCTTGATGCGAAGACGAGAGGAGGCGTATTTAGATAATAGGAGGTCACCACGAACGTTTCAACTAATGCGCAAGCAGGGCACATCAACTAATGGCCTTCTAATATGCACTTTCAGACTCATGTTGTAATACACTTTCGTTTATTACGCCCACCAAGAATCGGTTCTTTAAATTGCCATTGTAAGCAAGGAATAGACTTCCATCAGTGTTAGTTCACCAGTCACAATCTCATAAGCAACGCCATTTGCGTGGCCTGCAGGGTAAGATATGGAAATTTTGGTGATAAAAGTGACATCTCATATCTTACGCTCACTTTTTCTTGCCTGGCTCGTCTGTCTCATCATAATATATCAGAATTAAAGCCCTGAATACTTAGTACGAGAATGAATATCGTTACTTGTAATATTTAACGTATAAAATCCCGTTGCATATACTATAATTTATCACAGTATGGAGTAAAACTCTGTTTTTGAATATACTGCAACTAAGGAAAGAAAACATGAATACAAAATATACTGGCGAGAGCGAATATAAACTACTCTGATGAAGCTGATTCAGAACTTATAAATTTGTTTACCTGGAAACAAACCTTACAATGTCCGCCAGAATAAGGAAACATTTAACGGCCGTTTTCAGTGAAGGGCACTGATATTGAACTCCGAGTAGAAAAAAGGAGATTTGTACAGCTAAATTTTGAAATTTTTTATTTCTTTTATTAAAATTCTGTATTTCCCTCCTTCCAATAAACATACATACTACAGGTTATTTTAAGTTAACCGCGAAGGGTGAAATACCCATATACGCGTTTTACTTTCCAATTTTTGAAACTTTTATTCAATATTGTTCAAATTTTAAGTCAAGTTTAATAGAATGCAATTGAGTTGTCTTGAAATATTTATTAATTTGGTGTTTATAGATTAAATTTTAAACATTAATAACTTCAGGATGAATGAAAATAATGCTAAGCTGTACGTATAATATAAGTTCTCCTTTTTCTCACTAATAATACACATATGCGGCGGCGCTATGGCAGAGTGGTTAGACCACTCGCCGCCCACCAAGGTGACCCTGGTTTGATCCCAGGGAACCCTACGTGGGATTTGTGGTGAAAGAAGCGACTTCAATGGGTTTTTTTCCGGTTTCCCACGCCATTTATCCCACCACCTCCATTACCTTTCCTTTTATCCATTTCACCGTCATTTCAGATCATCTCCTTCCTAACTCTCATAGCAGGTTTCGGGCTGATCACCTATCCTGATCCCTCTGTCTGATCCAAACGTCTGACTGCTCCCTGACAGACGTCTGTCCCAGAAATTGCCTTGTAAGTCCTGGCGAGGAAAGTTCTCCAAACGTGGAGGGTAAACCGATAAACAAAAAGAAGTAATACAAATACAGGATTGATTTTCTCCCCACATATTCCATGAGCTTCATTATGAATTAAGAACTATAATTATGTGTGAAATTAATCATGACTTAATTTTTCAATGTTTAATTTATTAATATAGTTATGTGTGAAATAATGAAGCAGTTTAAATAATTAGTTCCTCGTATTATCAGTCACCTCTGCTATGTGCATACAAAATTTCAAGCCTTTGGTCAAACCAAGGCTGACAAAAAGGAACATTTTTATCAAAAAAATATGTTTACAGAGAAATGCAAACAGTCACACAAATTGAACTGACTAACCTTAATTCATTCCAGAAAAATAATCATTGTAACCATTTTCTCTTGCCATTATAATGTATTAAATAGTTTAAACAATAAATCGTATATAAAACTACTCGATACGCATTGTAGGTTTTATAGGTCTAAAAATAAAAAATAATTTTTAACTATTTTACACTTGCTGGTTACCTTAAAAGCAATTTAGTGAAATACCAGCTTATCTTGAAAGATACCACCGGGAGATATCGGACTGAATGACTTCACCTTGCGGTAATCTAGCTCACGAGCCTAAGAAGCCATTTGCAGTTCTAAGTAACACACCAAGTGAGGTGACGTCGCGGTATAGTGTACGGCTCGCATCATTCAGGAGGTCCCGGGTTCGATCCCTGAGACTTCCCACTATCACCCATCGGTTTTTTGTAGTTTCCCCGGCTGTGCAGGCGAATGCTAGGGTGGTTAACGTTCTGCCACGACTCTCCTCCCTCTCATTTCCTTTACCCATCATCTTCCATGTCATCTGTTTCAGGGCTGTAGGACCAGGCGACGGTTCCCCGTCTGAGTGGGCCCTAAGGGGGGCCGCCAGGGGTTTGGTGGCTTGTGGGTGGGTCGGGACGGCGGCCGATGTGTTCGATCCGAAAAAGTTAGGGACTCCGCCTATTTTCGCATCCGTCGTTATGGGGCTCTGGTTGGCTTTCAGTTCTCTCCCCTCATCCCACCTTTCCAGGGGACACGGTAGAAACATAAAGCGCCGTTGCGGCCTGCTTGCAGTGCTATGCCCTGGTTGCGGGGGACCCTCGTTCCTCTGTACCTTTACCTTTACCTCTCACTCCAACGGTGTCTGTTATGATTTATATTGGGAGTAAAGTTATGTAAAGTTTTGGTGTGTACTGCAGCATTGAGTGTATTTTATTTTGTTCATATAACAAGGTATTGAAGTATTAGTCTTCCTTAGAAGAAGTAAGAACTAAATTAATTGTAATTAGTTTCGACCTGGTACTCAGATGTATTTAATATTCTTATTTATTAATATATTGTTAAAATAAGCAAGAAACAAATATATTGTAATTAGTTTCGACGGAGTCAAAAGTGAAATATCAGCTAGAACTTCCATGAAGTGACTATTCACGACAATACTCCTAGTTTGTAGGTTGTGAGAAAGATTCAAACTTACTGTGATGCAGAGCTGTGACATAAGGTTATCGTGAGGTCGGCAGTCGCAGATAAAGATAAGTAGAGCTCGCCAGCGAAAATACCGGAAGCGCTGTTGTCAAGATCTTCTGGATATTTCTCCTTCTTGAACGTTCTAGAACTCTGTGAAAATTTTCAACGGCTATATAAGCGAGCGCTTTCGCAAGCGAGTCAGTTAATGAATGCTTTTCTGGTCAATAAAAGTACTGTTCTGCTGGCGAGTTGTGATGGCTGATGTGACGTACCACAAGTCTGCAGCCGTGAGATACTGTGTTTGACTCCACAGCGAGTGAACCATCCAGGAAAAAATAGCTACGTTGTGCGCATTTCGTTACGCAATACTAAGAACGTGAAGTGAGAGTGAAAAGTTGCTAGATCACGTTAACGAAGAGGCAGTGAAAACTGAGTGAAGTGACATTGAGAATTTGGAGTAGTGACAGTTAAGAACTGAATAATCACAGTACTAGTCCCTTTTAATCAAAAAGAAACAAAAAAATCTAATGTTCTACATTCACATAACCTTCACTACCCTCTATATTTATTAATTGGTATACAAATTATTGTTACTAACGCTTATTTTTCCATCTAATACGCTTTAGTAAAATGTTTAAGAACTGGACACTATATGCTGACATTATAATGCCATTCTGTTTCCATGCAATCGCGAGAAACAACTGAAAATTGGCCAGGCTTAATGCTGCAGTTAAGGAATTTGCTCTAATTGAAATGCAGAGAGTGGAGAGAAAAGGGATAATAATGGAGATAGCTGATAAATATTGGTACAGACTATAAATTTAGAAGAGAATAACTTATTGAGGCTGTGTTTGGAATTTTAAGAAAGGAGCTTAAAGAAAAATAGGTGGAGTTATAGTATACAAACTAATTTGGAAAATAGCGGTCTGGGAGAAACTTGGAGAAGGAGGGAAAATAATGTTAAGGGTTTTTGGAAAGAAGTTAGGCGGAGGTTTGAAGATATAGAGATACAAAATGTATTTAGTAACATTGGGAAGAAAAGTTCCTTGGAATCATATATATTAATAAAAATGTATGGGGCTAGAGAACAGTATGTGGATAACTCAAATAAGGAACAAAGAGAAAGTATAGCCTGGGTACGAGCAGGTGTATGGAGACTAATAGGAATGAGAAATGGGTTCCCAAAAATCCAGTGTCCAATATGTGGGGAAAGAGAAGATTTAGAACATATCGTTTTTGATTGTAAAGGTACACAGCATTGAAGAAAGGAAGCTATAAATGGGAAATGGTTAAAACTGAACAGGAAAGCAGCCTTAAGCAAGATTTTTAACAAAGACAGTAAAAAGGTAGGAGAGTACCTGCCCAAAGTAAAAAAGAAATGGTTATGGACAATAAAAAGAGATGTGAATTTGTTTCATCATGTGATTATAAGTTATGTAATTATATTATCATTATTATATTAGCATTATTAGATTATTATTTTGGCATTCCTACTATTACTTTATTATTATTACTATCATCATTCTTATGTTATAATTAAAGAATGTAATATGGGTAGAATATGGCAAGATAACAGCTTGGGCTGATGTATAGCCATATTTTAAGGAAGATTCCTAGCACAAATAAATAAATAAATAAATAATATCTCGCAAATGACTGATACCACAAAAACGTTATTTGAAACAAATTATGTTGTAAAGAGATCTACGATTTCTATGTAGTACATTTTCGTCCATCGCTTAAAGTATAACAGACTATACAAAATTCTTTGCAAATGAAGAGGGCTTCAAAAACTATTACTAGAAAGTTCAAAATATATTTTTATTTTTATTGTAGGTAACTTTATTATATGGTATTATAATCAAAATCCTTAGTCATTTTTCAGAGAATGACAAGTTTCGAAAAATGCTTCATGTAAAGGGTAGCTGTTGTTGGGGGAATTTTCTTGAAAATCCTTGTGGCTCATCTTTGGAAGATACTGAACCTCAGTATCGAGTTCGTATGCCGACTACACGGAGCTTTTTCTAAAAATGCTTTTCTTTTATTCAAGGGACCTCAAAACCTGCATTTCCATTGTAATCTCGGTATCGAATTTTTGGGTGGAAATCAATACCTTTCTACGTATGTACGTGGTAGAGAAATTAAAAATGAGACGAGATAGGGCTTATGGTAGAAAGAGATCCAAGAAAAACCTTGCCACTTTTCACAAGAAGATGATGACAATAATTGTCTCGCTCTCCAGATGATGGTTAATGTGTACGTGATCCTTAATGTGAGGAATAACAACATGGCTTGTTACTTTAAAAATAATCATACCTGAATATTAGTGGATTGTGATACAAGAGGTAAAAAGTACAGTATTATTTTGTTTGCGAAACAAAGGCAGTGGGCCTTCGTTTCGCTTTCCTACGAGCAAAATAAAACCACTTTTAACCCATTTAGCGTATAATATTTTTACTTCCTCTACTACGAATGGTAAGTAGGACAAATATTGTATTCCACCCAAAAATTTGATACCGAGATTTCACCGGAAATATATGTTTTGAGGCCCCTGAATGAAAAAAAGCATTTTTGGAAACATGTCCGTGTGTGTGTCCGTGTGTCTGTGAACAGCATAACTCAGAAACGAACAGTCAGATAAACACCAAACTTGGTATTTAGATTCAGCATCTTCCAGAGATGCGAGACAAAGGTTTTCAAGAAAATCCTCCCACCCCAGATTACCCTTTACATGGAACATTTTTCAAAAATTTTAATTTTCTCAAAAATGGCTCTAACGATTTTGATTAAATATCATATATTTAAGACATTTTCATGACAAATAAAATGTATATGTTGAATTTTCTGGAAATGTCTCCAAAAGTATTCTTCATTGTGAACGACTTTTGCATAACTGGTAAACCATAAGAGATAGACAAAATTTTACTACACAAAAAATGTAGCCCACGTTAAAATACACGATTTATGTCATATACGTTTTTGTTGTTGAGTGAACCATTTTAGAGATATTGATTGTTATTTCCTTAAATTTTTCAATAGTTATTTTCTCAAATAGGAATTCGTTATTCATTTTTTTGTCTTGGATATGAAAAGAGTATTAATCTGTAGCAAAGGGAATGGTGTTGCACATAGCAGCCAGCTATTAAGAGATATGTCTATGCTTAAAGGCTACTGCAAACACAGAACAGGGGGCACATAGTAGGCCTTATGCGATAGTCAAATATTTTTAGAACTGGTCGTTATGTGTAAAATGTAATTCTCTTTGCATGTCAAAAGATAGTTTCTGCAAATATTTATCTCGATTAACATGAAATAGATGGAGAATAAGAGTTTGTAAAAATAGTTTGTACAACAGTAGAGAAAGTCATGTGAGTGTAACACATCAGATTTTTTTTGTCTGGTAATGCAAAGAATGGAATACTCCACATAGCAACCAGCTCTTAAGATATTTGACTCGCTTAATACCTACCATATTCCCCTTGCATCTACAAGAAAATTAGCAATAAGATTAACATCTCGATTAACATGAAGCATATGGAGAATAAGCATTTGTAAAAGTAGTTTGTACAAGAGTAGAGAAAGTCATGTGAGTGTAACACATCAGGTTTTTTAGACAGCGCTCTAGTTTGCAAAATATCCATAATATTATGTTGATTCCTGAAACTACTAGAGATCACCTTTAGAACGCTGTTCTTGAAACAAGAGAAATGACGTTACAGAAGCGAAATGTCAGTTGTCTTGATGTTTTGTTGTTTCGCTTGCAGTCATTTTCAGTGAAATTATTTTCACTATGTTTTGCCTTACATCAGCCAATGAAGCCATTAAATGTTATATCATATTGGATTCTGGATTTTTTGAGTAGGTACTTCTAGTGTAATTTTTTCTGCTGCTTCTGTAATTGCACCTGGCTCTTCCATTTCAGTTTCTTCTGAGTTCATAATTTCCAGCATTTAATCTTTACGTAGGTTAGATAAAAGAACAGCGTTTTAGATCAAAGAAAGTGCCAATATAACATATAGGTTAGCTCTACAACGAATTGCAATAAATTGAACTATGACAATTTGTATTGTAAAGATAATGCGAGCGCCATGAGATATTAATCATATGAAAAGACATAATCAAAAGCAAAATCTAATCAAACCAAGTCGAGTTACTAAACATGGGCAAGTACAAAGGCTAATTGGTATGTGATTGGACTTGAAAACAATGTTTCTCGCAATGAAGGTTATCGTACTAGGGCGATAATCTAAAGCTTTTAGCTCGTGACCAGGCTCTCTAAAAACAAACTTATTGTATTATAGTAGGCATTAAATTCCGCAAATGATTCGCATTTATCCTGCAAACCACAAAGAGATCTTAAATTCATTTTGGGATGACAGACCCCAGTACCGAATTGTTGGTAAGTACCTTACTCCCTGGTTTCATAGTCAGTTGAGAATCTAATGTCGTGCCGTTGTAGCGCAGTTAATTAGAAACTCGACGGAAATCACAAAATCCGCTATTCAAATCCGGCTATAACACTAAAAGTTTCAGCTTGATTCCAACGTTAGATGTTTTTTCGAGTAAACATGTAAAGTTTACTTCAGGGAAACCTGTTTTTGTACTATTTTATCGCTTCAGGTATCACCTACAATAGAACTATCTCAGTCTGTATGGTAACGATTAGTTAGACAGCTCTGCGTGTCTACCTTCACGGTGAAGGAGTGAGATAAAAGTCCTTAGTGCCGGTCCGAAACAAAGTCTTATACAAAAGACGTCATCAGTTTGGATAAAAGAACAGATCCAGGCCACTTCAAGGTAAGAACCCGACAAATCCTTCTCCTCTTTCGGGTAATACAGAAATATTTGAGCCCATTCTTTCTCCACCGCGATAAGGAATACTTACTATATATAATGATACTACTTATAGCTGTGAGGGGAGGCCACAAAACTGAGATTCATATACTGAGATGTGAGGGTTTTTCTTGTGCGGGAGAGACGCGCAAAAAGTTTCGTCTTTCCAGTTTCCGTCTTCTCGGGGCGAGGGGGAGGGAGGAGAGAGATACGCCATTAATAACAGGACGAAGACAAAACATTAGTCTTAGAAAGAACATGGCGGCTAGGCGCAACGGAAGAAACGTGCTCGGAATTTATCATGGCCGCCTCGAGCTAGCCCTTTCTTCTACTACTGTAACTCTTTCTCTGTTCCTCTCTCTCTCTCTCTCTTTAAATCTAGTCCTAACTACTCTCAAATTACTTCCCCCTCTATCAACAGCTCCGAGGAAAAGAACCTTAGGACATGTCGCGCAGATAGACGAATTAATCTTTCTTCCTTCTCGATAGCGCTGTTCACTTTTTATTGCGCATATGTTGGAGGACCTTGGTGGTGTCGCCGTCTACAGTAATTACTGAAACACGCGTGTGGCGAACAAAGTTACTCTCAGTTCTTTCTTTTAGTGGAGTTTAAACTACATCTCAGTCGCCAGTCATATGATGTAACGAATAACGTTCAAGAAAACCCTAGTCACGACTTTATCCCATTCCAGAAAATAGTGATAACCATTAAATTATGCTTCTTTATATTTAAACGCGTCCGTCATTTGTTTCCGATTGCATGGGATTAAAAGTTAATGGGAGTTCTGCAGAATTAGTCGAGCATTCTTATTTTATTCCCCAGGTATGTTAGTTTTTACTTTCTCAACCACATAGAGTCGGGTGCAGGAAAACGTGCCGATATGGGGAACCGTGGTTTAAGTTGGCAACCAATAATTAACACGCCTCTGCCGCGCCTTCCATTCCTCATTCGGTTACAGAGGTTAATGCTTGAGTGCCGAACCAATAAGAACCGGACTCATTCAGAGGATAGTATGGACAGTCTTTGGGAGACATATTATTTACACCATTCAGGTCACCTATATCGATTCTCCCCTGCTTTCATCACTCAGCTAGGCCTGAGCTTTCTTCACAGGGTCATACTAACGTATCGGACTTCAGCTAAAACCAATTTGAGGATGGCTCATCAAGGTAGGCGCGGTACACAAATGATGATATTCTACCAATATTCAAGAATGGAAAACACTAAGAGTAACAAAAAGCATTGGCACTTTTTTGCACTTAATTGTACATAGTAGGTGGAGAAGGTATTGCATTCCATCCAAAAATTCGATACCAAAATTTCACAGGAAATACATGTTTAGAGGCTCCCTGAATAAAAATAGCATTTAGAGAAAACGGTGTGTGTGTGTGAATGCGCGCACACATAATCAAACACAAAAAGTCGAATACATACCGAACTTGGCATTTAGGTTCAGTACCTTCCAAAGATTCAACACGAAGATTTTCAAGAAAATTCCCCCGCTCCAAAGTCTCTTTACACGAAACACTTACATGTATATTGTTATATACCGGGGTGAGGCCAAAAGGTTTTGCAGCTAAAATATTAAATTGCCTCGGCATAAACATTGGGGGACGTAGACTCTGAGGCAGCGAGAGGACCAGGAGCTTAGTTCCACAAATCTAAAGCAGGAGTGGGATATTCACAACAAAATACACATTTAACACATTACCTGTGGTTTATTAAAATTGATATGGTGCCACTACATCGTTCATAACAGGTTACAAGACAAACATTGGAGGAAGATGCTCCACACTCACACGAAAACACGCATTCCTACACACACATACCCTCGAACTGAAGACACACACTCGACTCTCTGGCTACTACTCGACTGACGCAACAGAACAAAGAGATTAGTCCCTCTACTTGTCCTCACCTCCCTGACTAGGGGGTGAGGAGGAAAATGCCGCGCCGGACATAAATTCAAACTCACAAACGAAATAGTTGGCTCAAAAATGTCATGCTACAAAGCAATAGTGTGTCCGACGCGACAATGCACACACATGCGCTACAATATATGTTGTGATGCTAACAATGGCAGTATCAACATTTTTACCAGAAAACTATCTTTTCAAGCCACGAGCCGCCCCCCCCAAATAGACATAGTATGTTTGTACGTATGTGTGTATGAGGCATAACTATAAATTCTAATATTGTGCTCATATGATCTACTCTACAAATTTCTACAAAATATTCTTACAAATGCATATTCTTCTTTCTGCTTGTTGTTAATCCAGGTAAACTTTCATTACATATTAACTCATTTCATATAGGTATAAGAGGGATAGAGTAGGTTGACTGAATTCATGCTTTTTCTCTACCACTAAGAAAACGAATAGTGACTTACCAGCATAAAAAGTGTATGTATTTGAAAATTCAAACAGTAAGAAGGAATATCTCATAAATGGGTAACGCTGGAAATATTTCATTTGATTTAAACTTAACCACATCTATATTTTTTTGTGTACCACGATTTTGTATTTACGAAGGGGAGTTCAGAAGTGTACACAGAACATTCAAAATGTGTAAGAGGGTCATCCAGAACAATTGCACATCACGCTCAGTGCCGGTCCCCTACCACAACTGCATCACGCTAATTAGTTCCTTACTCCAACTCACTGTGAGTCGAGTTTCGTTGCTGTGAGGTAATGCCTGTTTGTTCTACAACATATCCAAATGGTGGCGCCAATTGAAAGTCTAGCCAAATGTGAAGTGCGTAGTGTGATTCATTTTCTGAACGCACAAAATGTTCGGCAAATAGAAATTTATGGGAAAATAATGCAAGTGTATGGTGGTAATGTAATGAACGAGTCTTCAGTGAGGAAATGGTGCATAATGTTTAACCATGGAATAAACAGATGCACGACAAAGACCGGTGACGGAGGCCATTACTCATTAGGGGGTCGTCCTCCGTGGACTAGTGGTACCATGCTAGCCTCTAGTTCCCGAGGTCGCGGGTTCAAACCCGGCGGGGGCGATGCATTTTTTCGGGCGTAAAATCCTTAGCATGGCTTCCTTCAGAAGAAAAGTAAAGCCGGTGTCGTAGATTTATGGCACGTAAAAGAACCTCAAGCCTGATAAGAGGCCTCTGAGCATAATTTCCGCTCTTTCACGCCTAACATAGAATGGGACGCTCGAGGACCATAGGAGTTAAAGGGTGTCCATAAATAGAACACTCAATTTTTTTTAAAAACTCATTACGGATGAGTTGAACGAAATCAGGATGTTCGCTTGTTTCCAAAACTAAAGGATTTTTTGGGTGGAAATAAAGACCTCAAAGAGGTAGTGACAGTTTTTGGCGGTAGAAGGGTATACCATCGGCATTGAAAAACTGGTACCAGGTTACAATAAATGCCTTGACAGCAATGACGATTACATTGAGAAATAGTAATCGTTCTTTACTTTCTGGATATCCCTCGTATATTTTATTTGTCATGCAAATATGAATGGTTTAGAGCATTCATTTACATAGATCCCTATTAATCGCACGGGTCCGCAGACTGTACGTTCTGTTGTAATAAACAAAATTCATAATGGTAAACATGACAACAAATAGAAGAAAATCAGAAAGGAATACCACTATAAGAAAACATCATTGCAAAAAAAGTAAAGACTCAAATACGGCATCTTAAATAGATAGATAGATAGATAGATAAGGTATCTTTATTGGTTTCAAATTACTGAAGTTATTACACAAGTATTTAGTGCATGGGTCATTGACCGTACATGCATATTTAAGATACAATAGGGTGACAAAATAAACAACAGATAAAGAAAACACAACAAAAGGAACAAGAAAAAGGGAAATAGAAATAAATTACCTTTGTCTAACTGAACAAATTTGACCTAGCTTCGCGCACTTTAGCCAGAAAATTGCCCATGTTTTGCCAGTTCCTCTGGTCAGCCAGTAGATCCCAACATGCCAATCTCTTTCTTAAGGGACTTAAGAATTTTTCTTTGAGTTTAATCGTTCGCTGGTTCTCCCACTGTGCACATTCCGCCAAAATATGTACCCAGTCCTCATCCAATTCACAGAATGGGCAGATTCTCCTGCCAGAATCGTCGGTCATTTTCTGTGCTCTCCAGCCCCCCAGTCTAAACCATGCCATTCCTGATCTTTCCTTTCTTCCTAAATTAAGTATATATGCCTCTTTACCCCAGTTCAATTTTATTTCATTTGCTAGACTTAGAGAAGGTTTAATTTTACGGTCCGATTCTATTTCCTGTTGGTTGATGTCTAGACAAACCCAAAATAGCGGTAAACCATATTCCGATGGATTATTATACCCTGTTATAGTAAACAAACAACAGTTAAGAGAATAAATATACACAACACACTAACAATGAGTAAAAAACTGACATGAAAAAAATTAAGGCACCAACACAAACATTTAGTCTCTTCCTACATCCGCGCTTCCCTATCAGTCTTCTCACATCTCAGCTGTCTTGCCTTAAGTAGAGATTTACCTATCACTTTCATATCTTCCTTGCCTGCCAGTAGCGTCCAACATGCCCTTATTTCTCCATTTGAAGTGGTAAAGGATCGCGGTAAACATTTTTCCCTGCATTCCTCCATAACCCTACAGCTTACCAAGATATACACCCATGATTCTTCCTTCTCGCAAATGGGGCACGTGTCTAATGAGTTTGGTGCCCATTTTGATGTATTACTCCACACCCCACTCAGATTTTAGCCAGGCTATACTTCTAACAAACTTGTTACAGCCATTTTTGAGAAAATTGAAAACTAAATACTATGCGCGTTTTTGAGTTACACTGCACATAAACAGTCACACAGACACACATTTTACAGACCTTTTCCTAAAAACTCATCTTTTTTTTGATTCAAGGAGCCTGAAACATGTATTTCCGGTGAAATCTCGATATCAATTTTTGGGTGGAATACAATATAATACTTCCTCTACATACTATACGCAGTAAAGAAAGTAAAAATTAAATGTCAGATGCATCCCACGCTTTGTACTTCAGTGAACATCTTCCAATTATGCAACATATTTTTACGAACTCTTTCCCTTACGATGCCTTCACATAGATGAATTATCATTATTGTTACTTTTTCTCTACGTATAGTAAATAGGGGAAGTATTGTTTTCCACTCAAAAATTTCATACAGAAATTTCACCAGAAATACACGTTTTGAGGTGCCCTGAATAAAAAAAACGTTTTTTCGAAAAGTTCCATTTGTGTGTCTGTGAACAGCATAACTCAAAAACGAAAAGTCAGATAAATACCAAACTTGATATTTAGGTTCAGTATCTTTCAAAGATGCGACACAAAGATTTTCAAGAAAGTTCCCCCACCCGAGACTACCTTTATATGGAGCAGTTTTCGAAAATTTTGATTTTATCAAAATGGGTCTAACTATTTTAATTAAAATATTACATGTTTAATATATTTCATGGTAAATGAAATGCATATATTGCATTTTCTGGGAATTTCTCCAAAAGTTTTATTCATTCCGAATGGTTTTTGCATAGCTAGTAAACCGTAAAAGATAGACAGTTCTTCTACACAACAAAATGTAGAGCTCCTTAAAATACACAATTTAGTAGTACACTTCTTTTTGTGGAATGAACCATTTCCGAGGTATTCCTTGTCATTTGATTGAACTTTACTTATACTTTCTATCAAGTGGGAGAGGTTTCTACAAAGGTTTATCTCGATTAACATGAAATAGACGGAAAATAAGCGTTTATAAAAATAGTTTGTGCAAGAGTAGAGAAAGTCATGTGACTGCAACACATCAGATTTTTTCTTGTTTTCACATGCGGCTAAACGGTTTTAAAACATCGTATATCTATATATTAAAAATAATATTGAATTTTCGTTGAGTAGTCTATGAACAGCTGTTCATCTTTACTAAATTTTGTATAATTTAAATTAATAGCAGAGACAGGGTAAAATGCCCTACATTTATATCAAATAAAAACATACGTGTGTGATAAATCACTTTCAGAGACATTCGTTGTATTTAATGGCACATTTTAGATGCTAAGTCACCGTTCTTTTGATTCATTTGAAGTCGTGCAAAGAACATGTAAGCTAACTATAGTAATTTATAGATTAAACCAGGCTTACTTTTAAACATGTGACTGTCGTCTCAGTATTCCTACATTCTCTGGTGCAGTCACAGCTAGAAACCATCAAGTACCAGAGGACCATTTTATGAGAATTTTTATGGATGACCATGCAAGTAAATTAGAGAGGGTAAAGAAAACCGTGTGATTGTAATACATCAGCTTTTGTTTTCGTTAGAAAAGTGAACAAACGAGAAATATCTTTAAGGTAAAAAGTTGGAGAGGAAAACTGGATGGTATTCCTAATTGCATATTCCATTTTTGAACTAACCAGCATTAATGTAAAGGAACAGCTCAACCTTTTAAGTGGATAACCTTGCTTTTATATGGATACAAATGGGTAGGAGAATGTTTCCTCAGTGCCCTTAAACGGAGATGGCCTGCCGGTTTAGTAAAGTATCTTGCAGGATGCCGATTTTCCTTTTTATGGTCTCCGGTCACTGCAATCCATAAATCATATTTTCCTCTCTCAGCAGCTAGATGGCATTGCTTTGGTCACGACCTCTGGAACAATCTCTTGAGACATAAATGTCATTCCAGAGGGACGGCAAAATATCCAAACAGTCGACTAGATGGCAGTTTTGCTTTGATGGGTCAATAGCCAATATTACATCTATTTCGGATTTGGCAAGTATTTTGAGAATAAATGAATCCGCTTTTTATAATGTTTATACTGTTAATTCTGGTTTTCTATGGAAAAACGTGGGAAAGCAATTTTGGCTAAATGGTGAAAAATGCTATAAAGTGCCATTTTTACTTTCTCTGCCATGTACATAGTAGGTAGAGCAGATACTGCATTCCACCTAAAAGCTCGATACAGAAATTTCATCACGAAATACATGTTTTGAGGCCCCTGAAATAAAAAAGCACTTTTAGAAAAAGGCATAATTTAAAAACCAAACGTCGGATAAACACCAAACTTCGTATTTAGGTTCAGTAGTTTTCTAAGATGAGACCCAAAGATTTTCAAGAAAATCCCCCACCCCAAACTACTCCTTACGTGGACAATTGTTAGAAATTCTGTATTTTCTAAAAAAAATGGCTTTATGTTTTATTTAAAATGCTGAATTAATGCTATTTACATGTCATATAAAATGTATATCTTAAATTTTCTGGGAATGGCATTTGAAGTCCTCTTCATTCTTAAGGAATTTTCCACAATCTTGTATAACTATTAAACATTAAGCGATAGACTAAACGAAGTACACAAAAATTTGTAAATCTCTTTAAAATACGTCATTCTCCGTGAACTGGGGGGTAGCATGCAAGCATCTAGTTCCCAAAGTGACGGGTACAAACCCGACAGAGGGCGATGGATGTTTTCGGACGTAAAAATCCTTAGCATGGCTTCCTTCGGAAGGGAAGTAAAGCCGGTGGTCCCGTGTCTTAGATTTACGGCACGTAAAAGAACCTCAAGCCTGATAAAGAGGCCTATGAGCAAAATTACCGGTCTTTCCGCCCAATATAGAATGGGACACTAAGGACCATAGTAGTTAAAGAGCGTCCATAAATAAAACTCAATTTCATTTTTTAACCCAGAAGGATCCTTGCGCATTACTACCTACACGGGATCTATTGCGTCTACCACCCCCTAGGAGGAAGTGAAGGAACCACAGGAGGTGACAAGCTGCAGGCAGATAGGCCACAGAGACGCGTGGAAGTCCCTAACAGTTCTTGGCTCGAAGATCCTTCCCACTACTGGAGCTTCCCAGGGAGGGCGAATGGTTCATCGACAAAGCAGCCTTCTAGTGTCTTGGTCTTTCCTTTGAGCAAGCATCCGTGCCATTTGTATGGCACCACCTCGTGCCGAAACCTAGAAAAATAATAAAATTGAGTTTTATTTATGGACGCTCTTTAAGTACTATGGTTCTTAGCGTCCCATTCCATATTGTATGCGAGATACTGGAAATCTTATTCAGATGCCTCTTTATCAGGCTTGATTATCTTTTACGTGCCGTAAATCTACAACACGGGACCACCAGCCTTACTTCCCTTACAAAGGAAGCCATTCTAAGGATTTTTACACCCGAGAAATTCATCGCCTCCAGGTGGGTTTAAACTCGCGACCTCGGGGACTAGGGGCTATCACGGTACTCCTAGACCACGGAGGACGAGGACTGAAGCCTAGAAACACACCTAAAATATGAAGGAAACGGAATGAAACGGAAATGAGCGAAAGGAAATCGTGGTAGACGGGGAACCACATCAGCATACGCATACCGACCAAGGAAATCCACGAAAAACCAGGGATCAAAGTGGAGGTTGAGGGGAATCAAACCCAGAATCTTTAGAATGCGAAGCTCACACATAACCGTGTAGCTAACTCACTCGTTTACAAGTGTCTCTTTCGTATTGGTAAGAGATCAACTACAAAACAATAGATTTTGTTTAATTGTTTTTTCATATTATACTGTATGTTTTAGTTTCTCTACTCTGCTACTTAAGATATTGCATTGCACCCAAAAATTCGACACCGTGATTTCACCACAAGTACATGTTTTCGCCCCTTTAATACAAAAGAAGCATTTTACGTGAGAGAGAGAGAGAGAGAGAGAACGGCATAACTCGGAAACAAGTCGAATAAATACGAGAGCAACACTAAAAAATTTTCTATAATCAAACAAGGATTAGTTTTAAAAACCTTAAATGATTTTGTTGTTTTTCAAAATATTCCCCTTTAACATCAACATTTCTGCATTCGGTGAAATCGGTTCTTAAAGCAATGATGCCACTCTATCTGAGGCACTTCAAAAACAGGTTTTTATAATGTTCCAATGCTTCATGTGATGACGAAAAAGTTATTCCATGCGTTTTATCTTTAATATTTTGGAAACAAAAAGAAACTCAAAGCTGCTAGGTCAGGGCTGCATGGTGGAGGGTCCATGGGGCATCCAGATAGTCAGTTGTTTTGCTGCATGCGCCAATGCGTTGTCATGATATAACATTAATTGTCCGTTTGAGCGTTTTTCACGAACTTTTTAAAAAAATTTCGCTAAACAGGCATTTGTGTACCAATGGGCAGTAACAACTCGTCTATATTCTAATTCTATAGTAACAATGTGGCCTGTTTTAGAAAAAAAGACTAGCAACCATGTTACCAGCACTTCAAATTCGTTGAACTTTTGCATGCTTAGGTACTGTTCGAAAGGTCCACTGAGCCGATTGACTTTACTTTTCAGGATCATAACAATAAGTCCAAAATTCATCACAGTAACGATATTCTAATCCAAATTCGACGTGCCACCTGTGAGTTTCTTTTAGAGTTTTTCTGCACCAATCAATTCGTTTGTTTTTTTATCGGGAGTCAGTTTATATGCAAACCATAGACAACAAAGTTTTCTCACGTCTAACTGTTTATGTAACATATTTTGATTCTGACTAATACCAATGCCTAAATTCGCTCAAATAAATCCATAAGAAATCTGTCGATCTTCAATCATTGCTGGAACAGCGGCAATATTTTCATCAGTAACAGCATCAGTCTTCACCTTTTTGAGCCTTAATAAACAGATATAAATCCTAAAAAATAGTCCAGAAATGTCCACTAGTCAAATTCGTTTTTTCGTGAACACAAAATCTTTAAATGATGATAATTAATGAACTTTAGATCAAATCCAACAAACTACACGGCAATCAACTCGTAAAACATTAGAACATAGCTGTCAAATATAAACAAAATTCATTTGTGTTTAGAAACATGGCGTTCTAAAAGTTTTTAGTATCACCCTGTACCAAACTTAGTATTTAAGTTTAGTACCTCTCAAACACGCGACACAAAGATTTTCAAGAAAATCCCGACCCCTAACTACCCTTTACTTGAAACATTTATCGAAATTTTGGATTTTCTAAAATGGCTCTTAACGATTTTGTTTAAATGACCATACACTAAAGTTATTTAAATGACAAATAAAATGCTCAACTCGAATTTTCTGGGAATATACTGTGAAATCTCTTCATTCGGAAGGAAGGTTGTTCAACTGTAAATGTTGTATAACTGGTAAACGTAAAACGATGATGAAAACTTACCACACAAAAAATATAAATCTTTTTAAAAAACATAATTTATTTCAAATAGCTATTTTGGTGTCATTTCCGAGATATCCGTTTGTTTCCTGCAATTACATGGAAACAGCATGGAATTTCAAGGCCAGCGTTTAGCCAGTTCTTAGACATTTTATATCCCTGTTTTCTTTGTATCGTAACGAAATGAATAATATAGATATTTTTGGAAAATTTATTTCGATTGATAAAGATAAGTAAATAAATTTTCGTAAGAATAATTTGGATACATTAATAAACGATAGAGGCGTAGAGAAAGTTATGTGAAAGTGGTCCATCAGATTTATTATAATGTTCTGTATATTTTACTGTTTTGTTATACATACAAATCCGGTCTCTAGTAATGAAACTTTCTGAAGGCACAATAGAAAAATAAGCTTTTGTGGGAATGATTTTCAAAAGGTATATAAACAATAACGATTGTGCGTAGGGAATGTCATGTGAATGTAGCACATCGCATGTTTCTAAAGTGCTAATGGGAACACATGAGTATATTACACTCTTTAGCCGCAAATAAAGGCAGCTAAAAAGAAGGCAAACTTCTTGCGCTACCGGGAATAGAGCTATATCATTTGTGATAGATTTCTTTTGTTTTCATTGTTGCAGGAGACAGGAGAAACTAATAACATCCATTTCTCTGTCGGTGGTAGTGCTTTTAACGAAGGTCTTCATTTATGAGATCCCACGCTCTGATTCAGAGCTGTTCACTCGGTGATAAAATGCATAACCTAGTTTCAGAGAGGGCTTTAAATAAACTGCAGCCATTAGCTCGTTGCAACTGTAAAGCATTCAATTCCTCGCGTCAACAAGAGCTGCATTGAAATTCATCTTTCATAAAAGCTTAAGTTCAGGGGGTTGCTATCAAGGTCGGGAAGTTTAGATTGAAATATTATTCCTAAGCAAAAGATGAACAGAGATTACACGAACCTCTCCAGAGAGAGGGTGGTAGATGTTTACGAGGGGCACTATTTATATTTTGAGCCTTGGCAACCCTGAATGTTGTTGACGTTTACAATGGAAAGTTTGACACTTTTTACCATAATCTACTTCAAATATTTTGTCAATAAAACGTCATTTGTTTTGTTTACACTAACTTGAAAATTGTGTGTCAACAAAAACATGAAATTAACTCGTAAAAATGTTCCTGCAATGATTTATTACGACTTTCGACGTAGATTATCAAGACAAGAGTGCATCGATCAACTAACTTCCACATTTGGCGACGAAGCTCCATCCTTTGCCACTATGAAACGTTGGTATAACGAATTTAATTGTGGCCGCCGTTCGCTCAATGATGAAGTTCCTGAAGGTCGTCCAAAATCAGTTGTTGTGCCAGAAAACATTAATGCTGTGCGAAAACTAATAATGAAAGATCGTTATGCGACATATTGTGAGATTGAGACAACCCTAGGCATTAGTTCCACCAGCATATATAAAATATTGCATGATTATTTAGCCGTGAAAAAGGTCTGCTCTCGTTGGGTCCCACATAATTTGACGCAATCTCAAAAAGATGCTTGTGTCGATTGGCGTAAAAAAATGCTCGGGAAATACAATGGCGGTGCCCCAAAAGACGTATATAAGATTGTAGCGGTGAGAAATCATGGATCTATGCGTATGAGCCGGAACGTAAACAGCAGTCGACTGTATGGGTGTTTCAAGATGAAGCAAATGCAACCAAAGTTGTTCGCACTCGAAGCACTTCGAAGCAAATGGTCGCCTGCTTTTTCAGCAAAACTGGCCATGTGGCAACAGTGCCTTTATAAAAACGTAAAATGGTCAACGCCGAGTGGTACACAACCATTTGTTTTCCGGAAGTCTTCGGTGAATTAAGGAAAACCAACAAGAACCGTAGGATCCTTATTCATCAAGACAATGCGAGCGCACACACATCTCGTCTAACAACAGAGTATTTGAAGGCTCAAAAATCGAATTGATGGGTCATCCGCCATACAGTCCTAAGTTGGCACCCAATGGTTTCTGTTTGTTTCCGAACATCAAGAATAAATTGTGGGGATAACGATTTTATTTGGCAGAAGAAGCCGTTGAAATCTTCAAAAACGATGTTTTGGAGGTGTCTCAAGAAGACTGGAATAAATGCTTTGACAAATGGTTCAAACGGATGCAAAAGTGTATTGATCATAAAGGAGAATATTTTGAAAGCAATAAAGCGGTTTTCAATCATAAATTAATTTGTTTTAATTATTAGGCTCGAAATATAAGTAGTGCCCCTCGTAGATAGGTACGGAAGAACCGAAGAGAGGGGCGCCGCAATCGGAGCAGAGCACTGCAAGTAGGCCGCAATGACCATTCTTTCCTTCTACAATTAACCCCGGTAAGGATGATGAGGGAAGACACCCGATGGGCGAACAGATCCGGATGGGCGGTCGGAGATCGAACTCGGGATCTCCAGAATGCGAGTCGCATACGTTATCGCGGCACCACCTCGCTCGGTTGTTCATATATGAACAGAGGAGTACACGAAACGTCAATGCTGTTGGTTTCCTATAGTGTTTTTCTTTACTTAATTTTGACATAAGCTCATTATGTGCGTTCCACACTGCCTTGGGTGGCCCAATATGTTATCGTTTAGAATTCAAGTCAGACACACACGCATTCGCCTATGAGCAGCGAAAGGGCAAGAGTGTAAAAAAGATTCACCTGTGTGGCTGGAAGGCATGCTTAGCCATGACTGTTTACACCAGCCAATAGGTGAGTCCGCCTCGTATTGGTTTGATGTCAGAAGTCTGACAATCAAAAATTTATCTGTAAACATAGGTCGGTTTAAGGTTGTGGAGTAAAGGAAAAAGGGAATTAAGACAAGTGGAGTGCTAAAACCAGGTAGGGGTTGGGTACTTGAAATGGAAGCGACGGTTTAGTATTTCCTTACCAATAAACCTCTGCCCATTACATCGGCATGATTCCATGTCTTCGATGTGCTGGCAAATCACTTTTGTCCCTTTAAAACTGGCCTAAAATTTCTAGCAATTGAATTCCCCAAAATCCGTCATTTTCTTATTCTGGGTTATATGTATAACATATAGACAGGATCTAAATAAATATATATTAAAGGATTCGGTGGTACGTAGAATGATATAGATCATATTTCATCAATAAACTTATGTTAAGAAAGGCAAAGTTTCTGAAATATGCATGAGTATATAGGAAGTAGGGATATAAAAGACAGGAAAGCAGTAAAATTGAAAACTGAAATGCTGTAAGTAAAGAGAAAATATTTTAATAAACTACTATAGGTGCTCAAAAGGGTTGCAACCTACTACATACATTTTCGCATCGCCTGGATATTGATGTCGAATTCTAGGAAAGAAGGTCCAAGGGATGTTTGTTAGGAATAAGCTCCCTTTTTCACTTAAACCCCCCTCCACTCTTTGAAACATTGTGTTGGCTGAGTAACTCCTGTTGAGGTAACGTTGTAGATAAGATCCGATAAGTCTCTCTTGTATTCCTTCGTAGATGAGAAGCATTTCGGTGTATTTGCATTTGTGTATAAGGTCGCTCACATGACGATAACCACACAAATGAATACTGTAAAATATGAAACTACTAAACACAATAACACCATAAGCACTACCTTTGGCTGAAGGTATGGTGTACGTAATATCTGATATGGTACTATTGGTAATGTTTCCTAACTAATGAATGAGAGGTATAGTCTATGGTTTGTTTACTTAGTCATTCCTCTTCTCGTTTGGGAGCCTCCAGCGTGTAAACAGAGTTTCTGGAAATGGGTTAATAACAAAATATACTCACATAGTATAGATCCATCTACCACCGAACCTCGTAACATATTTTACACCCTTAGAATTGAACAGAAGTTTTTAAACATAAACTTTATAATCTGAATACTTTTTAAAACGTTAACGCATTTTATTGCCAGAAGTACCATGCCTAATATTTTCTCAATGTAAAAATGCGCCCCCTAAAGCACGTCATCCAATTAAATGCTCTTTGACGTCAAACAGCGCGGTTCTCAGCATCCATGAGAGAGAGAGAGAGAGAGAGAGAGAGAGAGAGAGAAAGGGAGAGAAGCCTACAAGGAGTGTAGGACAGGTAAGACAAGGAAAGAGCGAAACCTTCGATTTGCACTCCATAACTAGAGTTCTCCGGAGCACTTTCTCTGTCATAAAATAAATAAATCCTGTGGCCTACAGCCCGCCAAGGGTCTGGGCCTGCCAACGGAGTGATCTTAAATTTAGCAGTATAGACGTGGCAAAATACACAACAAAAGAAACAAAATAGTTTTTATTGCGAGTCCACTTTTGTTATTAGTGCGTCCATTCGGAAAGAATAATTGCAAAGATGCTTTGTACATGCCTCATAATTGTTCAACCTGGGAAAAACTAAAATATGCAATAGCGTTTATCCGTTGGAAATCCGCTAATACTGAAGAATAGTAATTTGAATTGAGCTTTGCATTTAAATAAGCTCTGCATTTTTCCTATGATACGCCTTTTACTTTCTCTGCCACCTACGTAGTAGGTAGACAAGGTTTTGAATTCCACCCAAAAATTCGATAAAGAGATTTCACCGGAAATACATGTTTTGAGGCCCCCTGAATCCCAATAAAGCATTTTAAGAAAAACGTGTGTATGGATGTGTGTGTGTGTGTGTGTGTGTGTGTGTGTGTGTGTGGGTGGGTGTGAACAGCATAACTCAAAAATGAAAAGTCGGATAAATACCAAACTTGGTATTTAGATTCAGTATCTTCCAAAATGTGACACGTGATTTTCAACCAACCTCCCCCCAAACCAAACTATGTTTTACATTGAATTTTTTCCAAACTTTATTGTTTAAATAAAGACTAATGATTTTGATTAAAATACCACATAGTAGATATTTACATGAAAAATAAAATGTACGAGTATATTTTCTCTTCATTCCAAAGGAAGTTTGTATAATCTTCTGTATCTGGTGAACTTAAAGCGATAGACGAAAACGTATGATAAAAAATTTAGATCTCTTTAAAATGCACTTAAAATAAGTTTTTTGTGGTATAAGCTGTTTTTGAGATAAACGTTACTAAAGGTTCGAATTGTTCAATACTAGTCATTCTTTTAAGTCCCATCGATTTTCAGTTGTTTTTGCGATTGCATGGAAACGGTATGGAATTCTAAGGCCAGCATGTAGGTGCAGTTCTTAAACATTTGATTATCACTGTTTTCTCTGTATTTATAACGAAATGTGTTATGTAACTGTTTTTGCAAAGGTTTATTTGGATTAAGTGTTGTAAATAGAAAAATAAGCTTTAGTAAGAATGTTTTATATCCCTAATAAAGAGGGTAGAGAAAGTTATGTCAATGTATTCCGACAGATTTTTTTAAAATGCATTGAAATTTTAACTGTGCCTATATATATCAAAATAAGGAGGTAATTTCATCTAATAAAACTGCAAAAAGAAAAATTAAAGTATCACTTTTTTGCAGTATTTGCCAATATTAGTCTCCCCAGGAAAATCTCAAAGGTAAAAGGTAATACACTGGCTAGAAAATTTAAGTGTGTGGGAGATTTTTCCATACTTCAGTAGCTTTTGTAGCACAGTCGCAGTTTGGGACGTATTGGTTATATTAAAGTAAGGCCCCCTTCTCTTAAAGAATGTGTAGGAGTTTAACTATCCATATCTGTTCACGCACAACTAAAACCAAAACCTAACACTGTGGTCAGCCAGCGTAAAAGTCAGCCTTTCAAATTCTGATTTTCTGATCTATGTTGTTTTGTCTTTAAACTTCTAATGGGTATTGATAAAGTAGCTTTACAATGGCATCACTTGAATATGAAGAGGAGGAACAAGAGGAAAATTACTCTACGGTCACAGTTGTTTTCTAGTATGAATTGAGCAAAACCATATGGAGGACAAACATTTATAGCTCTACTGTAAATTTCATCCTGAATTATTATTGAATAACTGCTGAAGATATACGTCTGTTCTAATGTGTATTTACGAGAAGACCATACTGAATTATTAGTAGAAAAAAGTAACAAAAAGCAGTCCCAGAATTTAAATACTTAGACGTAAAACTGAACTCAACAGGAAAGCTGAATAATGAAATCAAAGAAAGAATAATTCAGAAATACTTAATGTAATAATTAAATTAATTTTAGAGGCAGTCATTTTAACACTTAAATGATTTCAGTCTAATTATATAATATATAACTATAATAAAAGCCCGCCTTAAAGCAATGTGTGTATGTAACAATATATAAAAAGTGTACATTACAGTCATCGTATATGTTTATATTATTGTGTACATGTTCAGTAATGTTATGTGAATGTATTACGTAACTTAATAATGTATGAGCTGAGAGAATAATAGGTTAAAAGTTGCTAACAATGAGGTAATAATGAGGTTGCCTTGAGGCAATAATGAATTAGAAGATTTAATAATGCTACTAGTCATTCTTGGAGCAACAATAATGTGATTTTTGTGAAAATTTATAAAAT
Organism: Deroplatys truncata; assembly: GCA_030765065.1. Taxonomy (NCBI): domain Eukaryota; kingdom Metazoa; phylum Arthropoda; class Insecta; order Mantodea; family Mantidae; genus Deroplatys; species Deroplatys truncata. The sequence goes on from CM060984.1 coordinate 71,412,724, forward strand.
AGTCAATCAACAACCAGAAAAAGCTTTAGTTAAATGAAGGTATTCTATTGGGCTAGGATTAGCCATTCAGAAACTGAAATATAACAAAATGTTCAAACCCAGCGTAGACAGTGCTCATAACTGGACGCGTTGCTTGTAGACAGCGTTTCTAACCGAACGCTAGATGCATCCTCGAGAAATTTAATACGTATTTTGTGTGGGACAATAATAGTTTACGTGTTAAAAAGTGCAAGTAATTAAATAAAAAAATCTCACAGCTCACTCTATATCCGTGAAGAGTTATTTAAATCGTGTCAAGCATTAATAAAAGGAGTGAAGTAAAATTATAATCTGTGTAAGCCTACATTCTTCAGTCGTACCACTCCCTGCTAAGACATTCATGTCCCTAAAAATAAATAATGACGCAGCCGAGGCAAATATAAATATATAGTATTCAAAGAAACAGGTTAATATTTTTAAACTTGGGGCAAAGGCCACCGGAGAGTACATTTTTTTGGGGGGGGAGCGAAGTCTACCGAAAACTTTTTACCATTCGTGCGGTTGCAACTACTTCAAGTTCGGCTCCCCAACAGTCCAAATAAAATATAACTCCTAAAATAACCTACCACTAAAGTCTCTTCAAATTGGCTCCCAAAGTGTGAGGCAAATAACAATACAACAAACCATCCTTCTTCATTTTTGGAGTAGAAACATTCGAAAGAATACTAGTTACAAATATATATCTTAATTAAAAGTGATGTACTCTTATGTATCAGAGATATGGGCATTATTAATCGAAGAAAAGAGCCGCTTGATGGCATTAGAAATGGATTCTCTAAGACGCTCTGCTAGGATTTCTCGTTTCGATTGAATATTAGTGAGATCAGGAATATACGTGGAACTATACTAGATGATTTCCAAAAGAAACAACTGAAACAATATGGACACTTAAAAAAAGAAGGAAGAATTCAGAGACAAATAATTGAGTGGACTACACCAGAAAGAAGAAAAGAAGTCATCCCAGAGTTACCTGGAGGAATGACGACGACGGATAATGGAAACGCGAGGGTTGGAGGAGGAAGAATGGAGAGATAAAGAACAATGGCGTGGGGCAACCGGAAGACGGTCAAAACCTTTATAAAACCGGTGTATGGGTACTATCAATGACATATAAATAGAAGTATATTGCTGCTACCACCCGCAGGAGGAAGGGATGACGCGAAAGAATCACAGGATGTACAGGCCACAGAGTCACGCGGAAATACCTAAAAGTTCTCTGTTCGAAGACCCGTCGCACTAATGCAGGTGACTAGAGAGGACGATGAAGGATACGTCGAACCAGATATCCCTCCAATGTCCACGGGAAATTCTTTCCTTGGCGCAAGCATCCGCGCTATTGTCCGGCACCGCCACACACCACAACACCTGGAAGCACACCTGAAACATGTGTAGAGAAGGGAATAAAAAAGCAATGAGAGAAAGAAATCGTGGTAGATCAGAAATCATTCCTGCGTTCGTCCAACGACCAGGGAAAACCACGAAAAACCTAAGGTGATAGTGCGCGGTCAACGGGAACCGAACCCGGGACTCCCCGAAAGCGAGCCTCAAACGTTACCACGGAGTCGCTTGGTGTGCCTAAATTCCATGTTAACTTGTAATCTGTATTTCATTAAAGATAGTCACGTAGCACGCACTGTCCACATTTCTGTAAGCACTGGTTTCTTTAATTAATGTTTGAATTTAATGGTGTATGCACAAGATACTTGCTCATGTACCAGATCTCGGGCAATTCAAAGCCAAAGAAACATTTGGTCCTATGGTTATTAGAAATAGCATCCTTCTCTGTCAACATTACACTTCCTGTAGAAAACTGTCTAATTCTTCCTTAGGCCAAATAAAGGGTAAATAGCCCTCTTGCTGGAATTAAATGTTCTTTCTCACAAGCCGTGTGTTGGACAGGGTTGGAAAGGTAGAATCAGATGACTGAAAAATTCAATGCCATAGTGAGGCAGCATTTTTAACACTTATGATTTCAGTCAAATTATATAATATAAAATATAACAGCCCGTCTTAAAGCAATGTGTATATGTAACAATATATAAAAAGTGTACATTACAATCATTGTATATGCTTATATTATTGTATACATGTGCAATAATGTTATCAGAATGTATTACATAATTTAATTCTGTAGCAGCTGTGAGAATAATAGGTTAAAAGTTGCTAACAATGAGATAACAATGAGGTAACCTTGAGTCAATAAAGAGTAAGAAAGTTTAACAATACTACTTGTGTTTCTTGGAGTAATAATAATGTAATTTATGTGACAGTTTATAAAATAGCCAATCAACAACCAGAAAAAGCTTTAGTTAAATAAAAATATTCTATTGGATTAGGAATAGCCAATCAGAGACTTAAAATACAGAAATTTACAAATTTAGAGAGTAGAAACCAAGTCAGTTGCATGTAGACAGCGCTCATAACTGGACGCGTTGTTTGTAGGCAGTGTTCCTAATCGGATGCGTGCTCCAGAAGTATAATACGTATTCAGTGTGAGATGAAAATAGTTTACGTGTTAAAAAGTGCAAGTAACTAATTTAAAAAAATCTCACAGCTCTCTCTATATCAGTGAAGAGTTATTTAAATCGTGTCAAGCATTGATAAAAGGAGTGAAGTATAATTATAATCTGTGTAAGCCTACATTCTTCAGTCGCACCACAACCCTGCAAAGAGAAACATGTCTCTAGCAATAATACTGACGCAGCCGAGGCAAACATAAATATATAATATATAAAAAAACAGTCAAATTACAAAGTTAATATTTTTAAACATTTTTGGGGGGGGCAAAGGCCACCGGAAAATACATTTGGGGCGAAGACTACCGGAAAGCGGGTACTATACGTGCGGTTGCAACGAACTTCAAATACGGCTCCCAACAGTTGAAATATGATACAACTGTTTCAATACAACCTACTTCAAATTGGCTCCCAAAGCGTGGGGAAAATAACAATACAACAAAATAACCTACTTCAAATTGGCGCCCAGCGTGGGACAAATAACAATACAAAAAATAACTTCTTTAAATTGGCGCCCAGCGTGGGGCAATTAAAAATACATCAAAATAACTTCTTCAATAGCCGGGTTTAAATACCGACTATGGCATTGAATTTTTCAGTCATTTGATTCTACCTTTCCAGCCTCTTGCTGTCCAGACGAAAATCGTGGGCTTAGTACCATGCTTCTCTTCAGTTACACAAAACGTTGGTAAACAATAAATCTGACTTCACTTCTGTGAAATGGGTAGGGACAGATCCTGGTTTCTCGTCCTTAGCGTCGTTACTTTTCCATTGGCATTTGTAGTGCTTGGAAACTAGGCAAAGATGCTTTGACCAACGGGACATACTATAAAGTGAAATGTTTATCTGAGCCTGGAAAATCAGAGCAGATGAACAGCTTCATATTGGCCTGTAATCATCTGGATTGTATTGCCAACATCACTCCCTGGAATGCCTAATCTTATTTAAACAAATGTTTGGGATTTTAAAAATGATTATTGGCGAAGAGATCGCCTTTCGAGAGGATGGGCTTGGAAGCTGGATGGTAAATATTTTAGAATTCGAGGACCACACAATCTAAACTTGTATTACAGGAAGACAATAAAAGCATATCATTATATGCCTGATTGTGAGAGAACACAAATGCTATTAAATATTTTTTTACCATTTTATAATAAAATTATTTCCACAACGAGGTAATTCAGAGGTATAGCTGCGTAAACTTTTCTTCTCTCCCTTTATTTTACATCGCTTTACTACGTGGTCATATCGGGGCAGATCTGATAGGAGATACCTCGTGGCTTGGTGTGTGGCGGACAGTTAGTCTTCTAGGTCTCATCTCTCGACCATACCACCTTGCTTCATCGCGTGTTCACAGAGGCTTTAGTGCTAGGCAACGGTACCTCTGCTTATGTATGTGACGGACAGATGGCAGATTCGACACCTTGAGAGTTGTTTACTGTTGAAGTTTTACTGTTTTGTTAGCCACACGCTTGGGAAGCCAACTTGAAGAAGGCATTTATTACGTATATTATTTACGTAAATTATTTAGCTTCACGCTTTGGAAGCTAACTTGAAGTATTGGTCTTGGAGTTTACTTTGTTTAAGAAGTATGCAACACGCTTTGGTCGTCGATTTGAAGTTGTTGTTTACGTAATAGTTACTGTTGTTACGCAATATGCTGCTACGTATGAGAAGCTGATTTAACGATGTAATTTTGTTTTTACACTCCAAGTTTTACACTATAATATTTAACTTTGTTATTAAAACTGCTTCTATATATTATTTATGGTTGAATTTCCCTCGGCTGCTTCTGTAATGTTTGTAGAGTCACGTTTCTCTTAGGCAAGGTGCGGTACGACAATACTTGTAGACATACACAGAATTTAATTTTTAAATTCAGTTCTTTTTAGTTTATCCTTGGCACATTTTTTAATAAAGCACTACACTTTTTAAGAGCTGTAAGATTGTTTAATACTTTCACTTAGCTAACGCGTAGACCTATTTTATGATTCACAAGTAATATTTTTGTAGAGAACACATCTTCCATCTGGTCACTACCAAGGTTTGCCAGCAACTGAACATTATTTCAACCGTTAAACCCGTAAGCATCGGTATTTCAAGAATCTGATTGGCTAATTCTAGTCCAATAGAATATCTGCATTTTACTTAAAGCTTTTCTTTTCTGTTAATTGGCTAATTTTAAACTGTTACTGAATTTACATTATCGTTGCTCTAGTCATGACTAGTGACTTTCAAACTCTCAAACTCATTATTGCCACAAGTTTATCTCATTATTACCTCATTGTTAGCAACTTCTAACTTATTATTCTCACAGTCCTTGCGTTATTAAAGTATGTAATGTATTCACATAACATTATTAAACATGTTTACAACAATAATAATAATAAGCATATGCAATGACTGTTACATACATTTAAAAATAAATATTACGTACATATTGTTTCAAGGTGGGCTGTTATTGAATTTACTTATTATAAAATACAATTCAAATTATTCAGGTATTAAAGTACTGCCTCAATCTGTCTACCGAGGCCTTAGAGCAGATGGCATTAGAATGCTGCCCAATCCACCTCCTTTCATTATCTCTGAATAAATGGCAGAGGATTAGCTATTAAAAACCATTTTCAATTTTTATATTGTTTTAGGCCTAAGATGGAACTTTGGATCGTGGTATTAAATGAGGAACTGAGAATCAAAATATGTTTAGTCCAAATTTTGTCGTAAATCTCTTTGTTTCAAATTTGTCTATTTTTAAACGCTCTTCGTCGGACTATAGATGAATTGTGACGGTTAAAATTTTATTTTAACAGATTTTTTTTATAAATATGAGTTTATACAGTTAGAGATGTTCAGGACAGACGTAGTTTACGTAACTACAGGAAACTGTCTTAGATTTCCCGGATGCCGATGCAAACAGAGATCGGCTGACATACGGTTTAGAGGAAAAGTTCACTTTTGTCTGATACACGTGGAAATTAAGTAAATTCTTCTGACAGACAACACGCCATCAGCTATTAGTTAGAACGATGCAACATTCGATGGGTATTTAAACAGATGGGCTTTTGACAGTCCTTCTTGACCAACCATATGCGTAGCGGGAGCCTTTGCGCCTCGGTTCATAAATTAGTCTTGGCCATCGCTGATAAGCACGACAGGACCAGGACAACGTCAAGGAGGCGCGGGATTTTCTCCGGTTAAGCAGGTAAAGCTATCAGCTGTCCACTTAGCTAGTTATTCACACCTTGAAATGTAGTTTGTTGGTAGTCAACGCAAGTAGAATAAAAGAATAGCATTAATCATAGTAACCGGAATTACATCTGTCAATAACGGTTCACGGCCATCTCCCTTGCCCCTACTTGTAACTTACAGTAGCCTCCTTGTGCCACGTTTTACCCATTCTCAAGTGACGCTAGTTAATGGTGCCACGTATGCTTCAGAATGTTTGGATCGAATCATGACTTTAATCTTTTAAAGCAGTCTCAAAACAAGCGTCTGGTTTAGAACGAATTCTGTCCATCACCTCTATTGGCTCCAAATACGAAGTTCCAAATTTACGAAACCAGCACGCTCAGGAAACACACAAAGGTTTTTTCACCATCTCCAACAGACTTCAATTATTACCTTGTTAATGTGTTGTTTGCATTGTCGACTTTTCAATTATATACTATTACACTGTTTTTCTAAATACCTATTTGTTTATAAACTCAAACACTTATAAATGGTATAGGAGTGGTAACCTTACTTACTATTTTAATGGATGTCAGATAAATGAGGCTGTCCGGTTGATTACATTATTAAGAGTAATGCATGGTATTAGTTTTTTGGAAACACGTCCGTGTGTGTGTGTGTGTGTGTGTGTGTGTCTGTCTGTCTGTGAACAGCATAACTCAGAAACGAACGGTCGGATATACACCAAACTTGGTATTTAAGTTCAGTATCTTCTAGAGATGCGACACGAAGGTTTACAAGAAAATCCCCAACACCAGATTACACTTTACATGAAACATGTTTCGAAAATTTTAATTTTCTCAAAAATGGCTCCAACGATTTTGCTTAAAATATCATGTTTCAGATATTTGCATGACAAATGAAATGTATATACCGAATTTTCTGGGAATGTCTCCAAAAGTATTCTTCATTGTGAACGACTTTTGCATAACGGTAAACCATAAGAGATAGACAAAATTTTACTAACAAAAAATGTAGATCGCGTTAAAATACACAATTTATGTCGTATATATAATTTTTTTGTTGAGTGAACCATTTTCGAGATATTGCTTGTTATTTCCTTAAATATTCCAATGCATTTTCTCATATTCAATATTCCTTTTTTTATGTCGTGCACATGCAAAGAGAATGGAATGCGCCACATAGCAACCAGCGTTTAAAAGATTTGACTATCGCTTAAAACCTACCAATTCCCCTTGCATGTACAAGAAAATTAGCAATAAGATTAACATCTCGATATCTCGATTAACATGAAGCATATGGAGAATAAGCGTTTGTAAAAATAGTTTGTACAAGAGTAGAGAAAGTCATGTGAGTGTAACACATCACATTTTTAATATTTGTTTTCTCAAATGGGAATTCGTTATTCATTTTATTGTCATGGATATGCGAAGAGTATTAATCTGTGGCTTAGAGAATGGTGCTGCACCTAGAAACCAGCTATTAAGAGATATGTCGATGCTTAAAGGCTAATGTATTACTATATTGCCCTTGCAAATACAAAACAAGGGGAACAAAGTATGCCTTAAGCGATAGTCAAATATTTTTAGAACTGGTCGCTATGTGTAAAATGTAATTCTCTTTGCATGTCAAAAGATCGTTTCTACAAACGTTTATCTCGATTAGTATGAAATAGATGGAGAATAAGGGTTTCTAAAAATAGTTTTTACAAGAGTAGAGAAAGTCATGTGAGTGTAGAACATCACATTTTTCTTCAATTGAGCTGTGGGTAGGTCATGTACTTAGGAGGGATTGCCAGATTCACAACTTTAGAATTCTGTGCGATCACTTGAAAATACCAATCCGTAAGTATGATGAAATGAAATCTGATGTGATACATTCACATGACTTTCTCTACCCTCTATCGTTTATTAGTGGGTTTGTAAATTATTTTTCTCTCTATTACATTTTAACCCAAATAAACCTCTGCATAAATAGCTACATTACACATTTCGTTATAGATACAAAGGGAACAGCGACAGTCAAACGTTTAAGATCTAGACGCTATATCCTGGACTTAAAATTCCACACGTTTTCCACCCATTCGCAGAAACAACTGAAAATCGATAGGACTTAAAAAAGAATGACAAGTATTGAACAAATCCAACCATTAATAATGGATATCTCGGAAGCGGCTAATACCATAAAAAAGTTATTGGAAATAAATTGTGTGTTTTAAAAAGATCTACGTTTTTTGTGTAGTAAGATTTCGTCTATCGATTAACGTTTACCAGGTATACAAGATTATACAAAATTGCTTCCGAATAAAGAGTACTTCAGAAGTAATCCCCAGAGAATTAAAAATATACGTTTTATTTGTTATGTATCTTTAATATACGGTATTTTAATCAAAATCGTAATAGCCATGTTTCAGAAAATAAGTTTCGAAAAGTGTTCCATGTAAAGGGAAGCTTGGGGTGGAGGGGTGTTCTTGAAAACCTTCATGTTGCAACTTTGGAAGGTAATGAACCTAAATAGTAAGTTTGTTATTTATCCAATATTTAGGTTTTGAGTTATTCTGTTCACAGACTCGCAGACGCTTTTTTTACTTTCTCTACTACGTATAGTAAATAGGGGAAGTATTGCATTCCACCCAAAAATTTGATACAGAGATTTCACAGTAAATACATGTTTTAAGACTCCCTGAATAAAAAAAGCACTTTTAGAAAAAGTTCCGTGTGTGTGTGTGTGTTGAACAGCATAATTCGAGAACAAAAAGTCTCATAAATACCAAGTTGGTATTTATATTCAGTATCTTTCAAAGATGCGACACGAAGATTTTAAAGGAAATCTCCCCACTCCAGACCTCGTTTTGCATGGAACATTTTTCGAAAATTTGGATTTTCTCAAAAATGTCTATAGCGATTTTGATTAAAATGTCATAAATATATTTTATAATCCTCTTCATTCTGAATGGCGTTTGCATAACTGGTAAACTGTAAGAGAGACTACGTAGACCTCGTTAAAACATACAATTTGTCATATACATTCTTTTTGTGGAGTGGAACATTTCCGATATACTTGGTTATTTGTTTGAATTTTCCAATACTTATACTTTTTCTCAAATAAGAATTCGTTATTCGCTTTTTATGTCCTGGACATACAAAGAGACTGGAATGCGCCACATAGCAACCAGCTCTTAAAAGATTTGACTATCGCTTATAGCCTACCATATTCCCCTTGCACCTACAAGAAAATTAGCAATAAGTTTCTCAAACATGTACTTGGTACGTAAATTATGTATTTCTGGTGAAATCTCTGTATCGAATTTTTGAACGAAATGCAATACCTTCTCCATCGACTAGGTACGTGTGGGGAAAGTAAAAATCAGTGCAGTCCATATTTACTTTGCTAATAACCTGGAAAATACGCCTATTTAGTGGATGATGCAAGAAGTTCTACGTTCTTACTAAGAAGACGCCATAGCATGTGGAATTTAGAAACATTTGAGCCATATTAGTACCATTAACAAGTAATATAAAGAAAGAGAGAAAGAAAGTTATTGATAAGTTACTACAACAAAGGTTTGGTGAAAACTGGATAAATGATAGCTCAACTTTTATGTTAATGTGATTTATCAAGAAGACCTGTGTATCCAGGTTGAGAATAATGAATTTGGGGAATGTGATCGTATTAAAACCAGCTCCATGCATAAATGAGTGGAAAATAATTAGGTAACAACCATGTTTATAAAGAGGTTTGTTTGTTTTATGGAATCATTGAATTAACATAACACTAATAAATAATAAAATTAATATAATAACTAAACAATTCAATATTGTTGTTAAAGAAGTTTGTTTGTTTCAGAATCAGTAGAGAGTGCATTTTCCCCAAAATATAAATAACTTCTAATTTAAAAGATCTAATTGATTTTATGTATTTGAATCAAAACCATTTAAGTCCATTATTGGTTTATATCAATTTGCGTCCATGATTTTTGAAGATTTTGTCTAACACAGGCCTTGGATTCTATATTTTCTCCACAGGCATAGCTTAAGTTTATGAGCAAGCGTCAATACATTGACACTTTCAACTTTAATTCAATGTTTAAATTCATTAAAACTCTTGTCTTATGAAAAGTTTTGTTTTGTGGACACAACGCATTTCAATTCCGAGCTCTTCAAATATCCAATCTGATATTTACATTGTCGACTAAGGGGAACTACCAAAAAACCGCAGTCTGATTGTTCGGCCCAAGAACACGGGGACTCCTGGCCACTGACGTTACCGACTGAACCTTCCGCGCGATTAAACTTTGTTCGAATTTAATAAACACCAGTCACCTCATTAGCTTTTTCTTTCTTTCTCTACCACGTACATATTAGTTGCAGAAGGTATTGCATTCCACCTAAAAATTCGTTACCCAGATTTTACCGGAATGTTTTGAGGCCTCTGAATCAAGATAAAAAGTGTAATGTGTAATGTAGCTATTTCTGTAAAGGTTTATTTTGATTAAAACGTAATAGATAGAAAGACAAGCTATATTAAGAATAGTTTGTACACCCACTAATAAAGATAGAGGGTAGAGAATGTCATTAGAATGTATCACATCAATTTCCTTGTTTTTATATTATTTTCGTAAATCGCCTTAACTTTGGTCATATAACGAATAAACATTTTAGGGTTCTAGATACACCATATTAATGTACAAACGTTGTGCTCAGCTCAGCTCAGTTCAGTTCAGTTATATAATTATGTTAGCCTCTAGTTCCCGAGGTCATGCAGTCCAGGATATTTCTTGTATGTTTTCAACTAAGCGTCAGCTGCTTCCGTTCTAAAACCATGGACATTCATTTTATCTATTTTCTAGTTAATTAGTTTTTCTCATCCACTTTGGGAAGAAATCCCTCGAGCAGAAATAATTACACGTGTTAAATTACAAAAAAACTAATTTTAATACCTTTTTAATTTTAATGCAAAATGGTTACCACCAAAAGCCAAGTTAGCATATGTGCTGCCATTTAGCGACAAAAGTTTGTCTAAGACACCCCGACTCTACATAGCCCGTGAGTATGTGTTGCCAACACGCGAAATGATAGATCTTACGCACATATATCCCTCAACACGGTTGGATAAATAACCCCCTTTTACATAACTATTTGCAAATAGGAAAAACAATCACATACTGGGCGTCTGTAGGCACAACATTACAAACCTAATCTAAGCCGCTTCCTTCCTTACTGCAAAACATGCGGTAAAGTATAAAGGCGACACCACGGTTTCTCTCCTTCTGTACCACGTACATAGTAGGTAGTGAAGGTATTACATTCCACTCAAATATTTGATACCGAGATATCACCGGAAATACATGTTTTGAGGCCCTCTGAATAAAAAAACATTTTCAGAAAAAGGTACATGCTGTAAACTGCATAACTCAAAAACGAAGTCGGATAAACACCAAACTGATTAAGTTCAGTATCTTCCAAGGATGTGAAACAAAGATTATCAAGAAAATCTCAACTCCAACCACTCTTTACATGTAAAATGTTTCGAAGCTTTAGATTTAATAAAATATGGCTCTACCGATTTGGATTAAAATTCCATATATTAAAGATATTTGCATGACAAAATGTGTATCTTGAACATTCTGGGAATATCCTTTGAAGTCCTATTCATTCGGAAGGAATTATGTATAATCCTGTATAGACGCTAAACGTTAAGCGATAGAGGAAAATGCACTACACGAAAAAATGCAGATATCTTTAAAACACACATTTTATTTCAAATAAATTTTTTGTGGCATAAGCCGTTTCAAATATATCAGTTATTAACGGTTTGAATTGTAGATTCTTAGTAATAGTCCTTTATACATTCAGTTGTTTCTCGCGAAGTCATGTAAACAGTGTGGAATTTTCAGGCAACGTATAGCAACCAGTTCTTAAACATTTGACTATCGCTGTTCTATTTGTATCTATAACGAAATGGTTTATTTGGATTAAAACGTAGTGGAGATAAAAATAAACTTTAGTAAGGAAAGTTTGTATACTCGTTAATAAACAATAGAGGGTAGAGAAAGTCATGTAGATGTATCACATAAGATTTTTAAAATAAACTTATGGTCCTAAATACAGCAAATAAAGCACCTAGAGATGCCGATATACCTATTTTCTTTCTCTGCCACGTACCTAAAGTAGATAAGAGGAAGTATTACAATCCGCTAAAAAAACTCGAAGTCAAGATTCAAGCGGAAATACATGTTTAAAAGTGTTTACAGAGACTCCACAGGTGTCTGAATAAAACATACTGTAAGTTGGTACTTACATTCACGTCATCCATGGTTACGACACAAGGATTTTCAAGAAAATCCCCCCAAAATATCTTTAGATGGAAATTTTTAAAAAAAATTTATTTTCTAAAAAATGGCTCTAGCAGAAGACGATTAAAATAACTTATTATATTTTAGATATTTACATAAATGAATTGCATATCTTGAATTGTCTGGAAATACACTGTGGATTCCTCTAGAATTGGAAGGACTTTCGTATAAATTTTGTAAAATGGGTGAAGATAACAGCTAGAGTAAAGTTTATTTTACCAAAAATGTAGATCTCTTTAAAACACACAGGTTATTTTAAGTAAATTCATGTGGCATCACCCACTTCCGAGATATTCAGTTGTTTCTTCGACTAGAGCCTACAGAATTATAAAGTCAGAATATAGTATCCTGCTTTTAAACAGTTAACGATTCGGTTTCTTCTGCTCAACTTGTACCTACAAGAAAATGTACAATGAAACTATTTTTGCACAGTTTATCTCGATTAGCATGAAATAGATAGAAAAAAATCTTTTGTATGAATAGTTTGTGTAAGTTGTTAAAAAATAAACGATAGGTGGTGGACAATATCACATCAAATATTTCAGAGAGTACACAAATGTAAGCATTAAAAAAACACACACTATGTGATAAAGTGTATCCGGACAGCCCCACAAACATACGTTTTTCACCTTAGGTGCATTGTGCTGCTACCTACTGCCTGGTACTAATTATCTGCGACCTCAGTAGTCATTAGACATCGTGAAACAGCAGAATGGGACGCTCCGTGGAACTCACGGACTTCGAACGTGGTCAGGTGATTGGGTGTCACTTGTGTCAGAAGTCTGTGCGCGAGATTTCCACACTCCTAGACATCCCTATTTCCACTGTTTCCGATGTGATAGTGAAGTGGAAACGTGAAGGGACATGTACAGCACAAAAGCGTACAGGCCGAACTCGTCTGTTGACTGACATTTGAAGAGGGTTGTAAAGAGTAATAGGCAGACATCTATCCAGACCTCCCACAGGAATTCCAAACTGCATCAGGATCCACTCCAAGTACTATGACAGTTAGGCGTGAGGTGAGAAACCTTGGATTCCATGGTCGAGCGGCTGCTCATAAGCCACATATCACGCAGGAAAATGCCAAACGACGCCTCGCTTCGTGTAACGAGCGTCAACATTACGCGATTGAACAGTGGCAAAACGTTGTGTGGAGTGACGAATCACGGTACACAATGTGGCGATCCGATGGCAGGGTGTGGGTATGGCGAATGCCCGGTGAACGTCATCTGCCAGCTTGTCTAGTGCCAACAGTGAAATTCGGAAGTGGTGGTGTTATGGTCATGATTTTCCTGGAGGAGCTTACAACCCTTGTTGTTTTGCGTGGCACGATCACAGCGCAGACCTACATTGATATTTTAAGCACCTTCTTGCTTCCCACTATTGAAGAGCAATTTGGGGATGGCCATTGCATCTTTCAACACGATCGAGCACCTGTTCATACTGCATGGACTGTGGCGGAGTGGTTATACGACAATAACATCCCTGTAATGGACTGGCCTGCACAAAGTCCTGACTTTAATCCTATAGAACACCTTTGGGCTGTTTTGGAGCGCCGACTTCGTGCCAGGCTTCACCGACCTACATCAATACCTCTGTTCAGTTCCGCATTCCGTGAAGAATGGGCTGCCATTCCCCAAGAAACCTTCCAGCACCTGATTGAAAATATGCCTACGAGAGTGAACGCTGTCATCAAGGCTAAGGGTGGGCCAGCACCATATTGACTTCCAGAATTACCGATGGAGGGCGTCACGAACTTGTACGTGATTTTCAACAGTTTCCGGATACTTTTGATCCCGTAGTATAATATACTATTTTACCATTAGACATATATACGAGAAGTGATCAGAAACTAAGGTTACAATACTGATATTCCTAGAGTTTCGTTCGTTATAGATAAATTAGTAGTATGCATTAATGCAGTTAGGAGCAGCGCAGAGTTTAAACCACCCGCCACCTACAGCGCTAGTTGTATATGAACACAAATGGCGACTCGTTTTGAAAACTGGTTTCGGAAAGAAATCCACTCCGTTATTCGATTTCTGAAATCGAAATTTCTGAAATTCATCAGCAGCTGGTAGAGGTTTACAGAGAGGCTGTAATGTCTCGTCAACATGTCGCAAAAAGTTTGCGGCCGGTAGAGGAAAACGTTGCCAACGAGGATCGCAGTGAACAACCCAACAGGCATCAACAGATGTGACCAGAGCTCGCGTGGAGAAGCTGATTCAGTACAGAAGGAGGATGACGCTACGGCATATGACGGTAGAATTGGGAATGTCGGAAGCGTTCGTCACATTGTTTACGATATTCTGCAGTACCGGAAAGTTTGTTCCCAGTGGGTTCCACAAAATCTGGCCAAACAACACAAGGAGAAGTGCATGGGGGCAACTTTTGCAACGGTTCTCTATGGAAGGAAACGGTTCTCTTCATCACATTGTCATGGGTGACGAAACATGGTTACACCACTATACCCCTATCTGTAAGCAGTCGTCAATGGATGAAGACACCCCTCCTTTCCAAAGACAAAGAAGTTTAAGGTGACGCTATATGCCAAGGAAGGCGATGGCCATAGGGTTTTGGGACAGCGCGGGTGTCTTACTCGTGGAGGTTTTGGAAAGAAGCACACAGTGACTGCTGACCGATACTCTAGAACTTGACACGATTTCGCGAAGCAATCAGAAGGAAACTGCCAGGACTTCTCACTGAGGGCATTATCTTCCTTAACGAAAACGCGCGATCTCATACAGCCCAGAAGACCACCACGCTGTTGAAGCAGTTTCGCTGGAACATCATTTTCTATATTTTCGTGTAAGTTTATTTGATGATTAAAACTTGTATAATGGATAATTCATCACTGACCACCCTCCCTACAGCCCGGTCCTTGTTCCAAGCGACTTTCAACTTTTTCCTCACTTTAAGGTGCACATAGGAGCCCGATTCGCTTCAGACGAGGAGGCGAAACACTTCGCAACAACGTGGCTGAACAGGAGTTTTACCAGGAGGGAATATTCAAACTCATCCCACGAAGCGACAAGTCCTAAGCCGATATGGAGACGATGTCAAAAAATAACCTAATGTATGTACTATTCTTTGGTTGTTTTGATTGTATAAAACAAAATGTACAGGTTTCATTACAGGCTTTGTAACCTTAGTTTCTGATCGCCCCTAGGATATTTTAAGTAATTCATGAATAAAATATGGCAAAGTAAGGAAGTTTTGAGATAAATGAAAATTAGAAGTTTATAAGTACGCATTTTTACATCTAAATTTGTTATTTAATACATTAAAATTCTAAATATAAAAGTAATAACACCATTTATCACCCTGTACACTGGTTCTAGGCAAAGCATTTTACATTGTGATTCCAAATGCCTATAGCTTTAGGAACTGCGGTTGCACAATGGTCGCGTTACCTTAAGCTCGATCCTCCCCTGGTCATCTGGACGTCCTGGGTTTGATGTCTGCCGGCAGCTCTTCGGTCGTACTTGGAGATGCTGAAAGTCGAACCTAGCCCTAAAGTTGCAGTCTTGTGGGCGTGAGTCAAGGCAAATCATCGCCTCATGTTCAGCTTTAAAATGGAATTTATTACAAAAATAACAACAAAACAAAAGTAAAGCGGATAGCAACACTGTTCCCTTAATTATATACAAGTCATTCCCTATGCCCGTTATCTCAATAAGTTTTGGGAAAGCTATTTACCATCGTCACACGTTTTCTCCCCCTAACCCTTTACAATATATAGCAGATGCAGCGTCTCGTCTCACCATAAGGAGCTAATTAATAGTGTAAGTTCTGATCGATTTCCTGTTTTTATACAAAAATGCCCTGAGGCGAACATTCGCGCCAATATTTGTAACGTATCCTTTGAGTGGTAATTAAAGCGTGGTATGAGAGTTAAATTCTCCAATTTTAAAGAGTCATGCTTCACTTGACTCTTGGGAAATTTCCTTCTATCACTATCTGTTTTATAGGCTGACTTGCACTCTTGTAGTCTTGCATTTTATCCAACTTTCTGTTCTGTGACTGACGCTTCCAAGAATTTCACTCTACCTCTTTCTACCATCGGTCTTCTCTCTCGTTGCAGCTGTTATTTTCCAACTCTGTATTACAAAGTTCACTTACTAATTGTCCCAAGTTGCTATATATATATATATACACCACTTACAATGATATTTTAAATCTTTCTGATGTTTACAGTATATTCTAATTACGAATTGTTTCCCTTTATTTGTATTTTCACTGTTATGGTACAGAACTGAGAAATTGAAAGTATCAGTTTATCAGAGGTGTGTTTCCTGTGACTTTAGCACAAATTACAAATCTCAAATCTTATATTAATATTAAAATAATTTGCAAATGCACACATATCAGAAACAGAACCGCCAATGTGAGGTTTGTATTAAGCATGTTCAGCGGTTAGGCATGCCGCAACGTTAAACAGAGATTTCACTAAGTGGAAATCTGTGGAAGGGGCGGTAATTTGACGAAACAAGGACTTGACTCTCAAATGGTAGAAGAGGGGTCAAGTAGCCATGTGAGGAACGTGACCTGTATATTTAAGGATTTCCCAGCAACAGAAGATTTTCTACCGTATCTCTTCCAAAAACGTTATCCGAGAGCTGATACTTCTCAA
This sequence comes from Deroplatys truncata, assembly GCA_030765065.1. Lineage (NCBI taxonomy): Eukaryota > Metazoa > Arthropoda > Insecta > Mantodea > Mantidae > Deroplatys > Deroplatys truncata. The sequence continues at coordinate 71,429,459 of CM060984.1, forward strand.
GAGAACTGAAATGAGAAGTTGATGTAGACATTTTGTCCAAGTGCAGATATTTCGCGTTTTTTAAATATGAATAGTAATTCAAAGGGTAGAAAGTGTGCCACAGCATCCATTTTACTTTCTCCAGTACATATCTTTAAGCAGAGGAAAAGGTAAAGTACGGACTTACGTAAAGGACCACGCAACGGGGCCAGAGCACCCCGAGTAGGCCACTATGGCCCTTTTTGCTTCTACCGTGACCCCTGGGAGGGAGGGATGACGGAGAGACGCAAAGGGCGACCAGGTCCGGATGACGATGGTCTGTAGCATGGACGAGGTCCCTAATGTTTCTAGATCCAACGCCATCCGAGCCAACCCAGATGATTCCCTCCTTCTACTCGGAGGCAGATCTAACCGAGCAGTCCCGCAATTACGTCAGAGTAAAAACCTCCACAAAGCGTACAGTCACTGTTCAGCCGTAACACGCCGAAAACCGTCGCCTGGTCCTACATCCCTGACAATGTAGGAGATGATGGGTACAGGAAATGAGCGGCAGGAAAGTTGTGGTAAGAGAGGAACCACCCTAGCATTCCCCTGCCGACCCGGGAAACCATGAAAAACTCGAGGGTCTGAGTGAGCGGTCGCCCAACCTGACCGATCGAACCCGAGACTTCCCGAAAGCGAGTTGCACACGTTATTGCGGCACCACTTCGCTCGGTAGTAAGTAAATATTAAATTGAGTTTTATTTATGGACGCTCTTTAACTACTTTGGTCCTTAGCGTCCCATTCTATATTGGGCCTGAAATTTTGCTCAGAGGCCTCTTTATCAGGCTTGAGGTTCTTTTACGTGCCGTAAATCTACGACACGGAACCACCGGCTTTACTTCCCTGCCGAGGGAAGGCATGCTAAGTATTTTTACGCCTGAAGAAATCCATCCCCCTCCGACGGGTTTGAACCCGCAACCTCGGAAAATATAGGCTACCATGGTAACCACTACATCACAGAGGACGAGGTTAGTAAGTAGAGGAAATATTCCACCCAAATATTGGACACCGAGATTTTCCCGGAAATGCACGTTCGTTTTTACGTTCCGTGAATCGAGAAAAAGCATTTTTTGAAAAAGATGGGGGAGAGGGAGAGAGAGAGACAGTGTAGCTGAAAAACGAAAGGTTGGTTAAATACCAAACTTCGTCTTCCAACGATGTGACACGAAGATTTTCAAGAAAGTCAGCGATTCTAAACTACCTTTTTTATCGAAAAACTTTATTTTTATTTATTTCCTCAGAAGTAGTTCAACGATTTTAATTAATATATCTACGATATGCTGAAGATATTTCCATAAAAAATAAAATAACACTTTTACTGTACTGCAAGAAACATGTTGAAGTATTTGATGTCATAGAAATATAATTTAGATTCTGAGCAAGGCTAACTGCGTGTCTCTATGAATTAGGAAGGGGGTGGGCTAAGCTTTTTGACACGCTTGAAGTGTAGTTACAACCTGCTACAAAAAGAGAAGCCATAGTCTGCATAGCATCATGCTGTCTGGATTCGAATCTAAATGTAAACCCCGTAGCGCGTGAGTGAAAATTGGCCCAAATTGACGAGAAACGTGAAGTTCGCCCTCTATTATTTTGTTGATTCGTGCGTGTAGCTAGGTATCCATCGACGCTCTCACAAACAAGTGTACAAGATGTAAGAGTGGTAAGCAAATTAAATATACTTTTATTTCGGGAGTAGGCATTTAGGAGAGGGTTTTTGTTTTGTTTTGTGAAGGAGAAAATAACTTTAAGCCACTCTCTCCATACAGACCTGAGGCTTCGCTTCGAGAACACATTCTTGCCTGTAAAGTCAGAAATCAAACTGCGAATCAACACAAATTGTAGTCTGGTAATTCTAGTTACCCTGAGACAGCAGTTACTAATTGGGCATTTGAGCTTCAGTACCAAGTTCTCTTCATTCTGAATGACTTTCCCGAGAATGACGTCGTCGGTGTTGTTTGTAACTGTATCCCTTTTCCGCTACTCTGCGCTATTGTCGCTGAATTTACCTTGGATAACTTGTAGTGGAAAGTTGGTGTTTCTCTTCTGACAGGTGTGCTTGAGTACTGCTATGGCATAGACTCCAGTTTTAGAAAATCTCCAGGCTTTCTGATTTCCTTTTTACTTTCTCTACTACGTATAGTCAGTAAGGGAAGTATTGTATTGCACCCAAAAATTCGATACCGAGATGTTTTGAGACCCCCTGAATACAAAAGAAAACATTTTTGGAAACTTTTACGTGTGTGTGTCTGTGTCTGTGAACAGCATAACTCAGAAACGAACAGTCGGATAAACACCAAACTTGGTATTTAGGTTCAATATCTTCCAGACATGCGGCACGAAGGTTTTCAAGAAAATCTCTCCACCCCAAATTACCCTTTACATGGAAAATGCTTCGAAAATTTTAATTTTCTCAAAAATGCCTCTAACGATTTTGATTAAAATATCATATGTTTAAGATATTTTCATGATAAATGAAATATATATCTTGAATTGTTTGGAAATTTCTCCAAAAGTGTTCTTCATTGTGAACTGGTAAACCATAAGAGATAGTGAAAACTTTACTGCATAAAAATGTAGATCGCATTAAAATACACAATTTATGTCATATACATTTTTTTTGTTGAGTGAACCACTTTCGAGATATTGCTTGTTACACCCTTAAATTTTCAAATGCTTTTTCTCAAATGGGTATTCGTTATTTAATTTTTTTATGTCCTGGACATGCAAAGAGAATGCAATACTGCACATAGCAACCAGCTCTTAAAATATTTGACTATCGCTTGAAACCTACCATATTCCCCTTGCACCTACAAGAAAATTAGCAAGAAGATTAACATCTCGATTAACATGAAGCATATGGAGAATAAGCGTTTGTAAAAATAGTTTGTACCATAGTAGAGAAAGTCATGTGAGTAGCACATCAGATTTTTTCATTGCAGTTTTTCTCGTTTCATTTTTCTTTCTTGTTTTGTCGTAAGGGTTCTTGAAGTCTGCAGCGCCACAAAATTTAAATTTACGTATGTGGCGTGAGTTCTCGTTGGCTTGTATCTCCTGGATCTATGTTGTGTTCTAGACGTTCTTGCGGTTGCTGGACGAAGAGCTGAGAAAAAAATTCGTATCCTTTCTAGATGGAGAATAACGCTGGGATTTTGTGGATGAAGGCCAAATAATAACTGATTTTCCCATAAGCTTGATTTATTGAAGAATTAGTCTATTCAGGTGGTTAGAAATTTGTCCTTATGAAGTGCTTATTAAATCTTATAACTTAAACCTTCCCGCTACTATTTATGTTATTCTGTGGAGCTAGCTAATTCATCTCACGATAGTTGTACATACACACACACGCAGCATATCCACCTGGTTGCACAGTTTAATTGCATCACTAATTTAATATCGGTTGTTACATAATAGCACGCAAACTAACACCAAGAGAGTATTTGAGAGAATACTCTAAACTCTGGGCTTCCCTCTCTATTTGTCTGCTTTCCTATGACGCCAGAATTCGCGCCTTTATTTCTCACAAATATTTCTATTGGCTTTGACCAGCGTTAAATAGCATGCTATGTCAATAAAATGTGCCAAGTTTCTGAAGTCACGCATCCTGCTGACTTATCGCTAAAACGCAATGTCTCTGTCCTTCTCTTAAATAAATGTTTCATTTTCTATTTTACCAACTCCCTCGCGTTCCAGGAAATGGACCACTGTTTCTGTCTGTTTCTATTCTCCGCCCTCTCTTTCTATTTTCTGACGTTTTAGGCTGAACCCTGTGCACATTAGCATGTGTTTTAGTGGATTTGCAGCTCTCGTTTGCTAGTTTCCATTTATAAAACTTTGTTTTCCATCAGTGCAATTTCTTGAACTGTTATTATTTAGTTCAAGGTCCATTGCTTTATAGTGGCCATTTTACGTATTATGCTCAAAGTTTTGTTAACATACATACATGCCTACCTACCTACCTACCTCTCTTTGTTTAGGTTACTGCTTGTCACGATAGCTGCATGGAGTTAGTAAAGGATTTGAAATTAAAAGGCAGACACTTTGACTTACATATGTTATACAGGCTGGACCATTTGAGATTGCACAATATCTCCACAACTAAGTATTGTAGAAAGAAATGTGTTGAATAAAAGTAGCTTGATATTATGGGAGAAAGTAAATGCTATTTGTCGTGTTTTATTTGGAGGACGTTGTCATGGTTACTTTAGGGTCAATTGAATTTTTTTTAATGGGAACCTATCCTTTTGTGTTTCCTCACTCCTCATAAAAAACTAAACAACATTTGTATAAAGCACTTTGCAATTCTTCTTACAGCAACGTAAATAACAACGAATATTCTGAATGGCTGTGTACGAAGAGAGTAATGAATGGTTGGGTCATCCATGGATGGTAATTTTAAGGTCGTTATGTTTCTTAATTGGGATCCAAAATTTTTTATTTCGTTTCCTTATTCCTCGTCACAAAATAAAAGCTTTTTATAAACTTTTTCTAATGAGAAGACAACATACAAAATCTGGGTTCCCATTTAAAAAAAATAAATTGATCCCAAAATGAGCAACACAGTGTCCTCCAAATAAAACACAACTAATGGCATTTACTTTCCCCCATAATATCAAGCAACTTTTATTAAAGACATTTCTGGAGATATTGTACTGTCTCGAGTTAAATGGTCCATCCTTTATATATTTTATGGAGGACAGTCAAGTACCTAATATTGTTTTTACCGATACACCGTTCTTGAATCGAACGCATTCCACTGTTTGCCATTCTCCACGGGTCATGTCGGTAAAGCACGACTGGGGATTATTTACGTAAAAATATTTTGCTGGCGTTAATTATTTCCAACATATACATTGTTACTGAGTAGAGAAAGTTATTTTTAGATGCAACAACTCAAATGTTTTTTTTTTCTTTTGGCAATGGATTTGCTTACAAAATAGGAAAACGTATATATTTATAGGATTTAACCTTTATAAAAGTATTGAATAAAAACAGAAAAAAAACACCAAACCTTTGTTTAAAACTTCGTTTATATCAAACCGTCATTATAGCGTTTGGGAGAAATAAGCCCGAAGCTTCTTACTTTCTCTACTACGTATAGTAAGTAGGGGAAGTATTGCATTCCACCCAAAAATTCGATACCGAGATTTCACCGGAAATAAGTTTTGGGACCCTCTGAATCCAAAAAAGAATTTTTGGAAATATGTCCACGTGTGTGCTGTGAACAGCGTAACCCAGAAACGAACAGTCGGATAAACACCAAACTTGTTATTTAGGTTCAGAACCTTCCAGAGATGCGACACGAAGGTTTTCAAGAAAATGCCCACCACCCCAGAGTACATGTAACTTTTTCGAAAACTTTAATTTTCTCAAAAATGGCTCTAACGATTTTGATTAAAATATATGTTTAAGATATTTTCATGACAAATGAAATGTATATTTTGAATTTTCTGGGAATATCTCCAAAAGTATTCTTCATTGTGAACGACTTTTGCATAACTGGTAAACCATAAGAGATAGACAAAATTTTACTACACAAAAAATGTAGATCGCGTTAAAATACACAGTTTGTCGTATACATTTTTTTTGTTGAGTGAACCATTTTCGAGATATTACTTGTTATTTCCTTATATTTTCCAATACTTTTTCTCAAATTGGAATTCGTTATTCATTTTTCTATGTCCTGGACATACAAAGAGAATGGAATGCTCCACATAGCAACCAGCTCTTAAAATATTTGACTATCGCTTATAAGCTACCATATTCCCCTTGCATCTACAAGAAAATTAGCAATAAGATTAACATCTCGATTAACATGAAGCATATGGAGAATAAGCGTTTGTAAAAATAGTTTGTACGAGAATAGAGTAAGTCATGTGAGTGTAACACATATTTTTTAAAATTATTTTGATGGTGCTACAGATAACTGCGAACTATTTTCGAACAATATCCCATGAAGAATGATAGATGAGTATCCTTATATATGAAGAACGAAATGAGAGGGGAGCAACTATGAACATAGTAAGCATGGACCAAAAAGTTACATTTTGGCTTCTCATACCAAAAAGGGCTGTAATCGACGCAGGACTTGGTTTTTAAAAACCGCATCTTAATACGGCAGAGAGCCTTCCTTTCCTACGTCCACACGATTACTGTTGCAGCAAAACTGGCTTAAAGTTTGATAAAAACCAGCATTCAAAGGAAGTTTTAAACGAATAACGAAGAGTAATTTAAAAATTTCCTTTCATGTTTTACAGTGTTTGTAAACCGCTCTTTAAGCTCAAAGTTGTCTTTGTGTTAAAAGATACTGAGGACATTTTATTTTTCTCTTTGCTTCGGAATTTCTGTAGTGTTCTTAAAGTAATTTTCGGGTGGCCCTCATATGAAACTGGTGCACACTATATAAATATCAATGTCTATTAAGTTGTAGTCTAGATTAAAGGAATTTAAATAGAGTAGTACCTTCATAGGTTAGTGCCTTAAAAGAAAGAAGAAAAAAGAAACAACGTATTTTGTTTTTGAACTTCATAAATTTCATCTATAATATTCAATAATTCAAAATATCATTTGCCTATTTTATATTGATATTATGAATTCATAATTCGCATTTTCTTATCAAAAATTCCTGCGCGCGCTTTTGTATCAGGCGTATTGAAAAACTAAGGTCCGTTTGGTCATAACATCGCTCATGAGACAAAGTTTTTATTGATAGTAATGTGTCTTTACATCTACGAGTACTTTACTTCTCCATATAATCGCAGTTCACATCTATACACTTGTAACGCTGCACCAGCTTCTTTAACCCTTCAGCATAGAAGTCTGCTGTTTGGGACTTGAACCAGTTGGTAATGCTCGTGTTGAGTTCATCGTCGGTTTGAAATCGTTGTCCACCCAGCTACCGCATTCAGCCATATTTCAAATGCAAGAAGAGGAAATAGTCGCTTGGTGCCAGGTCAGGACTGTACGGACGGTGGTCAAACGGTTTCCAACGAAACTCTTGCATATTCTTTTGATTTTGGCAGCTGTGTGCGGATGTGCGTTGTCGTGCAGGAGGCGGCGTCGATTTTGGATCGCACGTCTCAGTTTGGTAAGTGTTGCGCAGTATACGCAGCTGTAATTGTTGACCCACGGTCAATGAAAACGATCAAAACTACCTCCTTTTTGTCCCAAAACACGGTAGCCATCATTTTGCGAATCGTGTACGGCAATTGCTTAGACTTTTTTGGTTTGGGTGAACCGGAACGGCGCCACTGCATTGACTGTTGTTTCGGTTCTGCGTTGGTGTACGCTACCCATGTCTCGTCGCCCTAACATTGTGGGAAAACAAGACATCTCCATCTTGTCTATAGCGCTCCAAAACTGTCGAGCACAAAGTTTCCGATATCCAAGTTGTTCAGTGACAATCCTGTAAAGTGAGGTTCGAGCAACATCTGGGAATTCATCAGCCAGAGCACTAATCGTCAAACGCCGATCACTTCGAAGTTTATGATTCAGTTGCTAATGATGTCGTCGGTCAGAATACTGGGCCTACCACTCCGCTGTTCAGCGTGCACATTGTTGCGGCCATTTCAAATTCTCGACACCAGTGTCGAACCTGTTTGTCACTCATTATGTCCGGTCCATACACGAGGCATAACTCACGATAGATGTCCGCAGCTGGCGATCCTCTTGCCAGCAAAATATCTAATCCACCGCGCACTTCACAACTGTCGGGATCTACGATTGTCGCGGCCATTGCGATCTGCTCTCACCTACTGGCAAACGCTTACTGCCTCACACCAACACTGCGGTAGGTTCCTCAGGAGTCGGTAGACAGCACTGCAGGTGTGAAACGCCATTCAAGGCTACCATCCGTTAAATAATGTTCACCGGGCCTTTGTTTTGGAATACACCTCGTATATACCGGGTGTGGCATTTGTCAGTTAACCGCTGCGCATTTTATGCCCATGGTCAAATGTTAGCCACATTGAAAAATCGGGAAACCTCTGCGCAGTTAAATGTGTTTAAAGAGTGATGGCAAAACTAGTTTGTTATTAACAATTGACAATCTGAGCCTTCGCGCCTTTGTGCACTTATTGTAAGTGTGAAAATTGTACATTATGAACAGAAAATTGACTATAGAGGAGGGCGTGTTTGCTTTACAGATGCGGTGGAAATTTGATAGTAAGTTCCCGCATACACACACATTATATAGGCAAGCTATCTGCAAATTAAATCGAAGGTTTAGATGAAGGGTTCTGTAGCTGACTTATAATGCAGTGGCCGTCCAAAATTAGTAAATAGTGAAGAAAATCTGCAGCTCGTTGCACAGGCATTCGGATAATCACCCAAGAAATCTGCAGGAAGATCTAAGGGACTACAAATTTTTACAGAAGTTTAAGGAGAAGTTTAAAAACTTTACGTCTGAAACCTTAATAGCCTACATTACTACACGGGGATGATCCTGATCGAGGACGTGAATTCTGTGAGTGTGTGTGATCGGCAGTGAGAGTGATGTTAACTTTCACAAAACAATCGAATAGTACGATGAAGCGGGTTTCAAGTAAGAGTAAGCAAACACAATTGCGTGTATTGGTTTTCTGAAAATCCACGATTTGCTATTGAGAAGGAGTTAGATGTTGCTGGAGTTACGGTTTGGACTGGTAAAGGTATGCATCAAAGAAGCGATAGGCACATATTCTTTCAATGGGACCGTGGCTGCGGAAAGGTATCTTGAAATGTTAAGATAAGTTATTATGGAATTAGACAATACCCCTGAACTTGAAACAACCTCATTTGGCAGCAAGACGGTGCTCCACCACACTACGGATTACACGTCCGTGCATTTTTGGATGACAATTCTCAAGAGTGAATAGAAAAGCGGCGTAAAATCGATTGGCCTCCAAGATCACTGGACCTCATATTGTGTGATTTTTCAATGTGGGGATATTGAAATGCTATGTTTTCGCTACAAGATCGTTAAAACTACAGTATTTAACGGTTTTGATTGCACAAGAATTTGAACAAAAAATTAGTAATAAGAGTTGTGTGAAAAGATGTGTGTTTAAACGATGCATTAAATGTCTAGACAACAACGGAGAACACTTTGAACATTAAAGCTTCTAAACATGTAATGCATTTTCGGTTTGACTTATGCTGCACTCTGTATAAAATGTTAGGAGACTTTTGTTTATAAACCTGTTTCATTTAATTGTCGTGGTAACCGAATTCAGTATTTTATCATTCACATACAGTGCTCTTTTTGTTTATTTGAAGACTATATTTTGTATGTATGTATTTCTTTATGCCCCCCTTGAATTTATCCTAACAGTATTACGTATTACCGGGGGCATGTCAGCGCATGCAGGCCAGTCGGCTATTCTGTTTTCAACGTGACCCCTGGGAGGGAAGGATGAGGGGAGAGACCCGAAGGGCGACCAGATCCGGATGTTGACGGGCGCAAGAATGGGCGTGATCCCTAACGTTTTCAGATGGAACGCATCCGGCGCCGCACGGTGCGCGCCCACAAGACACCAAGCTACAGGGTTCCCCGGAGTGGAGCCCCACGCTGAGGAGAGACATAACTGAGCGGTACCACAGTGACGCCAGGGAAGAAACCTTTGCAGAGCGCAAGGCACCGCCAAACCGCAACCCGCCGAACACCGATGCCTGGTTCTACAACCTGAAAGAGTTGACAAGGAAGATGATAAGTACAGCAAATGCGAGGGAGGAGTGTCATGGTAGAAGGTGAAGGACCCCAGCACTCGCCTGGTGACCCGGGGAATCCATGAAAAACCCACAGGCCAGAGTGGGTGGTCGCCGGGGATCGATCCCGGGACCTCCTGAATGCGGGCCACCCAGTCGGTCTGCTTACAGTATTGCAGTTATATGGTTATCCGTGATGCTGCAATTCATGATTATGGAAGATTTCTGTTTTGATAAGAATTATAAAAACAAAAAGACGAATACAAATATTTAAACATATTCAAGTGTCAGAAATTCTCTGGGCTCTTCTTTTGAAGAATTTTTTGGTATGAACGCGTTTTCACCTCCCCCGCATCGAGGACGACCGTGCGAGGAATATGACGGAGACCAGAGTGTGTTCTCTCTCTCGTTTTCTCTCTCTCTCTCTCTCTCTCTCTCTCTCTCTCTGATTCACCCCCGAGAGATAGCAACTGCACTCTGGAGACAGCTTATAATGGATTTCCTGCAGGTCATTAGCCTTTTGTGTGTATTATTTTACGTAATGTAAACACATTAGTGTTAACTTCTGTAAAGAATTAAGCAGATACACAAAACTTTACACATTTCCGCTAAATTTCATTATTCTATCATGAAACGCGATACACTTCGTTATGAAAAGCTCTAGGGTAAAGCTTTTAATTACGTAATCTTCAAAGCTTGTGAGCAGAAGCAAATATTGACGCTGTCAAAATTTCTGAAATGGTTGAAAGAACACATAATAAAAATATAATGCGTATGTGTAACTACAGAAAAGTGTGTTTTTTTTAGGTCGAAACATCGGAACGAGTATATATATAAAAAAAAGTTTCTTGCAGTTTGTACAATATTTTGTTTTACGGTACGTCGAAGTACTTTATAACTTGATTATAGTAATTTATGATACGAATATCGTAACGTATTATATTACAATATGAGATTGCAAGATTGACAAACGAGACCGCAGGCAGAGTTTGATAACCAATTGAGTATTGTAATATGTAGTTACGATATGTGTGTTGTACAAAGTTTTATCTACCCTAGTTACGTAATATCGATTTTTTTATTTAACTTGGTGAATTACATTTTTATTTCATATTTAGCATTACGGATCACTGAAACAGTACGCTTCATTAATACATAGGTGATACGTGTGTACAGTGGGACATACATGGTTTGATAGGCGATTTCTTTGTTAGGTTTTTGTTTAAAACAGAAGAGCATGAGTACTAGGTGAATTAAATAAACTTTGAAAAATGAGTTCTGACGAAGATATTGCAAACGCAGCTAATTCTGTTATAGATAGTTTAATTCCTAATAAGCCCCAACTTCGTATTGTTTATGTATGGTTCACAATACGCAACCAGTTTCTGATAGGTTACACTACGAAAACCGCTGTGTAATAGAAACTTCATTACGAAACTAGTTACGTAGTGAATAGATTTAAAAGTTCTTTTTAGTACCTTAAAATCGATATTACGTAACTAAATTAGATAAAATATTGTACTGCGTTGAACGTGTGTTGAGTACAAAGGTAACTAAACGGAAAAGTTCAATTTGACGTACTGATTTTAAGAGGAAAAAATATGAAATTCAAGTCGTATAAAACTAAATTATACAAAATTCTTTCAAATGAAGAGGATTTTACAGTATATTCGCAGAAAATTTCAAATATACATTTTACTTGTGACTCTTTTATAACGGATTACCCCTCTCTTTGTAGGACTTACACCCCCAAGGACTTATAAATGAATGCCTTGAGTCAGTAGTCTGTCGAGGAGCAAGCAAACTCTGGATCATAACATATCCAGGATGGGTGATCAGCCCAATGTCTTGGGTCTGTAGCCTGTCGAGGAGCAAGTAAACTCTGGATCATAACATATCCAGGATGAGTGATCAGCCCAATGCCTGGTATGGCGGTGCAGAACAACGAAATGAAATGTAGTGATGAAAGGGATGATAGGAAAATACGTGGATCGAACTATTCAACCCAGCATTCGTTAATCGACAGAGGAAAACGGCGAAAAACCTTCGGTCAGACTAGTCGGCCCCGAAAGTTTCAACCCTGGACCTCCCGAATGCGTGCCACAGACTTTACCGCCTGAGCCATCCCGTTCGGTTTATTTGCTATTCAGATATCTTACACATATAAAATTTAATCAAGTTAGATAAAATAAATAAAAAAAACTGATGTGATACATTCACATGACTTTCTCTACTTCTACCGTCTATTAGTGAGTATACAGACTATTCTTACTAAAACCTCTCTTTATATTTACTGCATTTTAATAAAAATAAACCTTAGCAGAAATACTACATTCCGCACTTTGTTATAGATACAAAGGGAACAGTGATAGTCAAATCTTTAAGAGCTGGACCTACACGCTGTCTTAAAATTCCATACTGTTTCCATGACATCGCGAGAAACAACTGAATGTTGAAAGGACTTTAAAAGAATGACCAAGAAATGAACAATTAGAAAGTTTAATAACAATTATCTTAAAAATGCCTTTTTGCCAGAAAAGCTTATTTGGAATGAGTTCTGTTTTTAAAGAGAAATACATATTTTTTGTGTAGTACGTTTTCGTCTATCGCTTAACATTTACCAGTTATACAAGACTATACAAAATTCCCTCCGAATGAAGAGGACTTCAAAGGCTATTCCAGGAAAATTCAAGATATACATTTTATTTTTGTTATGTAAGTATCTTTAATGCCAAGTATTTTATTCAAGACCTTTAGAGCCAATTTTTAGAACAGAAACATTTCATGTAAGGGTAGTTGGGGTGGAATTTTACCAGACTTTCTTGAAAATCTGTTCATTCACACACACACACACACGAGTGCGCGCGCGGACATTTTTCTAAAAGTGTTTTTTTTTTATTCGGGGTGCCTCAAAACATAAATTTTCGGTAAAATCTCGACTTAGAGTTTTTGGGAGAATACAATACTTCTACTTACTATTGGTAAATATATTATGGCTCTGCAAATGAGTCGTTTGTGAGATATTTTGAATGTATTGATACATTGTAATTAACTAAACTATGACTAAACATTTTTAAGTTTTCCTCCTTGTACTAGTGTCGTATTAATTGCCATTCTTTAAGTGGATGCCATTATTTTTGGCAGTACTGGAGTAGACTGGTGGTGGTAATATATGTATATATATATATATAACAAATTTTCGTTTTCGAGACGCGCGGGGGCGATTCTTCTTTTAAAACAGCTTTAAATCTTGTGAAATCTGGATGTCAAATTTTGGGGTGAAGTGTAATACTTCCTCTAATCGCTAAATGCAAGTAGTTAAAAAGTAAAGATCTTATTTTGTTTACAATCCAGTCCTTTGAAAAATGTTTTTGACTAGTTATGCTATTTAGTGTGTTTCAGTAGGATGGATATTTTAGAAGTATAGCGTTTTTGTGTTAATATTACTCGTGTACATAAACGAATTACCATGGAAAACGGTGTTGTTACATTGCCATCGTAGGTACATACGTATGTACTGTTAATTCCTATTAACACACCAGAAGAGTTTTACTACGGTTTTCAAAGCATCACATTACATAAATGTAACACAAAGGGGAAGAGGTGTGGGGGGGGGGGGGGTAAAGACAGGATGTGTAGAGTGAAAGACGCAGAGAGGGAGAAACAATGAGAAAATGGAGAGGGAGAGAAGAATCTCCGTATTTGAAGCTTGAAGGTGTAGTTTGTTACGTAATTTTAACTGCCCCACGTATGGGAGCCAACTTGAAGATGATGATTTGATTACGTAATTTTTATTTAGTTGCATTTAAGGAGTTCCTAAAATACGCCTTGGGTGTCGGTTTGAATTTGTTGATTACGTAATAGTTACTGTTATTACGCAATATGCTGCTACATATGAGAAGCTGATATCAAGATGTGTTTTTGTTATTAAACTCCAAGTTTTACACTATAATATTTAACTTTGTTATCAAATCTGCTTCTATATATTATTTATCTTTGAATTTGCCTCGGCTGCGTCAGTCTTACTTTAGAAACATGCTTTTCTTATTCAGGGTGCGGTGCAACAATGATTGTAGACATCACAGAATTTAAGTTTTTAAATTCACTTCCTTTATTAATTCTTGCACATTTTTATAAAGAACTACACTTCTTAAGAACTGAGAGAATCTTCAATACTTTCACTTAGTGCGTATACATATTTTACGATTCACACGTAGAGAACACGTCATCCATCTGTTCACTACCAAGGCTTGCCAGTAACTGAGTAACTTTAAACGGTTAAACCTGTAAGCTTCGGCATTTCAAGTCTCTAATTGGCTAGCTCTAGTCCAATAGAATATCTGCATTTTACTTAAACTTTTTCCTTGCTATTGATTGGCTAATTTTAAACTGTTACTGAATTTACCTTATCTTTGATATAATCATGACTGGTAACTTTTCAAACACTCTAACTCATTATTGCTACAAGGCTATCTCATTATTACCTCATTGTTAGCAACTCAAAACCTATTATTCTCACAGCTCTTGCATTATTAAAGTATGTAATATATTGACATAAAAGTAATACAACATGTTTTAAAATAAAAATAAGCATATGCAATGACTGTTACATACATTTAAACAATTATTACATACATATTGTTTCAAGGTGGGCTGTTATTGAATTTACTTTTATATAAAACACAATTGAAATTATTCAGATATTAAAATACTGCCTCAAGCTATAACATAAACAGAGCTGTGGATTCTCCTATTTATTTAAATAAATTCCTTCTTATGGTTCTCTAGAAGGATATGGTATATCGTCTTAACAGAATCTAAGCTATTTGAGAAATGTTATGACCGACTTGGAATAAGAAAGAAGACCCTTAGATCGCTTTTCTTTGAAATAGACCCTGCCATCAACTTGTTGGTAGAAAAGCTGGTTACGAGTTAAGAAAAAAATCCCCTGGGGAAACCCTTTCCTTATACAACACCTCCAACCTCCATATTTCACAATGTCATCTTTCCAAAGCTAGCTAGCTGGGGTCCCTCACCCCGAGTTACCACTCCTTTTCCTGCACTGTTAACGCACCAGCTTTTCTTCCATTTCTCCTCCTCCTCCTCCTCCTCCTCCTCCTCTCTCTTCTTGTGTTCCATCGTAATTTATTCAACTTCCTGTCTTGTTATATACTTTTTTGTCCCCCATTTCCTTCCCTACCACCTTGTAAACTTTATTTCCGACTAGTAACCTCCCAATTCAACCCTTTCCCTCATTCCCTTTTCGCCCACCTCACTTCATTAATTTTCCAAACCGGTACGTTAACTCGAATGGAATTTTTCTCTCCTTTCTTTGACTTGCACTAGTCTCGTCTTCTATAGAGGTTAGTGAATTACTAATACAAAAAACTTTCTCTTGTGCCGCCTGCATAGCCCGCACTTTCGCCTGTGTACCGTAACAGGCCTGCTGCCCGAGATGGGGGGGGACACAGCAACAATAACTGTGCAGACCTGGGAGCAGTACTCTGGAATGTGCATTGTTAACATCCTTTTTCATAGATTGCCCACTTTGGTGGTGTGCAAGTAGTGAGACTGCCTTTTAAGTAGAGAACCTGGGTTCGAAGAGACGATTTGTTTGCATGTTTCTCCCATTTTTACTTTCTCTACCACGTACATAGCAGGTAGAGAAGGTATTGAATTCCACCCAAAAATTCGATAACGAGATTTTACGGGAATGTTTTGAGCTTAAAACGAAAAGCAGGATAATTACTAAACTTGGTATTCAAATTCAGTATCTTCAGAAGACGTAATATGCAGATTTTCAATAAAATCCCCACCACAACTACCCTTTATATGCAACATTTTTTGAAATGTTTTATTTTCTCAAGAATACTCTTTAACGATTTTAATTAAAATACCATATATTAAAGATGTTCACATGATAAATAAAACGTATATCTTGAATTTTCTAAGGACAGTATGTAAAGTTCTGTTTAATCGGAAGGAATTTTGTATAACCTTGTATAACTGGTAAACGTTAAGTGATAGACAAAAACGTCTACACAAAAATTGTAGACAATCTACTTTAAATAACCTTTCTCGTGGCATAAGCCATTCCGAGGAATCCGTTACTAATGGCTTGAATTATTCATTAATTTGTCAGTCTTTAACGTCCTGTCAACATTCACTTGTTCTTTGTGATGTCATGGAAACAGTATGGAATTTTAAGGCCAGCATTTAGCGTCCAGTTCTTAAACATTTGACTATCGGTGTTCTCTTTGTATCTATAACGAAATGTGTAATGTAGCTATTTCTGTAAAAGTAACGCATCGGATTTTTATTTTCTCTTTACCACGTGCATAACAGTTAGAGGATATATTGCATTCCACCCAAAAATTTGATACCGAGATTTTACTGGAAATACATGTTTTCAGGCTCTCGAGCACAAAAAGCTTTTTTTAGAAAAAGTTCCGTGTGTGTGTGTGTGTGTGTGTGTGGTGTGTGTGTGTGTGTGTGCGTGCGTACGCGTGCGCGTGCGTGTCTATGAACGGAATAACTCAAAAACGAAAAGTTGGATATATACCGAACTTAGTATTTGGGTTCAGTATCTTTCAAAGATGCGACACGAAGCTTTTCAAGAAAATCCCCACCCCAGACTACCCTTTACCTGGAACTTTTTACGAACATTTTGATTTTCACAAAAATGGCTCTAACGATTTGGCTTAAAATATCATATGTTTAAGATCTTTTCATGAAAAATCAAATTTTTATCTTAAATTTTCTGGAAATGTCCCCAAAAGTTCTTCTTTCTGAAGAGTATTGCATAACTGGTAAGCCGTAGAGATAAACAAAGTTTTTCTACACAAAATATGTAGGGCTCGTTAGAACACACAATTTGTTATATCCTTTTTTTGTGTGGAGTGAACCATTTCCGAGATATTCCTTGTTATTTGTTTGAATTTCCAGATACTTATGCTTTTTCTCAAATGGGAATTAGTTATATGTATTTTTTATGTCCTGGACATGTAAGGAGAATGGAATGCTCCACATAGCAACCAGCGCTTAAAAGATTTCACTGTCTCTTAAAGCCTACCACATTTTCCTTGTACCTACAAGAAAATTAGCAATCTGCAAACGTTCATCTCGATTAACGTGAAGTAGATGGTTATTTAGTGTTTGTAAAAATAGTTTGTACAAGAGTAAATAATGTCATGTGAGTGTAACACGCAAGATTTTTAAAAACATCAGTTACACTTTTCACCTTTTAAAATGAATGTCTAACGTTTGTTCTGCTACACCTACACAGAATAGTAGGTATCATTTAGGGAACATATGCTATTTCCCTGCATAACTTGCTCTAGGATGCAAGCACAAACCTCGAAACAATTAAAAGAAAACATCTGCGGGGAAATTGCCATGCTTATTGAAATATCGCGGTACCTTCGTAAAAATAACCAATGTTGATGTAATTCTGTTCTATCTCGTGCTACTGTGAGTACTTTAAGGTGAGTTGTGAAACTGAAGTTGTGCTAATTGTTTCTTAATGGTAATGTAGCGATTAACTCAAGTGGTGTGGTGCTCAATACCAAATGCTGCAGCTGGTATTTTATACATATACGTATAGGCTATACAACGAAGAGGAACAACTTGCGCACTGCGACCTACATAGATCTAATGCGGCTAATACTTCCCAGAGGAAAGGGATGAAGTGAAGGAACCACAGGAGCTGAAGGCATTCAGACCGCAGATACGCGCAGAACGCCCTAACATTTCCAGGGTTCAAGACCCGCTGCTGGTACTGTCCAGAGAGGCGGTGTTACCAACCAAAAACATTAAATATCGCTACTTTTCCAACAAAGTTCCACTATATTCCGCTACAAAAATACTACACTATTTATACATCATAGAAGAAATTATCACAGTCTGTTGGTGATTTAGGCTTAATTTAGTGGCAGTAATTCATCCTTTTTAATTAAGTAAATAATTCATTTATGATGAATTTCATCATTGTACATTCTTAGTAAAATGTGAATAAATTAATGCACTAATTACCCGAGGAATGTTTGTTCTATCAGTAGCTTTTAGATTCACCAACTGTTTAGGCATTCACAGTGTTTCAGAAGATCACTTTCCTTTTGCACTCTCTTCTTTAACTGGTTGTAACCATTTCCAAAAATACATATATACTTTCAACCACGTCCCTTTTTTCTTAGGGTGGAGTACCCTTTATCACTCTTTATTATATAGTTCATAATATTTAAAATGAGTGAATTATGTAGTAGGATTTATTGTTTCATTACGTTGTTTGCACCACCCTTTGGGCGACAATTTGAAGTAGGTAGTTGCTGCTATGTATGAAAAGCCATTTGAAGCAAGAGTTGTATTATATATCAATTGTTGGGGAGCCGAACTTGTACTAGTTGCCGCACGTATGGTACCCGGTTTCCGGTAGCCTTCGCCCCAAGTTTAAAAATAATATTAACTTTGTAGTTTGTTTGTTTCTTTAAATATTTAATATTTATGTTTGCCTCGGCTGCGTCAGTATTATTTTAGAGACATGGATATCTTGGCAGGGCGTGATGCGACAAGAATGTAGGCTTACACAGATTTTAAGTTTTAATTCACTCCTTTTTATTAATCCTTGAGACAAATTAAATAGCACTTCACTGATATAGAGAGCTGTGAGATTCTTTAATTAATTACACTTTTTAACCGTAAACTTATTTTTCGTCTCACACGACTACGTATAAAATCTCTCGCGGACGCATCACGCATCCGGCTACAATCAGCAGGCAACTGAATTGAGTTCAACCGTCTAAACTTGTAAATTTCTGTATTTCAAGTGTCTGATTGGCTAATCCTAGTCCAATAGAATACCTTCATTTAACTAAAGCTTTCTCTGGTTGTTGATTGGCTATTTTTTATAAACTGTCACTAAAATTACATTAATACTTCCAAGAATCACAAGTAACATTTAAACTCTCAAACTCATATTGCCTCAAGGTTACCTCATTGTTAGCAATGTTTATCATTCTCACAGCTCTTACATTATTACATTATGTAATACATTCATATAAGATTATTACATATGGATACAATAATAAAGCATGTGCAATGACTGTTACATACATTTTACAAATTATTACATACACATATTGCTTCAAGGCGGGCTGTTATTGAATTTACATATTATATAACCAGACTGAAATCATTCAAGTGATAAAAATACTGCCTCAATTAATTTTAAAGAATATAATAAAACTTTTTACGAATTTATTTTAGTAATCATAAATTATTTTTTGAAGTTCAAATTGACAAAAGTCGCTACACTTTCCCACTTTTTCGTTTTTCGCCGCAATGTCTCCCGAAGGCTCAAATTCTGCTGCGGTTGTCAATACTGCAGAGTGGACGATACATGACCCATTGACCAAAAGCCCTCTAGTGTCCACGGAGAGTACCCTTTCTTTTGAGCAGGCATCCGCCCCGTCTCTCCTGCACCGTTATACGCCACAAAACCTAGAAGTACACCTGAAAGGTGCAAAGGAAACGGAAAGAAAAGGAAAAATGGAAAGGAAATCATCATACATGCAGAAATAACTCCAGCATTCACTTATCGAACAAGAAAAACCCAGGGTCAGAGTAAGCGGTTGAAGTGAATCGAACGGGGACTCCTGAATGCGAACGTATCGTTACACAGAAGCCATCTCGCTCCGTATCTGGTGTTTAAACTAGAGCATTTTCCCTAGTTTGCTCTGTATTCCATTTCTATTGGCTAATCTAGTAACGAGCATTATTTAAAATAACAGTTTCGAATTTTGAAATGCTTTGATGTCGTGAAAAAAATCCTTCATAATGTATCTTTAGAAACGTGTTCTTCCTGAACTTTACAGCTCATTTTGTGGCGTATGCTGAGCGCTCTCTCAGCTTACGTATAACAAAAATGTTATTAGTTAATTTAAAAAAAAATTTGCAGGTCAATATTTATAGAAATTCCGTTAATATTAAAATGAATAATAAATTGTTACTTTCTCTGCCACCTGCTATAGTAGGTAACACGAGGCAATGCATTCCACCAAAAAATTTGATGTCCAAATAACATTTGTTCTTGGGTCCCGTGATTAAAAATAACAAGAAAATCTGATGTGTTACACACAAAGGACTTTCTCTACTCTTGTACAAACTATTTTTACAAACACATATTCTCCATTTGCTTCATGTTAATTGAAATATCGAGATGTTAATCTTATTGCTAATTTTCTTGTAGATGCAAGGGGAATTGCTAGGCTTTAAGAGTTAGTCAAATATTTTAAGAGCTGGTTTCTATGTGGAGTATTACATTCCCTTTGCATTACCAGGACAAAAAAATCTGATGTGTTACACTCACATGACTTTCTCTACTCTTGTACAAACTAATTTTACGATTTATTCTCCATCTCTTTCATGTTAATCCAGATATGAGATGTTAAACTTATTGCTAATTTTCTTGTAGATGCAAGGGGATTTGGTAGGTTTTAAGCGATAGTCAAATATTTTAAGAGCTGGTTGCTATGTGGAATATTCCATTCTCTTTGTTTGTTCAACACATAAAAAAAAAGAATAAGGAATTCTCACTTGAGAAAAAGTGTAAGTATTGGCAAATTCAAACAATAACAAGAAATATCTCGGGAATGTATGTCACATAAATTTTGTATTTCAATGCGATCTACGTTTTTTGTATGGTAAAATTCTTACGGCTTGCCAGTTATACGAAAGTCATTCAGAATGAAGAGGCCTTTTGGGGATATTCCCCGAAAATTCTAGAAAATATTTCATTTCCCATGAAAATAACTTCAAAATGTGATATTTTAAGCAAAATTGTTAGAGCCATTTTTGAGAATAAAAAAAACTTGGAGAAATGTTACATTTAAAGGGTAGTCTGGGGTGGGGTTTTTCTTGAAAATCTTCGTCGCATCCTTGGATGACACTAAACTCAAATACCAAGTTTGGGTTATCCGATTTTTCATTTTTTAGTTATGCTGTTCACAGACACACAGACCGACACGCACAATCGCGCACGTATTTCCAAAAATGCCTTTTTTGGATTCAGGACGCCTCAAAAAATGTATTTCCAGTTAAATCTCGGTATTGAATTTTTGGATGGAATGCAATACTTCTCCTACTTACTATACGTAGTAGAAAAAGTAATAAGCTTTTGTAGGAATAGGTGTAGAAGAATGAGTAAAGATAGTCGTGATGTAATTGTGAGCTGTTAATGAACACAGAACTCGAGTGACTGTAATAGATCAGCTTTTTAAACTCTGCAGTATTCGCACATACTATGTGTGAACATGTGGGTAACCATTTTCGTTCATTACAGTATATTTAAATATAATATACGTTTTTTCTAGTTTTTAAAGTAGATATATTTTCATAGTTTTCCATATGTGCTTATTCATATTTCTTTTTACTTTCTCTACGACTCGCATAGTAGGTAGAGAAGGTATTGCATTTCACCCAAAAACTTCGATATCGAGATTTCTGAGTCTAAAATAACGCATTTTTAGAAAACTTTCAGTGTGTGTCTGTGAACAGTATAACTCAAAAAGAAAAGTCGGATAAATACCACTTGAAATTTAAGTTCAGTACTTTTAAACGAAGATTTTCAAGAAAAATCCCCCATTTACATTGAATATTTTTCGAATTTTTTTGTTTTTTAAAAATGGCTCTAACTATTTTGATTAAAATATAATATATTAAACATATTTACATGACAAAAGTATATCTTGAAGTGTTTGGGAATAGCCTGTGTCCTCTTCATTCGGAAGTAATTTTGTATAATATTATATAGCTGGTAAACGTTAAGCGATGAACGAAAACGTACCATACAAGAAATTTAGATCTCTTTAATACACCAATTTACTTAAAATAAATTTTTCTGTAGCATATGTTTCTGAAATATCTGTTACAGAAGGTTCGAAATCTTTAAAGTCTTGTCGGTTTTCAGTTGTTTCTCGCGATTGCATGGAAACATTATGGTAGTTGAACCCCAGCATATAAGTTTTTAAACATTTGACTATCGCTGCTCTCTTTGTATCTATAACAAAATGTGTAATGTAGCTATACTTGCAATGGTTTATTTTGGTTAAAATGTAGTAGATATAAAAATAAGCTGTAGTAAGAATAGTTCGTACACTCACTAATAAACATAGAGGATAGAGAATGTCATTTGAATGTATCATATCAGATTTAATTTTACTATTGTAACATAGCATTGAAATCAGTGGCGAACCACGTAGGTGTATGAAGTAAAAGAAATTTGAAACACAATAGTGACGTTTCAAGAAAAAGTGAAGAAGCAATATAAGATTTAAAGGACGTTGGAGAGAACATTTTAAGAAACCTCAAGGGTTCCTAAGTTCTGAGGTTTGACCTTTCCTGAATAAGAAGAGAAATATGCACTTTAAGTCAGGTGAAACAAATGCAGATCTTGTGTGATGCTAAAGAAGGTGCACAGAAAGGTTATGCTACAGTGATCCCGGGTTTGATATATGCTATTACAGGCCTAACTCCTGAAAAATTGCGCTTAAATTTGTGTACCACTAAATCCCTCGAATCTCTCAATAGTGGATTTTCCCTGCAGTAAACATAACATTAATCATCTACGATATTTCTATGAACACAAAGGTAGAGCTCATAGCGAGGATCGCGTTTGGTGGCGCGTAAATCAAGAGGATTACTAGTCCACGGCGAGACGCTCGATGGTGTAAAACCAAGTCAGTGGTAAGTGTTTTAAGCAATATAATTGTTAAAACATTTAATATAATGTTACAACATTTAATGTATTGCAGTTAATAAAGAACTTGCATTTGATAATTTTCATTACTTTCTGTCTAAAATGTAAAAATAAATCTTAGACTCATGTTTAACACTATCGGTATGAATGAACCCTAGCATAAACAGAAAAAAGTGCTCATTTCGGGAACAATGTGCAGTTTAACCACTGTTAGTTACGATAAATGACACGATAAGGGTACGATATTAGTAATCAGTCCTTTTCGTCATCTGTAAGACTGTGCGTTCCTCTAGATTTCCTCTATGACTGTCTGCTGGTGAATATCAGCGCTCTTGTTAATAACACTATAAACTAAGCTAAAAATGCCAACAACACACACCCTAATGTTGAGTTGGTTTAAAATAGTTCATAAAAGGGACTGTTTGGCGCTGCACTTCGCTTGAGTATTTATAACCTTCCTAGATTTAATTGTGTTTGCATGTTTATTGTCTCATTTGTGTTATTTTATTGTATAGCAGGGTTCATTTTCATTTGCAATGTAAAGAAATAGATCTGTACCTATATTACTTTCTCTACTATGTATAGTAAGTAGGGGAAGTATTGTATTCCACCCAAAAATTTGATACCGATATTTCACCGAAAATATATGTTTTGAGACCCCCTGAATCTCAAAAAAAGCATTTTTGGAAACATCCCGTGTGTGTGTCTGTGAACAGCATAACTCAGAAACGAACAGTCGGATAAACACCAAACTTGGTATTTAGGTTCAGTATCTACCACAGATGCGACACGCAGGTTTTTAAGAAAATTCCCCCACCTCAGATTACCTTTTACATGGAACATTTTTCGAAATTTTAATTTTCTCAAAATGGCTCTAACGATTTTGATTAAAATATCATATGTTTAAGATATTTTCATGACAAATGAAATGTATATCTCGAATTTTCAGGGAATTTCTCCAAAAGAATTCTTCATTGTGAACGACTTTTGCATAACTGGTAAACTGCAAGAGATACACAAAATTTTACTACAGAAAAAATGTAGATCGCGTTAAAATTCACAATTAATGTCATATACAATTTTTTGGTTGGGTGAACCATTTTCGAGATATTGCTTGTTATTTCCTTAAATTTTCCAATTCTTATACTTTTTCTCAAATTCGTTATTCATTTTTTTTGTCCTGGTAATGCAAAAAGTATGGAATACTCAACATAGCAACCAGCTCTTAAAATATTTGACTATAGCTTAAAGCCTAGCAATTCCCCTCGCATCTACAAGAAAATTAGCAATAAGATTAACATCTCGATATCTCGATTAACATGAAGCATATGGAGAATAAGCGTTTGCAAAAATAGCTTGTACAAGAGTAGAGAAAGTCATGTGAGTGTAACTCATAAGATTTTTTTTTAGTAATTTCACACTTTCGCACCAGCAGAAATGTAAACATTGAAAAGTACAAGAATAAAGGTTAGTGCACTGTGTGTTACAGGTTCGTAAAAGTCCTTATTAGTTGGCGTGCAAATAGGACACAAGTGTGCAACGCTAGGGAAAGTCCGAAGTAGTTCACAAACATGAGATTTTTTCTCTGTATTCTACCATCTGACTCCGAGTTGTCCAATCAGGATAACAAAAATTTGTTACTGTTTAAACGTGAAGTAAATTGCGCCAGCTCGAGGACCAATAGAATTAGTTTGTAAGCTTCACATTCAAGTCTCTTAACAGTATATATATATTTGAGATACTACTCAAAATTTCAGGCGGTTTTGGACTTCAATAGCAGGAGGAACCTGTGCTCCTCGCAACAAAATTTTCGAACCGGAATTACTTTAAGAATGTAACTCAGTTTCAAACACATCCCCGCGTGTAATAGGTGGTAAAGTGACAATAAATTCGTGGAGAGATTAACAAAACATGCATAAGTCTTGTAACACGCTGTTACACAAGTGATTAAGTGATGCGTTGGCGGAAGTCGAAATGTAACCATGTACTTTGTTTAACACACAACTTGAAAGGTTGGTTGTAAGTTTCCTGTTACGACTAGGAACAGCAAAAAAGAAAACATAAGTTGATGTTTATATGCTGTTTTGAATACACTTAGTTTGTTAGTCAGCTGAGCCTTTACCTTTTACGCCCTGGAGATCAACGAAAACATGTTTCTACACAAAAATAATTATAACAGGTATTCGAACCCAGGCAACAAAAACTCAGTGAGCAGCCAAGGTGATGAGAACACGTCATCAGGAGGTGACGGACTGAATTCTCCAGGTAACGACAAATGTTGATCCGTGTTTCACTCACCATCCTTTGTTTCTACTAATATCAACATAATCTTCGTCTTCATTTTTCAGATTTTTTTTTTATTTTTTCTCTGTGCGGTAGGAGTACCATTGTCTTTCATATGAACCATGCCCGTACCCAGAAAAAAATTTCGTGGAGGGGGTTTTCCATAAGTAGATCTAAACTTAACAGTACCCTTACACAGTTACCATGTGCCTACTCGGTAGTATACAGACGTTACATGGATAAGAAAATTGCTTGGAGACATTATCTAGACAAGAAAATGAAGATATTCCACTTTACAGCACAAAACATCGAGACTGCTTCGAAAACCGGAATGTAAATGTGCTACTAGCAATAGACTTACTGTTATCTAACGACATTTTCCCACATTGGTTTGCTATGAATTTAAATAAATAAACTTGTCAGAAGTTTCGGGGGGGTTTGAACCCTAGAAACCCCTCTCTAAATACGGCCTTGATATGAACACATTTACACACATATACGACCCATTATTAAACGCAGAACATACAAACAAAATGAAGCATGTAATCCAATGTAACACAACAAACAGAATAAAATAATAGCGCATTTACGCCAATCTAGTGCGTCATTAAATCTAATTGCGCATTCCAAATTTGAAACCTAAAATAAGAAAAAAGAGACGAACATTCGGTATTATCATATGATCGAATAGGCTTGTCCCGGGTTATCTGTGTGCTAGGCTAAGGGAAGCTGAAAGAGCTTGTATTTTACTGTCGGCGAATGCCTAAGGTTTCACCGCCACCGGTGTTTGGGATGTGAGTATTTCCTGATATCCATTTTATCTTTTAGATCCTTTCTGCTTTTACTATCCTTACCAGCTAAATTTTCAACCGGCTCCGTTTTATTCTTTTCTGAAAAATCTTATAGTAATGTGGAATTTCTCTTAAATTGTATGCAGCCCTTTCTTCCATATGCAAAATTAAATTAAATTTAGTTTTATTTATGGACGCTCTTTAACTGCTGTTGTCCTTAGCGTCCCATTCTGTATTGAGCGTGAAAGACCGGTAATTTCGCTTAGAGGTCTGTTTAACAGGCTTGAGGTTCTTTTATGTGCCGTAAATCCGGCTTTACTTCCCTTCCGAAGGAAGACATAGGTACAAAGGATTTTTACGCCCGAAAATATCCATCGCCATCCGCCGTGTTTGAACCTGCGACCTCGGGAGCTAGATGCTAGCATGGTAACCAGTACGCCACGGAGGACCTTTTTCCCCATTATGGAGGTTATGGTGTTTTCCATTAATTATTATTCCTTTCCCTTCCTATATCAGTTTCCACTTTAAGCCTGGCAATGTAACGTCTACATAGTAAGATAGTTTTGGGTAAATGTTCAGGTGACGCAGTCTTTCATAACGTTAATGAGATATTGAACATCACACACCTAGCGACCGTGACTTGTACTGCACAAGAGAGCGTTTTGTTTGCGATGACACGTCACAAACAGGTTTCACAATCGGAGACACGTGCTGCTGCGACCGTTTGTTCCTATCCTGAAATTTGTTAATTTGGAACTGCTTTTCTACTCTAGAATTTTCTGTACATTGCTTTTCCACATCTGATTTGTGTATGCGTTTTGTTTAACGCCCTCTCTTACTACATACAGCATCACGGCAGTGACGCTGATGATACACGAAATGATAATTGGGAGCAAAATGTTCCACGCCTAAGTTTTAGGTAGCTCTCCAGGAACCTAAAAGTGACAAAAACTTGAAGAAACCTCAATTCGAGAGGATGGTTCTGGCTGAATTTGAACCGAAGATCTCCCATTACGAGTCTGTGCCTGAACATTCTCGGCTATTCCTATTGGTATGTATGTGTGTGTTTGATTGGTATGAAGAAAATTACCTCAAATTCTTCATCTTTATCACCATTCCTCTCTCTCTCTTTTCTCTCTCTCTCACACACATTTTTTTCCAGTGTATATTGTTGCTTACTCTACTACATATATTAAGCAGAGGAAGTATTGCATTCCGTCCAAAAATCGATGTCGAGATTTTATCACAAATAAAACCCAAAAAGAGCAGTTTTAGAAAGAGGCATGTTTGTCTGAACAGCGTAGCTAAAAAATTCTGATGTGTTACACTCACATAGGTACAAATTCTCTACTCTTGTACACACTATTTTTACAAACGCTTATTCTCCATATACTTCATGTTAATCGAGATGTTAATCTTATTGCTAATTTTCTTGTAGATGCAAGGGAAATTGGTAGGCTTTAAGCGATAGTGAAATATTTTAAGAGCTGGTTGCTATGTGGAGTATTGCATTCTCTTTGCATTACCAGGACAAAAAATGAATACGAATTCCCATTTGATAAAAAGTATCAAGTATTGGAAAGTTTAAGGGAATAACAAACAATATCTTGAAAATGGTTCACTCAAAAAAAAATATATACATAAATTGTGTATTTTAACGCGATATACATTTTTTGTGTAATACCATTTTCTCTATCCCTTATGGTTTACTAGTTATGCAAAGGTCGTTCACAATGAAGAATACTTTGGAAAACATTCCCAGAAAATTTGAGATATACATTTTATTTGTCATGAAAGTATCTTAAATATATGATATTTTAATCAAAATCATTAGAGCCATTTTTGAGAAAATTAAAATTTTCGAAAAATGTTCCATGTAAAGGATAATCTGGGGTGGGGGGATTTTCTTGAAAACCTTCGTGTCGTATCTCTGGAACATACTGAACCTAAATACCAAGTTTGATGTTTATCCGACTGTTCGTTTCTGAGTTATGTTGTTCACAGACAGACACACACATTGACATGTTTCCAAAACTACTTTTTTGGATTTAGGAGGTCTCAAAACATGTATTTCCGGTGAAATCTCGGTATCGAATTTTTGGGTGGAATGCAATACTTCCCCTACTTACTATACGTAGTAGAGAAAGTCAAAACGAAAAGTCTAATAAATACCAAACTTTTATTTAAGTTTAATATCTTCCAAAGATGCCCCACGAAGATTTTAAAGAACATCCCCGGCACACAAATGCCTTTTACATGAAACATTTGTCCAAAATTGTTATTTTAAAGAAAATGGCCCCAACGACTTTGATTAAAATACGATGTATTAAAGATATTTGATGACAAATGAAATGTATATATTGAATTTTCTGGGAATAGTCTATGAAGTCGTCTTCATTCGGAAGGAACTTTGTATAATCTTGTACAACTGGCAAACGTTAAACGATAGACGAAAACGTACTGAACAAAAAATGTTGATCTCTTTAAAACACAGTTTACTTCAAATTGCTTTTTTGTGGCATACGGCGTTTCTGAGATAACCGTAATTAATGGTTCGAATTATTCAATACTTTTGTCATTAAATCGATCTTCAGCTGTTTCCTGTGATTGCCTGGAAAGGGTATGGAATTATAAAGCCAGCATATAGTGTTAGTTCTAAAACATTTGACTATCGCTATTCCGTTTGCATCTATAACTAGATATATCATCATGTTTCATGGTTTAAGCCCTTTGGCTTGTTCCGGTCTCATCATTTAAATTGTTCCGTCCATCTTCTTTTAGGTCTGCCGATGTTTCTTTGGCATTTTGGTGTATATCTTAAACCAACTTCGTATATCGATTATCATATATCCTCTCCATGTGTTGATTCCAGTTGTTTTAATTTTATTTAATTCTTTATAGTAATTTCAAAATCCTTGATTATATGTAATGGAGCTATTTATCTGGATTAAAATGAAGTAGATAGAAAATTAACTATAGTAAGAATAGTTTGTACACCCACTAGTAGACGACAGAGGGTAGAGAAGATCATGTGAATGTAACACAGAATTTTTCTTTTGTATTCGGTGGGCCTTTAACTGTTATCTATGAAATTATGACAGGTAATTTTTGTATCAATCACAGCACTTGCTCCACCCTTCACTGAGATATTTATAAAATCACTAAAATTGGAAAATAAATATGTATGGAAGAGAGAATATTTCATGTCACAAATTCAGAACTAGTTGTTTGTGGCAGCCAGAGAACCCTGATGCTTCCGCTTTAAAGCAGCAGCTCCGTCACTGAACAAAAACAGGTCTAGAGCCTTGAGCCGTGCATAGGGCAGTATTTGCATCCACTAGATAAGCTAAGGAGCTCGAACCAAGGAGCTCTAGCTCCAGAGCATCACAAAGCAATGCAAGTGAAGTGGACTGTACGTGATACCTCCAAGAGCCCAATGCATTTCTGTAGGTGACATTGCGGACCAAGGGGACAATGTATTAAACACACATAACTCAGCTTTCTGCACCCCCGCATGGGGCTATGACCCCTTCCCCATCGTAAATCTCTCCGCACCAACGGACCGACAACTCCAGCAAAAACAATCGCACCGAGGACACACCGAAGGCTGATTTACGTTATTGGAATTGCCTTGTGTCGTTTCCAGGGTCGTTAAGTGCTATAAGGAATTAACAGGAAAGAAAGGAAAATTAATTTGAATAATTATTTTACCTGATACTGTTGGAATAGTGAATGATTGAAGTACCCATGTAATTAATATCAAATTAAGTAACGTAAACAAACTAATATTTCATAGAAAAGAATGTGTGTTGCATACAGGTGACCTATATTAATTTCTCTGCAAACTATTCTTAAAAATTCTGATGTGATACATTCTTATGACTTTCTATAACCTCTACTGTTTATACAAACTAGTGTAACTAAAGTTTATTTTGATATCTCCTTAATTTAAATCCAAAAATAAACCTTTGCAGAAATAGCTACATTACACATTTCGTTATAGATACAAGGAGAACAGCTATAGTCAAATGTTTAAGAACTGTACGCTATATGCAGCCATAAAATTCCATATTATTTCATGGAATCGCATGAAGGAATTGAATGTTGATAGGACTTAATTTTTTTATATTCTATTTTGCTTTACGTCGCTTTAACTACTTGCTCATATCGCGACGGATCTGTTGGTGGATAACTCTTAGAACGATATGTGATGGACAGTTACATCCCTGTAACCACCCGCTCTGTCACGTGTTACAGAGACCCTAGCGCATAGCTATCGAATCTTCTGCTTCGTGCCATATAAAGGCAGACAGTTAGCCTTCTAGGTCTCATCACTGTAACCACCTGCTTCATACAGATCAGATGACATTAGGGTGCCGTCCAGTCCAACCGCCTTCCCTACACAGAAAATCGGACAGTTAGCCTTCTAGGTCTCATCCCTGGAAATGCCATCTTGCTTCGACACGTGCCCACAGAGACCCCCAGCGCATGGCAGCCGGATCTTCTGCTTCGTGCCGTGCAGATGGTGTTAGTGTGCCGTCCAGTCTAACTGCTTACATTGTCTGTAGATAGATGGCATAACATTCACTATTGTTTTAGGCTTAAGGTGGAACTTTGAGACATAGTATTAAATATCCAATCCGGTATTTACCTTGGCGACTGAGAAAAACCAGGAAAACTCCTTATGCAGATTGGTCAGCCCACTGGATTTTAACCCGGCACCGCCCAAATACGGACCACAGACTTTACCGCCTGAGCCATCCTGCTCGTTAGAACTTAATTGAATGACGACGTAATGAATAATTCAAACCTTTAATAAGGATATCTCGGAAATGGCTGATGTTACAAAAAATTACTTGTGTTTAAAAAGCTCTACGTTTATTGTGTAGTACCTTTTCTCCTATAGCTTAACGTTTACCACCTATACGAGATTGTAAAAAATTTCTTCCGAATAAAGAAAACTTCCTAGGCTATTCCCAGAAAATTGAAATATACATTTTATTTGCCATGCTTTAATATGCGGTATTTCAATGAAAATCATTAGATGTATTTTTATAAAATAAAACATTTTGAAAAATGTTCCATGTAAATAATGCTTTATGATAGAGGGATTTTCTTGATTTCGTTCACAACCTTAGAAGCTTCGCAAGATTGTTGATGACGATGGCAGGAGGATTTGCCCATTATGCGGGGAACAAGAAGACTGGACGCATATTTTGGCAGCATGCGTGCAGACGGAGGGTATTAGGAAAAAACTATTACCGGAAGTATTTTTGGCTTCCAACAGACGGAGGACAGCATGCTGGGACATGATTCTAAACAGCCAAAACTGGCCAAGCTTGGGCACATACTTAATGGAAGTACGTGTACTAAGAGATAAGGTGTTTATGTAATTTTTCTTTAAACATATGTGGTGCTTGAGTACTTGTGCGCGACTGTGTGTGTGTGTGTGTGTGTGATTCAGTGTTGTTTTTTTTCCTCAATTTTATATGTATGTATATAGTGCGGTGATTGTAAAAAAATAGTTGTTTTCTGGTTGATACTGCAAGTCACGTATACAGACCAGGTATTTATCTAGAGAGCATGTACGGTCTTATGACCCATGCGACTGTGTTATGCAATTAATGTAATACTAAATACTTAATAAATACCACCACTACTACTACTACTACTACTTAACCTAAACATTAAGCTTGTCATTTATTCGTCTTTCCGTTTTTACCTTCTCTACTACGTACCGTAAGTAGGGGAAGCATTGCTTCGATACCGAGATTTCACCGGAAATGCATGTTTTGAGGCGCCCTGAATACAAATAAAACATTTTTGGAAATGTGTCCATGTGTCTGTCTGTGAACAGCATAACTCAAACAAAAAATCGGATAAGTACCAAACTTGGTATTTGAGTTTAGTATCTTTCAAAGATGCGACACAAAGATTTTCAAGAAAATCCTCCCACCCCAACTACGGTTTCCATGGAACACTTTCGAAAATATTGATTTTCCAAGAAATGGCCCAACGATTTTATTAAAATACTATATACGTATTAAAGATGTTTAAATGACAAATAAAATGTATAATTAAATTGGATGCTCTTTAACTGCTTTGGTCCTCAGCGTCCCATTCTATATTGGGCGTGAAAGACCGGTAAGTTTGCTCAGAGACCTTTTTATCAGGCTTGAGGTTCTTTTATGTGCCGTAAATCTACGACACTGTACCACCGGGTTTAGTTCCCTTCCGAAGAAAGTCATGCTAAGGATTTTTAAGTCCGAAAAAATCCATCGCCCTCCGACCTCGGGAACTAGAGGCTAGCATGGTAACCACTACATCACGGAAGACGACTTAAAAAGTCAATGATCATATCATGAACCCAAATAAGGAAAGTAGACATTATGGTTGCGTATAAAATATGGTAACCACGCGTGCGAAGTTACCTACGGACTGGTGGAGGGAGCGCCTACCAGCTCATCTACCTGGCCGCGGATGGGGTTAATGGCCGATCCCCTTCAGAACAATATCACATTACGTGCAACTTCCCTTACCAGAGGTTTCTTTTGTGCCATTTCGAATAGGTTCCTCTTCTAGAATAGGTTCCTCAGTTTTATATGAGAGGCATATATAAGGACTGCTCTGCCCAGAGTGTTCAGTTCAGTTAGTTAAGAAGTTAAGTGCAAAGGTAAGCGAGAAGTTGCGAAGAGTTTCGACAGTTACAAAACGCAAGTACCGAGTGCAGTTCGGTTATTTGTTGTGACTCAGCAGTTCAGTTGTGATTTGATTCGACGGATCAGTTGTGTTCTGTTCCGAGTGTGTGTCAAAGGTGTCAAGTGTAAAGTTTGTGCAACGTCGAGCATCTAAATTACAAATAAAAAGTTATTAGCAGCAATTGGTGTTCGTAATTGCTACAATATTGTGTCCAATATGGGATCAGCATTATTGCTGCTCTCATGTAATTACAGAACTCGACTTACGCCTCGTTTTTACATAAGGCATACGAGCCGTAATGACGCTCACATTCCACTAGCTGCATAAATAACTTATAAAACATACCTTTTTAAATATAAGAATTAAACAAGTCACATTCAATTGCCAGCCACTTCAATGCGTATATTCTTCCAGAAAGCTCCAATCGAAACAGTGTGGGATGACACCCACTGAAACTGGCTTAAACAAGAGCAATGAATAAGTGTAATGGCTTTGGAAAATGTACATTCCTGGATGAAGGAGTTCCAAGCAGAAGAAATATTACGAGGGGTGAGGAAGTGTGCCAAAGAACCTAGACCTCCAAGTAACCGGCTCGAAACTGCGTGGGAAAGGTCGTTTTGGAGTATCGCTGTTTGGCAGCAAAACACGATCTCCAAATCCATATACCACAGTTATGGCTAGTACTCCAAGTTCATATTCATCAGCGCAGCATTTCTAACTTCAACGTAAACTTTATTGGGGAAGAGAACGCATCTCCCACATTTATACTTGTTTCTTGCTCCTCTCACAATGTATTCTCTATTACAACCAGAAAATTCTGTAATTCATAATTTTATATCGAAGATGGTCTCTCCGAAGTAATATTAATATGTCAATCTAAAATTAAAATAATGTTCACATTTCTATCAGCTGCAGTGTTACATGAATTTACATCTCCCAAAGTTACTTAATTACTTTCTCTACTACATATATTAAATAGGCGAAGTATTGAATTCCACCCAAAAATTCCATGTCGAAATGTCACTAGAATTACACGTTTTGAGGACCCCAATTTTTTTTTAGAAAAACTATCATTTTCTGTGTGCCAGTGAGCAGCAAATGTCTAATAAATACCAAACTTGGTATTTAGGTTCAGTATCTTCCAAAGATACGACAAGATTTTAAACAAAATTACCGTCATCCTAAACTATCGCTTCATTTAGCATTTTTCGAAACTTTTTTATTTCCTAAGCAATTAATCTTAACATTTTGATTAAGTACAATATATTACAAATATTTACATGACAAATAAAAGTGTATTTTGTTTTTTTCTGGGAATAGCCTGTGAAGTCCACTTCATTCAGAAAGAATTTTGTATAATCTTGCATAGCTGGTAAATGTGTAAATGTTAAACGATAAACGAGAATGTACTACACAACAAATGTAATCTTCTAAAGGTATGCAATTCATTTTAAAAACGTTTTTTGTGGCGTCAGACATTTCCGGGATATTATTAGTAGTTAGATTTTTCAATACCTAGACATTCTCTGCAATTCTTGTCAAAATTCAG
Organism: Deroplatys truncata; assembly: GCA_030765065.1. Classification (NCBI taxonomy): domain Eukaryota; kingdom Metazoa; phylum Arthropoda; class Insecta; order Mantodea; family Mantidae; genus Deroplatys; species Deroplatys truncata. Next base: position 71,463,235 of record CM060984.1, read on the forward strand.
TTGTTTCTCTCGATTGCATGGAAACAGTATGGAATTCTAACAGCAGCATATAGCGTCCAGTTCTTAAAAATTTGACTATCGCTGTTCCCTTTGAATCTATATCGAAATGTGTAATGTAGCTGTTTCTGCAAAGGTGTATGTCGATTAAAATTAAGTAGACAGGAAAATAAGCTTTCGTAAGAACAGTTGTATATCCACTAATAAATGACAGAGGGTAGAGAAAGTAATGTGTATATAACACAAGATTTTTTTATTGAAGCTTTGTTTAGTATGGTTTAATGGCATAGTTATTAAAAAATCTGATGTGCTACACTCACATGACTTTCTCTACTCTTGTACAAACTATTTTTACAAACGCTTATTCTCCATATTCTTCATGTTAATCGAGATGTTAATCTTATTGCTAATTTTCTTGTCGGTGCAAGGGGAATATGGTAGTATTACAGCGATAGTCAAAGGTTTTAAAAGCTGGTTGCTATGTGCCGCATTCCATTCTCTTTGTATGTCCAGGAGGTAAAAAATGAATAACGAATTCCCATTTGAGAAAACGTATTGGAAAATGTAAGGGAATAACAAGCAATATCTCGAAAATTGTTCACTCAATCAAAAAAATCTGATGTATTACACTCACAAGACTTTCTCTACTCTTGTACAAACTATTTTTACAAACACTTATTCTCCATCTACTTCATGTTAATCGAGATAAACATTTACAGACTCTATCTTATTGCTAATTTTCTTGTAGATGCAAGGGGAATATATATTTACAAGGGCAGTATGGAAATACAGTAGCCTTTAAGCACATACATATCTCTTAATAGCTGGTTGCTAGGTGCAGCACCATTCCCTTTTCCACAGATTAATACTCTTTGCATATCCAATACAATAAAATCTGATGTGTTACACTCACATGACTTTCTCTACTCTTGTACAACCTATTTTTACAAACGCTTATTTTCCATATGCTTCCTGTTAATCGAGATATCGAGATGTCAATCTTATTGCTAATTTTCTTGTAGATGTAAGGGGAATTGCTAAGCTTTAAGCGTATATGAGCTGGTTGCTATGTGGAGTATTCCATTCTCTTTGTATTACCAGGACAAAAAATCTGATGTGTTACACTCACATGACTTTCTCTACTCTTGTACAAACTATTTTTACAAACGCTTATTCTCCATATGCTTCATGTTAATGGAGATATCAAGATGTCAATCTTATTGATAATTTTCTTGTAGATGCAAGGGGAATATGTTAGGTTTTAAGCGATAGTCAAATATTTTAATGCTGGTTGCTATGTGGCGCATTCCATTCTCTTTGCATGTCCAGGACATAAAAAAAATGAATAACGAATTTGAGAAAAAGTATAAGTATTGGAAAATTTAAGGGAATAACAAGCAATATCTCGCAAACGGTTCACTCAACAAAAGAAATGTATATGACATAAATTGTGTATTTTAACGCGATCTACATTTTTTGTGTATAAAATTTTGTCTATCTCTTATGGTTTACCAGTTATGCAAAAGTCGTTCATAATGAAGAATACTTTTGGAGACATTCCCAGAAATTTCGAGATATACATTTCATTTCTCATGACAATATCTTAAACATATGATATTTTAATCAAAATCGTTAGAGCCATTTTTGAGAAAATTAAAATTTTCGAAAAATGTTCCATGTAAAGGGTAGTCTGGGGTGGGGGATTTTCTTGAAAATCTTCGTGTCGCATCTCTGGAAGATACTGAACGTAAATACCAAGTTTGGTGTTTATCCGACTGTTAGTTTTTGAGTTATGCTGTTCACAGACACACACACACACACAGCAACAAACACACAGACACACACACGGACATGTTTCCAAAAATGCTTTTTTTGGATTCAGGAGGTCTCAAAACATGTATTTCCGGTGAAATCTCGGTATCGAAAATTTTGGGTGGAATGCAATACTTCCCCTACTTACTATACGTAGTAGAGAAAGTAAAAATGAATAACGAATTTGAGAAAAAGCAGTATTGGAAAATTTAAGGCAATAACAAGCAATATCCGGAAAATGGTTCACTCAACAACAAAAATGTATATGACATAAATTGTGTATTTTAACGCGACCTACATTTTATGTGTAGTAAAATTTTGTCTATCTCTTATGGTTTACCAGTTATGCAAAAGTCGTTCACAATGAAGAACACTTTTGGAGACATTCCCAGAAAATTCGAGATATACATTTCATTTCTCATGACAATATCTTAAACATATGATATTTTAATCAAAATCGTTAGCCATTTTTGAGAAAATTAAAATTTTCGAAAAATCTTCCATGTAAAGGGTACTCTGGGGTAGGGGGATTTTCTTTAAAACCTTCCTGTTGCATCCTAGGAAGATACTGAACCTAAATACCAAGTTTGGTGTTTATCCGACTGTTCGTTTCTGAGTTATGCTGTTCAAAGACACACACACAGACACACACACGGACATGTTTCCAAAAATGCTTTTTTTGGATTCAGGGGGGTCTCAAAACATGTATTTCCGGTGAGATCTCGGTATCGAATTTTTGGGTGGAATACAATACTTCCCCTACTTACTATAGGTAGTAGAGAAAGTAAAAAAATGAATATCGAATTTGAGAAAAAGTATAAGTATTGGAAAATTTAAGGCAATAACAAGCAATATCTGGAAAATGGTTCACTCAACAACCTAAATGTATATGACATAAATTGTGTACTTTAACGCAACCTACATTTTTTTGTGTAGTAAAATTTTGTCTATCTCTTATGGTTTACCAGTTAAGCAAAAGTCGTTCACAATGAAGAACACTTTTGGAGACATTCCCAGAAAGTTCGAGATATACATTTCATTTGTCATGAAAATATCTTAAACATATGATTTTTTAATCAAAATGTTAGAGCCATTTTGAGAAAATTAAAATTTTCGTAAAATGTTCCATGTAAAGGGTAGCTGGGGTAGGGGGATTTTCTTGAAAACCTTCGTGTTGCATCCTTGGAAGATACTGAACCTAAGTACCAAGTTTGGTGTTTATCCGACTGTTCGTTTCTGAGTTATGCTGTTCACAGTCACACACACAGACACACAGACACACAGACACACGGACACACAGACACACACGGAGATGTTTCCAAAAATGCTTTTTTTGGATTCAGGGGGTCTCAAAACATGTATTTCCGCTGAAATCTCGGTATCGAATTTTTGGGTGGAATACAATACTTCCCCTACTTACTATACGTAGTAGCGAAAGTAAAAATCAATAACGAATTCCCATTTGAGAAAATAAGTATTGAAAAATTTAAGGGAATAACAAGCAATATCTCGAAAATGGTTTGCTCAACAACAAAAATGTATATGACATAAATTGTGTATTTTAACGCGATCTACATCTTTTGTGTAGTAAAATTTTGTCTATCTCTTAGGTTTACCAGTTTACTAAAAGTCGTTCACAATGAAGAATACTTTTGGAGACATTCCCAGAAAATTCGAGATATACATTTCATTTGTCATGAAAATATCTTAAACATATGATATTTCAATCAAAATCGTTAGAACCATTTTTGATAAAATTAAAACATTCGAAAAATGTTCCATGTAAAGGGTAATCTTGGTTGCGGGGATTTTCTTGAAAACCTTTGTGTCGCATCTCTGGAAGATACTGAACCTAAATACCAAGTTTGGTGTTTATCCGACTGTTCGTTTCTGAGTTATGCTGTTCACAGACACACACACACAGACATGTTTCCAAAAATGTTTTTTTTTGGATTCAGGGGGTCTCAAAACATATATTTCCGGTTAAATCTGGTATCGAATTTTTGGGTGGAATACAATACTTCCCCTACAATACTATACGTAGTAGCGAAAGTAAAAAGGCTCCATTTTCAGAGTTTCGTATGTAAAATACTACGTTAATTTAAGTTTATACGGCAATTTTGGTAATTGAGACTTCGATGCAGCATAGTTTAACTCTGGTGAAAAGTTTTAAATTTAAAAGGTAAATTAAATAATATTTGAGGTTTGGTTGGTTTATCCAATACTGCATTAAGGTACTGAAGGAATTCGATGGGTGAACCTTGGCGCAGATAGCAGAATATGCTTGACTGTCATTCTTTTGTTTTAACGTTCACAAAATGGAGGTTCCTAGTTTTGCTTTCTACTTTTTATCCCATTATTATTAAAGGGCGTATAGTATATCCCCAAAAATTTGATACCGTGATTTCACCACAAATGCACGTTCATTAGACTCCCTGAATAATTTTAATTTTGTAAAACATCAATATGTGTGTGTATGTCTATCTGTCTTTGAAAAGCATAATTCAAAAACGAAAAGTTGAATGAGTACCAAACTCAGTATTTAAGCTCCACGTATTCTAAGGATTTACAAGAAACTTATTTAAGCATGCATATACTTAACTTATAGATTCCTTCTACTACTTGTTTAAATGTTGGCAGCATTCCGTTAGCTTTCGATTGGGTTTGTGCGATGGCCTCCAATAAATAGATGAATTACAAAAAGCACATTACCATTTGGGAAACAGTGATTTCCTCTTTTAATGAAATTTATTACATTATTGCACTCATATTTAATACGAGGGGTACTATTTATATTTTGAGCCATGGCAACCTGAATATTGTAGGTACCATCTGACGTGTCCAATGGAAAGTTTCACATTTTTGTCTATAATCTACTTCAAACATATTGTCAATAGAGCGTCATTTGTTTTGTTTACACTAACTTGAAAATTTTGTGTCAACAAAAACATGGAATTAAATCGTGAAAATGTCCGTGCAGTGATTTATTACGACTTTCGACATGGATTATAAAGACAAGAGTGCATCGATCAACTAACTTCCACATTTGGCGACGAAACCCCATCCATTGCCATTGTCAAACGCTGGTATAGCGAATTTAATCGTGGCCTCCGTTCGCTCAATGATGAAGTGCGTGAAGGTCGTCCAAAATCAGTTGTGCCAGAAAACATTGATACCGTGCAAAACTAATAATGAAAGATCGTTATGCGACATATTTTGAGATTGAGGCAATTCTAGGCGTTAGTTCCACCAGCATATATAAAATATTGCATGATTATCTAGCCGTAGAAAAGGTTTTCTTTCTTTGGATCCCACATCATTTGACGCAATCTCAAAAAGATGTTCGTGCCGACTGGTGTACAAAAATGCTCAAGAAATACAATGAGGTGCCTCAAAAGACGTATATAAGATTGTAAGAGGTGACGAATCGTGGATCTATGCGTATGAGCCGGAACGTAAACAGCAGTCGACTCTATGGGTGTTTCAAGATGAAGCAAATACAACAAAAGGTGTTCGCACTCGATGCACTTCGAAGCAAATGATCGCCTGCTTTTTCAGCAAAACTGGCCATGTGGCAACACTGCCACTGCCGAATGGTACAGGTTATTTGTTTGCCGGAAGTCTTCGGTGAAGTAAGGAAAACCAACAAGAACCGTAGGATCGTTCTTCATCAAGACAGTGCGAGCACACACACATCTCGTCTAAAACTAGAGTATTTGAAGGCTCAAAAATCGAATTGATCCGGCATCCGCCATGCAGTCCAGATTTGGCACCCAATGCCTTCTGTTTGTTCACCGAACATCAAGAATAAATTGCGTGGACAACGATTTTCTTTGACAGAAGAAGCCGTTGATGTCTTCAAAGCGAAGTTTTGGAGGTGTCTCAAGAAGACTGGAATAAGTGCTTTGACAAATGGTTCAGAAGGATGCAAAAGTGTATTGATCATAAAGGAGAATATTTTGAAAAACAATAAAGAAGTTTTCAATCAGAAATTACATTGTTTTAATCATTATTCTCAAAATATAAATAGTGCCCCTCGTATATGTGTTATGTTTATACAGTTAATTACTTTTACTATTCTGCATTTCGTTTATATAGCCGACTTAGCTGCTCTACTCTCCATCGGCGGCTTTCATTGGAGATGCTGTTCAGTGTAGAGAGTGACTCATTGTCGAAACTTTTTCACTTTCTCTAGACCTACTTAATAGGTAGAAGAGACATTGCATTCAACCCAAACATTCTAGTTCAAGCTTTGCCGAAAACACCTGTTTTGAGGTCCCTGAATCCCCCCAAAAAAACATTTTTATCAAAAAATGTCCATCTGTCTATGTGGCTGTGAACAAAAATGAAAAGCACATTAAATACCAAGCTTGGTATGTAGGTTCCATACCTTCCAAAGATGCGACACGAAGATTTTCAAGATAATCCTCCCACCCTAAACTACCCTTTACATGTAACATTTTTTTATAGTATCTATTTTATAAAAAAATCATTCTTACGGTTTTGATTAAAATGTCTTATATTAAAGATATATACATGACAAATAAAATGTATATCCAGAATTTTCTGGGAATAGCCTGTGAAGTCATCTTCATTCGGAAGAAATGTCATATAATCTTGTATAACTGGTAACGTTTCTGATGTGTTACACTCACATGGCTTTCTCTACTCTTGTGCAAACTTTTTTACAAACGCTTATTTAACATATGCTTCATGTTAATCGAAATGTTAATCTTATTGCTAATTTTCTTGTAGGTGCAAGGAGAGTACGGTAGGTTTTAAGCGATAGTAAAATATTTTAAGCGCTGGTTGCTATGTGGCGCGTTCCATTCTCTTTCCATGTCCAGGACATACAAAAATGAATAATGAATTTGAGAAAAAGTATTGGAAAATTTAAGGGAACAAGCAATATCTCGAAACCGGTTCACTCAACAAAAAAAAATGTATATGACATAAATTGTGTATTTTAACGCGATCTACATTTTTTGTGCAGTAAAATTTTGTCTATCTCTTATGGTTTACCAGTTATGCAAAAGTCGTTCACAATGAAGAATACTTTTGGAGACATTCCCAGAAAATTCAAGATATACATTTTATTTTTCATAAAAGTGCCTTAAACATATGATATTTTAATCAAAATCGTTGAAGCCATTTTTGATAAAATTGAAATTTTCGAAAAATGTTCTATGTAAAGGGTAGTCTGGCGTAGGGGGATTTTCTTGAAAACCTTCGAGTCGCATCTCTGGAAGATACTAAACCTAAATACTAAGTTTAGTGTTTATCCGACTGTTCGTTTCTGAGTTATGCTGTTCACAGACACACTGACACACACACAGACAGTCACACAGACACACAGAACACACACACACACACACACACACACACACACACACACACACACAGACACGCACAAGGACATGTTTCCAAAAATGCTTTTTTTGGATTCAGGGGGTCTCAAAACATATATTTCCGGTGAAATCTCGGTATCGAATTTTTGGGTGGAATACAATACTTCCCCTACTTACTATACGTAGTAGAGAAAGTAAAAAATGAACAACGAATTCCCATTTGAGAAAAAGTACAAGTATTGGAAAATTTAAGGAAATAACAAGCAATATCTTGAAAATGGTTCACTCAACAAAAGAAATGTATATAACATAAATTGTATATTTTAAGTGATCTACATTTTCTGTGTATTAAAATATGGTCTATCTCTTATGGTTTACCAGTTATGCAAAAACCCTTCACAATGATGAATACTTTTGGAGACATTCTCAGTAAATTCGAGATATACATTACATTTGTTATGAAAATATCTTAAACATATGATATTTTAATCAAGATCGTTAGAGCCATTTTTGAGAAAATTAAAATTATCGAAAAATGTTCCATGTAAAGGGTAATCTGAGATGGGGGATTTTCTTGAAAACCTTCGTGTAGCATCTCTGGAAGATATTGAACCAAGTTTGGTGTTTATCCGACTGTTCGTTTCCGAGTTATGCTGTGTATATACACGCGCACACACACACACACACAGTCTTGTTTCCAAAAATGCTTTTTTTGGATTCAGGGTGAAATCTCGGTATCGAATTTTTGGGTGGAATACAATACTTCCCCTACTTACTATACGCAGTAGAGAAAGTAAAAAGTATTACACGTAAAATGTAGATCTCTTTAAAACATACAATTTATTTCAAATAAGCTTTTTGTCTCATTAGCCATTTCAAAGATATACATTATTTATGGCTCAAATTGTAAAATACTTGGTCATTCCTTTAAAGTTCTGTCAATTTTCAGTTGTTTTTCCTGACGTCATGAAAATAACGCATATCGTTCAGTTCTTAAACATTTGACTGTTACTGTTCCCTGTGTATTTGTAAAGAAATGTGTAATGTAGCTATTTCTGCAAATGTTTGTCTGGATTAAAATGTAGTAGAAAGGAGGTTTGCTCAGATATTCTGAGTTATATTTGCTTCAGTAGCTATTCGAAGTGCTCTTCTCCAACCGACTTGCATACAGCAATCAGCAATCTTGCAAAGAGACCAAAAGCACCCTTAGTGTCCGACGCAAGCCCTGAAGGCTCACCAAAGCCGCCATCTGCTCCTTTCAATACCACCGAGCTAAGAACATGGGATGAGGTGTAATCTTGTAATCTTGTTGTATTATTAAGGTTTACTGGCTTGGAATCATCATCCTCTTGAAGCAACCAGAGGGGTTTGGGATTAACGCATAGTAAGCACTACTTGGCAATTAACACGATCATTAACATACACCATCCCCATGCAAGCCTGCTCCCCCCTCGTGTTCATGCTTTTGCTTCACTGCCATTATCAATTACAGTGTAAAGATTGGATATACTCATTACTGTCTTCGTTACTTACTTACAAAAGTGGAGGAAATATTGTTTTTCACTCAAAATTGATGCCCGAGATTTCACAGGAAATACACGTATACAAACTCCCTGAATCCAAAAAATAGTTTTTTGGAGAAATGTCCCTGTATGTATGTGAACGGCATAACTCAAAAATAATAGTCCGTTATTATCAACTTTATGAGGCGTAGCCGCAATCGCTGGAGCGCTTGTCTTCTGCACTCTGTAGCGCAAAGGGTCGCGAGTTCGATTCCTTATACCGTACTGGGTATAAAGTACAGTACAAAAGACCTCTTCTGGTCGAGGTACGAATATCTCTGAATTCCTCCAATGTCCCTAAGGTTGTTCTTGTATTGGATTGGCTACTGAGTGACTCGGCACTGATTCACTTAGGGAATGTTGCACCCACGCCCCACAAATGGCGTCCCCGGGAGTAAGGATGAGGCGAGAGGTGGCATCGGGCGGCCGGAAACAGGAGTGATGGCACAGGAATGGTAGGGTTCCTAAATTTTCAGATAGAGACTCCCTGGCAGAGGGGGTCCAACGCCCTTCAAAGGGTTTTGGATACCCCCGGCAGCAAATTGAAAACCGAGGGACGGAGAGAGTCACAAAGAGCATTCTTTTCCCCCGCCGCACTGCACCTAAACACCATCGCCGACACTTCCAACCCCGAAAGAAACCAACGGAATAAAGATGAAGTGAAAAGAGAATAGAGATGAAAAGGAGGGATCGGCTACGAGATCGCACCCACGACCTTTCGAATACGGGCCAGAGACGAAACCATCTGACCCATCCCGCTCGGTAAGGTTACTCTTACTTTTAGTATCAAACTTGATATTTAAGTTCAGCGTCTTAAAGAAAATGACAGTAAGATTTTCAAGAAAATCCCCCACCCTAAAATTCCTTCAATTGGAAAACGTTTCGTGTTTTGTTTCCCAAACACAAACGATTTTGATTAAACTACTATATGTTAAAATATTATCCTGACAAATCAAAATGTATATTTTGAATTTTGTGCAAATAACCTTAGGTGAAATGCCACTATAGCTGTTTTTTGGGAAGGTGCATTCAAATATGACTATCCCCATTTTAAATATTTTTATGTTTAAGTATTTCAAAGTTTTACCACGGCAGTAGCAGGGAATAAGGAAAAAGGGTTGCAACCGAGCGAAATATGAAAACCGCAAAATTGATGAGTAGATATAGAGAGTTAGTGAAGCTACTCTCGGCTCTGGATGTTGAGCTGCAATGTTTATGTATGGTTGCTATGACAACCAATTCAAGCTTGGACTGTAGGAGTACAGGTACTCACACAAATAACCTGCTTCGAGGCTACTATGAAGCTAAAATCCTGGGTTTTTTGGAGCAGAAAGTCCTCCCGCCCCGTTGACACTTTTGAAATCTTTTGTAAACTTGCAGTCATCCCTTCCCTGGTTAACAGAATGTTTTTCCTGTCAAATCACTTTTCAAACTTAAAGTTCTCGGACTGGTACTTCAGTGTCAGTTCAGGTCATATGCAAAAACGATCTGTATGTAGCGATTATTGTCGTTGTGTGTTGGTCTTGGAAGTTCGCTGGTGTGAACGAAAGTATCAACACTGAGTTTGTCTTAAAACGTTTAAACCGCTGGCGATTTGCAATGAATCCGCAAAAAGACAGTATATTGCGTGTTACAAAGATATTCTCACGGTGGTAAAAGAGACGTAATATGTCAATTCTTAGTACGGCACATATAGTGGAAAGGAAAGATGCGAAGTGTTAACGTCAGACATATAAAATCTCGTGGTAGAGTGAGCTATAAGTGCTTGTGCGGCAGTAATTATTTGCAAAACTATTTCCCTGCGTTACCTATTACTTGGAATAAAGAAAACGATATAATTTCGTCGCTAAAAAGACAAAGACGTAAGCGACCTACGGCTCAAAAGCATAAAATGATACATCAAATATAATACAGTGATTCAAATCTTTAATAGTTGTTCTTAATAAGGACTAATGTTAGACTCTAGAATTTGGATACCATATAAGCTAAACAGTCCTAAATTGGAGATACGTCGGTCTGAAAGATTTCACCCATGATAGTATGCCGCTTACACCATACACACGTTCAATACATTATGCTGGTTTTGCTATCGTTTTGGGCTGTAGCATTATTTATTTTTTCTTATTTATATTTTTCACGTATATATTTCTATTCTAAGTAATAGTACAATGTAAAGCGTTGGAAGTCAATAAAACAAATAGAGGTATCTACCTATTTAACAACAGTAATATCAAGTATTTAAGTGTATTTTATTTATTTTAATTACCTGCAATAATTTAGCAAATAATATACTTGTTTGTTTACACATCTTTAAAGAAACACAACTTCTGAACTTGTTTTAACAATAGAAAAGTCAAGCGTATATGTGTGCTATTTTGAATGACAATAGTTTGATGAATAATGTACAATAATATGTTTACAAGTGCTTTTAGGAAACAAACAAATAGGAAATTCTCTTTAACCACAGCAATATCAAGTATTAATATGTATGCTATTGCTTTTTTTTCAGATTACATACAATAACGTTTTTTTTTTGTTTACAAATGCTTTCAGGAAACGCAAACAAGTATTGAAAATGTCCATGGATTAATACAACTTAGAAGCGTGGCAGTTCCTTGTGGAACGTTTTGTATACAGCATCTCATATTACTAGTGTTGGCTCTTTGCATAACTCCTGTAGATCGCTGTACTTCTCAGCCGAAAGCTTTGGAGAGGTGGCATTAAGTCGAGGCAGAGGAAGCTTCAAAACCCTTGAAGTGTTCCTGGATTTCAGAGATAGCCGCTCATAAGTTTGGCCAAATGACTGTTTTTTACAAAGACGCAAGCGGCATCGTCTGTGGTCACTTTGACTTCTCTGATTGCAGTCCAATCCACTTTGTTTCCAGATTGAAATCCTCGGGGATCGATCTGTAGTCTCTCTGAAATGCTTTGGTAGTCCAAGAAATCTTCCACTCTCATAGAATGTGTTTCATACGGAGCTGCACTCGAGGAAGTCTCGCAATAGGTACCAGCTGGCAAGGTATGAAGATGTTCCATGCCTGAGTCAGGGTTCTTGACATAGTGCTGTGGGCAGAGTCACCTTCGTTTTGACCATGGTTGGGTTCGAAGAAGCACAAACTCATAGACAGTGAATTCTTTTGAGTTACTTAGAATATACAAAAACATGGTCACTGGGGTGGTATTCTGGCTACTGCAGGCATCAGCGAACAGCCTGACAATTTTACACCGTGGACATCAAGATGTTGACGTAGATTCCCTCACAGGTTGCAATCTCAGTTGATCCCCTTTTGCTGATAGTCTCGCTTCACAGAAAGCAAAGACACTCTTTGATTCAAATGTTTTAAACCATGAAATTATGTGATGACAAACGCATTCGATAGAATACAACACTTTCTTTGGAAAGTGGCAGCTTAATTCACTTGCTGAAGATCAAATACTGCAGAGGAATATTATCTTGGATTTTCTTTGGCAGGTATTTTAGCATTGTTTTTCTGATTTCTTACAGCATTCTTTTCTTCAGTGTGTTTGTCGTACATATCTTGCAACTCCATTTTCTTCGCAGCATCACATGAGCTAAGTTACACACAAACTGCACTAGTCCTCCTTAGGGTACTGGAATGCTATAGACTGGAGTAAGCTTTTGATATCTGGCTTTGGACGTGAGATGTTATCTTTATTATGCATACAATACATTTTAGACAGTGTCAGGACTGGATGTAAGTACTCTTAGGAATACTCTTCTGGACGATGGTAAGTGCATTTGTTATTGTTATTTGAAATCTTTTTAAATAGCAAAAATAAAAAAGTGGGCATATCCCAGAACCTTCATTTTTGCAATTGAGAAACTGATAGTTTTCACCATATGGTGAATCATAGTTAGTATTATTACAGTCACTAAATGGCTACTCCAGCTGGCGTATTTCCTTTTCTTGATGACAACACTGTTCCCTTATATTAGTATTGTCTGCAGATGTAGAATTTACATTTTCAAAACTGTCTTGTATGTGGATTTTTAAATCACTAAGAGCAACATCCATAGACTCCATTCCTGATTTTTCGTTCCGATTTTCCTCTGAACGATCAATCTGAATCACCTTCCCATAATAATACTTCTTGTCTGATAACCCCTATACTTAATTTCAGCGCCTACCTTCACCGCATCACTTTCAATGCATTAAATTTCGTTGCATTATACCACATTCGTAGATCCATCTCTCCGCTTTACTGGTAAGTCCATGTTCATAACTGCATTAGTTTGTTGCAGGTGTATTCAGACCAATCAATACTGTTGGAGCAGGTTTTTCATGTCCAAATTTATAAAAACATGTTAATTGTTGGCATCAGGTGGCAAAAATTGGTCTAGAGTTACACTGAGCACATAGACGTACCGACCAATTTTAATAATGGTAGTATCTAATGAAGAGACGTAAGCGACTTGCGAGTGTCATACGCCTGTTCGTCTGAAAAAGAATGAGTGAGCAATGGCGTTTACGACGCTAACACGATGTTTACTGCAAAGTAACCATTAGGGATGGAGTTACGCCAGTTTGTCAGAATAAAGATATGGCCAAATGGAGTGTACAGGCGAAATATCTCAATTTTTTTGATTTTGGCGCTTACGCCACTTTCAGATGAGCGACGATTTATGAAAACCGAAAGGATAGGAAGGTCAACTTAATATACAAGAAATAGGTTAAGTTGCATGTTTTGTTTTGTGTGACAAGAGCTTCACCAATTGTTTACACCACGAGCCGCCACTGGTCTGTATACACTTCTTCATTCTGATTGACTTTTGTATAACTGCTAAACCCAAGAAATAGACAAATCTTACTACACAAAAGAAGTAGATCTCATTAAGGCACATAATTTATTTAAGTAACTTTTTTATGGTGTTAATCATTTCCGAGAATTTTTTTAGTATTGGTTTGAATTTTCAAACACATTATACCTTTTCAAGTAAGTCGCTATTCACTTATTCTCGTGGTCATGTAAAGAGCATGGAATTTCACAGCGTTTTAGAAACCTGTCTATCGCTTTAGCCTACTGTTGTATACTTCTTATAGCTGCAACGAAATATTGTGACGTACGAGCATTATTGCGTATGTGACCTGGCGGCCCAGATCGGATATTGCGCAAGAGTGGAGGGGATAAACCAGTTCTAGTTAGCGTTACCACGCCAAGGTGAGCGTGGGTTTAGTCAGTCGAGGCGAGTTACTGTTCGAGGGAAGTTGCGCGCGCTGTCCATACCATCAGTATGGCGTCCTCACCGACAGACAAGGAAACAAGGAGGTAATGTAATCCCTTTACATCAATAAAACTACTAGCCATCCAGTTAGTTTGGTCATGGATTACTATAGTAGATAGTCCCTTCCCTCATCCACACCATATAAAAATACTATTACTAAGTATATTCTGATATATTTTTTTATAATTTCTCTCAGCTGCGTCCCCCGTCTGACCTCGTATAACGTGAAATATTAATTTTAAGATTCTTCAGTACCCATCGCTCTACCCCCATTGAGCTAGTTTGTTAAGAACTCACGACAATATTCAAGTGTGTAATTAGGTATGGGGCCTCGATACTTCTATACTCGGTCGTATCAAAGTATGCCTAATACTTGGAAATACGCCTTCGATACTTTTAAATTTTTAAGTTTTGCATTATTGAAAGTTTCTGCGTTTAAATTAATGCTAGATAAGGAATGACAAGAGTCGAGCCTGGCACGTATCCCCAAAGAGCTACTGGACTATAGTTTTAGATAGACCTTGACTGCGTTTCCTGTGGGTGAATCAACGCAACATTCCATAGAATATTTTTTCTAAATGAAAACATGTAAAAATAGGTCAAGAAGTAGAGATACTCGTATAACATGCAGCGTTAACTGAGTTGTGAATGAAGCTGATTTAGCTGACGCACTGATTCACGTTTCTGCAATAGCCTGGCTCGGTGACTCGCTCTCAGCCATTACATTTACCTACTCCGATGACCAAAATCCGTGAATCCAGCAGAAATAAATCAGAACGCTTGGAAATATTTCCTCTTTCCTTCCATCTGTTGCTATGTGTTTAAGCAAGTCAAACTCGGGTAACGAGCATAGCTTAGAGGTATATAGCGAGGCCGTATTTTTAACACTTAAATAATTTCAGTCTAATTATATAATATGTAAATTCATTAACAGCCCGCCTTAAAGCAATATGTGTATGTAACAACATATAAAAAGCGTATATTAGTCATTGTAAATGTTTACATTATTCTATACATGTTCAATAATGTTATGTGACTGTATTGCGTAATTTAATAATGTAGGAGCTGTGAGAATAATAGGTTAAAAGTTGCTAACAATGAGGTAACAATGAGGTAATCTAGAGGCAATAATGAGTAACAAGTTTTAATAATGCTACTAGTCATTCTTGGAACAATAATGTAATTTTTGTGACAGTCCATAAAATAGCAAATCAACAACCATAAATAGCTTTAGTTAAATGAAGGTATTCTATTGGACTAGGATTAGCCAATCAGAAACTGAAATATAGCAAAATTTTCAAATTCAGAGTTCAGTTTCTTGTAGACAGCACTCGTAACTGGACGTGTTGCTTGTAGACAGTGTTCCTAGCCGGACGCGAGATGTGTCCTCGAGAAATTTAATACGTATTCGTGCGAGACAAAAATAGTTTACGTGTTAAAAAGGTGCAAGTGATTAATAAAAAAAATCATTATATTAATGAAGTGTTATTTAAATCGTGTCAAGCATTAATGAAAGGAGTGAAGTAAAAATTATAATCTGTGTAAACCTACATTCTTCAGCCGCACCACCTCCCTGCTAAGACATTCATGTCTCCAAAAAAAAAATATAAATACTGACGCACCGAGGCAAACATAAATATACAATATTTAAAGAAACAGTAAAATTACAAAGTTAATATTTTTAGACATTTTTTCAGGGGGCAAAGGCCACCGGAAAGTACATTTGGGGCGAAGGCCAATAGGGAAAGCGGGTACTATACGTGCGGTTGCAACGAACTTCAAGTTCGGCTCCCAACAGTTGAAATATAATACAACTCTTTCAATACAACCTATTTCAAATTGACTCCAAAACGGGCAAATAACGTAAAGATTCTATCAAGTATCGGGTATCGAGAAGTAGTGGTATCGTCCCAACACCTGGTGTAATGAAAGTTTATCTCGATTAACAAGTAGTAGTAGAGAATAACTTATAGCGGAGTAAGTAAAGAAAGTCCTGTCAGTGAAACACACCAGATATTTCTCCTAATATTCTTAGTTCCGAAAGTCTGAACACATCTGTAGTTAAACTTGAAGCAACATACAGTACTAGCCACAGACAAACTAATAGATAACTTATTAATGTAATAAGATATCTAATTCACAGTTTCTCAGCATCAACATATTAATAATTTCTTTCTTTAGTTTCTTTTTTATCTACGTTTTACATGTTAGGTATTCTTTAACTCATATTGTACGTATAATAATTAACAGGATGTTAAAAACACACATATTCATAATGTACACATGATAGCAAAAATTCTGATGTGTTACACTCGCATGACTTTCTCTACTCTTGTACAAACTATTTTTACAAACGCTTATTCTCCATCTACTTCATGTTAATCGAGATAAACATTTGCAGACTTTATGTTATTGCTAATTTTCTTGTAGATGTAAGGGGAACATATATTTACAAGGGTAATATATAAATACAGTAGCCTTTAAGCACATACACATCTCTTAATAACTGGTTGCTAGGTGCAGCACCATTCCCTTTGCCACAGATTAATACTCTTTGCATATCCAAGATAAAACAATGAATAAAGAATTTCCATTTGAGAAAATAAGTATTGAAAAATTTAAGAGAATAACAAGCAATGTCTCGAAAATGGTTCACTCAACAAAAAAAAGTATAGGAAATAAATTGTGTATTTTAATGCGATCTACATTTTTTGTGCAGTAAAATTTTGTCTATCTCTTATGGTTTACCAGTTATGCAAAAGTCGTTCACAATGAAGAATACTTTTGGAGACATTCCCAGAAAATTCGAGATATACATTTTATTTGTCATAAAAATATCTTAAACATATGATATTTTAATCAAAATCGTTACAGCCGTTTTTAAGAAAATGAAAATTTTCGAAAAAATCTTACATATATAAGGTATCCTGGGGTGGGGGATTTTCTTGAAAACCTTCGTGTCGCATCCCTGGAAAATACTGAGCCTAAATGCCAAGTTTGGTGTTTATCCGACTGTTCTTGTCTGAGTTATGCTGTTCACAGACACACACACAGACACACACGGACATGTTTCCAAAAATGCTTTTTTTGGATTGAGGGGGTCTCAAAACATGTATTTCTGGTGAAATCTCGGTATCGAATTTTTGGGTGGAATACAATACTTCCCCTACTTACTATACGCAGTAGAGAAAGTAATAAGTATATAACGTTATACCATTTAAAATATAGTATAAGAGGGAAAGGTCATTGCTAGCTATATAACCTGTAATATAAAATTAGTAGTAGTAGTAGAAATGCATTAGTATCTACGTTAGCATGTAACGAACCTTGGATTCATAATTAATACGACGAAAGTCTGTAAACATAAATATAAAAACATAAAATGTTATTGGATGTTACTGGATAGTAGCACCAATCACGTACATTGGTACATGCCTATAATTCAAATACGTACGTTAAGAAAACGGTTGAAGGGAACGCTAACAGAAGCTTGTCACACTTCGAGCAGGAAGGCCATGTATAAGCACGTCTCTAAATAGACGCTAAACTACGTATTTAAAGTCTACCAGTTATACATATTTTAACATGACGAAGGTAATGCTGAATTGGGAATATCCTATGTGGTTTATCTAAGATACAACTGAAATAATTAACAGAATACGTGTGTACAAAATATTTTAACTTTCTCCATACCTAACCCTGACAAGGTACAATTGCTCTCCGACAACACAAAATATAGTAGCCGTGGCATAATTATAAAATAATAATTACAACATACTAACAGACACACAAGAATACAGATACACGATCATCAGATTCCAGTCTACGAGTACATCAAGATACATTTCAAGAATACGGGCATCAAGATGACCTACAGGTACGTAACACAGCATCCATTATCATCACCATAGTGGGGGCCTACGAAGGAGGAAACGCTACAAGCTCTCTGTAGGTTATTTGAGAACACAACGACCGACTACAAATGTTATAGACAAAATCTGGAATCTCACGCCACAGTAGCTAAATAATAATAATAATAATAATAATAATAATAATAATAATAATAATAATAATAATAATAATAATAATAATAATAATAATAATAATAATAATAATAATAAAAAATTAACTCCAAGTTTAGATATAAATGTTGTTTTCTAAATTTAACAAAACCCTTACATAAGGATATTTTGGGACCACTTTGATATTTCTGTACCTCAGTATATTAAAACTAAAGCATGATTGGGAAACAGCCAAAAATTATTAAGGAATACACAAGGCATAGATTGTTTTACACATCGATCTTCATAAAGAGCTCTATTCAGAGAAGGCAAGGCGAGCGAGTTCAATGCAACTTGAATGCCTCAAGTGTGGCATAAATATGCTAAAAGAGGGGGCGTTCAAAATCATCCCACTTGTGGAAAATTGATAACCACAACTAAATCTGCAAATGAAGTACTTCTGGTCGCATAAAAAAATTTGAAATGCTGCACAAATCGAAAAAGTTCTCTGTAATGAGGCGTAAATCTAAACATATGCCAAACCATATTTCTTATATATCCTACTGTCCTACTTTTGTCAAAAGAATTTAAGATACAGTGTATTCTTGATTTTTACAAAGAACGTTAAACAGCAAATGTATACCTTACACATAACCATTCGATAAATTTTGCGTTTTTTGACATTTTATGATGATAAATGCTTTATAGGGGACGGCGCTGAGACCTAGTGGTTAGACCACTCACGTCCCACCAAGGGTTCGATCCCAGGGGGCTCGTATGTGTGGTGTTTAGTTGACTAAGAGGCTTTTAGACGGTTTTCTCGGGGTTCCCTACCATTCTTTACATAAATTACTTTATCACCTTTCCTTTCATCCATTTCGCCTTCATTTCATATCGTTTAGTCACTCTCTTACCTGGCTACGGGCCGATCCCCCGTTCCGGGTTTTCATTCTCTGATTCAATGTTTGTCTGCTCCTCGACGGGCCTCTGTCCCTAGGCACGGGTGTTGACGTTCAGTTGATACTGAGGTTTAGGTAATGATATATATATCTCAAAGTTGTTTCTCATACACTCTGTTTCGGGAAGAGAAGAATGCGAAGGTACTTCAGAAAGTAAGTTCAATTAAAGTTTTTAAGGAATACCACAGACTTTATTTTTGGTGCTTTATTTCCAGACAATGAATCGGATAAATTACGTTTCAACATAATTTCCTTTTACGAGGGTAACTCATAAGTTCGCACATAATTTTTTTAAAGTTTATTATAACAATAATAGAAACTTACAATTACCTCATTTTTACTTTCTCTACTACGTATAGTAAGTAAGGGGAAGTATTGTATAGCACCCAAAAATTCGATACCGAGATTCCACCGGAAATACATGTTTTGAGATCCCCTGTATCCCAAAAAAGCATTTTTGGAAACATGTCCGTGTGTGTTTGTGTGTTTGTCTGTCTGTGTGTGTGTCTGTTGTGTGTCTGTCTGTGTGTGTGTGTCTGTCTGTGAACAGCATAACTCAGAAACGAACAGTCGGACAAACAGCAAACTTGGTATTTAGGTTCAGTATCTTCCAAGGATGCGACACGAAGGTTTTCAACAAAATTCCCCCACCCAGATTACCCTTTACATGAAAGATTTTTTGAAAATTGTAATTTTATCAAAAATGGCTAACGATTTTGATTAAAATATCATATGTTTAAGATATTTTTATGACAAATAAAATGTATATCTTGAATTTTCTGGGAATGTCTCCAAAAGTATTCTTCATTGTGAACGACTTTTGCATAACTGGTAAACCATAACAGATAGACAAAATTTTACTACACAAAAAATGTAGATCGCGTTAAAATACACAATTTATGTCTTATACATTTTTGTTGTTGAGTGAACCATATTCGAGATATTGCTTGTATTCCCTTAAATTTTTCAATACTTATTTTCTCAAATGGGAATTTGTTATTCATTTTTTTATCCTGGATATGCAAAGAGTATTAATCTGTGGGAAAGGGAATGGTGCTGCACCTAGCAACCAGCTATTAAGAGATATGTATGTGCTTAAAGACTACTGTATTTCCAAATTGCCTTATAAATATATATTGCCCTTACATCTACAAGAAAATTAGCAATAAGATAGAGTCTGCAAATGTTTATCTCGATTAACATGAAGTAGATGGAGAATAAGCGTTTGTAGACATAGTTTGTACAAGAGTAGAGAAAGTCATGTGAGTGTAACACATCAGATTTTTTAACTTTTCAATCCATTCGTACACACTTCGCCGAGGTAAACATTTCTCCTTATTATGCGAAAAGTCTTCGATGGATTTTGGCTCCTGGTACAAATAACCGCACACTGTTCTTCTTTGGTGCTAACGGCGAGCTGTGCAGCCATGCTTTTTATGCAACAATGCAGCTCTCACTGGAGTGATAACGGTCAAACATTCCACAAGCGGAGACAAAGGAACAACAAGTCGACGTGCACGCACATAAACCGATACAGCCAACCTACAATAAATTTAAAAGTATTCTGCGGATACTTATTGACTCACCCCGGTACATTCAGGCGTTTCCCATACCGCTTCACAAGCCTTGAAATCTATTCTGTGTAGAACTCTGCCACCTGTGGTTGTGGTCACCCTGTGATGCTCTCCTTGAGCTCCTCATACTTTTGAAAGCGACCAGCTCTTAAGATTTGATTAACGCTTAAGCCCACTGTGTTCCATTATTTCCATTGTACCTAAAAGGGCACGAGTTTATCTCGATTAACATAAGCAGAATATGCTTTTATATAAGAATAGTTTGTTGAAGAATGGGTAAAGAAAGTCATGTGAATGTAACGCATTTGTTTCCTTTCCTATACGGAGTTTAGAGCAACACTTATGTGCTAGCACCTATGCTTTAATATAATTTTGGTGTTTTTCAAAGACGTTGAGTAGAGTTTATGAAATTATGGGAAAGATGACACGCAGTTACCTAAAGATAATGCTTAAAACAGAGGAAGGAAGGAGTAGGAGGAAAAGGAGGTTGAAAAGAATCCTGTAACTTTCTCACAATTAGATCTCTGCAGCACGCCTGTAGTGAGGAAAATGTTAATTCATGGTACGTTGTATGTGTTAACATTAAAAATAAATCATAAAAGAAGCAAATCAAGAAAAATGCTAGGAGAGCAGAAAAAAAAGAAAGAAAAACGTGGTTCCTGAAACAAGTTTCTTTGTGTATAAAGAGCAAGATATACCCAGAAGGAATAAATACACGAACATGTATGTGAACAAAAAATAAAATGGTATAAATAGACTATTTTTCGGTTAGCTATGATTAGAGTTATAAAAAGATCGTATAACACCAAAATGCAAAATAAAATAATGCATTAATTATTATTATGGCCTGGATTTTAATGACAAATCATATGTTTTTCTGAACTTTGGGGTGAATTTTACAGCAATTAATGCACGAATACAGGTATTTTAATTTATTTTCGTGCATATAAAGTCATATTTCCACCTCTTTTAATAATAGGTTATATTTTGAGCAACTTTTACCAAAAATGCATATATTTGGCGTAAGTTTAAGGTCATTAGAATAAAAACATGAAAATTTTGCCCCCATGACAATGTTTCAGGTGACATTGTTACAAATAAAGAAGCAGCGTAACACACCACTGACGTAAGATATTGTTGTGCGGGGTGAACAACAAATTGCAAAGTGTTCTCCAGCGGAATCCTGGATATTCTACAATGTGCAAAATTAGTGACAGTCTTTCTAGGAATGACACAATATTTGAAGACAATGAACCAAAGCTGGCCTGTAGTGCCCTCACCGCCTTCAAATGCGCTCCAGTGATGTGTAGAGGACGTTTTCCAGATACACATTATCAAACTATCAGCTCAACAAACTGTGCTCAGCGACAATAGTACATCTTTGAAAATGCTAAACCTGAAAGTGCACCTCGCGATTCAGTGCAACTCTGCAGAAACTGAAGATTGACAGGACAGGTTAATTAATTTGGAATACTTTAAACATGTGGTTTGCAATAGTAAAAACATTGTTATATACTGGGGTGAGGGCAACAGATTTGCAGCTAGATATTAAATTTTAGTCAACCCAGCATATACATTGGTAACTTGCTGCAGAGGTAGCAAGAGGACAAGAATCTTAAACTCGCATTCTAGAGCAGGCGTGGTATAGTTATGTCAAAGTACACAGAATTTCACATTAATCACATTACCTCTGGTTTATTCAGTATAAACACGGTAACCCTACATCACGCAAAAAGATAATAAGGAAGAAATTGAAGGGAGATGCTACACATGGAAGCTACATTCACGCGATTTCACATAAAACCTTACAGACCCAACACTCAGACCAAAGTGACGCTCATCACACAACACACAAAGAAGTAACGCTCACTTCCCCCACTCTCCACCGCTAGCTAGGCGGTGGCGAGTCGCCACGTCAGACGAATTTCAAAACCCAAGCCAAAAGAATTACCCCAACAATGCTGTCGCCAACGACACAATGTGTCTGGCGTGACAATACACAGTGACAATCGTAGATCTTTGAAAATAGAAAACCTGAAAATGCACCTTGTGATCCAGTGCAACTCTGCAGAAGCTGAAGATTGACAGGACATGTTGACTAATTTGGAATACTTTAAACAAGTGGTGTGCAATAGTAAAAACATGGTGTTATTTTTTGGATAGGTGTTACTGTTTTCGCTGTACTTCGTGTTTTTTCCCAGACACACGCAGATGATTAAAAAATAAGTGCTAGGTAGTTTCAAATACTGCAAAGACTCGCAATTTGTTCTGAAGTGAATTTTGTATTAATCAACAAGAATGTTTTTAAGTAACATATAAAGTCATATTTTATCTTTTAACGTCACATTTATATAAGTTTTAGATCAGAAATGCTTGCATATTTCGCTGTTTCTTAGGTCATTAAAATCCGGGCCCTAAGGACATTATACGTATAAGGCAACCTTCATTGCCGTTTTTACTTTAAGCAACGTGCTATGGAATGTTACTGGAATGATGTGACTAATTTAGTCAAATTTAAATCTAATGATGGTTGTTTTTTTCGAGACGCTTTGTGGGTGGCTAATAAACACGTCTTGCCTTCTACCTGGTAGAAAGGATTGTGTGACAAACGACTGATAAGTTCACTGCTATCTAAACATCTGAGTATACCACCATCACCAGCCGCAATTGGTCTACCCATGAGTGAATCCCCACAAACAGCAACATGCTTGCTCCGGCGGGTCGGTCACTGTATATTCCTACAAAATCATAGCAGATAGAAATCTATGGCAAATGGAAACATGTTCCTACAATTTCGTAGTTGTTGAAGCTTTCTGAGCAACTTTAATGGATATTGGTTGGTTAAAATGGTATATTTTCTCCTTGTTTAGAATTATAACATTGTAAATTAGCTAGGAATTAAGGCAATTTAAAAAAAGTTTGACATATGTTGATAAGCTGGAGTAGAATCCTTGCTGGTAACCTAACTCGCAGTAGGTTCGCAAGTTGATATATCAATATTTGTATTACTATATTATCTCTGATAATTATCTTAGTGTTTAGGTTGTTACTAATAAATTGTCCATGATGTTCTGTGTCCACGGCTGCTGTTGTATGTGTTTACGGTAGAGCAGGTACAACGTATCAGGGTCTGGTATGGGAAGGAAAGTATATAGTAATAACATTTAACACATGATTAAGTCATTAGAAGAACACAATACTTTAATTTCACACGTATTATATGCTGTGGTAATACGTTACACTGTTACTTAACTGAGTTTGTTGGAGGTTTAGAAAATTTCTTAGCTAGGCTGTATAGCACTCAACGGATTAATTTTATAAGTGCTCGATTAATAATGGCACTATTTATTATACCTAGTTTCCCTTGTAATAACTTGTACTTTCGAATTTAGATATTTTTAACGTCCCCACTACATTATATGAGGTAATTAGCAACTTCGGAGAGCTTACACATATGGTCCGCACATCATCGCAACTGACTTAAGCTTGGGGACGCTGTCACTAACTTTCCTGAACTTAAACATTTAAATATATTCTCTAAAAATCTTATTGGCTGCTTTCTTTCAGCTTGGAACGTTCTCGAAATACCTAACATGCTATCATTCGTTGTTTCCATACATATGACCTCTCTTCAAAAATATACATTCAGCTAGTTTGTGACTCTCTCCTACACAATGACTTAAGGTACTGCTATTGTGTCAGCCCCCTACAGCTTATTTCATCTACACCCTAATTCTGAGAAAATGTTGCTTGTCTCCTTTATACAAATGTTCCCCAGCTCCAACTAAACTCCTACACATTACAACACTTAATATCTAATTACATAACATATATCTTGCTTATTACTGTTATTTTAAAGAACTTACTTCTGATATTAATGATTGATTTGAGGAGGGCTATTAACTTTTATATATATATATATATATATATATATATATGATCATAGATATTGTCTTTAAGTTACAGTCTTCAATAACGTCTTCATCAGAACATGGCAACCGAAACAAGTGCGTCAACCATTTTCCTATTTCACTCTCACCAGTAACAAACCATTTACAGGTAAAAATGCACACTCATCACAGTCAGCCATTTTCATCACCGTGGAAGTACGACTTGATGTCTGCAATTACATTTTGACAAACACGCAAGTAAAGAAATTAATTTCCCTCCAGACATGTGGTGTTCTTCTTCTATGCATTGCCTGTGCAGATCTTGTTGCTAATTTTTATCATAACAATTTTAGAGCATTTGTACAGAATACAAACACATTCCTAAAACTAGTAGAACAGCAAATAATGTATCATTTAGAAAAATTAAGAAGGCATTGAAGAAAGATACATTTCTGCAAGAGGCGATGAATGAATATTCATGCAGGCATCACAAGTTTGATTACGTTAAGGTCACCTCGTCAAACACACTCATTTACGCATGAAAAATAGTCATATTTTAATGTCAGTATCATCTGTACTACAGCCATGATTTTTTTCATTTCACATCCTACTCTTTTTTGAGGCAGCAAATATGCTACAATGAATATAAGGGGTGCAAAGAGATACATATGACAACCATGTAAGTTAATACATAGAAATACAAATTTTGGGCAACCGAAGTTCACTTACCTGCCATTATTTAATTAACCATTTGTTCTATTGAGTCTACATTTATCTTGCACTCAGAAAATAGTATTTCTGAAAAACTAAGTGGATTAATTTTGCAAAATTCTAATTTTTAATATAAATCACAACTAATATATAATTTAAAAATTTTAGATCAATTTCTTCAATGCATCAAATTATTGTTTCTAAATTATTTGAAAGCTACAGCAAAATTGTTCCACTCATTTTAAAGTTCATATAATGTTTTAGATTCTCAGAGAACTTCAGCTTTCTGGGAACAATAATTTTGGAGATAATGGTATCTAGGTTAAGTTACGGAAAAATGCAAAAAACAACATCCCTACATCCAATGTATATTTAGTATTTAAATGTGATATATATGTAATTGCGAATTTGACAACCATAAAGTGTGCAACAATCCATGAATTATGCATCTGAGGATTCAGAAAAGAATTGACATTTCTGTAGTGAAAAGAAAACAAAATAATTTTTTAAGTGATTGACTACAAGATGCCCTTAAGAAGGTAACCTACACAACTAAAATGTCAAGAACTTGACGTCTTTATTTTAAACGCTGTTTTGACTAAGGACTTAATGTCTAGCTGTTTGACAATGTTATAATTTTAAAAATATAAGTTTACTCAATTCCAAGTCTGTGCTAAGCGACAGGCAAAATTTTGTCTTTGTAGGATCTCCCATAAAATTGTACGAATTCATAGAACCCGTCTCCAGCAGCAACCAAAAAGCTGGTTTCGTAAAATGGAATCTCCGATACAAGAATGACCATGTAAATGCAACAGAATCTGTACCGAGTCAACAACTGCAATTATCGTATGATGAAGAGGTTGATTCATCTTGGGAAGTGTTGCAGTTCTTAATAAAACCGTCATAATTGTGGTCTAAAGCATCCCAGTTTTTCTGTCCATTAAAGAGTGTTTAATGTTCTTTTTACTTTCTTTTCCAAGAATGAGTGCACTTATTTTTTTATTAAAGTATAAGCCAAGTCAACGTCATGAAGAATGTCGGAATATTCATTTCATTTTTATTTTTGTTTTATTGATATTTCTATTGCATATTGTAGAAGCTACCTGCGAGCCGTCGGTAAGCGCCTGCCAACCCTGCATCTGGACGGGGCCTTCTACCGACCGTCGGAACAATAGAAGTGCGAAACAATAGCCGTTATGTGCCGCTTCCCTGTTCCAGAACATTCCTTTCGACATGTTCGTGTAGCCTGACTTTCTAGAACATTCCGCTTTGTATGCGAGACCTATATAAGGGGCTGCTGTCCCCCGAGAGTACCATGAAAACATAAGAGAGCTTAACATTGGTAAACCGATCCTTGTCTTCTCAGATAGCCAGGCTGCACTTAAGGCTATAAGTAGTCATAAGGTAACGTTAGGACATGCTTTAAACTGCCTAAACATGCTCACAATCTTGGCAGAACTGGATGAAGTTCAACTCAGTTGGGTGCCGGGTCATAGTGGCATGGAGGGAAATGAAAAAGATGACGAACTTAAAAGACAAACAGCAGCTTCACAATTTCCAGAGCCGCTCTAGGAACATCTCGATTTTTAGAGAGACTATTAAGAACTGATCCAAAGTAGAACATCTAAAACTTGACTTAAAACTCCAGGAAACAAGCATGGTCAAGTATTTATTAGAAAACCATGTAAGAAAAGAGTTGAAACTTGTTTAAATGTAACAGACAGATAACAATTATTGCATTTCTTACCGTACATGCCCTATGAAAAAGCATCTTAACACAATGGAAGTGGTTCAGGGTATCTTAGATTGCAGACTCTGCTAGAAAGAAACTGAAACCGCCCAGCACATTATATGCTCCTATGAGGCCTTAGCTTACAGGAGATATATTGCTCTTCAGAAAATGTTTTAGAAGCAGAAGAATTTGAAACCATATCTGTTATGAGCTTGGATTCCTTGGTAAAGGATGCAGGCATAATGGATTGGCTTTAAAACGATACAGGTAGCATAATAAGCCCAATGGCCGAAATCTGTACCAAACAAAACAAGACCAATGAGATCAGTTGGTTAAGAAGTTACTAAGCTAAGTGCAGTCAAGATGTCGAAGAGTTTGGAAGTTAAAAGCGGACAGTGCCGAGTGCACTTCAGTTGTGATTCAATTCGACAGCTCTGTGTTCTGTTCTGAGTGTGTGTCAAAAATGTCTCAAATATAGAATTGATGCTACGTTGAGCACCTAGGTTAAAAATTAAGTGCATTTCGTAGTAGCTGGTATTCTCATTTGTTACAATATTTAATTTAGTAGCAAATAATAATCACTTCGCGTTTCCTTAGAGTGTGTTGCTATTGACATGACGAAATTAATATAGTTCCTATAAACAAAATATAATGCGTTACATTCATGTGACTTTCCCTTCCCTCTATTGCTTATTTAGGGGATATAAAAACAATTCTCAAGCTTATTTTACTATCTGCTTATTTTAAACCAAATAAAGCTTAACACAAATAGCTACATTACACATTTCGTTATAGATACAAAGAGAACTTCAATAGTCAAATGTTCAAGAACTGAACGCCATACGTTGCCTTAAAATTCCATACTGTTTCCATGATATAGGCAATAAATAAGTGGATATCGATAGGACTTTAAAAGAATGACAGAGTATTGAACAACTGTAACCATTAATAACAGATACCTCGGAAATAGCTTATGCCACAAAAAAGTTATTTGAACTAAATTGCGTTTTCTAAAGAGCTTACAGTTTTTTTGTATAGTATGTTTTCATTTATTACTGAACGTTTACCAGTTGTACAACATTATATAAAATTCTTTCCGAATGAATTCTTTCACCTGTTATTACCAGAAAACTGAAAGTTTATTTATCGTAAAAATATCCTTAATATGTGGTGGTTTTGTCAAAATCTTTAGCCATTTTTGAGAAAATGAAAGCTTTTAAATAATGTCCCATGTATTTGGGAGTGGGGGATTTCCTTGAAGATCTTCGTATTGTATCTTTGGAGGATACTGAATTTAAATACCAAGTGTGGTATTTATCTGACTTTTACTTTTTTAGTGATGCTGCTCAGACACACTCAGATACACACAAGGAAAGTTTTAAGAAATAAGATGTATTACTCTCACATGACTTTCTATACTCTTGTACAAACTATGTTTACAAACGCTTATTTTCCACCTACTTCATGTTAATCGAGATAAACAGGCTTTAAGCGATAGTCAAAGCCTTTAAGAGCTGGTTGCTATGTGGAGCATTCCATTCTCTTTGCATGTCCAGGGCATAAAAAACGAATAACGAATTCCTATTTGAAAAAAAGTAAGTATTGGAAAATTCAAAGAAATAACAAGGAATATCTCGGAAATGGTTAACTCCAGAAAACATTAAATGACGTATATTGTATTTTTTTAACGAGCTCTGCATTTTTGTGCAGAAACATGGTGTCTTACGTTTTACCAATTATGCAAAAGTCATTCAAAAAGAAGAGGACTTTTGGGGACATTCCCAGAAAGTTCAAGATATATATTTTATTCGTCATAAAATATATTAAATATATGATATTTTAATCAAAATCGTTAGAGCCATTTTTGAAAGAATAAAATTTTTCCAAACATATTCCATATAAAGGGTAGCCTATGGTGGGAGAATTTTCTTGAAAATGTTCGTGTAGCATCTTTGAAAGATACTGAACCTAATAGCAAGTTTCGTATTTACCAGACATGTTTTTTTTTCTAAAAGTGCTTTTTTGGACTCAGGGGGCATGCATTTCCGGTAAATTATCGGCATCGAATTATGAGGTGGAATGCCTACTAGTGCGTGGTAGAGAAAGCAACAACGTCCTCGCACATGTAAGCCATTGCTACCAAAAAGAAAAGAGGAAAGAGTATTTTAAACATTTTATTTTATCTCTGACCATTTTTTGTCTGAAGTCGGATCAACTCATACTGGCACTGATAATCTAGTCTAATCTCCTTTCCTTTGCTATTTATTTAGTCGTTACAGGATGTGTTATACTGATAGATGACGATATCCCTCCTTTTGGCTAAGTGATAAACTGCTTCTTTTTGTTTCTTCTGTAAGGTCATTATACTGAAAATTGGATTTATTTACTATAAGTAAACAGTTGAAGAATGAAGTAGATATTTTCTGCCCCACGTATGGACGCCAATTTGAAGTAGGAGTTGTATTGTAGTTCAACTGTTGGGGAGCCGAACTTGAAGTAGTTACAATCGTACGTATGGTACCCGGCAGCCTTCGCCCCGAGTTTAAAAAAATATTTACTTTGTAATTTGACTGCTTCTTTAAATATTATATATTTATGTTTGCCTCGGCTGCGTCAGCATTTATATTTCTTAGAGACATGAATGTCTTAGCAGGGCATAGTGCGGCTAGGAATGTAGGCTTACACAGATTATAATTTGTACTTCACTCCATTTATTAATGCTTGACATGATTTAAATAACGCCTCGCTGATATAGAGAGAGCCGTGAGATTATTTTATTAATTACTTGCACTTTTTAACACGTAAAACTATTTTTGACTCCCACGAATGCGTATTAAATTTCTCGAGGACGCATCTCGCGTCCCGTTAGGAACACTGTCTACAACCAACTGAACTCTGAATTTGTAAATTCTACTATATTTCAGTTTCTGATTGGCTAATCCTAGTCCAATAGAATACCTTCATTTAACTAAAGCTTTTCTGGTTGTTGATTGGCTATTTTATAAACTGTCAAACAAATTACATTATTGTTGCTCCAAGAATGACTAGTAGCATTATTAACCTTTTAATTCGTTATTGCCTCAAGGGTACCTCATTGTTAGCAAGGTTTAACCTATTATTCTCACAGCTCCTACATTATTAAATTTATGTAATACATTCACATAACGTTATTAAACATGTATACAATAATACAAACATATACATTGCCTGTAATACACACTTTTTATATATCGTTACATACACGTATTGCTTTAAGGCGGGCTGTTATTGAATTTACATATTATATAATTAGACTGAAATTATTTAAGTGTTAAAAATACTGCCTCAAGAAAAGACGACTATGTCATCCTTTTGATCCTCGAACATAGCTGCAGTTGTTGAGCCTATAGGTCATGTTGAGGATTTCAGCCTCGTGTTTTATAGCTATGACGACCACCTGAGCCATAGGTGAACATTTGGGTGCAATGTAAGCCTGTATACATTATGTTGCAGTTGTGGAGTGCATTAATCAAGGAGATATCTCTGTGAAATGTACGTCCCAAATGGACTTGTAACATCTTATAGATGACCTTCAACAGAAGACGTATGCCTGTGGCATTCCTTTTGGGCATATACAGGGTGCAAGCAAATAATTATAGAGGTTTTAACACTAGGACGTCCAACCTTTCTCTGCCTCTCTAACGCCCAGAGGGGCCTGTTGACCCCTACTATATAAAATTATTATTAATGTTCTACATTTTTATTTCAAAATTCTATTTGTATTCAAGTATTGTATTTTAATGTTTTTAGTGATTTATATGCCAGTTAAGATACAGAGTGGTGAATAAATATGCAACAAAACAAAAACACTTCACTTATTAAGAATAAAAAAAATTCACTTAAAACTGTAAAACCCAACAAGAGTAAGAAAATGCTTAGTTTTAAATGCATAAAAAATTGAATTATTCATGTTTACAGCAATTAGTTGATACTTCTACACAACTGACACATTTGAATTCAGTTTTCTCTGTGCATTTTCCCCAAAATATCCTCTAACAAACAGTGCACTGGAAAGTAGTTATATTACACTTGCAAAATTTAAGTATATGACATTTACGACATTTCTGTGGTATTTCGTCTTCCTTTTTATCTCCATTCTGAAGAAGGTTTGTTTTGTTGTATTGTTATTTGCCCCACGCTTTGGAAGCCGAACTTGAAGTAGTTGCAATTGCACGTAGGTAAAACGTTTCCGGTAGCCTTCGCCCCAGGTTTAAAAATATTAACTTTGTAATTTGACTGTTTCTTTTAAATATTATATTGTTATATTTGCCTCGGCTGTGTCATTGTTATTGTTAGAGACATGAATGTCTTAGCAAGGAGTGGTGCGACTGAAGAATGTAGGCTTACACACATTTTAAGTTTTTCTTCACTCCTTTTATTAATGCTTGACACGATTTAAATAAGACTTCACTGATATAGAGAGAGAGCTGTGATATTTTTTTTATTAATTCTTGCACTTTTTAACACGTAAACTATTTCTGTCTCACACAAAATACGTATTAAATTTCTCGAGACGCATATCGCGTCCGGTTATGAACACTGTCTACAACCAACTGAACTCTGAATTTGTAAACTTTGCTATATTTCAGTTTCTGATTAGCTAATACTAGTCCAATAGAATACCTTCATTTAACTAAAGCTTTTTCTGGTTGTTGATTGCCTATTTTATGAACTGTTACAAAAATTACATTATTGTTGCTCCAAGAATGACTAGTAGTATTATTACACCTTCTAATTCATTATTTCCTCAAGATTACCTCATTGTTAGCAACTTTTGACCTATATCCTCACAGCTCCTACATTATTAAATTACGTAATAGTCACATAACATTATTGAACATGTATACAATTATATAAACATATATCATGACTGTAGTATACACTTTTAATATATTGTTGCATAAACATATTGCTTTAAGGCGGGCTATTATTGAATTTATATATTATATAATTACACTGAAATCATTTAAGTGTTAAAAACACTGCCTCAATTCTTTGCATAATCGTCTGTGGTTCTACAGAGTAAGCAACTCTTCATAGTCCTACGCATTACTATTAGATGATTCATCTTCTCTAGTTGTCTGCGATATAAACTCTTCTGAGTCTCATAAAAACGTTCACTACCATCTGAATCATTCTCAAGAACTCTTTGTAACTCTGAAAGTAGCTCATCTTCACGTAAATAACGTTTCCGACACATTTCAATTTTCACCTCGCTATCGTCACTATGACATTGATTCTTGCAAGGGAATGACAAACAAAAGAGTGTGATGTAGTGAGCAATAATATGATTACCACAATAATACGAATAAAAGTTAATTATTTAACCACAAAATAAAATGGCTTCCATAATGGAGTAATGAAATAAATTGATTTTTGCAAAGGAATGAAGACGATAAATCGTCAGTCCGTTGCTGTCCATTTATATCACAATAATATGAACAAAAGTTAATTATTACATCATAAAGTAAAATCTGATGTGTTACACTCACATGACTTTCTTTACTCTTGTACAAACTATTTTTACAAACGCTTATTCTCCATATACATGTTAATCGAGATGTTAATCTTATTGCTAATTTTCTTGTAGATGCAAGGAGAATTGGTGGGCTTTAAGCGATAGTCAAATATTTTAAGAGCTGGTTGCTATGTGGCGCATTCCATTCTCTTTGCATGTCCAGTACATGAAAAAATGAATAACGAATTCCCATTTGAGAAAAAGTATAAGTATTGGAAAATTTAAGGGAATAACAAGCAATATCTCGGAAATGGTTCACTCAACAAAAAAACTGTATATGACATAAATTGTGTATTTTAACGCTATCTACATTTTTACTTTCTCTACTACGTATAGTAAGTAGGGGAAGTATTGCATTCCACCCAAAAATTCGATACCGAGATTTCACCGGAAATACACGTTTTGAAACCACCTGAATCCAAAAAAAGCATTTTTGGAAACATGTCCGTGTGTGTGTGTGTGTCTGTGTGTGTGTGTGTGTGTGTGTGTGTCTGTGAACAGCATAACTCAAAAACGAACAATCGGATAAGCACCAAACTTGGTATTTAGGTTCAGTATCTTCCAGAGATGCGACACGAAGGTTTTCAAGAAAATCCCTCCACCCCAGACTACCCTTTACATGGAAGATTTTTCGAAAATTTTAATTTTCTCAAAAATGGCTCTAACGATTTTGATGAAAATATCATATGTTTAGGGTAATGTCATGAGAAATGAAATGTATATCTCGAATTTTCTGGGAATGTCTCCAAAAGTATTCTTCATTGTGAACGACTTTTGCATAACTGGTAAACCATAAGAGATAGACAAAATTTTACTACACAAAAAATGTAGATCGCGTTAAAATACACAATTTATGTCATATACATTTCTTTTGCTGAGTGAACCGTTTTCGAGATATTGCTTGTTATTTCCTTAAATTTTCCAATACTTATACTTTTTCTCAAATGCGTTATTCATTTTTTTTATGTCCTGGACATGCAAAGAGAATGGAATGCGTCACATAGCAACCAGCGTTAAAATATTTGACTATCGCTTAAAAGCTACCATATTCCCCTTGCATCTACAAGAAAATTACCAATAAGATTGACATCTCGATATCTCGATTAACATGAAGCATATGGAGAATAGGCGATTGTTAAAATAGATTGTACAAGAGTAGAGAAAGTCATGTGAGTGTAACACATCAGATTTTTTGTGTAGTAAACGTTTGTCTATCTCTTATGGTTTTACCAGTTATGCAAAAGTCGTTCACAATGAAGAATACTTTTGGAGACATTCCCAGAAAATTCATGATATACATTTCATTTGTCATGAAAATATCTTAAACATATGATATTTTAATCAAAATCGTTAGAGCCATTTTTGAGAAATTTAAAATTTTCGAAAAATGTTTTATGTAAAGGGTAATATGGGATGGGGGAATTTTCGTGAAAACCTTCGTGTCGCATCTCTGGAAGTAACAACCTAAATACAAATTTTGGTGTTTATCCGACTGTTCGTTTCTGAGTTATGCTGTTCAGACACACACACGGACTCGTTTCCCAAAAAATTTTTTGGGATTCAGGGGGTCTCAAAACATATATTTCCGGTGAAATCTCGGTATCGAATTCTTGGGTGGAACACAATACTTCCCCTACTTAATATACTTAGTAGAGAAAGTAAAAATAGTGAATCATGAGAACATATGAAATAAATGTAAGACACAGTAATAAACAAACTTGTAGAATTATCTTAAATGAGTCAATATGAATGACCACTCTGAGCGTTAAAGCTAGAATATCATACTCAGTTATACGAAACACGCTATTTTTCAGTATAATAAAAATACATTCCAAATGAATAATATAATGTAATTAATGGATTGTAATATAATTTTGAATCGTAACTTAAATTCAGGAAAAAATGGAAGTTAGGATAATACGAACTTTAAAAGTGTTCAATATGGGGAACGCGGCATACATCCAGTCTGTAGTCCAGTTCTTACCACACTTAGGTTAGCGAGTCTGATGGAGCAATCCTGCAATAGGCCTCCGTCTCAACTCAGGTAGGTCTGCAGATAGCGGTGGCACGCAGGCTTGTACATCCCACTGGACGGGCCTGAAACTCGGAGACCTACCCCAATTGCGGACGAAGTGTTGCAGAGAGCATCCTTTTCTCCCGGTATACAACACCGAAACTCCCCAGACACTGGCAATCCCGGGGAAACCTCCGAAAAACCCATGTGTCAGGAAGGTCAGCCGTGGGAATCAAACCCACGACATCCCGAATGGGAGTAATACGCGCTACGCCACTTCGCCCAGTAGGGGGAGGTTACGACCAAGTGCTCGCCTATACACCTGCTGAACTGTAAATGCTGAATTAACTTTCGCGAATCCCAATAGAAATGCATCTTACACGCATAAACTTCCACTCCTGGACTTACCACCTCCTTGCTAGCAAGTAATTGAAAACAACATTTCTTGAAATTGTACAAAGAGATTTATCATACGTACTCATCACAATCACAAAAATTTTTAAATTCGGTAAACCTGTTGGTATTATCAACGTATAATGAAACCTTCCTCAATTCGAAAACATACCCACACTCGTTTGTACAAGACTTGGCGAGACCTGTCCTTTGTGGCAGCGAAGTTGTACCTTAGGAAAGTGTGATGGAAATAGAATTACTGCCAGCGAAATGAACTTTATACGCCGAACAGCAGGTCACACTAAATGGGACCAACACTAAATGAAGACATCCTACAAGAACTGGGAATAGAACCCCTCTAGCAGCATATATCGAGAAAATTGGTTTCAGCACGTCAAGCTCAAGCAGGATTCTTCTAGCTATCTTGAGCTGCAGACCATCAATAAAACATCACTAGGTTACCCTGTGAAGAGGTGGGGAGAGAGATATTGGCCGGAACAGTCCTTCTAGGACTATATCCTGTAAGGAAGATGATGATCAATTAATATTGCTACAAAACAAAACAACCGAGCGGAATGGTTCGGGCGGTAACATATGTGGCCCGCATTTGGAGGATCTAGGTTCAAATCCCGTAAGCCGAACAATCTTAAATGGTTTTTCTCGTGCTTTCTCTCAGTCCCAAGGTAAATACCGGATTGAATAACTAATATCAGGAACCAAAGTTAACCCTTAAGTCTAAAAGAATAGCAAACATGGAAATATATACAATTAGCGAATGCTCTGCCATTTAAGCACAGATAATGGAAAACAGGTAGACAGGACGGCAACCTAATGCCATCTCTATGACACGTGTAAAAGCAGAGATACTACAGCTGCCTAACACTTAAGTTTCTGTGGAAACGTGATGTCAAAGCTGCCATATGCCCGTAACGTATAGAAGCGGAGACACAGTTCTCTAGCACTAATCCTCTGTGGACACGTGACGAAGCAAGATGGTATGGTAGAGAGATGGAGACCTAGAAGGCTAACTGTCTCTCACACACACACACACACACACACACACACACACATACCGATGCACAAGGTATCTCCTAACAAAAGAAAAAGATCTGATATGATACACTAACAAGGCTTTCTCTACCCTCTATAGTTTATTATGGGTATACAAATTATACATACTCAAGCTTATTTTTCTATCTAATCCAAATAAACCTTCGCAGAAATAGCTACATTACACATTTCGTTATAAATATGAAATGATACAGTAACAAGACTTTCTCTACCCTCTATAGTTTATTATGGGTATACAAATTATACATACTCAAGCTTATTTTTCTATCTAATCCAAATAAACCTTCGCAGAAATAGCTACATTACACATTTCGTTATAAATATGAAATGATACAGTAACAAGACTTTCTCTACCCTCTATAGTTTATTATGGGTATACAAATTATACATACTCAAGCTTATTTTTCTATCTAATCCAAATAAACCTTCGCAGAAATAGCTACATTACACATTTCTTTACAGATACAAAGAGAACAGCGATGTCAAATGTTCAAGAACTGGACGCTATATGCTGACCTAAAAAATCCATACTGTTTCCATACACCGCGAGAAATAACTAAAAGTTGAAAGACTTTAAGAGAATTAACAAGTATTGAACTATTCGAACGTTTAATAATGGATATCACAGAAAGGCTTATACAATAACAAAAAAACTTATTCTAAATACTTTGTGTGTATTAAAGAGATTATTTTTTGTGTAATAAGCTCTCGGCTGTCGCTTAATATTTACCAGTTATACAAGATTATACAAAACTTCTTCCATATTAAGCGGACTTAACAGGATATTCCAGAAAATTCAAGATATACATTTTATTTGTCATGTGAATGTCTTTTAATATATGGTATTTTAATCTAACTCGCTAGAGCCATATTTTAAAAAATAATTTTTTTTTAAGAATCCAGCATGTGGTCTGGGGTGAGAGGATTTTGTTGAAAATCTTCATGTCGCATCTTTGGAAGGTACCTACTGAAATTATATACAAAGTGTCGCGTTGATCCGACCTTTCGTTTTTGAGTTATGCTGTTCACAGACACACATTCAACCACACGGACCTTTTTATAAAAATGTTTTTTTTTACTTTCTCTACTACGTATAGTAAGTAGGGGAAGTATTGTATTTCACCCAAAAATTCATTACCAAGATTTCACCGGAAATATATGTTTTGAGACCCCCTGAATCCAAAAAAAGCATTTTTGGAAACATGCCCGTGTGTGTGTCTGTGTGTGTGTGTGTGTGTGCGCGCGCGCGTGTGTCTGTGAACAGCATAACTTAGAAACGAACAGTCGGATAAACACCAAACTTGGTATTTAGGTTCAGTATCTTCCAGAGATGCGACACGAAGATTTTCAAGAAAATCCTCTCACCCCAGATTACCCTTTACATGGAACATTTTTCGAACGTTTTAATTTTCTCAAAAGTGGCTCAAACGATTTTGATTAAAATATCATATGTTTAAAATATTTTCATGACAAATGAAATGTATATCTCAAATTTTCTGGGAATGCCTCCAAAAGTATTCTTCATTGTGAACGACTTTTGCATAACTAGTAAACCGCAAGAGATACACAAAATTTTACTATACAACAAATGTAGATCGCATTAAAATACATAATTAATGTCCTATACATTTTTTTTGGGGTGAACCATTTTCGAGATATTGCTTGTTATTCCCTTAAATTTTCCAATACTTATACTCTTTCTCAAATGGATATTCGTTATTCATTTTTTTTGTCCTGGACATGCAAAGAGAATGGAATACTCCACATAGCAACCAGCTCTTAAAATATTTGACTATCGCTTAAAGCCTACCATATTCCCTTTGCATCTACAAGAAAATTAGCAATAAGATTAAACATCTCGATTAGCATAAAGCATATGGAGAATAAGCGTTTATAAAAATGGTTTGTAAATGAGTAGAGAAAGTAATATGAGTATAACACATCAGATTTTTCTTTTTTGTATTTAGGGAGCTTCAAAGCATGTATTTCCGGTGAAATCTCTATATCGAATTTTTGGGCGAAATACTACACATTCCCCTATTACGTACGTAGTAGAAAAAGTAATAAATTCTGCGCATAAAGAATTCAAACTTTCACAGTTATTCCTTAATTTAAATGATGGTTCAAAACTATATTGGATAGGATTGACCTCGGAGGGGACTCGAAACTGATCCACATAAGGTATATTGTACTTACGCCCAACAAGGGGGCTTTCCCGGGAGGAAGGATGAGGCGAGAGGAGACACCGGGCGACCAGAACCAGGAGTGACGGCACGGGGTGGTAGTTTCCAGGTAGATTCCCCGGCAGACACACAGGCTGAAAGGGGACCCCATCCCACAAAGTGGGGTCCAACACCCCTCAAAGGGTTTCGGATACCCCCGGCAGCCACCCGAAAGCCGAGGGATGAAGAGAATCCCAAATATCATCCTTTTCCCCCGTCAGACTGTACAGAAACACCATTGCCTAGGCTT
Source organism: Deroplatys truncata (assembly GCA_030765065.1). Lineage (NCBI taxonomy): Eukaryota > Metazoa > Arthropoda > Insecta > Mantodea > Mantidae > Deroplatys > Deroplatys truncata. Next base: position 71,501,573 of record CM060984.1, read on the forward strand.
CCGCCCTGAAAGAATCAACAAATGAAAGATGAAGGGAAATGAGAATAAAGATAAAATGGAGAGACAGGAAATTCGGGGGATGTGAGAATCCTTTCCAGCATTCATCTGGCGACCCTGGAAAACCCGAGAAAGAACCCATAGATTAGGAAGGTCGGCACGGAAATTGAACTATAGTTTATTGCTTAATTCAGTATTGTTATTTTGTTAAGAAGCTAAGCCATTTCAACTGAAATTAACACAAACTATTCTGTATTTGTTCGGTCTTTAATGAAAAACAAACGGAATGAAATAGATGTTATTGATTTTTATTTAGAATCTCGTGACATTTGAAACAAATATGATGGAATTTTCAGCAACCTATGGGCCTGAAATTTCAAAGTCTAAATTTTATATCCATTGCTATATGGTGTGCCCATAAAAATACTGTCATAGCTTGAACTGGTGTTGCGTCGCTTTCGAAAGTAAAGCTCAAATACTTTTTACTATCCCTCATAGACATTGGTGGCCCCCACGAGTGACGCTGCAGACATCAAGGCGATATTCCCATTCACGCCAAACACGCTCCAACATATCTGATGAAATGGACTAGATGGCAGCAGTGATACGAAGATGCACTTCTTGTAGATTTTGGGGCTATGGGTACAATACTTTATGTAGCCTCCATAAAAAGAAATCGCAGACAGTCAAGTCAAGCGACCTTGGCGACCAGTTGTAGAAAACAGCATCATTTCCGGCACATCCACTCCATCTTCCTGGAAGCCGCTCATTCAGATGTTCCCAAACATGTAAATGCCAGTGAGGAGATGCTCCATCTTGTAGGAAAAGAAATTTGTTGCCATCTTCTTCTTCTTCCAATTGTGGAAATAACCATTCAGTGAGCATGTCAAGATAAGTTGGACCCTTGACAGTGGCCTCTCGAAAGAAAAATGGGTAATAGACTTGACGTTTCGATACAGCACAACAGACATTCACATAAGGGGAGTCTCTTTCAACGTCCAAAATGGCATGTAGATTCTGGCTCCCCCAAATCCTAACATTATACCTGTTCACTTTCCACTAACGTGGAATGTTGCCTCATCACTGAAAATTATTTTTTCTGACACATTTTGATTATCCTCCATTAGTACCAATAAATGTTCGGAGAAATCTAATGGTTTTGCACGGTCATCAGGTTTCGATTTATGCAGTAATTGTAGTTTGTAGGAGTGAAACTTTAGTCGCGTACGCATAGTCTTAGATACAGGGATGTTTACCTGCTGACTAACTCTACGAACAGACTTCTTAGGACTACGTACAAATGCCTCTTGCACTTGTTCCACAATTCCCTCATTGACAGATAGTCTCCCTGATTGGCCTTTCCTTTGATGATACATACAGCCACGATCCACTTCAAAATTGACGTGTTGAAACCTTCGCCTAAAAGCGCAGTGAACCTGCACCACACTCTGCGTGCTATGATATACCAACTACGTTCTTGTGGGTTCGACATAACTCCTTAAAACTTCTTTAATAACAACACAATTTAAAAAAAAAATCACGTGTAAATTGCCTGCTAAATATCAATAATGAACCCATAACAACTAATCACAAACGTGAGTGAATTTAGTTTGTGTTTGGTTTCGCGATCCCCCCCCCATTGTTCACATGCACAAAAATATTCGAGTTTTTCTTTCGAATGTCAAAAATTTCATTTAAATATGATTATCCATGGCGACGTGGTGCCAGTTTGGAGCATGACAGTATTTTTATGGACACACTGTATATGTACATATACAGGATGAATCACCCAAAAATTGCACCGCAAATATTTCGGAAACGGAAAGCGCTATTGATGTGCAGTTTTCGCAGCATTGGTTCCTAAGCATGGCTCGAACATTTAGCCTATAAATCGATTTTAATAATACATATAAAGCGTATATTTTGAGTAAACATACAGTTTTTTAAATGAAACAATCCTAGTTACGTCAACAGAATAAAGGTACGGTAATTAGAATGTCAATGGTCTTTGTTGCAGGACTCTAGTGCAAGTGGTTTACGAGAAATCGTATTTTGAAAAGTTTCCACCCCGACAACTGTTCGTCCCATTAAATCTGCTTAGTTGCTAGGTACGATGTTGTGTTTTCCGTTCATTGATTGAATTGCGAATTTCTGGTCAGTTAGTTTGTGACAGTTCAAACAGTAAGTCGTGAGTGGAAGATGGGGTTTACTAATGCAGAAAAAGCCGACATGCTCATGCTGTATGGAGGGTGTAGGAAGAATGCAGTTTGTTCCTGTACGGTATATACGGAAACGTATCCCAATAGACATCAACCATCTCGGCAATTATTTATCAACCTCTTCAACCAATTACGGTGACTGGAGGAGAAGCAGACATTAATGTTTTGGCTGCCGTTGCAGTAGATCCGCAAATTAGTTCCCACACAATCGCACGTGGAAGTAGCATAAGTCAGGCAAGTATACTGCGCATTCTCCATCGACATAGGTTCCATCCCTATCACATCTCTCCCCATCAAGAGCTGCATGGAAACGATTTTGAGAATCGCGTTAACTTTTGTACATGGTCATTAAGACATGATACTCCAGATTCATCATGCATCTTGAATAGTGATGAGGCAATATTTACTAATCGTGGCCAGGTAAACCGCAGAAACATGCACTATTGGTTTGTTGACAATCCCCGTTGGCTTCGTCAGGTGGAACATCAGCGTCCATGGAGTTTAAACGTGTGGTGTGGGATAGTGAACCATCAGCTCATAGGTCCTTTGTTCATAGAAGGAACAATGAATTCGCACAAGTATCGCAGCCTCCAGACAGACCATCTGCCACAGATGCTAGAAGACGTTCCTTTGCAGATAGGAGGAACCTGTGGTACCAACATCATGACTGTCCAGCTTGTCCCAACGGATTGTTTCCAAATCGTTGGATTGGACGAAGAGGACCTGTACCTTGGCCGGCCCGTTCACTGGATCTGACCCCTTTAGACTGTTTTCTGTGGGGAGGGCTGAAAGACACTGTCTACAATGATATACCAACTACACCAGAAGATATGAAATGACGTATTACTGCTGCCTGCTCTGAAATTTCCGCTGAAATGCTAGAACGTGTGCAGCAGTCTTTCCATAGCAGACTGGAAGCATGTATTGAAGCTGCCGGTGGTCATTTTGAACACAACCTTTGAAGGGCTATGTTCTCTTTACTTGTAAGAATCCACAACTGCTACCACAGGTTGTACAGGTGTCAGTGTGTAAATGCTTTAAAATAAGATTTCTCGTAAACCACTTGCATTGGAATCTTGCAAGGAACGCCACTGACATTCTAATTTACTCTAGTTTTATTCTGTTGATGTAATTAGGCACTGTTCCATTTAAAAATTGTATGTTTGCTCAAAAAATACACTTTATCAGTATTATTAAAATCTGTTTATAGGCTAAATATACGAGCCACAGACTAGCAATCAATGCTGTGAAAACTGCACATGAATAGCACTTTCCATTTCCGAAATATTTGCGGTGCAAGCTTTGGGTGATTCACCCTGTATACGGATATAAGTCGCGTTATGACCAAGTAGTCAAAGTGACATTGAATAAAGAAAAATAACAACAACAAGTATGAGTAACGGTTTACAAACGCGTGTTTGACATTGAACTTTTCTAGGTTACTGCAACTGTGAGGCTTTGGATCGTTTTAGAGGGACGGACTTTAGATACTTAATAAGATTTTACGGCAGAAACTGAAAAAGTGCAAAAATTTCACTTAGAAGGTTTAGTATTCCCTTCTTCATGTACCCTTTTAATGCAGTTGCGAGAAACACCCGGATGACAAAGTATTGAATAATTCGAACCATTGATGACGGTATCGCCGAAATGGCTTATGTACCAGAAATATATGAAATAAATCGAGGGTTTTAAAAATGTTCATTTTTTTTTGTGTAGCGCGCGCTATTGCTTAACGTTCACAGGATTCTGCAAAATTCCTTTCAAATGAAGAAGAATTCACAGGTTATTTCCAGAAAATTCAAGATATATCTATATTGTATTTGTCATATCTTTAATGTATGATATTTTAATCAAAATCGTTAGAGCCATTTTTGCGAAAATCCTAATATTCGAAAAATGTTGCATGTAAACGGCAGTTGGGGTTTGGAGTATTTTCTTGAAAATCTTCGTGTCCCATATTTGGAAGGCACTAGATTTAAATACCAAATTTTGTATTTATTCAACTTTTATTTTTTGAGTTATGCTGTTCACATACACACACACACACACACACAACGTTTTCTAAAAATAGTTTCTGATTCACGGAGCCTCAAAACATGTATTACCAGTGAAATCTCGGTATCAATTTTTTAAGTCACTTTTAAAAACCTAATAAAATGTTTATGAAACTGTCCTTCCGATTTTAAAACGAACAGGTTTAAGTAGGACATAATATTTCTGCTTTTCTTCAAAAAGCTAGAAAGAAACGAAAAAAAAGTGTAACCGGAGGCATTAGGTGACATGTTAAGATGAAACAAAAGCTAGCAACACAAAACACGTTTCCATTCCGGACATTAAAAAGAACAACATAGCAATGTGCAGAGAGATGACGAGTTGTCAGCATCGGGTTTCTTGTTGTGTGGGGTCTACAATGTCCTGAGCTTGAGGATGAAGCAGTGAAAACACGTGTAATGTACCTCACATTTACACAACTTTAAGTGAAACAGAAATCGTAGACGAAAACCAACGTGTGTTCATAGTCTTGTAAATATCTTGAATATATATGGTACTTAATATCATTAGAGCCACTTTTAAAACAGTAAAAGTTTCAAATATGGCCATGTAAGAGATGGTTTGGGTTGGGGTATTTTTATGCAAATATTTCGTGTCACATCTTTGGAAAATACTGAACTTGGTATTTATAGACATTTCGGTTTTGTATTATGTTTCGCGCGCGAAGCTCGAACCTTTTTCTAAACGCTTTCTTTTATTATTTTTTATTATTATTGGGGGCTAAAGTATATATTTCCCGTGGAATCTCGAATGTAATTGTTTGGGTCGAATGCAATAGGTGTAAGTTGCACAACGGAGGGGGGACACATTGCGCATTGCGACCTACAAGAGACCCCTAAGATGAAGTGAAGAAACCACAGGAGGCTACAGGCCCCGCGCGGAAGTCCCTAACAGTTTCGGGCTTGAATACCCGAACCACTGCTGGAGTTGCCTAGAGAGGAAGATCAATGACCAAGCAGCCCTTTGGTGTCCACAGGGCTACTCTTTCGTGCCATCTGTCCGGCACAGCCACACACCACGAAACCTAGAAACACTCTTGAAATATGAAGGAAACGGAGTGAAATGGAAAGGAAATCATGGTAGATGAGAAATCACTTCAGCATTCGCCTGCCCAAACGGGTAAACCATGAAAAACTCTTGGGTCACAGCGGTAGGTCGCTGGGGATCAAACCCGGGACCTCCTGAATGCGAGTCTCGCACGTTACCGCGCCACAACCTCTCTCGGTGGAATGCAATACTCCATCTACCTTAAACGTACAACAAGCATGTATAGGAATTTTTAAGCAGTTGGCTTCAAGTTGTTCACACTCAAAACAATTATCAATACAATGAATACAAAGCGGTAATGGATCACTGACGGGCAGGTAAACACGGTCTGTTTCTGTCTGCAAGTGCCAACAGACTGTACGAGAAATAGGAATGATTTTTTACCTGATATGGCACTGCTTTAAGTCCAGTAACAGTTCAACTTCATTTTCACTTGCCCTGGCTTTAATGATTAGAAGTTATAGGAATATTTTGGGAAGATATATACAAATAAACGATTGTGGCTAGAGAAAGCTTTGTGAATGAAACACATTAGACGATTTTTATCTAATGTCCTTCTCTACCCCCTATCGCTTATTAGTGGGTGGTTACGAATTATTTTCCTAGCTACTTCATTTCAATCAAGACAAACCTTTCTGTAAACACCTACATTGCACATTTCGTTATAAATGCAAAGGGATTAACAATAGTCAGATGTCTGAGAACTGGACGCTAAAGGGTGGCCTTAAAATACTACACTCTTACACGATATCGCGTGAAAATTGACAGGATTTTAAAAAATGACAAGGTATTAAATAGTTCGAACCTTTGTTAACGGATATCTCGGAAATGGCTAATGTAACAAAAAAAGTTATCTCAAATGATAACTAAAGAGATCTACATTTTTTGCGTAGTACGTTTTCGTCAATCGCTTAATGTTTACCAGTTATGCGAGATTATATAAATTTACTTCCGAATAAGACGACTTCACAAGCTATTCCCAGAAAATTCAAGATACAAATTTTATTTGTCATGTCATTTTACATCTTTAATGCATGGCATTACAATAAAAATCGTTAGCCTTTTTTCTGAAAATCACAGATTTCGAAAAATCTTCCATGTAAAGTGTAGTTTTTTGGCGTTTGGGGATTTTCTTGAAAATATCGTCACAACTTTGGAAGATACTAAACTTAAATACCAACTTTGGTATTTATAAGACATTTTGCTTTTCGTTTTAGTCACACACATGGACCGTTTTTAGAATGATTTTTTCAAGAGTCCTCAAAACATGTATTTCCTGTGAAATCCCGGTATTGAATTTTTGGGTGAAATGCAATTTCTTCTCTAACTAGTATGTACGTTGCAGAGAAAGTAAAAACGCCTGTTCGAACCACATGTTCCGCTCCGATTTGACGCTCTTGCAGTGTATACTCTGAGAGGAGTTCTGTGATGAAGCGATAAACATATTTTTGGAGCGGATAACGATGCCTGCTGACCTTAGTCTTTGAGAAGCAGTTATCTGAAACTGCTCCACTGGCAGTGAAGTGTTTGAAGAGAAATAGATTTCCATTTCTGTTGAAAGAGTGACATTCACCACTGGGGTGGTTTTATGGACCGCCGACTTTCTTGGTGGCATTGCCAACATAGGCTCCCCCTTCGTCTTGCATACTGGAAGTTACTACTGTATGCTACGGAGCCTGATGATATTGCTCCAGCTCCAGACGAAGTTATTTTTCCCCTCCACAGCCCCATAATCGTATCACCTATACCAATGTATAGACAGTTATGTTTAATTTTAGATGAGATTAGATAACTTCTTTCGAGTGTTATCGATCTGCCGCACATTAGGCTAGAAGACTTATTGTATAAGCAATGTTAAAGGGATAATCACAGATGGATCCACACAACATGAAAGTTACCCTGGCACTGTTCATACTGTGATGTAGAGATGGGCAGAAAACAACGTAACGTTACCTTAATGTAACGGTTACCAAAGTAACTAGTTACTCCTAATGGTTACCAAAGTAACGATTACAAAGTAATTATTTATCCAATAACGGTTACTAAAATAACGATTGTAAAGTAACTAGTTACCCAGTAACGGTTACCAAAGTAACGATTACAAAGTAACTAGTTACCCAATAACGGTAGTAAGTAACTAGTTATCCAGTGACGGTTACCAAACTAACGATTACAAAGTAACTAGTTACCCAGTAGCGGTTACCAAAGTAACTATTACAAAGTAATTAGTTACTCAGTAACGGTTACCAAAATAACGATTACAAAGTAACTAGTTACCCAGTAAGGCTTACCAAAATAGCGATTACAAAGTAACTAGTTACCCAGTAACGTTTTACCAAAGTAACGATTACAAAGTAACTAGTTACCCGATAACGGTTACCAAAGTGACGAAGATATTTAATGGTTACTAAATAACGAGAGAGTTACCGAGTCTGGATGGCATCATGTGTGCAGCATTGGTTAAAGCTTATCGGGAACTATTGCTGTTACAATAAATGGTAGAACAAAATGGAATGAGAAAAACTGATTTAAGGTAGCATTATCTACTGCAAAACCCATACCTCGTTTACAACTAGTCATCCTGGCACGGAGTTGCAAATTGCAAGTACATGTTTGTTTATTACAGCGCGTTGCCTATCGCCTCGAATACAGGCTGCAGGCCAGAGATGACAGGTCAGTCGTACATTGCATGGAGATGGTTATTCAGATATTATTATCGGTGCAGGAGTTTTTATACGTCGCGGGTAGATGGATGTGAATAAGCACTTAATGGTGTTTAGTGCAAAATATCGCGGGCCGTTAAGCTCAGACATCGCTACATAAATGATAAAGTGGTGAATTAAGATCCAGACTTACATAATTTCAGCAAGTCTACTTTCTAAGATTGGTTAAAGAGAGGTGGCATTTATCAAATGTTTCAATTCGAAAAGCACGTGTAAAGGTGTGTGTATCCACTCTTTTCGATTTTAGCATCATTAATATTTATACCTTTAACCTTGCATGGCAAAGGGCAATGTAAGATCGACAGGTTAAATGAATATTTCCAGAATCAAATCTGAAGTTGAAAAGGCTGCCTCATTACAAAACACTCCGACTGCAATATATACGAGTAAGTTTAAGATTTTTGTATTAGTGTTTTAAAAATATAGTTTTAATTTGAGGAAGAAATATATAAAATTAAATAAATTATGGATAAATTATAAAAAATAAAAACATTTAAAAAACAAAGGAATAAGAAACAAGACAAAAAATAAATTAAAAATCTGATGTATTACACTCACATGATTTTCTCTACTCTTGTACAAACTATTTTTACAAACGCTTATTCTCCATATGCTTCATGTTAATCGAGATATCGAGATGCTAATCTCATTGCTAATTTTCTTGTAGATGCAAGGGGATTTGGTAGGTTTTAAGCTATTGTCAAGTATTTTAAGACCTGGTTGCTATGTGGAGTATTCCATTCTCTTTGCATTACCAGGACAAAAAAATGAATAACGAATTTCCATTTGAGAAAAAGTATAAGTATTGGAAAATTTAAGGGAATAACAAGCATATCTCGAAAATGGTTCACTCAACAAAAAAAAATGTATATGACATATTTAACGCGATCTACATTTTTTGTGTAGTAAAATTTTGTCTAACTCTTATGGTTTACCAGTTATGTAAAAGTCGTTTACAATGAAGAATACCTTTGCTGACATTCCCAGAAAATTCGAGATATACATTTCATTTGTCATCAAAATATTTTAAACATATGATATTTTAATAAAAATCGTTAGCCATTTCTGAGAAAATTAAAATTTTCGAAAAAATTTTCATGTAAAGCGTAATCTGGGGTGGCGATTTTCTTGAAAACCTTCGTGTCACATCTTTGGAAGATACTGAACCTAAATACCAAGTTTTATGTTTATCCGACTGTTCGTTTCTGAGTTATGCTGTTCAAAGACAGACACACACAAGGACATGTTTCCAAAAATGTTTTTCTTTTTGGATTCAGGGGGTCTCAAAACATGTATTTCCGGTGAAATCTCGGTATCGACTTTTTGGGTGGAATGCAATACTTCCCCTACTTACTCTATGTAGTAGAGAAAGTAAAAAGCGAAGGGAGAGGGTAGTGTAATAATATGAATTTAAATAATATATATTACTTAAAAGTGAATTTGGGGATTTTGTATTTAAATTTTGCTATTAAATAATGATATAGATGTTTACAGAGTAAAACTATATAGTTAAGTAAAATGTGCATTAAAGGTAAAAGGAGAACATATAAATAGGGAAATACAAATTTTAGTTTACATCATCATAATCATCATCGTCATCATCTAAACAGGGATTAGACCACTGGTGATCTGTTCCGACTCCAAACTAAAGCTGCTCCATCCATCTTCTAGCAGGTCTTCGTTGTCCTCTTGGTTTATAATTTAGTGCTCTTTGGGGATTTAGTTGGATCCGCCCGGCTCTTAATTTGGAGTTTATGAGTAATATATTTATACGTGAGTAGGGTACCGGCCTACTGCACAACCCCCAACCTGGGGGACCAGGAGTTTGGTTTTGGGGTCATCTTCTCCTAAGCTGATTGCCTTAACTACAGCTTAGGGATCAGTCCAGCCCCCCCACGTTACTCTGTGGACTCTTACCAGGTACTACCGTCTGGATCAGAAGGCCCTGGAACTCACGTGGGCAGGGTCGCTACTCCCTGAGTAAGGTTATCTCAGTAGAGAGTCCTTACCTGTTACCCTTTTAGTTGATATATCTGTAAATATTTGTTATTTTATTTAATTATTGAAAAATGAGTAGTGTAAGTTTGAAGTTAATAAAAAAAGAAGAAAAGATGTCTGGTATTATGATTTTAAAGGGCAAATTGTAAATAAATAGGAATGTTAAATATGGAGATTGATGTGAAGAATAATTAGAAAGTTGGTAAGAACAGAAGTGAAATTTAATGTAATTACAATGACTTTTATTATATGTGTATTTGTTTTTAATTTATATGAGAGTGTTATATGTTTATGTGAGTAAGCAGGATTAATGTGTGGTTTTATAATTATAAATTTTGGAATATGTAGTAGGGTGTAAGAGTGTATTTTAAAACAAATTTATTCGTACAATTTCAGTTTGTGGGATGGATGTGGATAAGCGATATTTATTTTTTATAAATTTATTGATATGAAGGATAATAAGAATGCTTAAGTGACGGAAATATTTTAAGTGTGAGTGTTATATGGACGAATATGTTTGTAAGCTTTTTATTTATATTTGTTAATTGAATTTGATTGAAAATTTGTATGTATATTTTGATTTTGTCTATTCAAGTTATTTTCATAGAATACTTAAAAATAATTATGTTTAAGTTATTTTTAAATTGATATTTTAATATTTTTAACGTATTAATGTTAATGTTAGAACTAAAACTTATTTTTAGATTATTTTTATATCTTACTTATTTTCTGGTTATTATTTTTAAATTTGTTGCTTTCTTAGTTTATTTTTTGCTTTTCTTTTCTTATTTCCTTTTATTATTTTAGTTTTAAATTTAGTTATCTGAATATCTGTAAAATTATTTTGTATTGAAACAGAAACTGCTTTAAATAAATGTAAGGATCTGGGATATACGCCCTCGTTTTAAGAATTAGGTACCAGGATGATGTATAACAGATTTTTTATTTATTACCAAACACACCATAATTGTAAATTGAATATTATTTATTAATACTATACAATTGCATGCTTCCGACCTGGATTTCCATGAATGTAACGATTTTTTTTTATTTACTCATAACTGTTACCATCTGCACGTGCTAAGGGAGGCGCACCTACGGTGCGAATTGCTTAGCCAGTAGGGAGAAGGCAGCACAGAGGTCTAAGTCTTGGGTGAGTGGGTGTATGTGCAGGGACGTAGAAGTACACAAGTATGAATGCATTTTGAGATTATAAACCATCGTAGTAATTAAAGTGTTGACACACCTAGAAAAACTTATTTTTAAATTACATCAAATAACAAAATAAGTTTTGCATTGTCGTTCATATTGAAACTAGTTACAGGTAATCGTTACTGGTAACAGTTAATGAAATGTAACTGCGAACATAATAATCATGAAAATAAATAACTTGATCGTCACTGGTAACCCTTACATATAAACGTTAACACAATGTAACTGCTACAGTTATGATCGTTACTCGAAAATAACTATTTGTTACATCTCTAGAGTTATACTCGTATTTTAGTACACACTGGATCAAACTAAAAGCGGCCGGTCTCTTGAGCAGTTAAATATTTTAAAGTCCCTTCGAGTGAGCGCGCGGTTCACAACCGTCAACATCTGCGCGCCGCTTTGGCTAACTCTATAACGCAAGCCACAAGACACTAATTTGGGCTATCTCCATACCATACTTGGCGTGGCGTAATGGTTAAGTTACTAAATTTCTAGCAAGCAGTTAGAGTTCGGTTCTCCCTAGTGGATTGTCATATTTTATTTTTATAGCTCCTTTTACTGTATTAGGGGAAAGGTCCCTGTATTGAACCACTTGAGCCTAAATAGTAAATAATAATTATAACTTAAAATCAAAAATTTCAGTCACCCAAGCGTTAAAGTGGCAAATGCTTGCGCTATAAATATCAACACAATTTAAAATCAATACAAGTATCAATTAAATAATATTTAAAAAGTGAGATGGTGTAAATCGGTTCAAATTAGGAACGTGGTCCTTAAATTGAACCACCCGTGTCTTAAAATGAACCACATACTTTTAAGTTTAAAAGTATTTTTATTAATTCAAAATAGACATATTTTATTGTACATTCAACAATTATGCTATCAGCAACAAAGGTAGAGTCCAAAATTGTGATAAGAATAGCAATTTCCTTGAGCATTTTGAATTTTTATATAATTACAATCACTTGGTTTTTGGAATAGGTTTTATTTGCAAATGTAGACCTTTTATTAATTTTTATTCTCATACAAAAGAGACCAATTATACACAGTCTTCACAATAAAACGCTTTCTTCTTGGCACTAACCTTTGCACACTTTAGGTGAAGCTGTAACCTACAACTCGTACACCGGATCATGTACATTTCAGAGAATTCACATATTCATGTCATCCACTGTTTTTAACATGTTTTTTTTAACTCAGCATATTATGTGGATATTTATTCACACGATATGCTATTCACAGTTGAGCAATCCTAGAACTTCCATAGGTTTCCTAAATTGGACTAGTTAAATATAGGGTTCAAACAGTGGTTCAATTTACGATTGACGCCATTTTGGAAGCTTTAGCATCTATGTGACAAGGAGAGACGCTGCTTGAAAAATCGCGTGCATGAATATTGTTGCTAAATAAACACTTTATAACATGTAATATATAGATCATCTCAAACTTGTCTAATTGGTCGTATAAGCTTAGCTAGATGAGTCAAATATTACTTCTGAAGTACCAAAAACACACAACACTTCATACAACTGAAACCACAGCTCAGAATGCAAAGTCAACAACTCCAAGCATTCATAACTGTACACGCCACGCTTCTGCTAGGATTATGGTGCCATCTGTCGAACAGTTTGGAAAATATCGGAGCGGTTCAATTTAAAAGGCGGTTCAAATTAGAGACATTTCCCCTATATAGGAAGTTAAATAATATTGCTTGTGTTACTTCAGTTTATTTACAAATATAATTAGAATGATGGTGAAATACAATTAAATTGGCTATGGAACCTCGTCTCGACTGATAAATTAATGTCATGGTTACCATCTACCAGTATGACGGGCTTATAAATAAACGCCACATACATTAAGAATGAACAAAACCTGTCATATTTTTACTCGTGTATCTAAAATGAGAGAAGAGAAAGCAGTCCAGTAGCTCAACGTAGATTTAAACTTTTAACCTCAGGTACAGTAAGCTAGCTCTCTGCCACTGAGCTATGATCGTTTGAGTAAGCATGGCATTTTAACACCCTTTAGTCATTCTGCACTAGAGAATCATAAATCAAAGTGAGTTTTGGTTTCAAATATTCAGTGTTGAAACACACTGAAACCTCTGTCTGTTTGAAATCTCGTATAATTATTTTTTCGGAAGACTTTCGTGATTGTAGTTGTGTTCCCCATTATAACTACTACAAGATTATACGTAGTCTTGTGAACAAAACATGGCTGCCCCGGCGCTCACGGAATTACCCGATTCGTCTCGTACAACGGTCAGTTTTAAATTGACCGAGTGTACACCACGACATATGTCTTACTCCACTAAGAATATACATCCCGTTGTTTTAGGGTTCATAATTCACTATCCCTCTGCACCTGCGCTGGAGTTTGTAAGCTGGCGTATTCTATACTTCTGTTACGATACCTTGATGCACACAATCTATACAGCATATGCAGCTGCAGACTATTTCGGGTCATATGCAGGTACTGATGAAGTGTTGAGAATCGTGAAGTACATTATTCTGAGGAATGTATATCGTCTCATTATTTGAATGCTGACTGTTCATTTTTAATATAAATTATTGACTAGAAAGTTGTGCAAAATATATTTCTAGTTGTGTAAATAACCATCTCTTTGACTATATATAATCAAACCCAAAAGGATAACCTGCATTGTGTCTTTTGTGTCTCGCTCAAAAAGGTTATTAGAGCTATATGTGTAAAAATGCTAATAAAATTTCATGAACTTATCAGATTTCATTTTATTACATCAATATTCACAGATATGAAACAGCTTGGATCCAAAGAAGGGCCGGCAGACTGCTTATGGATCATTACAATCTACAGAGCTTACAGATATTTATCTGCCCATTTTTTTATTTAAACTATTTGTTAAAATAGTGTTTCAAGGATTTCAATCTATTACGAATGTGTTTCGTCTTTTTCAAATTAAATATTATGCTCTCTGATTAATTGATTTACCTTGTCATTTTCCATAAAATGTTACTTACAGAGTCCATAAATACTCCATACAGAACGGACAATACAGATAACCGAAGTCGTTAAGGCACGGTTTCGTGAAGGAGAGCTCTACGGTTTAAATTCCGCCAGGACCCTCCTTCCTGAACAAAGATTCTTCCAGATTTTCCTCAGTCCTCATAACTGGCAATATCCCCGTTTGTATTATTTATTTGCATTGTGGAGCCCAGATATTTGAATTTAGATGTAGTGCCTTCATGTTATCCCAAGGTCACAACGTCTTATAAGCGTATCGGCCGAGGCGCAGTGACCTCGGTATTATGCCACTCCATAGGCGAACTTAAGGACAATATAAAAACAGAAATTGTAAACATAACGCAAGAACAACTATTGCTTTGAATGGTAATCATCCGACGATGTCAAGAATGTCTTCGCGCAGACGGATACCATTTTCAACAACACTTATAACAAGGTTAGTACTCATTACATATATGTTAATAACACTCGTGAGGAAGTAACGCGAGAGTTACGGCACGTAAAACCCCGCTGTGTAGTAGATTGTGTGCGGCCTTGGCATAAAACGAAGGCACTGTATTTGTTCAATTATCTAATGTTCAATTATTATTAATCAGTCTTTACCTTCTATGGTTATGCCCTTAAGACTTTTTACGAGATATTCCAATATTGTAGCCAAATTTCAAGTATCAAATGATTTCTGTAATTCATATTCATTATCTGCCAACAATATCTGGTCGTCTGCAAATAATACGATATTATTATTATTATTATTTATTATTTACACTATTCTCTTTGGCATGTATTTTCTTCTCTATTCTTCTACTATTTTGTTTAAGTAAAGATCAAGCAATATGGGTTATTATCCACAACTTTGTCTCAGACCCACATTGACATCTAGACTTCCTTTCCCATCTTGAAACATAACTTTGGTTTCGTTATACAGTTTGAAGGTATGCTATATTTTCTAAATTACCTGTAATTTTTCGCAGTCTATTCTGTCGTAAGCTTTATCATAGTCTAGGAATAATAAATTATATTCACTTCTCTCAAACCTGTTTCCGATAAAAATGGCATCATTAGTTCATCTCCTTTTGCTAAATCCGTTTTCTCAAGATTTTTTTAAATGGCTACCTAAAGTTTACATGCTGTGACTAATTGAGTTATTCCTATACAATTCTCGCATTAATTTCCAGTTCCCTTTTTATGTATGTTTATAATTGTGTTGAAGAGTTGTGGTAGACTTATTTTCAATGGTCTTTCTCCATTATCCTCAATTCCGTGTTTAGGGTATCCACTCCAGAAGCTTTCGTGTTTTTTTGCGTCTTTTAGGAATTTTTCTAATTAATCATTGTTGTTTGGTTATGTTCGTTTAGCAATATGCTTTGGATACCATTTCAAATTGCTTAAACGAACATAACCAAACAACAATTCATAAATTAGAAGAAAAGTATCTACATTACATTCGTTATAGATACGAAGAGAACAGCGATAATAAAATGTTTAAGAATTGGACGCTATATGTAGACGTTAAAATTCCACGCTGTTTCCATGCATCACTAGAACAACTGAATGTTGAAAGGATTTAACTGAATGACAAAGGAATGAACAATTCGAACCTTTAATAACGGATAGGTATATGGAAATGGCTGATTCCACAAAAAACTTATTTGAAATATATTGTGCATTTTAAAGATATCTGCATTTTTCTGTGTAGTGAGTCTATGTCTATCGCTTAAAGTTTACCATTTATATAAGGTTATACAAAATTCTTTCGAATGAGAAGGAATTCATAGGCTATTTCTAGAAAATTCAAAATATACATTTTACCTGTCATGTAAATATCTTTCAAACATTGGGTTTTAAATCGTTAACCCTTTTTTTTTTAGAAAATCAAGTACTTTGACAAATATTTCACGTAAAGATCTGATACTAAATGCCACGTTTGATAGTTATCGGACTTTCGTTTTTGAGTAATGCTGTTCTAAGACACGCACACGGGCAAGCGCAAACGTCTTTCTAAAAATGCTTTATTTGGATTCGTAGGGCGTTATTTGAGGTGAAATCTCGATATCGAATTTTTGGGTGGAATGCAACACCTTCTCTACCTATGTGCACCTACGTGGTAGAGAAAGTAAAAATACCAATAGAACTTTCTAAAAGCCAATAGATGAGAAGAATTAGATGTAGGGCATTCCTTACGTCAAGCTGAGATGAGCTGCAATACAAAAGGGACAAATAGAGTCGCATCTTAATATTTCAGGAGCAGCAAAAGAGGCAGAGATTTATAAAATGAGCATTTTACAGCAAACTTGTAGATACGGAGCATGTAGTTTCGAAAAATAATGGGAAAAACTTTCTGAATGGATTTATAGATGCTTCACAAAAGTTCCACAAACACACTACTTCAGAACGCAGCCTCAAATTGCGGGAAAAGTGTGTTCATATTAGGAGGCAGCCTAACGGAATAAACAATACTGCACAGAGAGTTTAGGGGACTTTGAGCGCAGCCATATTGGTCTAAGGGGGAAAATGCTTTCAACTTTTTCTCTTTCAGTTCCGTTGCTTCTATTTTCTGAATGTCAGAAAGCATAGCGGTTAAAGTTTGTTTTCCAGTAATTTTCTCCATGTGCATTTTAATATACGAAACATCAGAATAAACGATGCAGTGCTGGCGCATACGGAATCTTTCAAAGACAAAATCGTGCTGAGTTTGTAAAATTGATCTGCGACATTTCTAAAATATACAATTTCATTTCGATTCATTTTAAATTATAATCCGGCATTCAAGGTTTACTGTATAGTATATAATTATACAAATTTTGATGTATATTTTTAACTTAGTTCCTGAAACATTACTTTTTAGTTATTTATTTGCTTCATGCGATGCAATTATTATTTTAAATGTCTTATTATTAAATTATTGAATATACAGGGTGGGCCAATTATGTTGGGACCGTTAATAACTCCAAAACTAAGCGTTATAGAAATAAATATCTTCAATAAAAGTAGCTTGATATTATAGAATAAGTAAATGCCATTAGTCGTGATTTATTTGAGGGACGTTGTAATGGTCATTTTAGGGTCAATTTAATTTTTATGAATGGAAATATAATTTTTTAAGTTGGTTTCTCATTATTCATAAAAAACTAATCAATGTTTTAATAAAGCACTTTGCAATTGCTCTTACAACAATGAAAATTCTGAATGGCTGTCAATGTCTCATTGCCTCCTCGCCTACTGTTATTATGCTGCACTGTGTTGAATGGGTCCAACCATTCATTGGGCTCCTCGCACACAGCCATTCAGAATTTTGGTTGTTATTTACATTGGTAATTGCAAGGTGCTTCATACAAAAGTTGTTTAGCTTTTATTTTGAGGAATGAGAAAACAACATACAAAATGTAGGTTCCCATTTAAACAAATTAATTCACCCTAAAATGTCCATCGTAGCGTCCTCCAAACAACATACAACTAATGGCATTTGCTTTCCCCCATAATAACAAGCAGCTTTTATCCAAGACATTTGTTTCTACAACGATTAATTTTGGAGATATTGTACAGTCTCAGCTTAAATGGTCCACCCTGTATACTAATAACTTGTAGAGATATTTTTTTTTATTCTACTAGCTTGGCCGAAAATAAGTGTTAAAAATCTAAACTGTTAGATTCGCATGTCTTTCTCTACCCCTATTGTTTATTAGGGTTTATAAAAATTATTCTTTTAAAAGTTGAATTTCCTATTACATTCGAGATAAATCTTTCCCGAAATATTTACATTACACATTTTTTACTTTCTCTACTAGTATAGTAAGTAGGGGAAGTATTGAAATTCACCCAAGAACTCGATACATAGATGTCACAGGAAATGCATGCATTGAGGCCCCCATGAATAAAAAGAAACACTTTTAGAAGACGTTCCGTGTTTATGTGTATGTGGCTGAGAACAGCATAACTCAAAAACAAAAATTCGATAAATACCAAACTTGGTATTTAGGTTCAGTATCTCTCAAAGATGCGAGATTTTGAAGAGCATATTTATATATTTACAAATGGCTCAAAATCTGATCAGGGCAATGGATGTACTATAAATACTCCGTATGCTAAACTTAAATACAAGCTTTAGACTTGTTCTCTGTTTTCTCCTCTGAGCTCTATGCTGTGAAACAAGCCCTTATTTACATTACCACAGCACAGCATAAACAGAGTGCAATTGTAACTGATTGACTAAGCGATCTTCAAGAGTATCCGGGACCACTCTACTGACGTAACATTATCCAAGAATATTCAAAGTCTTTACAACAAAATTACTACAAATAATCAAGAAATTATATTCCTTTGGATTCCGTCCCACCGTGGAATATCAGGAAATGAAGCAGATAGGGACGCCAAAAAAGCAACTTTGCTACCTCCAGTGGAAGAATTGCCAGTACACTACAGGGATGCTCAAAGTTATTTTTTTAGCAGACCAACTGTCAAATGGAAGCAAAACTGGGCCATTAAAACATCAAGCAAACTCCACATACTTAGGAAAGGCTCCACAAATCTCTGCATATTGCAGACTCTAAAAAGAAAAGATTAGCTGATTATATCATGTTTACGAATAGGCCATTCACGCCAACCCACTCCTTCTTACTCGCCAAAGAAAATGCTGCTCAGACCTGCTATTACCGTATCCCTATTGTCGCGGTTCTCAACATCTTGTGTTATCTTATTTGTTGGGCGCTTATTGTTTAATTATTTTTTTTAATTTGGGTTCTTTGTCCTCCGGCTGACTATTATAACTCAGTCGAGCATGTGTCTCTAAGCAGGGCGCGTAAACGGAAAGGAGTTGTTGCTAAAAGATAACACTGATAAAAAAATCTGAATCTAAAATTTTATTGCCGTCACGCTTAACTAATAATTGACATATTTAATCTTTATACACGCCTGACTAAAACTGTGATATTTCGGAATTTAACTAAAGTCGTTTTAGTTGCCGCGCACAAATTACTTCGCGTACTTTTCATTTTTGTAACTAACTCTGCGACGTGCACCTCGTGAGAGATTCTGCAGAACTGTGTAAAACTTGCTGATGGCTCGAGAATATATACTCCTTCACCTCGAATTGCCTAAACATTATAATATAGCTCCTATTGGTTACCAAATTGCGCCCACTTTAGCGTCTGTTTTGGTCAGCCAATCACTACTACTAACAAATATGCTCTAGGGAAGATATTCCCTCCATTTCTAAAAAAGGGCACGCTAACCTGGCGTAATTTATCTCTTCTTAGTGACAAACAACTCATCCCCTCGGTTTATTGTTACCCACTTCTATTGTAAGTTTCAGTTAGGCCGTGTAAACTTATTTCCTAACAATACTTATGGCTAACAAAAATCTAAAATCCTGTACATACAATAATATTAATTTACACTACAATCACTCTGGCATTCACAGCATGTTATGATATAAAATATTGCCTCACCTTCCAACACCTCATCACTAAATGTAGGAAGTTATACCATGCAGAGAAGAAGACACAACACCTCTGAAGATACATTTTTAGCTTTAAACAACCCTACTCATTTCAAAAAGTTAATTTTTTTCTAGAAAGACAACAAATTGCGTAACAAAAATTAAATATAACACGTCAAATAAAAATGTATAATAGGTTATACTGATCTAGCTGTGTTCAAGACAATGTAAAATATGTTTATAACAATGTATTACAGTTATTGTATCATTTAATCAATATAAAGTATACAATGTATTATTATTTTACTCGTAAGTATGGATATAAATCGCGATATGACCTATATAACACAATACCCTAGCCCAGACTACTTGTACATGGAACATTTTTCGAAAATTTTGATCTTCTCAAAAATGGCCCTAACTATTTTTAGGCATTATTTCACTTTAAATCATATTTAAAATATTTTTATGGCAAATAAAATGTATATCTTGAATTTTCTGAAATGATCCTAAAAGTCCTGTTCTTTCTGAATGATTTTAGCATCACTGGTAAACCGTAAGAGATAGACAAACAGCATTGGATGTTATGAAATAATAAAGTAATTGACCTATGCTTAATATTCTTATCTGACGAAGCATGGTTCCGTTTATATGATTATGTTTCGTCGCAAAACAACAGATATGGGAACACAGATAAGCCCGGTTTTACACATTAGATTTTCGCCCATGTTACGAAAATTGTGAATGTATACAGAATAACAGCACCTATATTTGTTGAACAACAAATTAAGAGAGGTGCAGATGTGACTTACAGCATTTTTTTGAAGAGGTGACCGATTTTGAAGATCAGTCTGGATTTTTTGCAAGACTTTGCTACCACATACTTAGGCTGACAAGTAATTAAATTTAATTATGAAATTTTTGAAGATAGGGTAATTAGTAAAGTATTGTGACCCTCAAGATACCCTGATCTATCTGTATGCGTTATTTATCTATAGTGGAACTTAAAAGTTGCATATGCAACAAACCCATGCATCGTAAGAACTAAAAGAAAACGTCAGGCCAGAAATAACTTGATTTCCGATATTGAACTCTTAGAATGTAAATGGACGTTTCCAGAAAAGACGCCACAAATATGCGGATAGAGAACGACATATTTTCAACCTCTCTTATGATAAGCTATATGCTTATTATCATTGTAATTATTAACTATGAGAGCATGAGGCGGCTCCGGGGATATTAGTACTGTTTCGGCGGAAGTCTGAGCTGCGGTCGCCGGCGTGCGTTCCGCCGTGGGGTGGCCAGAGTGTAAAGGAAAAGCACTGTACGTTATGGTCGGGAAAGTTAAATTATTTAACTTGTTCTATTACGTTAATACTGCTAAACAGCATAGACATTCATAAATAGTTGTCTTTACAGTAGCTACACTCAAACCATTATCAATAGAAAGAACGTAAACAACAGCCCCAGGTGTCACGGACGGCAGGTAAACATTGTCTGGTGAGTGATTGAGTGCTGTCTGTACGAGGGATAAGGAAGCTTGTTACCTGCGACGTCACTGTGTAAAATCCAGTAACAGTTTATCATAATTTCCTGATTTAATGCCTGAAAATTCCAATGTCTGACGATAACCATTTTATTTCGCTTTTGCCGATGATGGACCCCCAAAGATCATTACTTGTCTTTTAGGAGGACATTCATATAATTAAATTCATATATATACATATATATATATATGATATTCACGCGGACACTTTTCAACAATATTATATTCTTCCAGTGAACCAGAAGTCATAGCAAAATATCGACATTTATTGCGAAATGTCGGAGCTCATCTGATCCTGACTGCGTGTTTTTAAAACGGAAATCTCTGTCACTGTTCATATTTAGAATTATCCTTTAGTGTTCAAGTTAATAAATTTCTAATAGAAATTCCTCAAAATAAAAAAAAAAATACTAATTCACCGCTCATTTCGAAGCAAAACTGAATAACAACTCTTGTTTTCAGATACGCAAGTAGTCATATCACGCACATCAGAACGAAATTATTAGAACAGGGGATATATGTAAAATCCTATATTTCATTAACATAGCCTTTAAATGCCTGCAATGTTAGATAGGCTAACTAGCTATACACGTCGATGACCAAAATTTAATGAATGTATATTTAAAGTTTCTGAAGTTAGTGTCTTAACCATAATATCCCGTTAACTACTCTCAAAATATTATCTATTGTTTGTCTAAATATTTCTGCATTCTAACGCAATATATTTAAAATTTAGGATGCTGTTGTACAAACTTAAGTATAACAACTTAGGAAAATTTCTTGGTTCTACGGACTGCGTAAATATTCAGGAGGAATAAATGCCCCACTCTACCTGTCTTTTGCCTTTAGCCACTGAGTTATCTTAAAGAGGAAGTGGGCAGATACACATAAAACAAGTGACACGTCACTGTTGTGAACACAGCAATTTTATAGTGTAGACAAATTTAGTAGGATCTTGTTTACATCGTGATAACTCAAAAATTAAAATGCTTACTCCAGTTCTGTAAGAATATATTAAAGAGTACAGTTTAGAGATGATGATGTGTGATTGGTCTCCCTGTAAAAAATTAGCCGCTAGGTATCTTTGTAAAACTAAAGTTGAAATAACTTGTATTATGAAAATCAATCAAAGAGGAACTGTTTTCCCTGAAGAGATATGGAAGAGTGAAGGATATGAAATATCCTAAAAAGTGTGAATTAACTTTCGGAAGATATTCCATGATAATACTGCATGTATGTGAAATACTATAGCTAGTTATATGCAAACATTTGTTTTCACACCCGCTGCAACTTGTTCTATGTGTGGCTGTCGCAATCTACAAACACACCATTTTTGTTACAAGGCCCTTGTGTCCTGCCTCTACAGTTGTACAGTTATAACAGTGATTTGATAAAGATTTTGTGAGAATAAAATAAAATTAAGCTAGGCGAAATTATGGCGTGTGGTGCTTAAGCAGCGACTCAGAGTCAGAGAGTCATGCCCGCCCAAGGCATTTAGAGAGGGGAAATGCATGACCAGGTGAGTTACCTCAACCAAGGGTTTTTTCTAAGTTGCTGAACTATAATATAAAGGGTATAGAAGCTGCTTTTGGGAAACATTGTATTATACGGTCTAATTGTACCTAAAGTTTGGGAAGTCGAACATTATTTTTCATCAATTTTGACAATATAGAATAATATTATAACGTACTGCTCGCACGTTTGATTTTGTTATTTGTTGCTTTGTCTCGCTAATAGTTTCGGTATTTCCCGTCGCGAGGTTTTGGCGTATTCTCCGCCTTCGCTTTGCGGCCACCTGACGCGCTAGGTTCGCAGGGTCGGACGATTGTTGGGCTGATCTTTCTTCTCCCATGTGAGTTGGCTTCTAGCAGTGTTGAAGAAGTTGTATTGTTTCGCCCCACGTTTTGGAAAGCATTTGCCTCCAAAATTTAAAAATATTAACTTTGTAATTTGATCGTTTCTTTAAATATTATGTATTTATGTTTGCCTCGGCTGCATCAGTATTATTGTTAGAGACATGGATGTCTTGGCAGGGTTGTGGTGCGACTAAGAATGTAGGCTTACACAAATTATAATTTTACTTCACTCCTTTTATTAATGCTTGACACGATTTAATTACTTGCACGTTTTTAACACGTAAATCTATTTTCGTCTCACACGAATACGTATTAAATTTCTTGAGGACACTTTTTGCGTCTGGTTAGTAACGCTGTCTGCAACCAACTGAATAGATTTCTACCGCCTAAAATTTGCAAATTTCTGTATTTCAAGTCTCTGATTGGCTATTCCTAATCCAATAGAATACCTTCCTTTAACTAAAGCTTTTTCTGCTTGTTGATTGGCTATTTAATAAACTGTCACTAAAATTACATTATTGCTTCCAAGAATCACAAGTAACATTATTAAACTCTCAAACTCATTATTGCCTCAAGGTTACCTCAAGGTTACCTCATTGTTAGCAACTTTTAACGTATTATTCTCACAGCTCCTACATTATTAAATTACGTAACATATTCACATAACATTATTACACATGGATACAATAATATAAACATATACAATGGCTGTAATATACACTTTTTATATATTGTTACATACACATATTGCTTTAGGCGGGCTGTTATTGAATTTATATTTATATAATTAGACTGAAAATCATTTAAGTGTTAAAAATACTGCTTTTTGTCTTTTGTCAGATCTCTGGGTGAGTCTTTAATTTTTATGGCCTAGTAAACCTTCATTAGAGCGGGAACTTGGGATTTTGTTGTTTTTGCTTGGGTTTGCCCATTGCTTTTAAGCTTTTCAGATCGGATACACATACTTCACAACCTTTAGTTTGTACGCTGAGCAACAGGGCACGACTGTTTTTGTTGGTTTTAACCAGTTTTAACCTTCTCTAAAGTTATTGCAAATAGTTACTGTTATTCTTTAATTCTTAAATTTATGACTACGTTATGAGATGAAACTGCACGTTGTTGCCTTTGTAGATGGATGGATGGACGGACGGGTGGGTGGATAATAAGGTATCTTTATTGGTTTCATATTATTGAAGTTATTACACAAGTATTTAGTGCATGGGTCATTGACCGTACATGCGTATTTAAGATAAAAGTATGGTGACAAAATAAACAACAGAAAAATGGAACAAAAGAAACAAGGAAAAGGAAAATAGAGATAACTTACCTTTGTCTAACTGAACAAATTTGACCTAGCTTCGCGCACTTTAGCCAAGAAATTGCCCATGTTTTGCCACTTCCTCTTTTCAGCCAGTAGATCCCAACATGCCAATCTCTTTCTTGAGGGACTTAAGAAATTTTTCTTTGAGTTTAATTGTTCGCTGATTCTTCCACTGTGAACATTCCGCCAAAATATGTACCCAGTCCTCATCCAAATCACAGAATGGGCAGATTCCCTGCCCGAATCGGTTGACTTTGTAAGGGTGATTAGCTGTTATTTTAAGGCACGTGTGGGTTTTGATTTCCATTAAGGGCACTCGCGCCTCCTTTACCTATATTTTAAGGTATTTGTGTCTCTCTGTTTTACGTCAAGGGTACTTATGCCTGCTACAACTTGAACAATTTGTGAATCAAACCTTGAATTGTGTATGAAGCCCAGCTTTGCCTATGTGACTCTCATTAAATACATTCTACTTGAAGTTGATGTTTTAAAACAGGAAAACCTTTGGGGGAGCATTCTACTACCCTGTAGCGAGTCTAGGCGTCCGCTGCCTCGTAAGGCTTACCGCCATCTTAGATGTGAGAAGTAATAACAGTAAAAGCGCACCAGACAGTACATTAATATAATAGTTATACGTAATTACATGATTGTTATTTCTTCTGTTGCAGTTAACTATATTCTGTACCGTTAGCAGACATTCTGTGTCGTATGGCTACTCACTTTGGTAAACGTAAATAAAAACTATTTTGGTTTGTTTATAGAAATTAAGGAGTGCAAACCTTCGTTAAATGATTTTGTGGACAGGTATATTGGGAGATATTATTAAACATAATTGCAATGTTTACATAAATATTTTCGCTTTCTCTACTAGTATAGTAAGTGGGGGGAAGTATTGTATTCCATCAAAAAATTTGATACTGAGATTTTGCCGGAAATACATGCTTTGAGGCCCCTGAAACCAAAAAATTACTTTTAGAAAAATATCCTTGTTTGTATCTGTGTAACTGCGAACAGCGTAACTCAAAGAGGAAAAGTAGGCTACCAAAATTGGTATTTAAGTTAAGTATCTTTCAAAGATGCGACACGAAGATTTTAAAGAATACCTCCCCACCCCAGACTGCACCTTACATGGAGAATGTTTCGAAAATTTTTATTTTCTCAAAAATGGCTCTAACGATGTTGATTAAAATATCATATATTTAAGATATTTCCATCACAAATAAAATGTATGACTTGAATTTTCTGGGAATATCCGAAAAGTTCCCATCTTTCTAAATAGCTTTTGCATAAATGGTAAACCGTAGAAATAGACAAAAAATTTCTATACAGAAAATGTGGAGTTCGTTAAAACACACAATTTGTTATATACATTTTTTTGGTGTGAATCATATTGTTGTTTGCTCGAATGTTTCAATACTTACACTTTTTTCTCAAATGGGAATTCGTTATTCGTTTTTTTATGTCCTGGACATACAAAGAGAATGGAATGCGCCACATAGCAACCAGCTCTAAAAGATTTGATTATCGCTTAAATACTACCATATTCCCCTTTCACGTACAGGAAAATTATCAATAAGATAGTTTCTGCAAAGGTTTACCTCGATTAAAATGAACTAGATGTAGAATAAAGTTTGTGAAAATAGTTTGTACAGAGTAGAGTGTCATGTGAGCGCAACTCATCAGATTTTTAGGAAAAAGCTCCGTATGTGTGTCGGATAAATATCAAACTTGGTATATAGGTTCAGTATCTTCCAAAGATGCAAGACAAATATTTTCAAGAAAATTCCAGACCCCAAACTACCATATGGAATATTTTTCGAAAATTTTTATTTTCTCTAAAATAGTTCCAGCTATGTTTTATTAAAATACCATACATTAAAGATATTTACATGAAAAATAAGATTTATAACTTGAATTTTCTGGGAATAACCTAGGAAGTGCTCTTCATTTGGAAGTATTTGTTTATAATCTTGTATAACTGGCAAACGTTAAGCACGTACGTACTACACAAAAAATGTAGATATCTTTAAAACACACAGATTGTTTCAAATGTTTTTTTGTGGCTTAAGCCATTTTTGAAATATCTATTATTAATGGCTCCAATTGTTCATTTCTTGATCGTGCTTTAAAGTCCTTTCAACATTCGGTTGTTTCTCGCGATGTCATGGAAACAGTATAGAATTTTAAGGCCGCATATAGCGTCCAGTTATTAAACATTTGACTATTGCTGTTCCCTGTGTATCTATAACGAAATTTGTAAGGTAGCTATTTATGAAAAGGTTTATTTTATAAAAATGTAGTAAATACAAAAATAAGATTTGGTAAGGATAGTTTGTATGCCCACTAATAAACAATAGAGGGTAGAGAGTGTCATAGCAATGTATTACATTACTGTTTTTAAGTTCCCCTACAGATGAAAATCGCGCACAGTTAGGTCAATCATCTTTTACTAATTACCCTATATTAAAGAATTTCTTGAATTAAATTTAATTGCTGTATACGCGGTAACAAATGTCTTGTTGGAATTACTCAGAATTCAACGTTGTACAGCTGTTCAAAACGTTGCAAGTCATTACTATATTCTTTCTGCATTTATTATTTGTTCAGAAAATATGGGTCCTATTATTCATTTACTGCACACCAATTTTCACGTCATGCAAGGTAATGTCGTGTGTAAAATCGGGTTTCTCTGTGCTTCATTAGCTGTTACTTTACGACGGAACTTAACCATGTAAATGGAACCATGCTTTGTCACAGAAGAATATTAAGAATGGGTCAATTACTCAATCATTGATATTTCGTAGAATCCAATTACAGAAATGTATCCGACTCTGATTACATTGGAGGAACTAACAGAAAACATCTTGCGAGAAATTCACTCAATTTCAAATATTGAACTCTCGAGTGTGAATGAAAATTTCCTGAGAAGATGCCAGAAATGTGTGGATAGGGAAGGAGAACATTTCCAGCATCTCCTATGATAAGCTATGTCCTTATTATCATTGTAATATAATTGTGAGAACGTGAGGTGGTTGTGCTGGTGTTATAGTCGTTGCGTTGAGAGTACGAGCAGTACGGCCGGGGCGTGAGCCGCCGTGCGGTTGCCCAAATGTGCAAGTGTTAACCACTTAAGGATTCTGTCAACCCAACAGCGATGATGCAGCAAATGGTCTGAAAGTGTCCAAAACAGTTAACATTTTCACTTAAGGGTACGTTAGACATATAGCCGAATCATATTACACAACTTAATACTATTGATGCTAGCCCAGTCTTTTTAAGTGTTGTCGTAACCTTAGCGGTTGTGACTGGGGAGCGTAGCTTAAAGGTGAGGGTAAATAGTAGAAAAAATAACTCGTAATGTTTCCTAGTGGCCCATTTTATTATATTTACTAGAACATGATGATGCTGGGCTTCAGTTCCCAGCTTGAGGTCTTGAAGAGACCAGTTATGTATTTAACAATCCAGTCCTGAAGGGACTTACATTCAGACTTGTAATGACTGAAGGCTCAACACACATAACATACCATGAAGTGATCTTTAAGTATTACATAAAATATTGTGACTTACCCTAATGGGATCTTACCTTGGAGAGTTATCAGGTATGTGTTGCAGGTGGACTGCTGACGAGGAGTTCAGAATGAGAACGGCCCCCAGAAAGGGTCTGCAGCTCCTTATAAAGAAAGTCACTGCCTAGGGGGCTTACGACAATCATGCCATGAGCATTGTCAAGTATGGTGTGCCGCCGCTCTGAAAGTGCGCGGGCTCAGGATTTCCTAAGGATCACGTCATCCATCGGGTGACTTGCAGAAAGACACGTATCTCTAAGGAAATGATGGCATGGCGAAATCCATTTGAAATGCCAAGGGAAGTAGTAGACCACGGTAAGTTAGCTTCAATTACAATCCCAAATTACCTCTGACAAATTATCTTGCTGCCTGCAACTGTATACGTGACATTATTGTTGATAAAGTATTCCTAAGAGTTCCAATTGACAGCTACTGTTGCATTTTTCAATGCATCCTGATCAAGTGCATCACGAATTCTCAGTTTTGTTGCAGATCCATAGCTGACTTGTTTTTGCTCGCCATGTCTTTTGTGTGCGTGCTTTCAATTCAAAGTTCTTCTCAATGCGTATTAATGCTCTGTTACGAAAACCTAGTTCGCTACCTCAACGAATAACCACCACTATGTGGATGGAAGTTTATTTTGAGAGGTTATTAACTGTTTGTATTATGTATTGCATAAGAAGCATAGAATTCTAGCCGAGACTACAATCTGTTGGTTTCTCTATCACCAACCTATTGTAAGCAGAAAAGGTACTGCATTCCACCCAAAATATCCAAATAGAGATTTCACCGGAAATATGTCTTTGTTATCCCTTGTATTTAAAAATGGCATATTTAGAAAAAGATCTGATGTGTTCCACTCGCATGACTTTCTCTACTCTGACACAAACTATTTTTACAAACTCTTATTTTTCATCTACTTCATGTTAATCAATAAGCATTTGCAGAAACTAACGTATTGCTGATTTTCTTGTAGATGCAAGGGCAATTGGTAGGCTTTAAGTGATGGTCAAATATTTTAAGAGCTGGTTGCTATGTGCCGTATTTCATTCTCTTAGCATGTCCAGGACATTAAAAATGAATAACGAATTCCTATTTGAGAAATAGTATAAGTATTGGAAAATTGAAACAAATAACAAGGAATATCTCGAAAATGGTTCATTCCACAAAAAATGTGCGCGGATAAAAAATGTATGACATAAATTTTGTGTTTTAACGAGATCTGCACTTTGTGTAATACATATTTGTCTAGCTCTTACGGTTTACCAGTTATGCGAAAGTCCTTCAGAATGAAGATCACTTTTGGGAACGTTCCCATAAAATTCCTGATATACATTTTATTTGTCATGAAAGTATCTTAAACATATGACAGGTTAATTAAAATTTATAGAGCCATTTTTGAGAAAATAAAAAAATAGTAAAAATATTCCACTTACAGGATAGTCTGGGGTGAGGAAGTTTTCTTGAAAATCATCGTGTTGCATCCTTGGAAGACACTGAACTCAAACACCAAATTTGGTGTTTATCTGACTTTTCGTTTTTGATTGATGCTGTTCACAGACAGACACACACACGGACATGTTTCCAAAAATGATTTATTTGGGTTCAGGGTGTCTCAAAACATATATTTCCGGTAAAATCTTGGTGTTGAATTTTTTGTTGGAATGCAATACTTACTTCCCTTACTCACTATACGTAGTAGACAAGTAAAAAGGTCCGTGTGTGTGTCTGAAAAGTGCGGCGGTATTCTTTGTTAGGTTTGTTTGAAAAATGCTACTGTTTATCTGCCGCACGTATAAAAGACAATTTGTCGCGGTCACTTCGTGTTATCTTTTACTGAGCGCCTGTTATTGTGTTTAATTTTTGGGTTCACTGTCCTCCGGCTAGCTATGATCTTTTTGGTCGAGCACTTATCTTATACAGGTGTGTAAACGGAAAGGAGTTTTTATCCAAAGATAACACTAATAAAAGAATTTGTTTTATACTTTTATTGTCTTAACACATTATTCACTTTCACATATTAATCTTGACACTCGTCAAACTGAAACTGTTATAATAACTTATTTACTGCTCATTATTAATTCGCGTACTTCAACTTTTTGTGTAATTAACTTTACGACACTTGAGATTTTTCATAACTTTGCTACGCGTACACTGCAAATCGATAAACTATGCTATGTATTCACCATGACTTTTTCTGTTGAACTCAGCGACGTGTAATGCACAAATGTTTCCGATGGACTGAACGAATTTGACATTAGCGTCTATTTTTATATCCAATGAAAATTACGAAAACATATGCTCTAGGGAAAAATGTTCCAGCAAATTCTAAGAAAAACGCGCCAACATTACGTCATTTGCTCGTCTCTAATAATGATAAACAGCTCACCCCCTCGCTACATTATTGCACGCTATTATTGTCAGTTTCAGTAAGGCCGTATAAACCCACTTCTCAACAATGCTTACAATCATCAAACATCTCAAATCAATGTCACACAATAATGCATATTCACACTATAATCACTCTTGACATTTACATAATTTGTGATACAAATTACTGCGTCAAAAGCATAACTCAAAAACCGAACCAAACTTGGTATCTAAGTTTAGTGCCGTCCTAAGATGCAGCACGGAGATTTTTTAAAAAAATGAAGTGTCATATTCCATGATCTTCTCTACCCTCTATCATTCATTAATGGGTATAAAAGCTTATCCTGCGAAAGCTTATTTTTCTGTCTACTACATTTTAATGGAGACAAGCCTTTGCAGAAATAGCTACATTACAAATTTCGTTACAAAGAGAACAGCGATAGTCAAATGTTTAAAAGCTGGGCTGTATATGCTGCCTTATATAGTCATTCCATGCAATCGCGAGAAACGACTGAATGTCGACAGGATTAAAAAGAGTGACAAAGTATTGAACAATTCGAACCATTAATGTCAAATATCTCGAAAATGTCTTATGCCACAATAAAATTATTTGAAATAAATTGCGTGTTTTAAAGAGACCTAATTTTTTTGTATGGTGCGTTTTCTCTATCGCTTAACTTTTAACTTTATCCAAGATAGTGGATTGAGAAACTTGTGTGAATGTATCATTAGATTTTTTCGTGTTAACAGAGTTTTCGTCGTGAGATCGTTTTAAGGAGATTTTACTGCTATGGAGTGTGGCATACGTGCCGTTACAAGCCATCCAGATTCAAGTACAGAGTTTGCGGTTACCTCACTTACCTTTGTGAGTGCTGCCACCTAGGAGGGTTGCCTTTGACTTTAAGGAGTGCACATCTAGAGAGGTAAAGTAGTTAACGGATAATTACCGTTGAGAATACTCGCTATTCAAGGGAATCTAATCTCTCGAGATGTATCGATCTGAAAGCACTGTGCTTACTTGACGATATAGCTCCGTGAAATCAAATTTCGAGTACGCGACGTTATTACAAAGCTTTAACATGGCCATTCAAGTAGAAATGTGCAGTACCCTGCTAAGAGAGTGCCAATCAATAGAACATTTAGTAGATGTAAGAAGTTGAAGGTTGTAAAATTTCAACTGCATTAATTGTAAAAGTCTACCATGAAAGGAAGAAAAAATAAATGTTTGGTTTTTATACAGGTAGTAAAATTATTAGAGTAAATCTGGTAAATTGATACGTATTTCATTAATTAATATACATTAAAACGAAGGATAGTTATAATTGTCAAATTTAGGTGTTTAAATTAGTGATGTAACGATACACTTATTTCACCATACGATACTCGATACGGATCTGACTTTTAAGCACCGATACTGGACACCCGCTTTAAAAAATCTATAAAGTCGATAGCTTGTTCACTTGTTCTTATTAGTAGTTTTTGTGTATAAACACATGTAATCAGAAGTAGTAGTATTTATTAAGTACTTAGTGTTACATTAATTGCATAACATAGTCGCATGGATCATAAGACCGTACATACTATCTAGAAAAATACCTGGTCTGTAAACGTGACTTGCAGAATCGACCAGAAAAAAACTATGTTTATAATCACCACACTATATACATACATGTAAAATTGAAAAACACTCTGAATCACATACACAATCAGGCACACAAGTGCTCAAGCACCACATATATTTAAAACAAATTTATATAAACACCTTATCTCGTAGTACACGCACTTCCATCAAGTATGTGCCCAAGCTTGGCCAGCTATGGCTGTTTACAATCAAGTCCCTGGATGCTGCCCTCCGTCTGTTGGAAGCCAAAAATGCTTCTGGTAATAATTTTTTCCTAATACTCTCCGTCTGCACGCATGCTGAAAAATATGCGTCCAGTCTTCTTGTTCCCCGCATACTGGGCAAATCCTCCTGCCATCATCATCAACAATCAACAATTGCGAGCTTTCTACCCTCCCAACCTAAGCCATGCTCTTCCCGTCCTCTGTTTTATACCCAATTCCAAAATATATGTTTCCTTACCCCACCTAATTTTTATTTCATTTTGTAGCTCCAATGTTGATCTTTGTTTACACCGAGATTCTATTTCCTGCCTGTTTACGAGATATCATATAGTCGTCTTTTGACTTTTTTCACGGCACTGTGTGTATTTTCATTACCCCTTTGCCAGATATCGTTAAAGACAATGTTTGATAATTCCCGTTTTAACCCCATCATCCACCATTTGTTCATTTGATGACGATAACATATTGCTCTTAGAGTTGTTTGATTACCTTTAAATATTCGCAGCCAGTACCTAACTACGTTTAGTTTAGTGAATACAGCATCTTCTCCGCATCCTACCTCACGATGAACTCCGTAGTTTGAAGTACCCATCCCCAACCCTAGAATGCGCATCCAGGAATTATATTTTACTTTCACATGTAACCAATGTTGTATTGTATGCTAAATCCGAAATTGTTACTGTTTGACATTCTCCAGTTGGCAACAATTCTTTTATCTCGATAATGCCACACATATCACCCATAATGTTAGTCAAAGCTAACAATATTATTAACAATAATAGTAATAATATATTCTTATTATAATATTTTCCTTGCTTTCCTTTTTATGCAATTACACTTCCTGATCAAAAGTATCCGGACACCTGGCTGAAAATGACGTACAAGTTTCGTGGCGCCCTCCATCGGTAATGCTGGAAGCTAATGTGGTGTTGGCCCACCCTTAGACTTGATGGTAGCGTTCACTCTCGCAAGCATACTATCAATCAGGTGCTGGAAGGTTTCTTGGGAAATGGCAGCCCATTCTTCACGGAATGCGGAACTAAGGAGATTTATCGATGTAGGTCGGTGAGGCCTGGACGAAGTCGGCGTTCCAAAACATCCCAAAGGTGTTCTATAGGATTCAAGTCAGGACTCTGCGCAGGTCAGTCCTTTACAGGGATGTTATTGTCGTGTAACCACTCCGCCACAGCCCGTGCAGTATGAACAGGTGCTCGATAGTGTTGAAAGATGCAGTCGCTATCCCCGAATTGCTCTTCAACAGTGGGAAGCAAGAAGGTGCTTAAAATATCAATGTAGGTCTGCGCTGTGATCGTGCCACGCAAAACAACAAGGGGTGCAAGTCTCCTCCAGGAAAAGCACGACCACATCATAACACCACCACCTCCGAATTTCACTTTTGCCACTACACACGCTAGCAGATGACATTCACCGGACATTTGCTATACCCACACCCTGCCATCGGATCGCCACATTATGTACCGTGATTCGTCACTCCACATAACGTTTTGCCACTGTTCAATCGTGTAATGTTGACTCTCCTTGCACGAAGCGAGGCGTCGTTTGGCATTTTCCTGCATGATATGTGTCTTATGAGCAGCCGCTCGACCATGGAATCCAAGGTTTCTCACCCCATACCTAACTGTCATAGTACTTGGAGTGGATTCTGGTACAGTTTGGAATTCCTGTGTGATGCTCTGGATAGATGTCTGCCTATTACTCTTTACGACCCTCTTCAAATGTTGGCGGTCTCTGTCAGTCAACAGGTGAGGTCGGCCCGTACGCTTTTGTGCTTTACATGTCCCTTCACGTTTCCACTTCACTATCACATCAGAAATAGTGGACCTAGGGATGTTTAGGAGTGTGGAAAACTCGCGTACAGACTTCTGACACAAGTGGTACTCAATGACCTGTCCACATTCGAAGTCCGTGAGTTCCACGGAGCGTCCCATTCTGCTGTTTCACGATGTCTAATGACTACTGAGGTCACGGATGAGTACCAGGCAGGAGGTGGCAGCATAATGCACCTAAGTGTATTTGTGGGGGATGCTTTTGAGCACATAGAGTGTGTTTTGTGATGAAAAATTCCTTTTAAAAGATGTTCTATCCATATTATAGTAATTAGTCGTACGGTATACCTGTAAGCTAGACTCGTTTGACTTCCGTAAACACAAAACTATCAGATGGAAGGAAAGAACAAATATTTCCATGCGTTGTGTTCCCACTTCTTAGGTTCTGATTTGTTTCTGCTGGATTCACAGACTTTTGTCACCGGAGTAGGTAAATTTAATGGCTGAGAGTGAGTTGCCAAACCAGGCTATTGCAGAAACGTTGTTTAATCCATCAGCTAAAGCAGCTTCATTCACAACACTTAGCGATGCATGTAACACGAGTACATCCAAATACACTATAGAGTCTGTTTCGTACCTCAACTCCTTCCCCCAATGTTTTGCATGGTTTTTAGTTAGACACAAGAGTCTTTTACATTGATTCACCTATAAGAAACGCAGTTAAGATCTGCAAGAATTAGTCCAGCAACTCTTTGGAGCCACGTGTGAGGCAATAGCGACAAGCCTTTTATAAAGTTAAACGCAGCAATTATCAATAATGTATAACTTAAATATTTAGAAGTATCGAAGGTTTATCTCGAAGTATTAAGCATACTTCAATACCACCGAGTATCTAAGAGTATCGAGGTATCGATGTATCGATATCCCGTCCATAGTTTAAACATTTAATCTCTGGCAGCTTTGGATAATATGAATGCAATAAGAACAAAACGTCTTATTACTGAACGACATGTTATAACTTTCCAAAATGTTTGCGTTTTCTTACATGAGAACCTTAATATCCAGCCAACAATTACTATAATGTACTTAAGCTGTTAAATTGAAATTCCTAAAAATCGACATTTCTGCAAACATTTCTATCATAGAGGCATTAATTAACGTTTAGTAATTTTGCAAAATGTTTATCCAAAAACGCAGCAAAAAATTAAACATTTCTTGCTACGCTGATAGCAATATGTGCTAAGCGCTAAGACGTAATAATATGCTCTTGTATTTAATAATGCTTAACTATAACAATTAACGATGTTTTTATTAACATTTTTCAAGAATTAGACGAATTTAAATGTTTACTGCAATAATTTGACCACGTCCACGCATTGCTTGCAAGCTATCTATTCATTTTCAAAACCAACACTATTTATCTCAACCCTTTGCTGCTCATTGATTTTAGACTAGACCAATTTTTACCTTCTCTACTCTTGTATAGTCAGGAGAAGGTTGTATTCCACTCAAAAATTCTATATCGATATTGGAAATACATGTTTTGAGGCTCCATGAATCCAAAGAAAGCTTTTTGTTTTTGATAAGTATGTGTCGATGAACAGCGTAACTGAAAAACAAAAAGTCGGATAAATACCAAGCCTGACATTTAATTTCAGTACTTTCCATAGTATAAGATTTTCGAGAAAATACCCGCTCACTAACTACCCTTTACATGATAATTTAAACTGAGTCGTTACTTATTAATTCCCATCACATTAGCGCTAGATGTTAACTAAGGAGCGCTTTCGGGAGATATGTTTCTCCCATCATCAGCTACGGCCGACTACCGGACCGTTCTCACCCCTAATCCTAAGAAGTATTTCATTAGACGACTCTTCTTCTCTCTGTTGTGAAGAATTGGAAACTTGTGGTGTTGGATTTGTTGCCATCTGTGGTGAAGGTTGGGAACTCATCTGTCTTCTTTCTTTTCTCTTGTCATCTGATTGGATCAGCTGCATTAAGTAATCTGTAGGCGGTATTTCAAAATTCATAGCATTCTTAATGTTGAGATGAATAAAAATATTTTCCCATATTTCCAAGTGTGAAGGAATCTGTATAGATTTTAGTAATTTTATCTCTTGTCCTATTTCATGGTTACTGTTCCAAACATGGTTGGCCAGTGCTGATTTATCTATTTTTTTCAGTTTTATATTTCTTTGGTGTTCACTTAATCTTATTTTTAAATTCCTTTTAGTTCTACCTATATATGAGCTTTGGAAATCATGACATGAGATCTGGTAAATTCCTGATTTTTCTAAGTTATCAGTTGTATTAGTCAAAGGTGTATTCAGCATATTTCTTAAACTGTAGGTATTCTGAGGTGACAATTGGATCTGATATTTTCTGAATATTTTTTCAAAAACTTTGAACATCACTGGGTGGTATGTAAACGTCTTGTACATTAAATCCTTTTTATTAGCATTTTGTAGGGTACTAATCATATGGTCCGTTAGTCGGCCGTAGCTGATGATGGGAGAAACATATCTCCCGAAAGCGCTCCTTAGTTAACATCTAGCGCTAATGTAATGGGAATTAATAAGTAATGGCTCAATTTAAATTATTATATGATAACATCACAATTAAAAGTACTTCTGTTCATTATAATTACCCTTTACATGTAACATTTTTCTAAATTTTGGCTTTTCTAAAAATACTTAAATGATTTTGATTGAAGTATCACATATTAAAGATATTTAAATATATGAAAAATGAAATTTATATCTTGAATTTTCTAGGAATGGCTGCATTTTGTATAGCCGGTGAACGTTAAGTGATAGACAAACACGCACTACAAAAAAAAACTCAACTCATTACAAATAATATTTTTGTAGCATAAGCTATTTTCTAGATATCCATCATTAGTAGTCGAATTATTCAACATTTCTGTCATTCTTTTAAGGTCCTGTCACTTTCAGTTGTTTCTCGCGATTGTATGAAAGCAGTATGGAATTATAAGGCAGCGTATAGCGTCCAGTTCTTAAACATTTGACTATCGCTGTAAAATGTATTTATAACGAAATGTGAAATCTCGATTAAAATGAAGTAGACAGAAAAATAAGCTTTCATAAGTTTTTATACCCCTTGATAAATGATACAGGATGCAGAAAGCCATGGGAACTTCATAATATTGCCATGCAAACATTATTTTTCATTTTGTGAAAACTTGATATTCTTTGTATGATACAGCTTGTATGATACTGAATTTTAATATTAAATAGAAAATTGTTCAAGATACCTTTACCGTCTCAAAAATGCGTACTCCTATTTTAATTAAAATACTATATACAGGGATATTTCAAAAAGTTGGTACGTCTTTAAATAATAATTTATAATGAAACGACAATAGATGCGATATATCACTGAATAGAGAAAAGTTCAAAATTTTATTTCATGTGTTCAAAATGAGCACCACTTGTTACGCGAGGACGACCAGTGCTGTTCCGTTTGCATGCGCAACCATCTTCTACCAATTTATTGTATCAATTGCAAATTGTTGAACTTACAACGAAATGCACGCTGCAATGAAACAGTGGATTCACTCTTTGCATAATGCAGCACACAAAACGACTTTTTCTGTGGCGTTGCCATTTTCTCGTAAACAAATCCAGCGCCACTGTAGGCACCGAATGGAACTAATAGGTGGGGGCTTAAAACTTTGAACTTTCCTCTATTCGATGATGTGTCGTATGTGTGGCTATCTATTATCGCTCATTAGAAATAAATATTTAAAATCTGTTCCTCCTTTTTCAATAACCCTGTATTTAAGAGATTTAAATGACAAAAAAGATATATATATATTGAATTTTCTGGGAGTTGGCTGTGAAGATCATTCGAAACTGTATAACTAATAAACCATGAGAGATAGAAAGACTTAACTATACACAAAGTTCGGATCTCTTTAACACACACACCTTATTTTAAGTTAAATTTTAGTGACATCAGGCATTTTTAGAATATCCTTTACTATTAGTTTTAACTTTTCAATACTTTGCATTTTTTAAAGGTTTTTAACTATTCAGTAATTTCTTGCGATATCCTGGAAACAGCATGCAATTCCAAGGCAAGCATATAGTGACCGCTTTTAAACATTTGATATAGCTTCGGTTTTCTCCATCTTTCTTGTAACACAAAGAAATTTTGAAAATAAACTATTTCTACAAATATTACGTCGATTAACATGAAGTAAACAAAGAATTAAGCTTTCTCAGAAACAGCTGTAAACCCTATTAAAGGCATATGATAGTGGATAGGGTAAGTTACGTGAGTATAAACCTCAAAAATTTTATTTTCTAAACACTAGGTATTTAATGACTGTCTTATATACTAATTCCTTATTCGGGCTCTACCGGTAACTCCTAGAAACGATCTTAGAAAACACATTTCTGAGCCTTTTGTTTTTTAAATACCCTGCCTTTGACTGCAATGGAACCTGGGACCCCTCGCACACCAGGCAGGTGCGCTACCGATTGAGCTATGTGGATATCTTGAAGTTTGTTTACTTTTAATACCCATAATTCATTTTGTGTTATTTTACATAGCTTAATGGGATTCTGTTTATTTCATCGAATATGCTTTTAAAATTCTCCAGCTTATAAATTATATCAATTTCATCATGGAATGATACACACACATTTGACTAATAAGCTGCCTCTGTAGTGAGTGGTCAGCGTTGTGGCTTCTCAAACCACAGGTACCAGGGGTGATTCCTGGCTGGGGCGGCAGAATTTTTCTTTAATGGGAATCGTTCCCTGCCATCCACAAAGTCTGGAAGTGTGAATATGGGAATCAATGTTGGTGTATTTTCTAATGAAAATCAATAAAATCAGTAGTAAAAACAACCTACATAGAGTTAGTTGTTTCTAGGATCAAAGTCCAGAAGTTAAAGGGTCGCTATAAAAATTATAGAAAAAATATAGAAATTATATATACTTAAATTAAAATATACATAAAATGCACCATAAATATGGTTATTAGGCTTCTATGAGATTGCTTTTGTATTTGTTTTGCTTCCTTGTTCACTATCGTTAACTCATTAACCTTTTTTTAATGCTTTGTAGTTATAAATGCCTCGGAATGACAAAGCCGAAAAGCTGTATTTTCTAAAAAAAAAAAAAAAAACGGAAAAGTAAACCTCTTCACTTGATTAATAATTTCGTTGCTTGACATTGGTTTGCATTCCACCGACTAGCGGCCTAAATATAGCAACACTTTGTGTATTATAAAATTATATTCTTCTATTATTTAATTTTTAGGTATCACCCCCTACAAGTAGAATTTCTAACACAGTGTACACAAGCTAAATGCTTTAGATTACGGCGCTAGTGCGATTATCTTCATTGTGACCAACTTTGGTTTCAAGTTCAATCACATAGCAATTACCCTTTGTATTTGCACATGTTTAATAACTCGACTTGATTTAATTAGGTTTTACTTTTCATTCTGTTTTTTTACATGATTAATCTCTTATGGCGCTCGCATTATCTATTCACAGTACAAATTGTCATACTTCAATTTATTCGTAATTCGTTGTAGAGTTAACCTATAGATTATATTGGCATACTTCTGCTTTATTTGATATGAAACATTATTCTTTTAACTAATATAACCTACATAAAGATTAAATGGCAGAAATTATGAATTCAGAAGAAACTGAAATGAAAATGAAATTACAGAAGCAGCAGTAGAAATAGCATTATAAGTACTTGCCCAAAAAATCCAGAAAGGAATACATAGCATTTAATCGCTTTATTGCCTAGTGTAAGACAAAACATGTCGAAAATAATTTTACTGGAAATGAATGCTAGCGAATCAACAAAACATCGAGACATCTGGCTTTTTAATATCATTCCTCTTGTTTGTAGAACCGCATTCTAAACGTGATCTCTGTTACTTTCAGGAATCAATATAAAATTGTTGATATTTTATAATCCGAGTGTTATCTAAATATAGCACATGCCACACGTGTTAAAGGTGGTTTTATCCCTTGTATCATAATCTACTGTTAATGCCTTTGTGGTTATTAAAGTGTCAGAATGAGAAAACGGTAAGTCTGTAGTTTATAATAAAAAATCTGCTGTGTTACACTCACATGACTTTCTCTACTCTTGTACAAACTATTTTTACAAACTTTTACTCTCCATTTATTTCATATTAATCGAGCTAAACATTTGCAGAAACGATCTTTTGACATGCACAGAGAATTACATTTTACAACTAGCGACCAGTTATAAAAATATTTGACTATCGCTTAAAACGTACTATGTTCCCCTTGTTTTATAACTGCAAGGGCAATATAGAAATACAGTAGCCTTTAACATAGACATATATCTTAATAGCTGGTTGCTAGGAGCAGCACCATTCTCTTTGCCACAGATTAATACTCTTTGCTTATCCAAGACAAAAAATGAATAACGAATTCCCATTTGAGAAAATAAGTACTGAAAAATTTAAGGGAATAACAAGCAATATCTCGAAAATGGTTTACCCAACAAAAAAAATGTGTGACATAAATTGTGTACTTTAACGCGATCTACATTTTTTGTGTAGGAACATTTTGTCTATCTCTTATGGTTTTCCAGTTATGCAAAACTCGTTCACAATGAAGGATTCTTTTGGAGACATTCCCCGAAAATTCGAGATATACATTTCATTTGTCATGAAAATATCTTAAATATATGATATTTTAAACAAAACCGTTAGAGCCATTTTTGAGAAAATTAAAATTTTCGAAAAATGTTCCATTTAAATGGTAATCTGGGGTGCGGGGATTTTCTTGAAAACCTTCGTGTCTCATCTGTGGAAGATACTGAACCTAAATACCAAGTTTGGTGTTTATCCGACTGTTCGTTTCTGAGTTATGCTGTTCACAGACAGACACATACACAGACACACGGACATGTTTTCAAAAATGCTTTTTTGGATTCAGGGGGTCTCAAAAAATGTATTTCCGGTGAAATCTCTGTATCGAGTTTTTGGGTGGAATACAGTACTTCCCCTACTTACTATACGTGGTAGAGAAAGTAAAGATTGTACTGAGATTTCACCGGAAATACGTATTTTGAGCCCCTCTACACACTCCCCCCAAAAGCATTTTATAAAAAGTTCCGTTTGTGTGTGTGTTTAAACAGTATAACTCAAAGACGAAGAGTTCGATAAATACCAAACT
The DNA here is from genome assembly GCA_030765065.1 of Deroplatys truncata. NCBI lineage: Eukaryota > Metazoa > Arthropoda > Insecta > Mantodea > Mantidae > Deroplatys > Deroplatys truncata. The sequence goes on from CM060984.1 coordinate 71,542,762, forward strand.
TAATATCTTCCAAAGATGCGACATGAAAATTTTTAAGAAAATTTCTGCAATCCTAGCTATCCTTTACATGAAAAATGTTTACTTATTTTTTATATCTAATAAATGGTTCTAACGAAATTTTTGATTTAAGATTTTTCATAAGAAATAAAACGTGTATGTGAATTGTATGGGAATAGTTTGTAAAGTCCCCTTCATTCTGAACGACTTTTGTATAGTTGGTACGCAGAAAATGAGGATTTCGTTAAAGCATACAATTTATGCCAAATACAAACTGTTGTGGCTTTAAACACTTCCGAGATATACTTGTTATTTGTCTGAAAATTCGCCATTCGTTTTTCTTGTGTTCAAGAAAAGAGAGCGGAATTTTAAAGCTGTCACTTAGCGAAAGATTTGGTAATCACTTAACCTATAGCTTGTTCTCAGCTCGTTGTAGCTACAAGGAAATGTGCAATAAAACGATGTCTGCAAATGTTTATTTCCATTTACATGAACTAGGTAAAGATAAGATTTTGTAAGAATTGTTCATTGAAGAATGTGGAGAGACAGTCATGTGAATGTAAAACATCAGATTTGTTGTTTTTGTGCATGTAATACAATCCATAGTGATATTAAATGGAATGTAATATCTCTTCAATTCAAAATAACATCTGTTTTGTTAACCCTCTCAAAAATCTATAATTATATATTCATTTTGTATAATTATATATGGGTATCTTGGTTAATTTATGGCCCCCGTTGGCTAAAGCGTTCACTCACCAGGATTTCAATATCGGTCACCTAGTTTCACATCTTCGTTGTGGTGTTACGAAGTCTTTGGTAAAGCATGGGGAGGGCCTACCGGATAGAAATAGTGATTAGCTTGTGTGGATGTTTAAGGGACTGTGGTGAAGCGTGTACTTTGCATCTCTATTAAAGAAATACGCATTTTCCCTATTTTAGTTGTCATAATAATACGAAATTTAAATCACAGAAATCCGAAGCAGTACAATATTAAAGGTTTTCCTCTGCCTTGTTCTATTTTTCCACATTCTTATTACTTTCTCTGACACGTACATAGTATATAGAGACAGTATCGATATCGAGATTTCAACGGAAATACACGTTTTGTGGTATCCTGAATCCAAAATATGTCAGTTTGTGTAGCTGTGAATAGCATTACTCAAAGAACGATAACTTGATGTTAAAGGTCAATATCTTTCAAAGATGCGACACAAGGCTTTTCAAGAAAATCCCCACCCCAAATCACTTTGCAAAAAAACTTTTAGAAACCTTTGATTTTATAAAAAATTTAGGTCTCTTTAAAACAGAATTTATTACTTTCTCTACTACGTATAGTAAATAGGGAAGTATTGTATTCCACCCAAAAATTCGATTCCTAGACTTCACCGGAAATATATGTTTTGAGACCCCCTGAATCCAAAAAAAAGCATTTTTGGAAACATGTCCGTGTGTGTCTGTGTACAGCATAACTCAGAAACGAACAGTCGGATAAACACAATAGTTGGTATTAAGGTTCAGTATCTTTCAGAGATGCGACACGAAGGTTTTCAAGAAAATCCCAGACTACCCTTTACATGGAAGATTTTTCGAAAATTTTAATTTTCTCAAAAATGGCTGTAACGATTTAGATTAAAATATCATATGTTTGAGATATTGTCATCACAAATGAAATGCATATCTCGAATTTTCTGGGAATGTCTCCAAAATTATTCTTCATGGTGAAGGACTATTGCATAACTGGTAAACCATAAGAGATAGACAAAATTTTACTACACAAACAATGTAGATCGCGTTAAAATACACAATTTATGTCATATACATTTTTGTTGATTGAACCATTTTCGAGATATTGCTTGTTATTCCCTTAAATTTTTCAATACTTGTTTTCTGAAATGGAATTCGTTATTCATTTTTTTGTCTTAGATATGCAGAGTATTAATCTGTGGCAAAGAGAATGGTGCTGCACCTAGCAACAGCTATTAAAAGATATGTGTATTCTTAAAGGCTACTGTATTTCTATATTGCCCTTCGAAATACAAAACAAGGGGAATATAGTACGCCATAAGCGATAGTCAAATATTTTTAAAACTGGTCGCTATGTGTAAAATGTAATTCTCTTTGCATGTGAAAATAACGAGAAATGGTTATCTCGTTTAATATGAAATAGATGGAGAATAAGAGTTTGTAAAAATAGTTTGTACAAGAGTAGAGAAAGTCATGTGATTGTAACACAACAGAGTTTTTTAAATAAGTTTCTTGTACCATAAGGATTTTTGAGATATTGGTTTATTAATTGTTCGAATTGTTTACTATTTAGTCATTCTTTTAAAGTCCTGTCGATTTTCACTCATTTCTCGCGAATTCATGGAAACAGTGTGGAATTTTAAGGTCAGCATATAGAGTGCAGTTCTTAAACATTTGACTATCGCTGTTCCCTTTGTATCTACATGTGTAATGTAGATGTTTCGGATAGGTTTATCTGGATTAAAATTAACTAGATAAGCAAATAAGCTTACATAAGAATAATTTGTATGTCTATTAATAAGCGATAGAGGATATATGAAGCCATGTGCATGTATCACATCAGATTCTTTTAAGTCGCAATCATCTACATGACCCGTGAGTTCATAACATCAGTTGGAACTGTGCCACATTAGTGAGCATAAAGGAACTATTTTAAAAATCTAAACATTACTTAACTTTTAGACATTTCGAACTTGAACACGACTTATACACATATTTATATCATCAATTCTAGTTATTCATCGCTGGACGATTTGAGCTGTTAGTTTATAGATATCCTGATTTGCTAGGAAGCAGAACTTGGCTTTACATTATAATTGTAGAAACAACTTTCGAGGTAAGGACTAGACTAGAGCGCAGTGGACTTAGCACCTCGACGTAAGAAGATTGTTTGTGCCTAGGCCCCTAATGGGACACCACCGGGAAGGGTAAAGTGAGAGGACAAGAGGACGTCTGGATCAGGAAGCACGGCACGACATGGCAGAGGGCAGGATCCCTACTTTTTCAGGTTTAAACTCCTTGGGGCAGCTGGTACAGACGGCTCCAAATGTTTTCCGTTCCACCTATAGGGGTACGCGGGGTTCTTAACGAGAGGTTATGCCAGGTGCCTTAGCTCATACCTGCTCTACAAGTTTAGGGAATGCTAAATGGTAGTGCTAAAGAAAGTTTCATTCTAACACATTTCCCTCAGACTTGGCTGTAAGAGAGTAATAACCGTGAAAAGAAAACAGCAATATCAGTACAGCACAGCCACAAAAGCAGTGTACAAACTAATTTTTAAAAATTAGAGACATCATATTATTGCATAATAAGCAAGTGGTAAAACAAAGTGGTTTGACTTCCAATATTCACTACTTTCTCTACCCATTAACAAAAATTATTTCAAGTTACAGTCTAAGTTACACTTTTCCCTATTTGGTTGCATGCAAGATGCCGTAACGACAAACAGCCGCTTATCTACACCACAAATCTTCTTTTTACTGTCTCTACTGTTTACATATGATAAGCAGGGAAATTATTGTATTTCACCCAAAAATTGAATAACCAGATTCACTGGAAATGTACATTTTGAGACTCCCCGAATCCAAAGAAAGCATTTTTAATTTCTCTCCTACGTAGTTACACGAGGTAGAGAAAGTATTCTATTCCACCCAAACATTCAATTGTATTCACCGCAAATACTCGTTTTGAGACTCCCTGAAACCAAACAAAGCGTTTTTACTTTCTCTACTACGTAGTTACAGTAAGTAGAGCAAGTATTGTCTTCCACCGTAAAATTTAATAAAGTGATTCACCGAATATACACGTTTTGAGACCCCCTGAATCCCAAAAAATAAAGCATTTTTACTTTCTCTACTACGTAGTTACACTAGATAGAGAAAGTATTGTATTCCACCCAAACATTCAATGATATTCTCCGAAAATACTCGTTTTGAGACTCCCTGAATCCAAGGAAAGCATTTTTACTTTCTCTGCTGCGTAGTTACAGTAAGTAGAGCAAGTATTGTCTTCCACCGTAAAATTTAATAAAGTGATTCACCGAATATACTCGTTTTGAGACCCCCTGAATCCCAAAAAATAAAACATTTTTACTTTCTCTACTACGTAGCTAAAGGAGGTAGAGAAATCATTGTATTCCACCCAAAACTGAATGAGATTCAACGGATATACACGCTTTGAGACTCCCTGAATCCAAGGAAAGCATTTTTGCATTATCTACTCCGTGGTTACAGTAAGTAGAGCAAGTATTGTGTTTCACCCAAAAATTCAATAAGATTCACCGGATTTACACATTTTGAGACCACCGGGATCCAAAGAAGCATTTTTACTTTCTCTACTACATAGTTACAGAAGTAGAGCAAGTTTTGTATTCCACCCAAACATTCAATGATACTCACTGGAAATACTCGTTTTGAGACTCCCTGAATCCAAAGAAAGCATTTTTACTTTCCCCACTACGTAGCTACAGAAAGTAGGGATAGTATTGTATTCCACCCAAAAACTGAATAACGAGATTCCCCGGATATACACGTTTTGAGACCCCTTGAATCCAAACAAAGCATTTTTACTTTCTCTACTACGTAGTTACAGTAACCAGAGCAAGTATTGTATTCCTCCCAAAAATTGAAAAACGAGTTTCAACGGAAATACGCATTTTGGGACTCCCTGAATCCAAAGAAAACATTTTACTTTATGTACTACTAGCTACAGTAAGTTGAGAAAGTATTCTGTTCCACCTAGAAATTCAATGTCGTAATTTCACCAGAAATCATGCCTGTGACTCCCTGAATCCAATGAATTTATTTTTAGAAAAAGGTCTGAGTGTGTGTGTTTGCGCGTGTGTGTGCCCAGGAACAGCATAACTCAAAAGCAAAACGTTGTTTAAAACCGAACTTAGTGTTCAAGTTCAACTTCTGCCAATAATGCGACACTGAGATTTTAAAGAAAATCGCCCACTCCAAACTACCCTTTACAACGAACATTTTTCGAAATTTGTTATTCTTTCATTAAAATACGTTTGTTTAAGCTATTTTCATGATAAATAGAATGCATGTCTTATTTTCTAGGAATAGTCTCTAAATTAGTCTTTATTGTAAATGACATTTGGTAATTAGTAAATCGTAAGAGAGAGAGAGAGAGAGAGAGAGAGAGAGAGAGAGAGAGAGAGACAAAATCTTACAGCACAACAACTGTAGATCTTGTTAAAGCACAAAATTTATATGAAATAACATTTTTATTTTATGCCAAATAGCTTTTATATTTTACATATTCTGAAATATTTTTGTTATTAGTTTGAATTTTCAAATACTTTATACCTTTCTCAACTGCAAATAGCTATTGTTTTTCCTTCTTTCTTTCTTCTTTCTTTTTTCGTTATTTCTTTGCTTGTGTTCATACTAAAATAACAGAATTTCAAAGCTATCACGTCTATGGCCCGCATTCAGGAGTCATGATTTCGATTCCTCTTGCCGACCTTCCTGACCCATGATTTTTTTCGGGGGTTTTTGCCGGGTCGCCAGGTGAATGCTGGGAACGATTCTCACATCCCCGAATTTCCTGAACCTCCATTTAATCTCCATTCTTATTTCCCTTCATCTTTCATCCGTTGGTCTCTCTCTCTGGGTGGAAGTGTCGGCGATGGTGTTTCGGTGCAGTGTAGCAGGGGAAAAGAATGTTTTTTGTGATTCTTCGTTCCTCGGCTTTCGGCTGACTGTCGGGAGTAAGCTAACTTCCTTGAGGGGCGTTGGACCTCCTCTGTGCTGGGTAGGGTCCTCAGTCTGCCTGTCCGTATGACGGCGAATCTCTATCTCAAAATTAGGAATCCTGCCATTCCTGTCCCGTCACTCCTGGTTCCGAGCGCCCGGTGTCTCCTCTCGCCTCATCCTTCCTCCCGGAGACGCCCCCTTGTGGGACGTAGGCACAATATCCACTATGTGGATCAGTGCTGAGTTCCCTCCTTAGCCAACCAATCCAAACCTATCACATAGCGATCCGCTTTGAGGGATTTGGCTTCACTTAAGCTTAATATGTTCTGGTTATACCTAAAGCGAATTGTGTAAATATGTGATGAAGGCTTATCAGTATAAACATAACATAGATGCAAAATAAGCTTTGTAAGAATAGCTTGTGGAAGAGTGAATAGAGAAAGTCATGTGAATGCAACATATATTTTATAGCAAAAGCTCTATATGTATGAGTGTCTGTGAACAACATAAATCCAAAGTGAAAAGTCGGTTAAATACCAAACTTGATATTTAAGTTTAGCATCTTTCAAAGATGTGACACAAGGATTTTTAAGAAAATCTCCTCCACCCTGAACAACTCTTTACATGAAAAAATTTTCGAAATTTGTTATTTTCTCAAAAATAGCTCTAATGATTTTGATTAAAATACTCTCTGTTAAAAATATTTTCATGACAAACGAAATATATATTTTGAACTTACTGCGAAGAGCCTCTCAAGTCTTCTTCATTCTGAATGACCTTTGTATAATTGGTAAACTCTAAATATTGGACCAAGAAATGCAGATCTCGTTATAGCACGCAGTTTGTTATACATATATTTTATGACATTAACTATTTCCGAGATATTTTTTGCTATTAGTTAGAATATTTTTGTAACTGAGAAGTCGCTATTCGTTTTGTTTTCGTCGCGGTCATGCAAACACTTTGGAATTTCAAAGCATCACGTAGTCACATGCTTTTTGAAAAGGTGACTATCGTTTTATATACGTATACTACAACTAAATGTGTAAATGTGTACTACTTCTTTTGGTATTTAATTAAAGTTCTTTTAACCGGGTAGGCCATTGCGGACGGTGAATGAACGAAATGGTTAAAATATTGCTCAAAGGGGCCCGAGGTCCCTAGAAATTAGAATCTGACATTCATCTTCTCAGGATAAGAGAAAACACTGGGAAAACATTTATCCAGGTAATTCACTCTAACCAAGATTCAAACTCGGGACTACTTGAATGTGAGGCAGACCTCCACACCACAGAGATGGGCTAAATGTGATTTGCAAGTTTATCTGGATTATAAGAAGCAGACAGAAAATTGAGATTTAGAAAAAACAAGTTGTAGAATGGTGAGAAGAGAAAGTTATGTGAATGCAACACGTTAGATTGTTCTCGTGATAATCTAAAGCGCGTGGAGTTTCAAAGAACCACATAAAAATCTGACTATCGTTTGAGCTACTGCATTCTTCTTACTTATAACGAAGTTTGTAATGGCAGTTCATCTCAATTTCACTCAAGCCGTGTGTAGGACAAGGTTGGAAAGATAGAATCACATTGAAAAATTCAATGTCATAGCCGAGATTTGAACTACGGATCTTCCAGTTTACGTCCAGGTGGCGCCGCGGTAACGCGTGCGACTCACATTCGGGAGATCCCTAGTTCGCTTGCCGGCGATCCCCAATCTGATCCAGGGTTTCTTTCCGGAGTTTTCCCGGGTCGTCAGGCGAATGCTGATATGATTTCTCTCAGCTTCTGAATATCGCTCCATTCCTCATTTCATTCATCTTTAACCTCGTTAGGTCTGTTTCAGGGTTAGAAGTGTCGGCGATGGTGTTTCGGTGCGGTGGTAGAGAAAAAGGATGCTCTCTGTGGAACCTTATCCATCTCTCGGTCTTCGGCTGGTTGACAGGGTATAAGGACCGCCTCTTGGGGGTGTTGGACTCTCTGTGTGGGGTGGGGTCCCCGGTTTGCCTATCCGAATGTCAGGGCGTCTCAATCTGGAAACTTTAGGAACCTTATCATTGCGGTGCCGTCATTCCTGGTTCCGGCCGTCCGGTGTCTCTCACCTCGTCCCTCCCTTCCGCCCCCCCCCCGAGGGGCACAAGCACAATATCCTCATTCACTGGATCGGGGTCGAGTCCCCATCGCTACATATCCCATTCCATTCCAGACCAGAAAAGAGAAGCATTTCAAGAATTCAAAACGTAATACAAAGAACCTAAGTTCTTTTTTTCCATTCTTGAGATTTGTAACTTGAAAGCAATTTAATTTTCAGAATAGAGTGCTTTCAAATGAACCAATTGCGACAAAAGCACATCAACCTGTCTGCATTAAAACTTTCGGGTCACTATTTCAAAATTTAGCTTATATGTTATCCTAACCGAATAAAACAGCTATATACAAATCGCATATTTTGCGCTAAACGTTGTTTCCTCCTATCTATTAACAATTTCTCCTTTTGGATACAATACCTACATAGGTGTTTTTACTCTACGTCCACTATACGACTGGCACGACTTTTCTTCCTTTCCCTTGCGAGTGTTTGTAAGGGGAATTATGTTTCAAATAAAACAATCTTTATTCATTTTTCATTAACAAACGCAAACTATATCTCATTTTGAAGAAACTTTAATGTTGCACTTAATTGTGCCCAAACTGCATCAACAGTTTGACATTGTTACTTTTGCTTCCATAGTTTTAAAACATTACTTGAATATTATTAGAACTGAATATGCCAACTGTATGGAACTACACATTTAGCGCTAAACGTTGTGATCAATATCTATGTCAATTAAAAAACAAAACGAGCTTTCAAGGTAATAAATACTCTGGGAGTACGCGTAGAACGTTCTATTTGTTGATAATTATGAAGCTATTATTATTATTATTATTATTTATTACTAGCAACAAACTTTAAAAACAACACCTACATTATGCGAACCTTGTTTCCCAAGAAAAATGCAGAATCTTAAACTTGTGTAGCACCCGCATAAAGAGTGCAATATTTGATTTTTAGATAACATAGTATGGAAAGAAAATGTTAATTTATTTCGCTTGAATGAATCTAATAAAGTGAAAAGTATTTAGTTTCGCCTTCTTTCAACTTAGAGTCAGGTCGGTGAATGCATACGCAGAAGTAAATGTGATCTTTGATACGATACCGGCACTTACTGTTGGCCATAGCCAGGCATGACTAGTCGAGAAGACATTTCTTCCCCCTCTTCCTCTGCACTCCTTGGTCCATGGAAAACATTTGGAGCCTTCTGTACTACCGATTCCCTGGTGGACCCGGGACTAGGTGACCGCTGTCATTCCGTAGGACGAAGAGTTACATGCCGAGACTGTCGCCGACACTTGCAACCCTGAAACAACCAAGCAGATGAAAGGTGAAGTGAACAGAGAAAGGAGGTGAAATGGAGGGACAAGAAATTTGGGGTTGTAATTAACCTTCTCACTATTTGCCTAGTGACACAGGGAAATCCCGAAAAAGTCCATGGGTCAGGAAGATTTGGCCGCAGGAATCGGACTCGTGGATTCCCAAATGCGAGTCTCACCCACCACCACCACCTGTGCCACCTCGCTTGGTAGTTTTTGAGGTAAATAGGTGTACTTAGAAGTATTTCAGCAGGTCAGTTTCGATTTAACCTTTCCTTTGTGGCCTCTGTAACTAAGCTAGTGACTGCTGTTTATTGCAATAGACTTCTTAAATCCTATGTCTGTTACTCTTTTTTATGCTTGTTATTTGGGACTGTTTTCGTACGTCAGATTTCAGTTGTAATGTAAGAGTTTTATCTTGTAACCTGGTTCTATAAAACCGATTAATCGGACGTGGGGTACAAATCCGGCTTTCGATTCTCAATTTCATGCACCTTTGCACCTGGAAATTAAAATGAAGTTCTCCATACAAATTTATTTACATTTATTATAAGTTTATATACCGAAGATTTGCATTCTGACCCAGATGTCATTACGATCTGATATATTGGCAATAATGGAGAATTTACATTATTCCCTTCATTTCAAGATATAAGCCGTACATAATGGATTCCCTCCATGTGTAAACTGAGGCCGGCATACTTGCATAAATTTCATTTTGAGATATGGATTTACAAATAATTTGTGTTGGTACTACTGATTTCAAACACAATTTTAATTCTGTTCCTCAACTAATGTACACGATGTTCCTGAATACAGTCCATTTCGTTCGAATAGGCAACCCAAAACAGGGATGGTAAAATATCTCTTAGTTAATCAGTACATTGCGTAGAACTGCTTGTTTCTGTTTGTTATTTTATTTAAAATATTTCTGGTATTTTTAACACTGTCAGCGCGTACGAGAGAATTACAATTGGTGTACTAGTTGGCCACGATAGGAGTGCGCTTGGAAGGCGCCAGTGTTTTTGTTAAGAATGCCTAACGTCATCATAGCTGTGATTCAAAGGAGAGTGAGGGGTGTATTAACAGCTGCACAACGAAAACGGTACTACATTTTGCGGGTCTTAGCCTCGCTAGTAAATACAACTCAGAACTGCCGATGTGTCTGTCCTTCCGTTGTTCCGCTCAATTGTTCCGTAACGGTTTAGTTTCTCTTCCCACCCCCTGCACTCATATCGTGACCGACTAGTACTAACATTTAGCTTTGTTACATAGATCTAACCGGCATACTGGTTTATTAATTGTATACTCCATATAATACTATGTTTATAACATGGCTGCAAGGTAGGTAGCGCCGCGGTAACGTAAGCGACTCGCAATCGAGCGGTTGCGGTTTCGATTCCCGGCGACCGCACAATCTGACACATGGGGATTTCGTGGTTTCCCCTGGATGGTAGGCGAATCTGGGGTGGTTCTTCTACCACGACTGCCCGCCTCTGATTTCCTGTGCCCACTATCTCCTTCGTTGTCATCTGTTTCAGCGTTGTAAGACTACGAGACGGTATTCGGTGGGTTGCGTCTGGGCGATGGATGTGCACTTTTGTAGAAGTTTCTTCCCTGGCGTCATTGCAGAACTGCTCAGTTAAGTTGAACGTACATGTGGGCCCCACCACGGGGGGACCGCTGGGTTATGAGGCTTGTGGGTGGGCCCAAGCGGCTGGAAACTTCAGGGTTTCGTCCATACTTGCGCCCGTCGTCATGATCTAATCGCCCTTGGGGTCTCTGCCCTCATCCTTCCCTCCCAGGGGACATGGTAGAAGCAAAAAGGACCGCTGCGACCTACTTCTGGTGCTCTGCCCCGGTTGTTGGGGCCCCTCCGTTTGTCCCTACTACTACTACTACTACTACTACTACTACTACTACTACTACTACTACTACTACTACTACTACTACTACTACTACTACTACTACTACTACTACTACTACTACCAATTATAATCATTACAATAATCCACTCCTCACATTATACCTGGTCCGGATTCAAAATCCCTGCCATTTTTCCCTTGGACGCCGTTTATATCATCTTCCTCTAGGTGTACACATTGCCGCCTTCTTGAGGATTCAATTTTCCTTTATTCTTTCAATATGCTCTTTCCATTTCAATTTTCTCGTTTAATGCGTAAAGTTTTAGTTCGTTTCTAACGTTATTTCGAATTCTCTGTAACCTCGTGTAACCTTTTACTGTTCTTAAGGTTGTCATATCTGCTGCTTCTATGAAGACACTGCAAAATAAGAGCAGTGAACTACTGGCTGAGGTTGATGAGGGGTATAGCTCCACACTACGATCCAAATGTTATAAATATCAGCGAGAAAACCTGTCTCCTAAGTTTTGGGCAGCTGATTTGGAAAGGGTTTGAGGATAATACGAATGGGGTCAGTATGGCTAAGAGCTGAAACAAATGACAAAAACATGTGGAAAGGAGTCAAAAGAAAACTAAGAGACATCAACCAACAGGAAATAGAATCGGATTGTAAAATTAAACCTTCTCTAAGTCTAGCAAATGAAATAAAATTGAACTGGGTCAAAGAGGCATATATACTTAATTTAGGAAGAAAGGAAAGATCAGGAATGGCATGGTTTATACTGGGGGGCTGGAGGGCTCAGAAAATGACTGACGATTCTGGCAGGAGAATCTGCCCATTCCGTGATTTGGATGAGGATTGGGTACATATTTTGGCGGAATGTGCACAGTGGGAGAACCAGCGAATGATTAAACTGAAAGAAAAATTCTTAAATCCCTCAAGAAAGAGATTGGCATGTTGGGATCTACTGGCTGACCAGAGTAACTGGCAAAACATGGGAAATTTTTTGTCTAAAGTGCGCGTATCTAGGTCAAATTTGTTCAGTTAGTCAAAGGTAATTTATCTCTATTTTCCTTTTTCTTGTTCCTTTTTGTTGTGTTTTCTTTCTCTGTTGTTTATTTTGTCACCCTATTGTATCTTAAATACGCATATACGGTTTGTGACCCATGCACTAAATACTTGTGAAATAACTTCAATAATTTGAAACCAATAAAGATACCTTATCTATCTATCTACTTCGATCTGCGCACCCAATCTTCTGATCCATATGAACAGTGGTGCTGCCATAACTTCATAAAATCTCATGTTTGCTGTACTCCTGGATACTTTCTTTACCATAGAAGGTAGAGAAAGCATTGCATCCCAACCAAAAATTCGATAGCGTGATTTCACCGGAAATACATGTTTTGAGGGGCTCTGAATCTAAATACACAAACAAGTCCGTGTGTGTGTGTGAGTGTGCGTGTGCGTGTGTGTGAACAGCATAACTCATAAACGAAAAGTCTGATAAATCCCAGACTTGGTATTTGCGTCTAGTATCCTCCTAGGATATGACACAAAGATTTTTAAGAAAATTGCCCACAAGACTACCCCTTAAATGGAAAATTTTTCAAAAATTTTGATTTTCTCAAAAACGACTCTAACGATTTATATTAAAATATCATGCATTTTAGATATTATCATGACAAATGAAATGTATATCTTGAATTTTCTGGGAACGTCCCCAAAAGTGTTCTTAATTCTGAACGACTTTTGCATAACTGGTAAACTGTAAGAGATAGACAACGGTTTTCTACACTATATATATATATATATAATTAATTAAAACATAGAATTTATGCCATTTTTTGTGGAGTGAAGCATTTCTGAGATATTCCTTGTTACTTGTTTGTATTTTCCAATAGTTACACTTTTTCTCAAATGGGAATTCGTTATACGTTTCTTTATGTCCTGGACATACAAAGAGAACGGAATGCGCCACATAGCAACCAGCTCTTAAAACATTTGACTATCGCTTAAAGCCTAGCAATTCCCCTTGCATCTACAAGAAAATGAACAATAAGATGCTTATCACGATTAACATAAAGTAGAGGGAGGATAAGCGTTTGTAAGAATAGTTTGTACAAGAGTAAAGAAAGTCATGTGAGTGTAACGCATCAGATTTTTGTTATAAGGCGCGAATTATAAAACTTAATGACCAAAACTCGTTCGATGGAGGCTCTAATGCCCATTCAGTATTGACATGCATTTGAGGAGCAACGATAAGTAGTGAACTTTACTGTCTGACGAAAGAGTGCAATTTTCAGGTGAAATCGCATGGCTAGGTTTAGACAAGAGAGATAACGCCCAAGTGGGAGTACAGTGCAGTCTGACCATAAAAACATCAACGCAAGTACGCCACGGAATATTCAGGCCTTTGTGTTTCTCTTTACAAAACTGTAACACATTGAATATTATTTTTCTACTTTGTGACGGTATGGCGGTGTTTGCATTTTGACTTGTTTACGAACCCGTCCACTGTGTCTAACAGACTCAGCTGCTGCATTTCCTTACTGCAATCCTGCACATGCTATGCACCAGGAATGGTGACGTAATACGGCCTGTGTGTTATGTTTCTGCGTGAGCTTCCTCTGCCTCCCGTCTGCACTTATTCTTCAAGCAAGTAGAAGGTTACAGTAGCATTCCGGCTTGGGAAAGCATGGTGCTGATTATAATATACCCTGTATCGGCTGGAGATATCCACCTCTATTGTGTACATGAGTGCCTGAGGTTGGCAGCTGGTTTGCTTTGGTGCAGGCTCATCAGAGTTGTCGTACCACTTATTATTATTATTATTATTATTATTATTATTATTATTATTATTATTATTATTATTATTATTATTATTATTATTATAGTAGCAGTAGTATTATAGTACTATAAAAATCTGATGTGTTACACTCACATGATTTTCTCTACTCTTGGATAAACTATTTTTACAAACGCTTATTCTCCATATGCTTCATGTTAATCGAGATATCGAGATGTTAATCTTATTGCTAATTTTCTTGTAGATGCAAGGAGAATTGGCTTTAAGCGTTTAAGAGCTGGTTGCCATGTGGCGCATTCCATTCTCTTTGTATATCCAGGACATAAAAAAAAATAAATAAGGAATTCCCATTTGAGAAAAACTATAATATTTTAAATTCAAACAAATAACAAGGAATATCTGGTAAATTGTTCAGTGGAGAAAAAAGTATGACATCTCGTAAATTGTATGTTTTAACGAGATCCACATTTTTTGTGTAGTGAAATATTTTCTTATCTCTTACGGTTTACCAGTTATGGAAAGGTTATCCACAATGTACAAGACTTTTGGAAAATTCCAAGAAAATTCAAGATATACATTTAATTTTAATCTAAATCGCTAGAGTCATTTTGAGAAAATCAAAATTTTTGAAAAATGTTTCATATAAGGGGTGGAGGGATTTTTTTGAAACTCTTGTTTTCGCATCCTTGAAAGATACTGAACCTAAATACCAAGATTGATATTTATCCAAATTTTGGTTTTTGAGTTATAGTATTCACATTCACATAGACACACAGACACACTTTTTCTAAAAATCTGATGTGTTACACTCACATGACTATCTCTACTCTTTTACAAACTATTTTTACAAACGCTTATTCTCCATATGCTTAATTTTAATTGAGATGTTCATCCTATTGCTAATTTTCTTACAAATGCAAGGGGAATTGGTAGGCTTTAAGCGATAGTCAAATATTTTTAGAATTGGTTTCTATGTGGAATATTTCATTCTCTTTGCATTACCAGTACAAAAAAATGAATAACGAATTTGAGAAAAGGTATAAGTATTGGAAAATTTAAGGGAATAACAAGCAATATCTCGAAAATGGTTCACTTAAAAAAATGTATATGACCTAAATTGTGTATTTTAACGCGATCTACATTTTTGTGTGGTAAAATTTTGTCTGTTTCTTATGTTTTACCAGTTATGCAAGAGTCGTTCACAATGAAGAATACTTTTGGAAACATTCCCAGAAAATTCTAGATATACATTTCATTTGTCATGAAAATTATCTTAAACTAATTATACTTTAATCAAAATCGTTGGAGCCGTTTTTGGGAAAATTAAAATTTTCAAAAAATCTTCCATGTAAAGGGTAATCTGGGGGAATTTTCTTGAAAGCCTTCGTGTCGCATCTCAGGAAGATACTGAACCTAAATACCAAGTTTGGTGTTTATCCGACTCTTCGTTTCTGAGTTATGCTTTTCACAGACACACACGGACATGTTTTCAAAAATGCTTTTTTTGCATTCAGGGGTCCTCAAAACATGTATTTCTATTTCAGGTGAAATCTCGGTATCGAATTTTTGCGTGAAATACAATACTTTCTCTACTTACTATACATAGTAGAGAAAGTAAAAATGAACTCGTGTATAGGGCGAGTTGGGTATACCGGAACTCAAATGATGTCCGCTCTCAGTCCAGGAAAACCGCGAAAAAACCTTCGGTCAGACTGTTTGGCCCCGGGGTTTCAACCCTAGACTTCCCGAATGCGGGAAACAGACGCTCACGCCTGAGCCATTTCGCATGGCATGGCGAGGAACGGAACTCTACGCTCCAATCCACTATTCCACATCGTAGCACCAATGTGAAGCAATACTAGTTTTAAATCTTTCGCTACATTCATCTGAAGCAAGAATGCAAACGGAGAAGAATTTCAACGGGTAGACAAACAACATTAATGACACCTTACTTCTATGGAATCCAATTATTTAGACATAAACAATCTCTATATTGAGTCCCTTGAGCGCAGCTATTATTCGCAACTAAATCATTTCATTCATCTTAATGGTGACCTGAATAGAGAATATTGGATCCCAGCTCACTTCAGAATATTGGATTGTGGTATATTCTGGACAAATTGAATAGTTAGTTGGGAACTGGACCGAGTCAATAGCTTGTGGTCTACCAAGTATTTGCCTGTGTGTTGTAATTAGATGTTAACGGGATTCCTTCATAACCACAGCAATAGAGCAACTTCGTACGATCTGAAGAGGGTTTTTGTTCACGATGTTTCATTCCGTATCTCCAGATTATTTAAAATAGTTTCATGAGTCATGACCATAACTGTGTGCCTTATGAGTAAAGGTGGGGATATTTGTGTGATGTGTTTTCGGTTGCGTGCGCTTAGACGTTATACGGCTTGACTTCCAACGTATACAAACGACGCAAAGCATAAAGTCTGAAAATGAGAAATGCAACACTCCTTTAAGTTTTAGCAGATGACCATATACAAATGTGAGAGATATCTTGAAATATAGGGTAGTTAAATTATATTCGAACCCACTCGCGGCCTCTCTCTACAGCGTGAGACAGCAGGCAGTTACCGGGGAAATCACGCCGACAGAGGCGGACTAAAACCTTATAATAAATGTTGGAAATGTTCACCTTCCGCTCTTAAACAGGCAGCATATCTCGTGTAAATATTCTCGCTCACTCTCCGAAGCTCCGCAGCAGGAATTCTTATGATGTCTTGCACAATGTTTTCTCTAAGTTCCTGTAGTGTGCGAGGATTGGAACGACACTCTTTGTCTTTTAAAGAACCCCATAAATAAAAATCACAATTCGTTATGTCAGGAGAACGAGGGGGTTGCAAATCAACACTAATTATTCTGTCATCAAACACCTCTCTTATTGTATATAATGATTCGGCAGCTGTATGTGCTGTTGCAGAATCTTGCTGGAACCAACCACACAATTTCTCTTCTTCTGTCAAGCGATTGCAAAATGGCCTCAGAATTAACCTCTGCGTTTATTGTTTCATCAAAGTATATGGACCCTAATATTTTTCTAGGGCTTATCGCACACGCCACTCCAATTTCCTGATCATAATGAGGCGTTCCTCAAGTAGCACAGGTTTTTCTGAAGCCCAGTATCGACTGTTATGAGTATTCACAGGTCCACTTAGATAAAACCAAGATTCATCAGTGAAAAACAAAAGCTGTGCGTCAATGAAACGCCTTTCCACGGATTGAAAAACCCAATTATAAAAATTCACACGTTTATCGGGATTATTTGGCTTTAACGCTTGCACTCGTGTGTAGCGATAGGGCCTCAGTTTCAACAGACGTGTAGCATTTCTCGCAAAAGCTCGAGATACACCTGTTTGCTGCGCTAGTTTTTTCAGCGATTTTCGAGGCGAACGCTTCAAAGCGGCACCAATCACAAGAATTCCTGTTGCTGAGCTTTGGAGAGTGAGCGAGAATATTTACACGAGATATGCTGCCTGTTTGAGCGCAGAAGGTCAGCATTTCCAGCATCTATTATAAGGTAAGGGTTTTAGTCCGCCTCTGCCGGCGTAACTTCCCCGGCGACTGCCGGCTGTCTCGCGCAGTAGAGAGAGGCCGCGAGTGGGTTCGAATATAATTTAACTACCCTATATTAGCAAAGTTAGAAGAAACTTGCCTTTATGTAAGTCATAGCCATCCAAGCCGAATTGAACTGCTCTTCTATCATTCTTAATTATTGAATGCCAAACGACAGTGTCGATCACATAATAGTTTTTGATCTGGGAGAATTTCTTCCAACGTCACAAGACGTTAACGGTGCATACCTCAAGTATTCGGCTGATGATTTTGTATTCCTCATCGCGTTACAGATTGTTAAATAGCTCTTATTTTTTTGTAGAATGTTTGCCAGGTCTTTCTTGATTTTTTTCTGACAACTCTTTTATTATTGCTATACCCCTGAATATTTGAAAATTCTTGTTGTACTTCTTTTGGATGCACCGCCCTTTGTTTAACCATCTATGTTAGTTCCCGAGGTTCATACACGGCGGAGTACGGTGCATTTTTTTTCCGGCGTAAAAATTCCTTCGGAAGGGAAGTAAAGTCAAGTCGGGGTCCTATGTAGTAGATTTACAGCACGTTAAAGAACTTCAAGTCTGATAAAGAGGCCTCTGAGAAAATTTCTGGTCTTTCACGCCCAATATAGAATGTGACGCTAAGGACCATAGTAGTTAAAGGGCGCCCAAAAATAAAACAATTTAATTTTATTTTCCACCTATGCTCGCTGTGAAGTCTACGTGTATCTCGTGCCGCACACAAATCCCTCTTTGAATTGTAAGGTTGGTAATTGTATTTAAACCTTAAGTATCGTTGAAAATGAAAGGAAAAGTTATTAAAATAAATTATGGAATCAACGTAATGTTAAAGTGCTGGGCCCATTATACAAACACCTCAAAACATGAAGTGCCCCGGAGGTTACGATTATTTAAATAGTATGATCAAGTAGCAAAGGACTTAAATTCAAAGCTTTCAAAGTAAACTGAATAAACCGTTCTTCTTACAGCTATAATACAATAATACATTTTATACGAAACCTAATCATTTAACAAGTTTCCGCGTTATAAACATTAACACTTTCGCGTTCAAACGTTTACTTTCTTTAGCAATATTGCTTTACGATGCGAATTTTTACAAATGTATTTTAGAATAAATAATTCTCTCTCGTCCATGAAACTAAATAACCTTGGCAAACGTCCTGAATGCTAAATTTTGCATATTACTTACAGAAAAGTATTTTAAGTAGAATTTAGACAAAGCCCAAAATGGCGTGTGCCTGAAAGCGCTTTCCCAGACCCGGTGTTGATGCGTTGCTTCCCTACTGCCGGCGAGATCGGACTAGTTCCTCCTTCAGCTCGTCCTCTTGATGCCCGGGTCGCTCCAGCCTTCTCCCACGTGATCTGACGTCAGGAACTCAAATAGCCCCACACCAATGGTTTTTACGCTGCAATCTGTTGACTATCTCTCTGCAGAGGTCCAACCGATGATGCAGTAAGCTGTAACATGCTGGTAGTATATCCTTCTAGACAGGCGCAAGGAAACAGCGTTGTATACTGGTTGCTTCACTACAGAAATCAGGATTACTTGGCAGGCATATTTTCATTCTTTAAGGGGGAGGGAACCAACGTGGCTTAAAACTTAAATAGCTTGGTTTGAGACCCGATCATCATTAATCATATTGTGACGTAATGTCACTTAGCCAAACCAGCGGCTTTACCAGAGGTGACGAGGACGTAGACGTAGCCCAGGGTTGACATCGAGAGAGTTGTATGTTATGAATAGCTGGAGGGATCGTGAAAGGGCGACACTTAGAAGTGTAATTCTGTTTCCAAAAGAGATTTCAGTCTTTCTAACAAATAATCTAAACTACATTGCAAGAGGTAGAGAGTTGGATTGGGGTTTTACCTACTACATGGCAGAAATCCGTGCCTAGGCCGTACCTAGAAGCTAGCACAAAATAATTTTAAGTAGCCTACCGTCCTGTTAGGCAAGTGATAGGCAGAGCCCGAACCGTCAATAAACTTGAGTTTAAATACACAAGAAGTATGCCGACTAGTACTTCAACTAGCACTGACATATGCAAGTGTCGGCAAGAATTACATAATCCATCCACATGTCGAACATGAGGTGATCATTCCCCTAAAAATCATGCCATAACCTCTGCTTAGATAAGCGTTCGGAAAATGACTTGCAAGAATTCGAAAGTCAAATTCATGGAGTTACTTAAATTTTGTCTTGAATATCTTCAATTTTGTACAATTATATTTAGCGAATTATTGTAAAACTATAACCGTCACAATATGATGGTTATCTCATAAATATTTCAAAATATTAATAAATGTTCACACGGTTATTTATTTTTTGGATTTAAATTGCAGTTGAAATTTAACGATTACTTCTCAAGTTGTGATGGACGTAATATTATATTTGTTTAATTTTCGGATACTTCGGGTCATTGGTCATTTGTGAGGGTCATTGGTCTTCCAAAGCACTGACTCGAAGTAATTTTTTGGAAAAACAAACAGGTGATCTCGGAGCGGAATTAGGCTGGGTGAGAGAATATTCCTCTATTTTAATCGGTCAGTGCCAAAGGTTCATCTGTATGCAATCCTGCATAATTCTTTAAAAGCAGCGACCTTTCTCTTTATAGTTTTCTAAACTTTAGTGTAACAATGATGTCGATATGATATATATGATATATAATTCAAAGGCTGCCTCTTCATAAGACATTCGTCTGTTTTTCACAGAAAATTGATAACAATGAACTGTAGTGAAGTCCGTAAATAACCATTGTGTGTATTGTATTTAATTAAAGCGGCATTTCAGGTAAAACATTAGGGTTTTAAGTGAAATTTAACTTTCAAGTTTACGACTTTTGTTAACCATTATTGCATTGAATACCATAAGATTTCAACCACATAATGTTTATATTAAGTAAAGTGTTAGTATTTTTGGAGCTATAATAATCAGGATATTTATGATTCTATGCGCGCTGTTTTACACAGGTTGAACCAGGTCACCCATGGCAGTTACTTATTTCGGACAATACAACATTAACATTTTCGAGATACAAACACATTAATGTGGTGGTCCCATACTACGAGATGCATGATTTCAATTTCCTGATTCATACATTTATGGCTAAACCACATGCAAACCTTCACTTAAAATGGATTTCATCAATCAGTCATAACCGAAAATGGGTTTAGTGACGTATGACTTTAAGATTTCAAATGGTCAAAATAAATAAGGTACCCCTTTCGTAGAAAACGCTTTTATTAATTCATACTATTTCAAGAAGAAAATCATACGTCTATTTCTGCTGTGACTAGCCTTCTCCGAAGTGGAGTGTTGTATTTTATGCTTTACAACTCATTTTACTGTAATATAGTTTCAAAATATTTCTTGTGATACTTCATCTTACTTACAAATATGCCAATAATGCTGAAATTTCTGGTTATAAAATTAAATTGCGCGTGAAACCTCCTCCCGACCAATAAATTAATGTCATGGTTGCCGTCTACCGGATATTACGACCTCAGAAACAGTAAACCAACTCTCTACTACTGACCTAAGAATGCTGCAGTAGCCGTGGCATTGTAACGAGCTTTAGTCATACTCCAATTGAGAACCATTAATCAAACTGTGTTATGTTCAGAAGTATTCAATGTTGAAACACTCTGAAGCATGTCTGTTTGAAATCTCCATAAGAATTATTTTCTTGGAAGACTTTCAACCACATAGTAGTGTTCCCCATTATAACTACTACAAGAAATATTGTGGCGTATCAGTAACCATTGTCACTACAAGACGCATTATTGTGTATCATCTGCTACACGACCTGTCGAACCTCCTTTCTTTGATACTGCAGTAGATAATCCTTTTGATTTTCTGAATACTTTTGAAAGGGTAGCCTTTGCTCTTACCTGATCAAGTATTTTGAAAATGGTGAAGTATTTACCTTGCTACCTTACAGATACTGCCATACAATGGTTTCAGATATTTTTCACAGGCATCCCTGTCATAATTGGTCTCTTTTAAAAAATTATTTTATTACAACATTTTAGGTTACTCACCAAGATGAATTATTAGAAATCAATCTCCGACAAAGAGCTTAGTTAGATTCTGAACCTGTTTTGCACTATGTTTATGACGTTCTGTCATCATGTGATCAGGTTAATCAGACTCAAACCGAGCAAGTAAGAAATTTATTAAAGATCTGAAACCTGAGCATGTAAATATTATAGTGCCAATGAACCCTGTTACTGTCGATGATCTTATACAGGCTCTTAAGCGGATGGACAAAGCACAATTTTATATGACCCAAAGAGAGCACCTGGCCGCTGCACAGTCACAGTCTTCTGTTCATATTTCGGCTCCTCCGCCTCTGACTTTACCAGCAGGGACTACTAACCCATTTCTTTCAGGTGATTCACCCTTGCCTGCCCTTCCAGCTTCTCCTAATATTGATGTCACTGATTTAGCTGCAAAAGTAAGTTTTATCAGTGGCATACTGGCTGGCCAAACGTTGAAAAATCAATATATCCCTGAGTAATTTATAATTTAACTTTATACTATGAATTTATATACCTTTCAAATCGGTTTACTCATGCTTAAACCACAAAATGTGTGATAATATAAGGAAAGTATGTAAAGGAACGCTCTCACCAAAAATTTTATTTTCTAGAAGATTTCAATTTCTCAGTACACGTGTTGTTGTAGATATTAAAGGAAAGGCTTATTTGCCTCGTTGGTGTGCGAGCTCCCTCTTCTGTAGACGTGAGACGAGGGCTTGTATTTCTCGGCCGGCGCGGTTTATATAGTGTTACAGAATTCAACCGACAAATTTTTAGGGGTTACAGAGTCCTTGATAGAGGAACCTATGTTCCGTTACCAACTTTGAAGCTAGGTATTCATTTTCTCTTTGAATACTTCTAGCTATGAATGCAAATAAATGAAGTCAATGCGAATGCAGTACTGAATGCTTTAAATTAGTTAATTTCCCAAACATAAACGCAAAAATAGCTATCATGGTAATATTTTAAAAGCTATGAGTCTGTTTTTCCTGGAACAATACTCCTTTAGCAGGGGCCAGTGCACCACTGATACCTCCACCTTCACGTATCGGAAAGACAAACAACAGTTAGCTGTAGTAATGACGCAGTCATTTGCGTGCTCGGTTGCCATGTGGTGGTGCAAGGTTCAAACACTAAACAAGTGGTTAAACATTTTTTTTTCCCGAACAGATGAATGGTACATTTGGAGTGAGCCAAATTTTAATTTCTCGCTTTTCTTTAAGAGTTTAAGTATTCGCCTGTTACGGAGATATTCACATGGAAAGTTTTAACACAGCACGGAAGGATTACCTGCAAGTGAGGAAGTTTTATCAGCGGCGTACTGGCTCGTTATTGATTTTGATCTATTGAAAACAATCGCGAACTCAAATACCTCATGTGTTCTACATTAATGTGCTCGTCTCCTCTATGGCTCCTAAATGTTTCTCAGTTGAATTCTGTAAAGTTCTGTATACGCCAGTTTCTGACAATGAAAGCATTTATGGATACAAACAGGTGAAAGTTGTCCAAAATTATTTTTGAAATATATATATTTTTTCATTTTATTCTTATAATTATCTTTTAGCTTTCTAGGTCCATAATCTGCATTTAGTATACGTCAGGAATGCGTAGAAATGGCATCACCTGACTTCTTAAAGATCCCTGAGCACGTGAATAAGCAATCATTTTAAAACTTTAAAGTTTATTTTCTCATTTTCTGTTTTTTCTACGCATTTGGATGTTCAAAATGTTCCACACGATGCAATTTTCATTCAATTCGCTTAACATTTTCAGGCCAAAATTTAAAACGTACAGGTAAAATAATTTTGAAGTGATTTTTCAGAACTTCTGATATGTATGAGCACATTGTTACATTCGACGAGCATCCTAAAATTATCCAAAAAATG
Organism: Deroplatys truncata; assembly: GCA_030765065.1. Lineage (NCBI taxonomy): Eukaryota > Metazoa > Arthropoda > Insecta > Mantodea > Mantidae > Deroplatys > Deroplatys truncata. The sequence goes on from CM060984.1 coordinate 71,566,075, forward strand.
ATTTCACAATTTTTTCTACCAAACTAAAAGAGTAACAAACGTTTGATATGACACATCCACATGACTTTCCTACCCTCTACCTTTATTAGTTGGCATACAAACTATTCCCACCAAAGCTTATTTTTCTATCTACTACATTTAATACAAATAAACGTTTGCAGAAATACCTACATAACACATTTCATTATAGATACAAAAAGAAGAGCGATACTCAAATGTTTAAGAATGAACGCTATACGCTACCTTAAAATTGCATACTGTTTCCATGCAATCGCGAGAAACAACTGAATGTTGAAAGGACTTTAAAGCATGACTAAGAAATGAACAATTCCAAACTTTAATAACGGATATCTCATAACTGGCTTATGCCGCAAAAAATGTTATTCGAAGTAAATTGTGTGTTTTAAAGAGCTCCACATTTTTTGTGTAGTACATTTTCGTCTATCTTTTAACTTTTATCTGTTATACATGATTATACAAAATTGCTTTCGAATGAACAGGACTTCAAAGGCTATTTCCAGAAATTTAGATATAAATTTAATTTTTAATGTAAATATCTTTTATATAGGAATATTAAACAAAATCCTTGAAGCTATCTTTTAGAAAATCAAAACTGTCTAAAAATGTTCCATGTAAAGAGTAGTTTGGTTGGGGGGGGGGATTTTCTGTAAAATCCCGTGTCGCATCCTTGGAAGATACTGAACTTAATATCAAAATTGTACTTATCCGACTTTTCGTTTTAGAGTGATGCTGCTCACAGACACACGCGCGCGGATCTTTATTTATTCAGGGGCCTAAAAACGTGTATTTCCGGCGAAATCTCGGTATTGAATTTTTGGGTGGAATGCAATACCTTCTCTACCTATTACGTATAGTAAGTAGGGGAAGTATTGCATTCCATCCAAAAATTCGATACCAAGATTTCACCGGAAATACATGTTTTGAGGCCTCTGTCTGTGTGTGTGTGTCTGTCTGTTTGTCTGTGAACAGCATAACTCAGAAACAAACAGACGGATAAACACCAAACTTGGTATTTAGATTCAGTATCTTCCAGAGATGCGACACGGAGGTTTTAAAGAAAATCCCCCCACCCTAGATTACACTTTACATGGAATATTTTTGAAAATTTTCTAAAAAGTGGCTAAAGATTTTGATTAAAATATTATATGTTTAAGATATTTTCATGTCAAATGAAATGTATATCTCGAATTTTCTGGGAATGTTTCCAAAACTATTCTTCATTGTGAACGGCTTTTGCATAACTGGTAAATCATAAGAGATAGACAAAATTTTACTACAAAAAAAATGTAGCTCGCGTTAAAATACACAATTTATCTGATATATGTTCTTTTGTTGTTGAGTGAACCGAGATATTGCTTACTATTCCCTTAAATTTTCCAATACTTATACTTTTTCTCAAATGGGAATTCGTTATTAATTACTTTCCCTACTACGTATAGTAAGTAGGGGAAGTATTGTATTCCACCCAAAAATTCGATACAGAGCTTTCACCGGAAATATATGTTTTGAGAGTCCCTGAATTAAAAAAAAAGCATTTTTGTTAAACATGTCTGTGTGTGTCTGTCTGTGACAGCATAGCTCAGAAACGAACAGTTGGATAAACACCAAACTTGGTATTTACGTTCAGTATCTTCCAGAGATGCGACACGAAGGTTTTCAAGAAAATCCCCCCACCGCAGATTACCCTTTACATGGAAGATTTTTCTAAAAGTTTAATTTTCTCAAAAATGGCTCTAACGATTTTGATTAAAATATCATATGTTTACGATATTTTCATGACAAATAAAATATATATCTTGAATTTTCTGGGAATGTCTCCAAAAGCATTCTTCATTGTGAACGACTTTTGCATAACTGGTAAACCATAAGAGATAGACAGAATGTTACTACACAAAAAATGTAGATCGCGTTGTTAAGAGATATGTATGTGCTTAAAGGCTACTTATTTCTATATTACCCTTGTAAATATATATTCCCCTTACATCTACAAGAAACTTAGCATTAAGATAGAGTCTGGAAATGTTTATCTCGATTAACATAAATTAGATGGAGAATAAGCGTTTGTAAAAATATTTTGTACAAGAGTAGAGAAAGTCATGTGAGTGTGACACATCAGAATTTTTTTGTCTTGGTAGTGCAAAGAGAATGGAATACTCCACATAGCAACCAGCTCTTAAACGTTTAAAGCTTACCATTTCCCCTTGTATCTACAAGAAAAATAGCAATAAGATTAACATCTCGATAACTCCATTAACATGAAGGATATGGAGAATAAGCGTTTGTAAAAATAGTTTGTACAAGAGTAGAGAAAGTAACGTGAGTGTAACACATCAGATTTTTTCTATAGTATTTTGTAACAAATAGTAACATTACCAAAATTCTTAACGGTCCATTGCGTGGAGCGTGGACTGGGATTCTGAACTTGGATGTCGTCATTGGCAGAATAAAGAGCCCAGTGAACGTTACTACAAAGCAATGCCACTTGAAGAAATGAAATATAGCCTACTTAAGTAAATGCGTGCCTGTATTTATTCATACAAAGATTATGGTCTAATATTGCTTGAGGAATCAATAGATCTAGGTAGTTTGTTATTTTTATGGTTATGACATTGGTATTGATGCAGGTTTTCTCCGGATCATCAATGTTAATAACATTGTTTATAATCTAGCCCGAGCATTTTAAGTTTGGTGGAAGTCATAGACCTCAATCGTGCTTACGTACACCTAGTCTATGGTTGCTCAGTTTTAAATATTTAAGCATTGGTTACTTCTTGGTTACGTTTGGAAATTCCTTGTTATAACCCGTCTAACCGGAAAAAGCTAAGGCAAAAGTATTTGAAGCACAGTTATGGCAATATTACACGAACGGCTCAAAACAAAATTGCAAAGCATGACTACTTCTCTCTGCCTATGATGTGCAACAATTGGGCACGTTTATGTAGAATGTTCTCGCGTCGCGACTGGATGATGCATATAATATCAAACTAACAGACTACGCAGGTCTACTTGCTGTTTCTTTCCCTCTGCAATTCTCTCCCCTCTTTCCCAATTTCAATACCCCTTTTATCTTACTCTCTTCCAAACCCGTTCTCACCCATTCCTTTGGTTTTCTCTGTACAAATCGCATATCTTTATACTTAGGATCATTGCTTTAGTTTTGCTTATATTAGGTTGCCTCATAAGTAATTTCGGTTTTTTAATTGGGTTTATATCGTACAAATATATGTTTTTATTTTTATCAGTACTTTTTATAGGGTGATATGGTGGTTGTTCAGTATGTTACCCGAGGTCGCGGGTTCAAACCCGGTTTCCTTCGGAAGGGAAGTAAAGCCGGTGGTCCTGTGTCGTGGATTTACGGCAGGTAAAGGAACCTCAAGCCTGATAAAAAGGCCTCTGAGCAAAATTGCCGGTCTTTCACGCCCAATATAGAATGGGACGCTAAGAAGCCATAGCAGTTAAAGAGCGTCCATAAATTGAGACAGTAACAATGGTTTTATGTATATACCATGTATATATAATGTAAATTATAATGTAAAATAATATTAATAAGCAAAATACTGGATACATAAATAGAAGTTAAGGCATTAGTTTTATGTATGTGCAAGTGTTAAGCTGGAGCTGTGGAACCCTTGTTAAAAGCCGACAAACATATCTTTGTGTTAAAATTAGGGTCCAGGCAAAAAGGACTTGTACGGGGAAGTCATAAGTGCCAGACCTTGAGTCTTGTAAAATAGAAAAGGCGACAAGCAAACACAACATATTTTTGTAGAGAGGTAACATGTTTGGAAACAACGAACAATAGTCTGGTAAGACTTCTAGAAGGTTCCAAGCTGAAAGATGACAGACAATGAAATTTTAAGGATGAATGTGTTTAAAATGTTTAAGTGCAGCAAAGTTAGTTGTAGCGTCCCCATCAGCCAAGGCGGTTGTGTATAAAGTGCTGCGATGTGAATAACATACATGTAAGCTCTCCAAAGCAGGCGTTATTAGTTACTTCTCATAATGTAGTAGGAACGTTGAAATGTTGAAATACTTGATTGCTCAGCGACCGCAAGTTTGGCGCCCGAACATGGTGGGGCTAGGCCGTTCTACAGCTCCAACTAACTAAATTAACTGTGTGGCTTATTACTAAAACAGTAAATGCGTGTGCCATTAAAGCATAGTGTTCTTCATTGACTTAATCTATTGTTAGAGTTGTTACTTCTTGCCTTCCTTCCCGTATCACATCCTGCAAAGTTAAACAGGCTCTACCAAAAACCCAAATAACAGCAGCCGTGGCAAGAAATAAAAATAACACTTTAAGAGTAGCAACTAAAACACAAGATAATTATCATTATCAGCATAGTTCATATATTAATATATCGGACATGCTACGAGTTATGCTCTCCCACCACGAGAATACCGCAAAATAAAACTCAATTTCAATGTCTGTATTGTTAACATGTTGGCATCCAGCACTTGGTAATACAACATTTTGAAACGAAGTTAAGAAAAGCTTGAGGCTACAGTCCTTCTGAAGCACTGCTGGAAACAAGATTATAAAGCTGCTGTTGCGCTCGAAGAATATGTAAAGTCAAAGGTGAAGGTGTCATTAGTGAGCGAGTAGCACAACGATGGTTCCAGCGTTTCAACAATGAAGACGAAAACATTGAAGATTTACAAAGTTCTGGAAGACCCAGGTTATGGAATATTGAGAATACACGCAGAGTTTTGGGAGAAACTCCACAGACAAGCACTCGGAGGTTGTCAGAAGAACTTGGTGCTTCAAAAGATACCATACATCGCCATATAAAGACACTTATAAATCATTCAGGAGCTGTAAATTTGTGCCACATGAACTGGCACCTGATCAAGCTCAACGTAGAGTGAATATCTGTCGTCAGCTTATTGCTAATTCCTGGATTTATCAGGAGAGTTTTCACGTGTGATGAAAAGTGGGTGTATTACCGCAATTCTGACACCTCGAAACACTTTCTCGATAACCGTCAGCCTGCAAACGTCGTTAAAAATCGGTTCGGCCGCAAAATAATGATGGGTCTGGTGGAATTTTGAAGGTGTGATTCACTGGGAATTTGTTTCAAATGAACGTACAGTCGATGAGGATCTTTATTTTAACAACTGGAACGAGTTCAAGTTTTGAGGCAGAGGTGCCCAACATTAGTTAATAGAAAGAGTTCTCTTGCAGCACGACAACGCGAGACCTCATGCAGCTCAAAGAACAATGGACAAAATTCCGGATTTGGAAACTTGTTACCACATCCAGCATATAACCCTGAACTTGCGCATCCGATTAGCATCTGTTTATATCCGTGGCCCATATCCTACGTGGAAGAAATTTGAAAAACATTGAAGCAGTTGAAATGGGTATCAACGAATTCATCATCAAAAACCAGAAACTGGTACCGTTCCGAGATACCGTTGGCTCAGAACTATAGAATCTACTAGTCTTTATTTTGAAGACTAGCATCACTTCCTGTAACAACACATTTGAAATAGGGTTTTCCTTAAAAACCGACATTACATATGAGACATCATCTAGAAAAATGTTAAAATTATATTTTTCTATTACACTAGACACGCGATTAATCAAGGCTCCGGGTTAATTGAAGGAGATGGAAAATACACATACATATTGCGTTCCAGCCAAACCTTCTGTATCGAGATTTCAGTGGAAATGTTTGTTTTGAGAACCCCTGTATATAAAAACTCTGATCTGCTACACTCATATGACTTTCTCTACTCTTGTACAAACTATTTTTACAAACGCTTATTCTCCATATGCTTCATGTTAATGGAGATGTTAATCTTATTGCTAATTTTCTTGTAGGTGCAAGGGGAATTGCTAGGCTTTAAGAGATAGTGAAATATTTTAAGAGCTGGTTGCTATGTGGAGTATTCCATTCCCTTTGCATTACCAGGACCAAAAAAATGAATAACGAAAATTTAAGTGAATACGAAGCAATATATCGAAAATGGTTCACTCAACAAAAACAATGTATATGACATAAATTGTGTATTTTAACGCGATCTACATTTGTTGTGTAGTAAAATTTTGTCTATCTCTTATGGTTTACCAGTTATGCAAATGTCGTTCACAATGAAGAATACTTTTGGAGACATTCTCAGAAAATTCAAGATATACATTTCATTTGTCATGAAAATATCTTAAACACGTGATAGTTTAATCAAAATCGTTAGATTCATTTTTGAGAAAATTAAAATTTTCGAAAAATGTTCTATGTGAACCTAAATACCAAGTTTGGTGTTTATCCGACTGTTTGTTTCTGAGTTATGCTGTTCACAGACACACACACGGACATGTTTCCAAAAATGATTTTTTTTGGATTCAGGGGACCTCAAAACATATATTTTCGGTGAAATCTCGGTATGGAATTTTTGGGTGGAATACAATACTTCCCCTACTTACTATACGTAGTAGAGAAAGTAAAAATACGGTATAATGCTGTATAGTACGAAAACGGGACGTAAATTACTCCGTTTTACCCCGTATTACTGGCATTAGTCGTATAATTCATGTCACCTGCATGACATTTATGTATTACGTTCTGTATATACCCCAGGCGACGTGTTTGTACAGTTCTTGACTGTTCCTGGCATTCGCGAATGTTGTAGTAACGACATCTGGAGTATTTAAGGCAGGACATTATTAGAATTGTCTTAGTTGTAAAGCATCACGTGTGAAATAACGCTAATTAGTTATTGTGCTTTCTTTCTTTGTCCATTGGGTTGCAGCCTTTTATTTCGTCATAAATGGTTTGTTAATTATTCAGAGTCTTTGGGAACGTTTGTGTATTACTTAGATGTGTAATTAAAAAAACTATGGCCTTATTTTCAATTCACTCGGTGAAATAATTAACAGAAGAAAACGCTGTAATACGTAATAGAGAATTTAGTATCCTTTATTGTATTGAAATCAGGAACTCTACCAACTCTACTCTATCTAACCAGGTACTATTCCGCTTAAAACCCTGATTTGGTATTGCACTAATTATACGCCATGCGCATTATATTTTGCCGCATCACTGGTGAACAGCATAACTAAAAACGAAAATTCGGTTGCATACCAGATTTGGTATTTAAATTTAGCATGTTCCGAAGATGCGATACAACACTTTCAAGAAATCCCCATCCAAACTTTACATCGAAATTTTTTTTCGAAGTTTTATACTTTTGCAAAAATGTTTCCAACGATTTTGATTAAAATACTATGTATTAAAGACATTTAAAGAACAAATAAAATGCATATACATCTTGAATTTATGGAAATAGCCTGTGAAATCCTTTTCATTCAGAAGGAATTTTGCATATTGTTGTGTAACTGCTAAACGTTAAGCGATAGGCGAAACGAAATGCACAAAAAAGTTGATCTCTTTAAAAAAATAGAATTTATTTCAAATAATTTTTTGTGGCATAAGACATTTTCGAGATATTCGTTATTAATTGTTCGAATTTTTCAATACTTCAAAGTCCTGTTGATTTTCGATTGTTTCTCACGATTGCATGGAAACAGTACGGAATTTAAAAGGCCAGCATGTAGCGTCTAGTTCTTAAACATTTGACTATCGCTGTTCCCTTTGCATCTATAACGAAATGTGTAATGTAGCTATTTCTGCAAAAGTTTATTCGGATTAAAATGAAGTCTGGAGAAAAATAAGCTTTTGTAGAATAAGTGTGAAGGCTTCCACGGCCGAAGTTAATAGATAACATATTAAATCTTCAGCACTGGATGGCCGTGGTCTAACGGTAAAACTATTCACACCCCAATGTTTAGACCACGGCCTTCGCAATTTGGCAAACTGTTGCTTATGCTCTGTAGACAGACATTATTTAACAGTATTAAACAAACTTGCCTTTTCTATAAATTAACTCTCTTAGGTTCAAAAGTAATCTCTTCAATGTCACGTTACTTTATTTCTCCGCGAACAATTACTGTTTTCCGTACTGGCATCAATTAGTTTTAAATTGTGCACCTACCAAACACAATGTAACAGTCATATACCACACCGTAACTCTTGTTGTGATTATTCATTTTGTGTACGGCTATGTCCAAGTTTACCTAGTCTAGCAATAATTCGCCCCATTCGGGTGCTTACTGTCTCGCTATATGCGATGTTCTGCGTTGTTACTCCCGAGTGTCCCGTCGAGTACTCATCCATGCCGGAGCAGGAGCCAGGAGTAAGCACAGGTCGCCCGAGTTTTATCGGGCGGAAGGTTGATCGCCACGGTACCTATCCGTTTATTTACGGATTTACCCGTGCGATAATATAGATTTAATCTACTAGCAAGCGTGTGTGTCGATGTTAACATGCTGACGGTTGTTGGGCCCTCGTGTTGCTATTGGCGCGGGTCGGTGATACAGCCTGGGCGGACAAGCGACCAGGCGGTGACCGAACTCGATGCTGCTTAACTTGGCCGGCCGCTTGCTGGACCGTCAAGTAAAGCAGTGCCATCTAGCGGAGAGCTATAAGGACTGGGTATTGTGGCGAGTAAGTACCAAGGAAAGCAACTCTCGTACAACATCCACTATGTATGGGAGACCAGATTGGGTGTGGAGTATGTGTGATGGAAATCTGCGGTTTGTGCCGTAGATCATCCGAAGTGCCCGGTTCTGCACGACGTGCAGTCTGCGGATAATAGACGGAGCCACCGAGCCCCAGACCTCGCAGCCGTACAGAATCAGCGGCGGAATGATCGGCCGATTTGACTGGGCGGTTATATACTCCCACACAGGGGTGAAGCGAGGTCAGAGGAGAGTTGGTCACCAGTCAAGTGATCTGCTTGTTGCAACAGCTTTGCTGGAAGATCACGCACCGCCATATTTAGGAATTGTTTTGTATCGGTGATACGGTGACACACCCATAGTAAACGTATACCTGGTCAATGGGACGGTTACACCGCGCCACTAGATGACGTTCAGTATAGATCTAAGAACTCTACATATATTTTTCACACACATAGGGACCTTTTTCTAAAAAAATCCTTTTTGGGGTTCAGGGAGCCTCAAAACATGTATTTCCGATACAATCGTACATAGAAATTTTGGGTGCAATACAATAGTTTCTCCACTCCTACTATACGTGGTAGAGAGAGTAATAAAACCTCTATGGTGCTGCATCCGGCGAAGAACCTGGGCCTGCCAGGCCTGCCGACCTAACGCTCACTCACACACGACAGAGGAGGACGATTATCTGACCGATACAGACCAATTTCATTTTTTGTGTGCATATATTTAGTACAGGTATTTTAATCAAGTAAATTAAAAATATTCTGTGTAAAGAATACTTTGGGGTGGGGATTTTCTGGTAAGGTGTTGAACTTAAATACCAAGTTTGGTATTTATCCGACCTTACGTTTTTTATTATTCTGTTCACGCACACGCACAGGCATTTTTTGAAAAATGTTTTTTTTATTCAAGGGGTCTCAAAGCGTGTATTTCCAATGAAGTCCCGGTATATAATTTTTTTATGGAATGCAATACATTCTCTGCCTACTATGTATGTGCTAGAGAAAGTAAAAACGAATAGCGACTTTTCAGTTGAAAGGGTATAAATTCCTTGGCAATTCAAATCAAAAATAAAGAACATTTTTGAAATTATTAATGCAAAAAATCAGTATTTTACATAATTTTGGGATTTGACGACATACACATATTTTATTCAGTAAGCGTTGTCTATCTCTTATTGTTTAAAAGTTATACAAAAGTAATAATTCAAAATGTGTAGGATTTCGCACACTTTTCACAGAAAATTCAATATGTTTTTATTTTCATACACATATCTTAAACACATGGTGCTTTAATGAAAATCATTGACTTTTTTATAAAATTAAAACTAACTAAAGTTTTTTCATGTAAAGGACAGTTAGAGGGCGGTGATTTTCTTCAAAATCTTGGTGTTACATCCATGGAAAATGTTAAGCTTAACTATCAAGATTGGGATTTAATCGAATTTTCGTTATTAAATTATGCTGTTCATAGACAGCCAAACTGACAGTAACAAACACACATACACATACCAATATTTTTCTATAAATGATTTTTATTGTTCAGAGAGCCTCAAAGCTGTATTTGCGATGAAATCTTCGTATCGAATATTTGTGTAGAATGCAATACTTTTCCTACTACTTTCATAGAAGGTAGAAAAATCTGATGTGTTACACTCACATGACTTTCTCTAGTCTTGTACAAACTATTTTTACAAACGTTATTTTCCATGTTTCATGTTAATAGAGATATCGAGATGTTAATCTTATTGATAATTTTCTTGTAGATGCAAGGGGAATTGGTAGGCTTTAAGCTATAGTCAAATCTTTTAAGCGCTGGTTGCTATGTGGAGTATTCCATTGTCTTTGCATTACCAGGACCAAAAAAATGAATAACGAATTTCCATTAGAGAAAAAGTCTAAGTATTGGAAAATTTAAGAGAATGACAAGCAATATCTCGAAAATGGTTCACTCAACAACAAAAATGCGTGTGACATAAATTGTGTATTTTAACGCGATCTACATTTTGTGTGAAGTAGAAGTTTGTTTATCTCTTATGGTTTACCAGTTATGCAAAAGTCGTTCACAATGAAGAATACTTTTGGAGACATTTCCAGAAAATTCGAGATGTACATTTCATTTGTCACAAAAACATCTTAAACATTCATTCATTCATTCATTATCTGTTTACCCTCCTCTTATGTAGGACTTACACCCCCCAGGACTTACAAGCGGGTGCCTGGGGTCAGAGGCCCGTCGAGGAGCAGATACTCATGGATCAGACAGAGCATCCAGGATGGGTGATCAGCCCGATGCCTGGTATGGGATGAAGGAAGTAGATGAAACGAAATGTTGGTGAAATGGATGAAAGGAAAGGTGATGATGGAGCAGTTGGTGGAATGAATGGCGGGGGAAACCGGAGAACCCGGAGAAAACCCGCCCAGACGCCGCTTCGTCCACCACAAATCCCACATGCAGGTCCCTGGGATTGAACCCGGGCCGCCTAGATGGGAGGCGAGCGGTCTAACCACTCGGCCACGGCGCCGCCCATCTTAAACATATGGTATTTTAATCAAAATCGTTAGAGCTATTTTTGAGAAAATTAAAATTTTCGAAAAATGTTCCATGTAAAGGGTAATCTGGGGTACGGGGATTTTCTTGAAAACCTTCATGTCGCATCTCTGGAAGACACTGAACCTAAATACCATGTTTGATGTTTATCCCTCTGTTCGTTTCTGAGTTATGCTGTTCACAGACAGACAGACAGATACACACGGAAATGTTTCTAAAAATGTTTTTACTTTCTCTACCACGTAGAGTAAGTAGGGGTAGTATTGTATTCCACCCAAAAATTCGATACCGAGATTTCACCGGAAATACATGTTTTGAGACCCCCTGAATCCAAAAAAAGCATTTTTGTAAACATGTCCGTGTGTGTGTATGTCTATCTGTGTGTCTGTGAACAGCATAACTCAGAAACGAACAGTCAGATAAACACTAAACTTGGTATTTAGGTTCAGTATCTTCCAGAGATGCAACCCAAAGGTTTTCAAGAAAATCCCCCCACCCCAGACTACCCTTTAGATGGAATATTTTTCGAAAAGTTTAATTTTCTCAAAAATGGCTCTAACGATTTTGATTAAAATATCATATGTTTAAGATATTATCATGAGAAATGAAATGTATATCTCGAATTTTCTGGGAATGTCTCCAAAAGTATTCTTCATTGTGAACGACTTTTGCATAACTGGTAACCCATAAGAGATAGACAAAGGTTTACTACACAAAAAATGTAGATCGCGTTAAAATACATAATTTATGTCGTAAACATTTCTTTTGTTGAGGGAACCGTTTTCGAGATATTGCTTGTTATTCCCTTAAATTTTCCAATACTTATACTTTTTCTCAAATTCGTTATTCATTGTTTTTAATGTCCTGGACATGCAAAGAGAATGGAATACGCCACATAGTAACCAGAGTTAAAATATTTGACTATCGCTTAAAACCTACCATATTCCCCTTGCATCTACAAGAAAATTAGCAATAAGATTGACATCTCAATATCTGATCAACATGAAGCATATGGAGAATAAGCGTTTGTAAAAATAATTTTACAAGTGTAGAGAAAGTCGTGTGAGTGTAACACATCAGATTTTTTTTATTCGGGGGGTCTCAAAACATATATTACGGTGAAATCTCAGTATCGAGTTCTTAGGTGGAGTACGATACTTCCCCTACTTACTATACGTAGTAGAGAAAGTAAAAAGTAATTACATGCCTTTTGGCAATAAATTCCAGGATAGATGAGTGTAAATCATAATCAGGCTGTTTTACATACAGCATTGTAGGATGCTTTAGAATATACTCCGATTTTCTCTTTTGGCACATAGGTAATGTCTCAATATCTAGTTAAACAGGCTAATTGTCCTATAATATTCGTGATGTGATATATTAGGTATTTCCGAAAACAAGCGAGTGTACCATCTGAATAAGTCCTGTAATTCAACTGAGGAGCAGTGAGGCGCGGATGTTATCTCTAAGACAATGTTGACGGAATTATATACGCTAGAACGATCATATCCAGTTTCCTGACATTCCTAGGTTACGGGATTATCCTGGAGGTAAGAGAGACAGACTTACGCCGACCAACCATCAAACGCATATCTGGTACACTCCGTGCAAAGTAGAGCAGACCTCTTAAAACAGAAATGTATGCTAGTATTCAAAGCATACATGAAAACATAAGGAGGGCTTACACCGGTACACAGATCCTTATATTCTCAGACAGCCAAGGTGCACTTACGACTCTTAAGTAGTCATGAGGTAGTCATGGTTTTAAATTGCCTAAATATGCTGACAAGCTTGGCAGAACTGAATGAAGTTCAACTCATCTGGGTGCCTGGTCATAGTGGCACAAAGGGAAATGAAAAAGTTGATGAATTTGTAAGACAAGAGAAGCTTCACAATGTATTGGGCCAAAGCCGGCTCTAGGAATATCTCGATGTTTAGTGAGAGAGGCTAATAAGAACTGGTTCAACGTAGAACATCATAAAACCTGGCTTAAAACTCCAGGAAACAAACATGATAAACTATTTATCAGAAAACCATGTAAGAAAAGAGATGAAAACTCAGTTAAATATAACAGATTTCAGCTGAGAACAATTCTTGCATTTCTCACAGAACGTGCTCCTGAGAAAAAGCATCTTAACATGATGCAGCTGTTTCAGGGTAACTTAAATTGCAGACGCTGCAAGAAAGAAACTGAAACAGTCTAGCACATAATAATATGCTGCTATGAGGCTTTGGCTCAAAGGAGATATATTGCTTTGGGGAAAACTTCAGAAGAATTTGAAACCACATCTGTCATTAGACTATTCCTTGGCCTTTTTTAATTTTTCCCTTGTTTTACCCAGTTTATATTACTGTGGCTTTACTGTTTTCGTTACCGTTTATTACTGCAACAAACATACACACACACAAACACCAATGCCCATGGCGGGACTCGAACCCGCGACCCCCAGCTTGGCGGAGCGCCGGAGCTATACACTCCAGGGACCACGGCTACGAGGGCCGGCTCTTTAAAACTCCATGGTAGCACAATAAACCCAAGGCTGAAGTGCGTCCAAGGAAATTATGCAAGTCTTTATCGCATAACACAACACAACAGCAGACCTCAAATGTAACACACTCAGCAGCCAACATGCCTAGAACAAGGATTTATGAGTTAATGTTTCCATATTAATCCATGCACAGGTGATACCTCTAATGTGTCACTATCACATGACGTTCTCTACCCTTGTACAAACTATTTTTACAGACGCTTATACTCCATATGCTTCATGTTAATCTTATTGCTAATTTTCTTATAGACGCAAGGGGAATTGGTAGGCTTTAAGCGATAGTCAAATATTTTAAGAGCTGGATGCTATGTGGAGTATTCCATTCTCTTTGTATTACCAGGACAAAAAATGAATAACGAATTTCCATTTGAGAAAAAGTATAAGTATTGGAAAATTTGAGGGAATAACAAACAATATCTCGAAAATGGTTCACTCAAAAAAATGTATATGACATAAATTGTGTATTTTAACGCGATTTACATTTTTGTGCAGTAAACGTTTGTCTATCTCTTATGGTTTACCAGGTATGCAAAAGTCGTTCACAGTGAAGAATGCTTCTGGAGACATTCCCAGAAAATTCGAGATATACATTTCATTTGTCATGAAAATATCTTAAACAAATGATATTTTAATCGAAAACGTTAGAGCCATTTTGAGTAAATTAAAATTTTCGAAAAATGTTCCATGTAAAGGGTAATCTGGGGTGGGGATTTTCTTGAAAACCTTCGTGTCGCATCTCTGGAAGATACTGAACCTAAATACCAAGTTTGGTGTTTATCCGACTGTTCGTTTCTGAGTTATGCTGTTCAAAAGCACACACACGGACATGTTTCCAAAAATGCTTTTTTTGGACTCAGGGGGTCTCAAAACATATATATCCGGTGAAATCTCGGTATCGAATTTTTGGGTGGAATACAATACTTCCCCTACTTACTATACGTAGTAGAGAAAGCAAAAATGAACAGAAGTTTAAAATAATTCTTCGTCGACCACACTATAAGGCGTTGATTACATGAAATTGGACCGAACTGTTACAACATGCTAACCTTTCAGCGACCCCTCATGATCTTACTCGACGGCGCGCGCAGCTCGCCCATACCTTTTAACACCTTCAAAGTAGCAGCCCACTGAGATCCATTCTCCAGGTAAACAATGACTTGGTGTATTTAAAATAAAATAATTCTGTTCATTGTAATTTTAGTATTCTAATAAATTGAGCTCTCTTCCTTTGCTTCAATATGTGTTGCTTTCACGTTACCTGCAAAAGATCAATAAATGCGGCACGGGCTCAATAGTGATGCCATCTGTTCCAGTACTCGTAAAGACCCTCAGGGCTCTGCCATCACCATTTTATTACTCTCAATTAACAAGGTAATATCTTTTTGTAAAAACTGAAGGTTTTGAAATTAAAGCGTGATCGACCAAAAACAGCCGTATGCAACTTGACTAAAATCGTAATTAAGACGCTCGTATGAAAATTACACACTCGTACTTAATTACTACTAGGTATTATAGTCTCGTTACATTACATTCTTATCTCTAAGTATTACTTCACAGTTGGTAACTTTGAAACAATTTCAAGCGAATCTTTATAGGGGTAAATTGAACCAGATCGGGTATTTAATTGTGATTATTTTGTTTCACATGTACAGTATAGGCTAAAGTTGGAAAGGCAGCATCGGACTGATAAGTTCAATGCCATAGCTGGAATTTGAACCACGGATCTTCCGCTTTCCGTGCGGTTGCCCTAACCAGCTACCATGCCATTATGCTGGTGAGACATTAAATTCCCTAACTGAGTCTATTGTTTGTTGATAATCTACAAGACGTTCTCAAACTAATTTTGAGATAATAGAAATGGTGACTTATCTCGTTAGTTATATTAAAATGAATTCGACAACGCTTGTAGATTGCCGGTAAGTATGCGAAGTCAGTTGGGGAATTTAATATCGCATAAGCATGTTACCATGGTAGCTCAGCTGGTTACAGAAACCGCACGGAATGCGAAAGATTCGTAGTTTAAATTCCAGCTATGACATTTTTTTCAGGTATTTGTTTGGTTTAATTAAATTTTACATAAACGATCTTGTCATTGTTACTTTCCCACTGGAACATATCCTTTGGAGGAAATTTGCTTTTCGAGAACGAACCACTATTTTCATATTAATGCAATCCTGTGAGCAAAAGACAAACTTTTACCACTCAGTTATCTCAACCACACCTATTCTTAGTAACACCGTTTGAGCATGTCTTCCTGTTAATTATCTGTATCGGGTGAACGGATTAGAGATGTATTCCTCTTAGGAAATGCCTCGTGACGCCACAATAAATAGAGATAAGGTGTTTGTGTAAACTTTCTTTAAATATGTGTGGTGCTTGAGCATTTTGTGTGTGTTTTTCAATTTATATGTATGTATATAATGTTGTGATTATAAACATAGTTGTTTCTGGTCGATTCTGCAAGTCACATATACAGACCAGGTATTTTTCTAGAGAGCATGTACGGTCTTATGACCCATGTGACTGTGTTCTGCAATCAATGTAATACTAAGTACTTAATAAATACTACTACTACTACTACTACTACTACTACTACTACTACTACTACTACTACTACTACTACTACTACAATTTGTACCCTACATTTTTGTTATCTCTGTATAAGGAAATTTGTAATGTAGGTATTTCTGCAAAGGTTTATTTGGATCAAAATGAAGTAGATGGGAAAATAAACTTTCGTAAGAATAATTTGTATATCGCCGCTAATAAGCGACAGAGAGTAGAGAAAGTTATGTGAATGTAACACATTAGATTTTTTTTAACTACAAAGAGAAAACAAGACATTTGGGTTGAAAATAATCTGGCAATAATTCTGATGTAGAATTTCAAACAGACAGTTGTAAAGCATTTATACATTGCTTCTTACAACTGTGATGATAAAGCAATGTAAACAATGCATAAATTAAATTGCTTGCTAACGATATTCATGCGTGTAATTAGCATTAATTTGTTTGTAACATGGTTTAAAGATTGCAATCCTTAAGACTTCATACGACAAAAACAACTGAAGGTGAATTTTCCCACTCCCTGGGGAGGGAGATGGGTCATATCGCAACTTCATGTCGAACTTGCGTACTATTGAGTTAGTTTTGGCCTGGTAAGCAAAGGATATAAATCTAATCTGAAATGGAAAAGAATCACCGAGTTTTCAAATAGCAGAAAAAGCAAGCAGTTTATAACTTTACCTTACAGCGCAATTGGTTGTCTTTTTGTGTTTCGATTTTCTGTCGAAGAGAATCGGAAAACCTCTAGAAAATCAACCCAGCCATTAAAACGTGAACTGTGAGCAAAGAGGGCCATGGAGAATAAGCCGTTTTACTGATTCTGTATTTAAAAAATCTTATGTAATACATTCATATGATTTTCTCTACCTTCTACGTTTATTTGTGGGTATACAAACTAGTATTGCTAAAGCTTATTTTTATATCTACTTAATTTTAATACAAATAAGCTTTTGCAGAAATAGCTACATGACACATTTCGTTATAGATACAAGGAGAACATGGATAGTCAAATGTTTAAGAACTAGAAGCTATATGCTGGCCTTTGAAGAAGGTTTGTTGCTGCTACGTATGGAAAGCCAGTTTGAAGAAGATGTATTATATTTCGACTGTTGGGTAGCCAAACTGAAGTAGTAGCAACCGCATGTATGGTTAAAATTTTCCGGTAGTCTTCGCCCCAAATGTTCCTTCCGGTGGCCTCTGCCCCAAGTTTAAAAAATATTAACTTTGTAATTTGAATGTTTCTTTAAGTATTACATATCTATGTTTGGTTTGGCTGCGTCAGTATTATTGTTAGAGGCATGGCTTTCTTTGCAGGGAGTAGTGCAACTAAGACTGTAGGCTTACACAGATTATAATTTTAGTTCACTCCTTTTATTAATGCTTGATACGATTTAAATAACACTTCACAGATATAGAGAGAGAACTGTGTGATTCTTTTGTTAATTACTTGCACTTTTTAACACGTAAAACTATTTTTGTCTCACATTGAATACGTATTAAATTTCTAGAGGACGCATCTCGCATCCGGTTAGGAACACTCTGTACAAGCAACGCGTCCAGTCAGGAGCGCTGTCTACAAGCAACTGAACTCTGAATTTGAAAATTTTGCTATATTTCAGTTTCTGATTGGCTAATCCTATTCCAATAGAATACCTTCATTTAACTAAAGCTTTTTCTGGTTGTTGATTGGCTATTTTATAAACTGTCACAAAAATTACATTATTGTTGCTCCAAGAATGACTAGTAGAATTATTACACCTTCTAATTCATTATTGCCTTAAGGCTACCTCATTGTTAGCAACTTTTAACCTATTATTCTCACAGCTCCTAAATTATTAAATTACGTAATACATTCACATAACATTATTGAACATGTATACAATAATATAACATATATAATGACTGTAATATACACTTTTTATATATTGTTACATACCCATATTGCTTTAAGGGGGGGCTGTTATTAAATTTATATATTATATAATTAGACTGAAATCATTTAAGTGTTAAAAATACTGCCTCACCTTAAAATCCGTACTGTTTCGGTGACATCTCGAGAAACAACTGAATGTTGACAGGCCCATAAAAGAACGGCTAAGTATTGAATAATTCGAACTATTAATAACGGATATCTCGGGAATGGCTGATACCACAAAAAAGTTATTTAATATAAATTGTGTGTTTAAAATAGATTTGCATTTCTAATAGAGTACGTTTCCGATATCGCTTAACTTTACTAGTTATACAAAATTATACTAAATTACTTCCGAAAGAAGTGGACTTCAAATGCTATTTTCAAAGAATTTAAGATATGCATTTAATTTTAATGTAAATATCTGTAATCTTTGATGTTTCAATAAAAATAGTCACAGCGATTTTTACAATATAACAATTTGTCGTAAAATGTTGTATGTAAAGAAAGTTTGTGGTAGGGGAATTTTCTAGAAATCTTTGTGTCATATCTTGGAAAATACTGAACTTAAATACCAAGTTTGATGTTGATACGACACACTCACAAGGATCTTTTTCTAAAAATGATTTATTTTTGCATTCATGGGGCCTCAAAAATATATTTCCGTTAAAATCTCGATATCAATTTTTTTGGTGGAATGCAATACCTTTTCTACTTACCATGCATGCGAAAGAGAAAATAAAAAGACTTGATATTTTTGTTATATTCGCATTCTGCCCATTGTTCAACGAGCTTTTATCACATAAGTTTATTCTTCTACCTGCTTCATGTTAATAGAGACAAACAATTGCAGAAATGGTTATTTTGCATAGCAACAGAATTACGAGAATGCAGTAGGCTTAAGCGATAGTCAAATATTTAAGAGCTGGTTGCTATGTGATGTCTGAAATTTCGATCTCTTTGCGTGACCCGAAGAAGGAAAAAGAAGAAGAACAGCGATTTTCTCTTTTAAAAATCTGATATGCTACACTCACATGACTTTCTCTACTCTTGTACAAACTATTTTTACAAACGCTTATTCTCCATATGCCTCATATTAATAGAAATGTCGAATTGTTAATCTTATTGCTAATTTTCTTGTAGATGAAGGGGAATTGGTAGTCTTTAAGCGATAGTCAAATATTTTAAGAGCTGGTTGCTATGTGGAGAAATCCATTCTCTTTGCATTACCAAGACAAAAAAATGAATAACGAATTTCCATTTGAGAAAAAGTATAAGTATTGGAAAATTTAAGGGAATAGCAAGCAATATCTCGAACATGGTTCACTCAACAAAAAGAAATTATGTCATACACTGTGTATTTTAACGCGATCTGCAGTTTTTGAGTAGTAAAATTTTGTCTATCTCTTATGGTTTACCATTTATGCAAAAGTCGTTCACAATGAAGAATACTTTTGAATACATTCCCAGAAAATTGGAAATATACATTTCATTTGTCATGAAAATATCTTAAACATATGATATTTTAATCTAAATCGTTAGTGCCATTTTTGAGAAAATTAAAATTTTCGTAAAATGTTCCATGTAAAGGGTAATCTGGGGGGGGATTTTCTTGTAAACCTTTGTGTCGCATTTCTGGAAGATACTGAACCTAAATACCAAGTTTGGTGTGTACCTGACTGTTCGTTTCTGAGTTATGCTGTTCACAGACACACACACGGATATGTTTCCAAAATGATTCTACCATTCTACCATTTACTTTTCATTCTGTTTTCTTCTTATCTTTCAGGTGTTGAGCATTATTAATTGACGCTCTTTAACTGCTATGGTTCTTAACGTCCCATTCTATGTTGGTCGTGAAAGACCGGTAGTTTTTCTCAGAGGCCTTTTTATCACGCTTTAGGTTCTTTTACCTGCCGTAAATCTACGACACGGGACCACCGGCTTTACTTCCCTTCCGAAGGAAGCCATGCTATGGATTTTTACGCCCGAAAGAATCTATCACCCTCGGCAACTAAAGGTTAGCATGGTACCCCTAGACCACCGAGAACAACAAAAGTATGACAATATGCTGGGGTTCGAACCCTGAATCCTTGGCACAAAAGTGTGAGTTTTTTTTATGGACGCTCTTTAACTGCTGTGGTCCTTAGCGTCCCACTAATAATTAGCGTGAAAGACTGGAAATTTTGCTCAGAAGTCTCTTTATCAGGTTTGAGGTTCTTTTATGTGTCTTAAATCTACGACATGGGACTACTTTTCTTTTGAAGGAAGCTAGGCTAAGTATTCTTACGCCCGAAAAGTCCATGGCCTACCGCCGGGTTTGCACCCGCGACCTCGGAAACTATGGTACCCCTGGACCACGGAGAACGAACAAACATATATACGATCATATACTGATGTTCGAACTCTAAATCCTCGGCACAAGTGTGCTTCTAGGTTTCGTGTCGTTAGGCGGAGCCGGACATCTCAATGGAAAGCGTACTCCCTGTGGACACCAGATAGCTGCTTGATTGGTGGGTGTTCATAGCCTTCTCTCGGCGGTTAAAGCAGTGGGGCGGGTCTGCGAGCTTGGAAATGTTAGCGACTTCCACGCGTCTCTGTGGTCTGTCTGACTACCTGTAGACTCCTGTGGTTCCTTCACCTCATCCCTTCATCCTAGGCGGTGGTAGCCGCAATATATCTGTGCAGGTCGCAGGGCGCGTGGTGTCTTCCTTTGAATCACTTATATACAGAATGTTTCAGACATACTTTTACAAACTTCGGGTATGGGTTCCTTACACCACAAGAAGGAAAAACGTTCATATGAACATATGTCCCATAATCCTTTGTTTTCTCGTTAGGAGATGTTCAACACAGTGATACACTTCACACAAAACTCATAATAAATGCTCGAAATGTCCTCCTCTTGCTTCTATGCATGCCTGTACTTATCAAATCATGGAATGTCGCACCCTGTCATAATCTCCGGGATGGCGTCCAATGGTTTCGCAGGCTTCCATGACACGTCGATGAAGCATTTCTGCATCCGGGATCGCTGCTCCATAAACCAATGATTTAAGATGCTCCCAGAGGTAAAAACCCACAGAATTGAGGTCGGGAGAACGTGCAGGCCATGCAACTGATCCTTTTCTGCCTATCCATCGGTCATCGTAGATACCAGTCAGTGCATCTCGAACAATGCAACTAAAATGTGCCGGAGCCAGGCATTTATCACATTTATCAGCAAAGCGACGATAAACAGCGGCAAAGGTTGGTTGACTCGGTTGTCTTCGGTCTGGAAACTCCATCTGATAGAGCGGTGCTGCCTCGCGCCCATTACCATTCGCGCGACCATACATAAAAATCATGTCTGCCTGTAAACGAAATGAATATCCAGCAATGGTGGAACGAAACACGTGCAGTTGACTCACTACATGCACACAATTGAAACGTTGAAGACAGACTAATGACAAATGACAAACGTAAACAAGTCTCCATGGCAGCACTTCGCCATCTACCGTATGTAGTACAATGAGTCAATGCCTTCTATGAATGCATAGAGAAATGAAGTTTTGAGGTTGGACCCCGAAGGCCGTTGAACTCACACTTTCATTGTGACAAGAATAACGCGAAAACCAAGAATTAGGGACATATGTTCATATGAACTTATTTCCTCCTTTTGGTGTGAGGAACCCATACCCGAAGTTTGTAAATGTATTTCTGAAACACCCGGTATATAGGTATATAAAGTGTGTAACATTTTTCATTTCCATAAATATCGATCATGTATTAAGTTACGGAAATCGGTAACTAGGCTTTATATCAATGAAAGGCTCTCCAGCCATCCTCAAAGAACTCGTTCTCAAAATCTGAAACAAATTGAGCAAAAGTTTGCAAGAAACATTTTAAGCTGGCAAAAATATAGTAAAACAAGACTAAAATCAAATTACAAGAGATCGGGCACACTGTGCACACACCTGCGTACGCTCAGGACCAAACTGCAAAATAAGCTAGATTCTTGAACGTTTAAGGATATTTGATGTATGAAAATGTTAAAAAAAACCTCTCATGTGTTAAATTCATATGACTTTCCCTACCCTTTATCGGTTATTAGTAGGTGCAAAAATTACTCTTACGAAAGTTTATTTTCCTATCCACTTCATTTTAATTGAACTAAATATTTCCAGGAATAACTGCATTGCGCATTTTGTTATAGTCACAAAGGAAATAACTATAGTCAAATGTTTGGAACTGTTCGCTATACTCCGGCCTTAAAATTCCGAAATATTTCCATGAAATCGCGAGAAACAACTGAAAATTGACAAGACCTTAAAACAATGGCTAAGTATTGAACAATTCGAACCATTAATAACGAATATCTCGGAAAAGGCTGATGTAACAAAAACGTTTTTTGAAATAAATTACGCGTTTTAGAGGGATCTAAGTGTTATATGTGGTACGTTTTCGCCCATCGCTTAACGTTTACCAGTTATACAAGATTATACAAAATGAAGAGGATTTGCAGGCTATCTCCAGAAAATTCAAGACAGATACTTCATTTGTCATGTAAATCTCCTTAATATATCGTATTTAAATCGTTGCAGTCATTCTTTAGAAACTCAAAGATTTCGAAAAATGTTCCATGCAAAGGTAGTTTGGAATGAGGATTTTTCTTGAAAATCTTTGTGTCGTATTATTGGAAGGTACTGAACCTAAATATTATGTTTGGTGTGTATCCCACTTTTCGTTTTTGAATTATGCTGTTTAGAGACACGCGCGCGTGTAATTTCTGGATGGAATGCAACACGTTCTGTAACTTGGATTTACATGATAGAGAAAGTAATTGATTCTTTTCAAATTTTATTGATAATTCAATATTGAGTACACTAAACCCTTTTATAATTTACATAAAAGTGAAACCCAAATAGAATTTGAGGCAGTATTTTTAACACTTAAATGATTTTAGTCAAATTATATAATAAAAATATAATAACAGCCCGCCTTAAAGCAATATGTGTATGTAACAATATATAAAATGTATATATTACAGTCATTATATATGTTTATATTATTGTATACATGTAATAATGTTATCTTAATGTATTACGTAATTTAATAATGTAGGAGCTGTGAGAATAATAGGTTAAAATATGCTAACAATGAGCTAACAATGAGGTAACCTTGAGGCAATAATGAGTAAGAAAATGTAACAATGCTACTAGTCATTATCGGAGCAACAATAATGTAAATTTTGAGACAGTTTAATAAATAGCCAATTAACAACCAGCAAAAGCTGAAGGTATACTATTGGAGTAGGATTAGCCAAACAGAGACTTGAAATACAGAAATTTACAAATTTAAGCGGTAGAAATCAATTCAGTTGCTTGTAGACAGTGCTCATAACTGGACGCGTTGCTTGCAGACAGTGTTCCTTACCGGACGCCAGACACGTCCTCGAGAAATTTAATACGTATTTTGTGTGAGACAAAAATAGTTTACGTGTTAAAAAGTGCAAGTAATTAATAAAAAAATCTCACAGCTCTCTCTGTATCAGTGAAGTGTTATTTAAATCGTGTCGAGCATTAATAAAAGGAGTGAAGTAAAATTATATTCGGGGAAGCCGACATTCTTCAGTCACACCACAACCCTGCAAAGAGAAACATGTCTGTAACAATAATACTTACGCAGCCGAGGCAAACATAAATATATAATATTTAAAGAAACAGTCAAATTTTAAAGTTAATATTTTTAAACATTTTTGGGGCAAAGGCCACTGGAAAGTACATTTGGGGCGAAGGCTACCGGAAAGTGGGTACTATCTATACGTGCGGTTGCAATGAACTTCAAGTTCGGCTCCCAACAGTTGAAATATAATACAACTCCTTCAATACAACCTACTTCAAATTGACGCCCAAAGCGTGGTGCAAATAACGTAAAGATACCATCTACTTCAAATGGCGTCATTCGTGGGGCAGAAAATGTCTACTTCAAATTGGCTCCCAAAACGTGGGGAAAATAACAATTTATACAACAAAATATCTACTTCGAACTTACTCCAAATTCTCAGTGATATTACTTTATTCTAAGGACGTATACTGCTAAAACTCTTCATTAATATAAATTCATGCTGTGTTTAAATATTAAAATATAATTGCTTGGGATAATAGAAGGAACATTTCTTACATTAGAGTGACTTTCTAATTACAACCTTCAACCCCTTACCGAATACTGGGTTTGGAATAATTAAGATAGAACCATGAAAAGGATTTAATTTACTTATTTAATTGATTTTACATTTATTCGTTAATTATTGTTCTTGGCCTGATGTATTGAAGGTACGTCATTAAATTAGTTTGTACCAGTACCCATGATATACCAGCTGAAATTTTGTAAACCACCTTGGGGAGAAATAATTTTACTTTCCCTACCACGTACCACCCAAAAAGGCTGTGTTGATATTCCACCCAAATGCATGTTTTGAGGTTCCTCGAATAAAATATTTTTTTTAGAAAACGATCCTTGTGTGTGTGTGTGTGCGTGCGTGTGAAAATCAAAACTGAAAAAGACAATATTCAATAAGCACCAAAATTGGTATTTTAGTTCAGTATGCGACATGAAGAATATCAAACTCCAACACTACAAACAACCATTTAGGTGGAACAATTTTCGAATTTTTCCCGCAAAGTCTATCTAACGATTTTGATTAAAATAGCTTATGTTTAAGATATTTACATTACAAATAAAATGTATATCTTGGATGTTCTAGGAATAGCCGGTGAATTTCTCTGCATTCTCGGCGAATTTTGTATAATGCATGAACTATAATTTATAGTGAGTATTTACTGCACAAATGTGTAGATTTTTAAAAACATACAATTTATCTTAAATAATAATTTATATTTTCTAAGATTGGCGTTATTATTGATTTGGATTTTTAAATAATGTATCGCATTAAAAGTGCTCTCGCTATGCAGTTCCTTCTCGTGATGTCACAGAAGGACTTTGAGATTTCAAAGCCAGCTATAGAGACCCATTTTAAGACATCTGTCTGTCGTGTGTCCTATATGCTTTTTGTGCCTACAACAAAATGAATAATGACACCATTTATGCACACGCTATTTAAATTAATGTAAAATAGAAAAATAAAGGTTTTGTTACAATACATTGCAGAAGATATATAGAAAAATCCTAATGTCATACATTCGCATGATTTTCTCTACCCTCTATCGTTTATTAGGAGATATAGAAACTATTCTTACTAAAGCTTATTTTTCTCTCCACTATATTTTATTCAAATAAACCTTTGAAGAAATAGCTACGTTACAAATTTCGTTTTAGATACAAAGAGAACACCGATAGTCAAATGTTTAAGAACTGGATGCTGGCCTTAAAATCTCATATTCTTTCCATACAATCGCGAGAAACAGCTGTATGTTGAAACAGAAGACCAAGAAATGAACAATTCAGACCTTTAATAACGGATATCTCAAAGACGGCTTATGCCACGGAAAAACGTATTTGAAATAAATTATATCTTTTAAAGAGATCTACATTTATAGTGTGGTACGTTTTCGTTTATCGCTTAACGGTTACAAGTTATACAACATTATACAAAATTCTTTCCAAATAAAGAGGACTTCCTAGACTATTCCCAGAAAATTCAAGATATGCGTTTTATTTGTCATGTAAATATCCTTTATATAATGGCTGTAGTTAATTTTTAGAAAATTAAAAAGTTCCAAAAATGTTGCATATAAAGGGTAGTTTGGAGGAGGGATTTTCTTACAAATCTTAGTGTCGCATTTTTGGAAGATGATGAACTTTAATGACAAGTTTGATATTTATCCGACTTTTAGTTTTTGAGTTATTCTGTTCACAAGCACACACACAGAACGTTTTCTAAAAATTATTTTTTGCGGGATTATGTGACCTCAAATGAGGATATAACATCGATATTTTGGTAAAATACAGTATAGTAGAGTAGTAATAAATACTAGATAGAGAAAGGGTGTGAATGTAATACATTAGATTTTTGAGTTCATAACCCAGCTAAAATATCATCTCTGTTTAGTATATTAAAAATAATTCCAAATTGATTAAAATAAGAACGCTGTACGTAACAGGCAGAAGTAAACAAAGAAGCAATAAATAGAGAGCTATTATTGTATCAACGACTCTTTTTCAGGAGTAGTATAACAGGGATGACGGAGTCGACGCCCCACTCCTTACACCACCTCGCCCCCTCCCCTAGTGGGGGTGGGGGGAGAGAGCGGTAGCGTCGCAGCGGCTCGGCCCGGGTTTTCCTCAGTGTGTGCGCGGACGTTAACCAGCCGCCCGTACCAGTTTCCCTCTGTCGCTCGCGACGTCGCGACGCCGGCAACACACTCGCGTTCACGTGTAGGCGTCGTGAGACTTACGTGCGTTTGTGTACACGAGGATGATATGCTTCTCACAGTCACAAGCTGAACACGTATGGGAAACGTTACTGTGATCAAAATGTATTCGTTGTTCCTAATATTCCTTGCTACCATGCACTGAATATGGTGTATGAACTGCGTTGACTGAAGGCTAAAATAAAAAACTAACACACTTTACCTCTTGCAGTAAAATAAACTGTTTAACTAACTGTAATGCAATGTTTGCGTGTTTTATGGAAGTGTTTGTGCTTGCTTATTGTTCAAAGTAGATGTGTTTAAACCGTTCATACTTTTACAAATATTTGTACACAGTATTCGCTTCTATATACTTATTGCTAAGGCATTTTATATTTTAAAAACAATTTTATGTGAACTTTTAAAAATACTTTCGTTTATTTACTGCTGTCGATAGCTCTTCAACTGTCGTGAACATTTTAGACAGGACCTATAAAATTCTAAGCAGAAGTTTTGGAACCAACGAAGTTTTTACAAGTTTTTAAAACATAAACAATATTTTTTGTTACTGTACGTAACGCGTAAACTGTGCTTGAAGGATCATAATTTCCATTTAATAGAAGGCCTCGCCGGTGTTTTTGTGGTATATTAGTGGAGCCGATAAGCTGTGGGCTAGAACACCATACAATTAGCGGTGAGTCTAGCCTTGCACCCAAAGACCCAATGTTATTAGTGGCTATGCAATACCTTCAATCGGCTTATCTTTGGTCAGTTTACCATTCTGATCGGAGTGAGCAGGTTTGACCGCAGAATTGATGCGTGGGTATGCAGTTCTCGCATCTTAGGGCCCTTAACTTTAATGGTTACCTGCGGACCTTCAAATTAATCGTTAAAATAGACAGCCAATCGTGTATTACCTCAAACATACAATACTACGCAAAGTAACAGCGGAACTAGAGAAACATACACTTTTATATACATTAGACATAGAAGCGGTTTTATATGTCTAAGTGGAAAGCTAACAGTGATGTGTGTTGTGGATTATTCTACACAGGAATCAAGATGAAAACAGCTATTGGTTTCTTGGTTGTGCTACAAACACTTCTAGTGCCCTACGTTCAAACACTTCCACCGGTTATCCGAGTTGGTGAGTAATATTTAAATATTATGACTAGATTTATCAGTAGATATTTCCTACACTGACTCATACCTGAAAGTAAATTATGGTATAAGTGATCAAAATAATGTTTTAATATTGAGTAAAATATATAATTTTCAGAAAAATGTAATATAG
Organism: Deroplatys truncata; assembly: GCA_030765065.1. Taxonomy (NCBI): domain Eukaryota; kingdom Metazoa; phylum Arthropoda; class Insecta; order Mantodea; family Mantidae; genus Deroplatys; species Deroplatys truncata. The sequence goes on from CM060984.1 coordinate 71,593,840, forward strand.
TTTAATCTCTTGGAGGGCATAGAATATTTTATACTGTGCTAAAACGTAAATCAGAGTAATTATTTAGGCCAGGGTTTTCAGTGATGAAGCATATATTTTTTGATAAGACTGTTACATTCCTTAAATATATGTAAATACTTTTTGTGAGCATACTAATCAAATTATGGTGATTTTTAAGTCACATTAATGTATACGTGGCCATCTCTTTGTGATAGAGCACATTTTAGTAAGTAAATGGTCATACCCGTCATATTTTCACTCTTTCAAGAAGTAAAGAACTTTCTCATGCAATTTCTTTCTCATGTGAAGTACAAGTAAGTTTTTCGAAGTAAAAGGCTTTGCTGGCTGTTAATAAAAGGTATTTTTATTTAAAAATGTGCACAAGGTATGCATTGTATATTGCAACTCGGGGCTCATAAGTTGAAGTAAAGTATAGCTTGCGAAAAAAGTCATAGTGTACATTAGCTATGTGTAGGTACTGATAAGTTTAATAAAACAAAAAGCTTACTGCAATATCAAATTACAAAGTTTAGGCTTCTTCTCTGTGTATGTTATTCTTAAATAGTTCATTTTTATAAACTGGCTTAATTTATTTTACAGCTGAAATATTATCTAGTACTGTTAATTCGTATTTTTATGTTACCGTGCATATTTCTGTAAATGTTAGGTCATAACAGCACATATTTTCTGCATATTTTGGTGACTTTTAGGTCATAAAAACCCTGGTACTAACAATTATTTTAATTAAGGACGTAGATTTTCGTTGCTGGATGGGAACATGTCAACAATGTTCGTTGCCTTAGTGATATGGGTATAAATAGACATTTATGTAAAAGTAAATGGAAATGGAAGAATAAAGGAGAAACATTTATTCCTGACGACGTTATATGGATTTCTAGAGTACAGTGAATTCATTGGTCCCTAAAAGGTCTGGTTTTCTACATTATCCAGTATAAAAGTAATATTGTGAGTGGAGAAAAGGAAGGAAATGAAGGGAGTTAACGAAGATATTTTTCTAGCATGCCACTTTCATTTGTCATCCATTTAAATAAGATATATATTGGGTTATGAATGTATTATATAATTAGTGAGAACTTCTTTTAAATGGTATTACTTTAAATTTAGTTTCATAAGTAAAACAAAAACATTTGGCATTAGATTAAAACGTTTTAATTCACAGTATGATTAAAACCAGTATTAAGATTACCAGATACAACGAAACAAACTAGTATTTATATGGCAGTAGAGCATAAAATAATATATTTTACTGACCAAAATCTGTTTCGAAATCACCTATTTGCAGCGTTCTTTTTCCTTTAACTACCAGTCTCATTAACGATGTCACATAGGACAGGAATTTTAAGAGAATGACAAAACAGGTAAATGTATTTACCGAAAGACTATGCAAACAGGTCACGATCAAACCTGAATGAAAATTCTATTTAAACATCATGGCTGTCCAGTAACACGAATGCTAATAGCAGAGGTCCACTAACAACGATATGTGCACAGGGTTTAAAGCTGGAGCTCAGCGAATATAATTTTCTTCATGTGAATTTATTTGAATTATTCCTCTTCAGAAAGATATAAAAATACGGTATTTTACTTTGTAAGAATAGAACTGACAAATTTATTTTTAGGATTTTTCTTCAACTATAAATAAAATCGGGATTTAAGGGGGTTTGTTACGCCTTATCGATGTTCAGGGTAATGTCCCTTTACAGCCTTGGGGGCTTATATTTTGTTTTTATTTTTGGTCTCTATGGACGGTGCTTTTTTATTGGCAGGGGTCTATTTTGTGCATTAAATGAAATATATGAGAGTTTCATTATATGCATAAGGTTACATATTTAGAAATGACACTGTAGTTACAGTGTTTGCAGAAATGTGTTTAAGTGTTTTTAAACTAATGCTTCATAAAATGGTTTAAGCATGACTTTTCTTGTACAGATCAGCATTCATCAGTAAGGATGGGTTTTTATTATCATTGTCGAAGCTCTTGTATTTGTTGGTGTTACTGAAGTGTTTTCTATAGGAAGAATAATTATGGGAATACGTGCAGAGATCCTGATTTTTTACCTTAGTAGTAGTTCAATGCCTTCTATTGCTTCTATTGTGCTATCTGGGGCTATTATTAATGTTGTTATTCCTACATAGGTAAACATACGTCATTTCAGGATTAAAATTTTCAAGGTTTTCATGTGTGTATTTATTCATTCATGTGGCAGAGATAAGGACATTTGGCCTTCTCTTCCGCTCAACGACATAGACAAATCCTGATACATTGTTGATACATATAAATCACATTTAAACAAACAAAAGATCGAAATAACACTAGAAGACGTTACTTGAAAACACACAGGAGCTAAGTTAAAAGTAATAAATATTTAAAATATATGTACACAACTGTGGCGCTCAATCCCGAACACACTGTTTACTGAATTAGAAATATTAAATTTGTTGGTAATGTTTATTCTGGACTTCTTTTGTTTGTAAAACCCAAGTTCAACAATTGGACTCTTTTCTCTACTGTACATGACCATAATACTCGCAATAGCTTGAATAATATAGTTAAACTAAAACAGTTTTGTCTATATTTCTTAGAAATATCATAATGCCCTGCCATTACATATAAGAAATTTACCTATGCCTTCTTTCAAGCGGCGTCTTCGTTCAGCACTGCTGAAAATACACTTTATGACCTTAAAGGAATATTATAAAATAAGGTTTTAATGCTTCTGTTCTTTAATTCTAGTTTATAAATGTTAATTATTTATGATAACCCTAATTATACGTATATGGTAAAAAGGCTGATAAATATAAAATAAAATATGTTTTCTCTAAATTTAAAATTATTTTTAATTAAAGTTTGACAGCCCCTGAGATGCTGTGGCAATGAACTTCAGAGCCTAGCAACCTTCACAGTGAAAGATGATTATAGAAATGTTCGGTGAAGTATGTGACGATTTTCTGAGTGTGTGTGAAGGTTGAGAGATCAGGACAAACGTTTAAAGCGAGAAGCTACGTAGGTAGGGGAAGAAGTGTGAATGAGTTTAAAGAGCAGTAAAAGACAATGAATGTTTCTACGATTAATTAGACGAAACCATGACAACTCATGAAGAGGTGCAATGTTGGCAATACCCTACAATAGAAACGTGCACTAAAATATAGTATTTCTAGAGATCTTCACATTAAATGTGTTTTTTGTATATGTTTTCATGGAACTTATGGTTTGATTCATTGTTATATACAATCACTCCCCAAAACTTGAATATTTATCAGTTGGTAAGAATCTGTATTCAGAGAAGCGTTTCTGAGTGTTAAATATCAGTGTATATGCAGTTTGGATCATTTAAGTTGAGACTGTATAATGTCTCCAAAACTAAGTGTTGTAGAAAGAAACGTATTTTATTAAAGTTGCTTGATATTATGGGGGAAAGCAAATGTCATTAGTACTATTTTATTTTGAGGCCATTGTGGTGGTTGTGATGTTCACTTTAAATTGACCCTATTGTAGTCTCTACTTAAGCATATTAAATGACCCTAAAATGACCATCACAACGTCCTCCAAACCAAAAATGACTAATGGCGTCTACTTTCCCCCATAATATCAAGCAACTTTTATTAAAGACATTTCTTTCTACAACACTTAGCTTTGGAGGTATTGTACAGTATCAACTTAAATGATCCACCATATATTTACCAACACCAAGAAATTTATTCTGTAATTTCATATTATATTTCTTTATTTGAGTAAAAATAACTTTTTAAAAACTAGCGTTTATTTGCGCTAAGCAAGTTACGAAAGAATACGCTCAAGCATTCAACCCAGGATCTTGCCTTGCCATATTCATACTATGAATTTCTTTATTGTCCAAACATACAACTTTAATTACCTTTAAAGATGGTTTATTTGCTTCCCTTCTAAATATTCAACTCCATTTGTTTTTAACTTAAAGTACCTACCGCAACATTTCTGCTATTTTAGTGAAGAGTTTAATTAAAAGCATGTATCTCATTTAAACTGTTTCTCTTTTTCATAGAGTTCCGTTCCTAAATACTGTATGTTCCATGTCTTCCTATATTCCAAGTATTGAACACTGATTCTGTAGAAAACATTTCTTCATTCCTTTTAATTCCCACGCCATTTCTCGGACCCATGTAATACTCTCACTTTGTTCTTTACTTAATTTATCAATATAGTCTCTCTTTTGCATGTTTTGTAGCTGTATAAAATATTAAAGATGTTTTTCTCCATTTATCTTAATAAACAACTGTTGTATTTCTGTATTTTTATTCTCCTCCTCGCTTCTTTTCACAAACTATTGACAATATTTTCCCTCCTTCTCCAAATTTATTCTAATACTATTACTCTAGCCATGAACTCTATTCTTGAATTCTATCTAAATCTCCATTTCAGCAAAGTCCTTTGTTATTGCACTTGTTAAGTCTATATTCATAATTTCTAACAGCTGGCTATTGTTCACTTCTGTCTTGCCAAGGCTTATTTCTTCTGCTTCTCCCATTTTCCAGTTTCCATCAGTTTTAACTCCTTTAAATAAAGGAGTTTATCTTATCCTTTTAGATAAATAAATTCTCCAACTACGTTATATGCTTGGGGTTCTTTCCTCCAATTTTCAAATTTATTCAGTTTTGCCCTTTTCTTGAATGCAATAACTCCCCTGATTTTCTCTCAAGTTCCAATAATTGAGTTGGGATAAACAAACAAGAAAACAATAGGGTTATCTTCATAACAATTATAATTATAAATTAATGCGATAAGATATTCATAATTTATAATATATAAAGGCTTGATACGTATGCAAACTAACACAACTTAAAGAGATGATCTTCCAAACTTCGTTTCCATGTACAGTTTAAAAGCAAACGTAATATACATCTGCATATTAATCCAGTGTTAACATGTATCATTTAAGCTAACATCCCCAAAAATGTGTGTTGTGTTACTTTGATAATCAATAATGTAATAATTGTGTAAAACGCTGGTGGAAGACATTTAATATAAATTGACGAAAGTTGCTTTCGTATTCATGAAACGGAAGAGAATTGGTTTTTTAATAATATAAACTTGTAAACATTTATTAGTTTTCGTTTATTATTTAATACTTATACAATAAGCAATGTATAAATCTTTGCAATTTGCGCTTCTTGTAAAATGATACAAATATGTTTACTGATGGGAGGTTATTTTTCTGAAGGATCTTATCAACAGGTTTGGAACACACTGGTTATTATTAATGAAATATTTCTATAACTTTAAATTATTTATTATAAGTTTTTAAAAAAGAGATTTTTGAAAAACGGTATCCTAAAGTTGGTTCCTTATTGAACAACTGCGTCCAACTTTAAAATCACTTATTCATATTTCGTGTATTTAAAACTATGATTGCATTATGGGTATTTTATAGTAATGGGACATAAAAATTTGAGCTTTTGTTCTTATTAGTCATGGACTCCCCAGATTTAACTACATTCTGATATTAAATTGAGTACTAGGGGATTTAAGAGTATGGAGCATTTTAGCTTTGCGTTTTTCTGCAATAAGATCATCTTTGGGCTAAAGGCTTAAATTTTATTTACAGCAAACTCTTATTTTTATTGTTATTGTTATTATTATTGTTATTATTATTATTAAATCAAATACCATTGATATGTAGCATCTTTTGCATGTATATAATTTAACAGAAGCGCCATAATTTTAATTCTAAATGTATTGAAGACGCATTAAAATATTAATCTAGTGGATTTAAAAAAAATATATGGATTTTTAGCATTTAGATGCTACGTTTAATTTTAATTCTGGAAATATTTACTTTATCTAAAATAGGTCACTAGTTTTTTAAACCATAGGTTTCAGATTATATAATGAAAGCACTAGTTCCCTACCATGAACATTATGCCATTTAAATATGAGTAAACGTAGTGCAGAAGAAGTACTTTAAGAGGCATTTAAAACAAGTGAACTTAAATAATGAGATACAATTTATGCTATTTTATAGTCTCATAATTTATCCAAAGTGTAAATATATCAATTATTTTATTAAAAACGAAAACAACTTATTTTTAAAAATGGCCAAAATGTCATCTATTACCCTTCTTAATTATTAAATACAAAATTTTAAAACTGTCTCTACATGAATATGAACCTTAAATGTATGTCGTAATTTTTTCCTAAAATAATTAGAATTTTCTAACATTGGTATAACGCTTTCCATCAACATGTTAAGGTAATAAGTGAATAAGTGGGGGATATCTTGCATCTACATTATGGTAGAAAAATGTACCGAAATTATGAATACACAAGTGTGTATATGTTTTTCTGATCTAGCGTACTAAATATTGTCGAAAGTTCTTTTATTTTACATAATTACGGGGGGTGGAGCATGGTACCAGAATCTAAATCACAAACTAACACGAGGTCCTACGGGGACAATCTAACACATTACTTAAATTACCTGGAAACTACTTAAATATTCATAAATCATTATGGGTAGGGAAAGGAGGAAAAATCTACATTAATAAACAACATGACAGTAATTTATATGGCAAGTTATATTAAGAATTAAGAAAGATACACGTTACCTCCCTGCTTGACGAAGACTCATGTCTCACACGTCTACACAGCTCAATGGTTACATTAGAAGAGATAGCCTCCTAGACGCTAACTTAAATTACAACCGGTTTACCCCCACTCCTATTGCATCATTTCCGGTCTGTATTGCCAACTTAAGAGTAACCAACAACTGTTGCCATAACCGCATATGTTCTTACAGAGTTGCCACATCATTCTTTTATTTACAGAAATAGTGCAGTAAAATACTTAATACTGTTCTCTGGGTTGCGGCTTGCAGAGATTAATTTTCTTTGGTAATAATAAATAAATACATATTTTAGTGTTGGATTAAATCTTCGCATATTTCAACATTTTTAGTTGATTTTCTTACAATTATATGTTTTGTAGTTTTGTGATTTATGCTTCTCGCGTTCCTAATTTAACTTTATTACGTGAAATTTAATATATATTTACTCCGCGCATATGTATTAATACTATGTATAAAGGCTAGTTAATATGTGATGGTTAAAACATGAACATTCAACGAGGATGATAAAAGATTTTTTTCGCGTCCTTTGAATAGCTTGTAACGCGTCTCTTTACGAGTTACGAGTGCTATGTATACAGAATGTTTCAGAAATACTTTTACAAATTTCGGGTATGGGTTCCTTACAACAAAAGAAGGAAAAAAGTTCATATGAACATATGTACCATAATCCTTTGTTTTCTCGTTAGGAGGTGTTCTAAACAGTGTTCAACACTTATAACATAAAACTCATAATAAATGCTCGAAATGTCCTCCTCTTGCTTCTATGCATGCCTGTACTCGTCGAATCATGGAATGTCGCACCCTGTCAAAAACTCCGGGATGGTGTCGAATGGTTTCGCAGGCTTCCATGACATGTCGATGAAGCGTTTCTGCATCCGGGAAGGCTGCTCCATAAACCAATGATTTAAGATGCCCCCAGAGGTAAAACTCTACAGGATTGAGGTTGGGAGAACGTGCAGGCTATGGAACTGGTCCTCCTCTGCCTATCCATCGGTCATGGTAGATTCATGTTCATGAAATAAATATCCAGCCATTGTGGAACGAAACTCGTGCAGTTAACTCACTACATGTACACAATTGAAACATTGAGGACAGACTAATGACAAACGTAAACAAGTCTCCATGGCAACAGTTCGCATCTACCGTATGTAGTACAATGGTCAACGCCTTCTATAAACGCATAGAGAAATAAAGTTTTGAGGTTGGACGCCGAAGGCCGTTGAACTCATACTTTCATTGTGACAGGAATAACGCGAAAACCAAGGATTATGGGACATATGTTCATATGAACTTGTTTCCTTCTTTTGGTGTGAGGAACACATATCCGAAGTTTGTAAAAGTATTTCTGAAACACCCGGTTTATATGTGTACAGCATGCATCGACAAGTCAAAGAGTGGCTATCTGATTGGACTAAATCTATTTCTAAAAATATTTCTTACATGACTTGTTGTTGGTTGCTATTTACGAATGTAGTACTCCTTAATTTACGTTTGAAATTAATATGTTCTCATATAGCTAGTCTTGGTTTAGCCGGATAATTATTGGTTTACAATAATAATATGACACATTGTCGTCCGAGTGCCCATGCACCTAAAATATGCGTTCTGGGTAGTAGAATTTAAATTATAGCACCCTTATTTATATTTATTTATAAATTCTTTCAACCCTTGTTTTACCTAAAGGTATACCACGAGGTACTTACAGTTTATTTGCCATATGCATATGTATATAACTGAACAATCATACGTTTTTAAGTGTGTCAAAGATGAATTGCAGGAAGCTGGAAAAGTTGGCCGTGTCGATGTGCTAGTGGGAGACTTCGTAACACCGCAGGCCTTTCACTGGAAAACAGTGTGCATTCCGTCATGAGATTATGTTCCGTTTGTACTGCTTTTTCAGGAGAGTCACAAAGTGGTGGGGTAGCCTTGTTTTCTGTGGAGGTAGAATCGGAAACTTGCATTTATCCTTAAGAAATACTTAAACATATAATTTGGCCAGAGCTGTAGGGAGAATCTGTGGGTATGGAGCATTTGGTGTGGGCTGTAACTTTGAAGTTAATATATGTTGAATTCCAGATTGTTGTATAGTGATTCTTCAGTAACTGCTTTCCCCTGCTCAATGCAATTTTGTTATTGTGGATAATGGTTCTAAACGAGCGGGATGCGAAATCTGTGGCCCGCATTCGGGATGTCCCGGATTCGGTTCCGTGGTCGCCAACTCTGACCATGGAGTTTTTCGTGGTTTTCCTCTAGTCGCCTAGGCTAATGCTGGGGTGGTGTATTCCACTAAGATGTCCTCTTTCCCTCACATCCTGTCATTCCATCTGTGTCTCCCGGTTCTGCAGTGCGTCTAGTGATGGCCAGATGGCATGGTTGCTACACTTTGGATAGATTTCTTCACGCCAACGACCGGACGCGTTGGCCTCCCTGCAAGGGCTGCTTCGTCGCACTTTCGCGGGACTCCGCGTCTACTGGCCGAGTGCGGGTGTTTTGAACTGGAAATGATAGGGACTTCCGTGCGTCTCTGAGATCTTGTATGCCTACGGACATGCGACCTCCTGCGCCTCCTTCACTTCATTCCTCCTCCCTAGATCTAGCTGGTCAAGTGGGAGGTGTCACCCTCCGATAATTACATCCTACATTCTCCATGGTGCTTCTACAGCTTGCGACTGTTTGGTTAGTCAGCCTTTTCATTTTCTTGTAGTCCAGTTATTCCTTTTGACCCAATGGAAGGTGACTTAGTATGGTTTACTATTCTCGTCCAAATGTCGACAGCTACCTACTGGTTGTCAGTGTGATTATAAGCTATTGTCAGTAGTGCTGCTGTGGAGTTGATTGCCTAGGACGTGATGCTCTTTCTTTGTACTATCCAGTCTATTGCCATTTTAATTCCGCTGAGTTACACTTGAAATACGATACATTATTTGTTTAATCTTATCACTTCAGTTGTGTTTTCCATAGCTACCCTTCTTCATGTATAGCATGTCAGAGAGCGGCTATCCGAACAAAATCTGCCTGTTTCTAAACATCTTTCTTACATGGCTTGCTAATGGTTGCAAGTAATGTTCCTTGACTTAATTTGAAATTAAGATGTTAACATATAGTCTTTATGAGCCGGATGATCTTTGATTTACAATAATTGTGACACATTGTCGTCACAGTGCATTCATACCCAAAACATGCATTCCGTGTGCATTATAATATTCTTAAAGGTTCTGATTATTAATTGAACACTGGTACACCATTTGCGTTGAATAACTTATAAATGCATGCACTACAAGAATAATATTGAACATAAATGCATTCTAAATACATGTAACTACTGTTCGTTTTATATTAAAGAGATTAAAATGACTTAAAAACAAAATCACTTGATTTTCTGGGGCTTACATAATGAAATCAAGTATTGTCTTAAATCCTTTCTAGAAAATCCTACGGTAACGCATTTTGGAGGACATATAGAGGGTCCGGCAGAGAGTTGGGCATCTTAAATTATGTTTATTCTCCATAAGAAAACATTTTTTCATAAGTATAACGTATTCCATTTATTTCTTTAAAATGACATCTTTCAAGTGAAGACCATTTACTCGCAGACACACTTAAAACCTTGGCCGCAAGTTGTGCATACAGTGACTCAACATATCCAGTGGAACACTGGCGATTTCATGACAAATATACTCCTTTAGTGTTTCAGTACTTTGAGACAACACTCTTCAAGTATCCTCATAAGAACAAATTGCACAGGCCAAATCTGGGGATCTTGCTGGTCAAGTGATGTCAGCTCTAGAGATGATTTGATTTGGGAAAAGTCCCCTTACGGCATTATGGAGGCCCCGCAGTGTGACTACTGTGCTTTCCAAACCAGAGTGCCTCTCACAGTAAACAACCACTTTGTATTATCCGCGTGAAAGTAGTTCGCAATCCTCCGCCCCTAATGGCTACTTGTTCCCCTCTCACGTGCTTGTTGAACATCGTTTCAATCTGTAAAAAGGCGCCCTGTGTGAGAATCATAGTTCAAAATGCAACCTGAGGTAACAATCGATTTTATAAGTAAGCGGAAATGAACATTTTACTTACGTTAATCACAATCCTTGAGAAAAAGTGCAACACTGAAATCGACTCAGCTGCCATATCGGAATCAGAACTACTCTCCAAAATAATGACAAGCTTATCCACAATTCCACAGCACTGTCGCACGCAAAACAAGTTCCCACATTTGATTCTCCTCTTCTATGTTCTATTGTGTCTGTTTATATTCCCTGCACGCTTTGGTTACACTTCTCACTGAAACGCCTGTAAAATCCGATATTAGTTTCGTAATATGTACTAATGCAAGTGTCAGGTATTCTTGTAATAGTGAGTTGAATATATTAAGTATTGTTTGTTTTTAGCCACTTGTGAACTGTTTGCCACTTTTGTGTTTGAACAGTTTATTCGCATCACACGCATCTTCGTGTGCCATGAGAACTCGAATACCAACTGACTAAATCACAAGATTTGACCTGGGCTGAGCATAAGTGTGGTAGCGTATTAAGAATGCCTGTTCGCTTATCATATGTACTGTGTTACGCAAAGTGTTTATTCGGTAATCAGATAGTACATCTGGGATTTCATTGCTGCACTTCTTGTGTATGCAAACAACCATGCATACAGTTTGTATTAACAAGACAGATACTCTCGGCGTTAGCGTAACACCAGACGAAAATAATATTTTGTAATCTCTTAACAGTTAGTATGTATCCATTACCTTCATCAATGAGTTTTTATGATAACCGCAATAAACTTTGCAGTTCTATTCCTTTCCTGACCTAATATTTCATGATACAATACATGTATTAAGGAACCATTTACTTTGGCATAAGAGTGTGTTCTTGGGTTCGTGACAAGCAGAAGCATGTGCTTCTGTTTACATCAGAGGGAACTCTGGTTTGGAATGGACAGTAATGACTCCATCTTGTTGAACTCAGGAAACAAAAAGAAAACGGTACTTTCATTAGAAAGAAAGGGCCAATTATTCTAGAAGAGGATACGGCACACCAAACGGTTATTTTCTCACTGTGCAATGGTTTCTTGTGTAATTAAAGAGGATTGTTTCGAGACCAATATCTTAAATACTGTTGGTTTACAAAGCCAGACAGATAAGATTTCTTTTTGTTAAGGGTGAGGAAGTTAGTGAGGTGTTGGATAGGAGTCGACAGGAGATAAAGGTGAGGAATTGTGGAGTACCGCGTAAGCACCTCCGTTAGTATATGTTAATACTAGCTGCTGGTGCGTGACCGGGAGCGGTAGATGGGACCGGGTTAACAACCATGGCTCAAGTCCCTGGCTGCCAACCGGGTGTTAAAAGGTGAAGGATGTGTCAGGTGATTAATTGTTCTTTATTTTCAAAAGTTCTGCAGTGTGGGGTTGTTACACCGATAGTTGTAGGTGGGTGGATGTGGTAGCACATGTGCCTCCATAAACGTCCGGATGAGAATGTAGCCTTCCTGGAGTTTCCGGAGGTTTCTGATTCCAGGTGCTGCTCTGGAAGCACAGTAATCGAGGCCTCAAGGGCACTCGCTCACGTGGGTTGATCGTCGTAGTCGCTGTCAGTGGCATCGTCCGGTTCGTCAGACACCCATAATTTGTCAATAAATTAATCTTCATTCATGTGATTTAACATCCCTTCGCAAAATGTTATTCGTGAGAGAAAATCACAAGTCTGTAGTTTATGCACTCCGATGAAACTGAACATCAAAGTGCAATATTTTTCTTAGTCCTCTCCGATAATTTCGTTGCTGCAGAATGCTTCACCACCGAGCGCAATGGACTTTCAGTATATCAATACTTTCTGATATATGCTTAGTCGTTCCTGCAACCTGGAGGCTGCTTCTTAGTGCCAATCCAGTTTCCTCAAAGTTCTTAATCCATATTTTTATGGGCTGAGCAGGTGGGACGGGATCGTGGCGTACTGAATTAAAATTGCAACGAAATTGGCGGCTAGCGCCCTCATAACTATCCTTGTTTTTCTAAAAACTTTTCACTACAAAAGCACGTTGTTGACCTGTTCACTGGTTCATGTTTATTGAATGACATTGTGATAGTAACAGAATACACACAGTCTTAGTTTTATTCATTAAGCTATAAGGGAAAACACATAAGGTAAAATCGTCCTCTCTTTTGCCAGAACCATCATTTTAAATCATAACACAACAATATAATGCTTTGAAATACACATCAGTTTCCATAAATATGTAAACAAGGGAAGGTTAAGCAAAATGCTCATTTTTACTTTCTCTACTACGTACAGTAAGCAGGGGAAGTATTGTATTCCACCCAAAAATACGATACCGAGATTTCACCGGAAATACATGTTTTGAGACTCCCTGAATCCAAAAAAAGCATGTTTGGAAACATGTCCGTGTGTGTGTCTGCCTGTGTGTGTATCTGTGAACGTCAAACTTGGATCAGTATCTTCCAGAGATGCGACACGAAGGTTTTCAATAAAATCCCCCCACCCCAGATTACGCTTTACATGGAAAATTTTTCGAAAATTTTAATTTTCTCAAAAATGGTTCTAACGATTTTGATTAAAATATCATATGTTTAAGATATTTTCATGACAAATAAAATGTATATCTTGAATTTTCTGGGAGTGTCTCCAAAAGAATTCTTCATTGTGAACGACTTTTGCATAACTGGTAAACCATACGAGATAAACAAAATTTTACTACACAAAAAATGTAGATCGCGTTAAAATACACAATTAAAGCAATATACATTTTTTGTTGTTGTTGTTGTTGAGTGAACCATTTTCGAGATATTGCTTCCTGTTATTCGCTTAAATTTTTCACTACTTATTTTATCAAATAAGAATTCTTATTCATTTTTTTGTCTTGGATATGCAAAAAGTATTAATCTGTGGCAAAGAGAATGGTGCTGCACCTAGAAACCAGCTATTTAGATATATGTTATGCTTAAAGGCTACTGTATTTCTATATTGCCCTTGCAAATATAAAACATGGGGAACATGGTACGCCTTAAGCGATAGTCAAATATTTTTAGAACTGGTCGCTATGTGTAAAATGTAATTCTCTTTGCATGACAAAATATCGTTTCTGCAAATGTTTATCTCGATTAATATGAAATAGATGTAGAATTGGATGTTGTAAAAATAGTTTGTACAAGAGGAGAGAAAGTCCTGTGAGTGTAACACATCAGAGTTTTTAATGAAAGATGTGCTGCTGTAACATCCCCAGTATCCTTAAAAAAGATAGGCTTTAATGTTTAACTTGAGTAATGTTTGTTACATAACGTGTCATACCTACGTGCTCTATTCACAAAGCACTGTATCCAACGACAGCAAGCAGGGAAGCCGTGTAGAGGAGGAATGTCTGCCCTCGCTTTAAAGCTTAATGTGCGCACACTAGTGCTTTTTTCTGACAATAGCAAACACACCTGCGGCTGTATAAACCTAATTAAAGTGACATGAAAACAGCCAACGTATTTTTATTTAATGCAATGCTAATAGCACATGGGACAAATGTTTACGGATGGAATGAGAAAACGCTTTGCTGTGGTAAGTAATGAATTATACACTAGGGCCTCATCCATAATTTAAGGGCACTCCGCCAAACATGTAGTGAATCAGAACTTTGCTTAAAATGTTTGAAGATGCTGCGGTCGAGCGCACGTATTCAGTGCTTCATTCCACTCCCAGCTTTTATTCGTGTTTTTCTCTCACTGTGGAAGCTTGGTGCTTAAGTAGTACTCACTTTGTGGTACTCGGGTTCTGCAAGAGTGCATGAAGAAAACGTTACTGTCTGTATAATATCAGCACATATAACAATTGAAATATGACAGTAAGGAACCGAGCAGGAACGTGTCCCACTCGCATTCGAGAGGTCCCGAGTTCGATCCTCGGAAAACATACTCTCCGTTCAATGCGTTTTTCCTGGTTTTCCCGGGTCGGCAGGCGAATGTTGGGGTGCTTTCTTCTCTAACACGGTTTCCTTTCCTTATCTTTTAGGTGTGGTTCTAAGTTTCGTGATGTATAGTGGTACCGGGTAGATGGTGCGGATGCGTGCTCAATGGACAGAGAGTTCCCAGTGAGTACCAGAGGGCTGCTTGACTGGTGGGTGGTTCATCGCCTCCCTCTCGGCGGCTCCAGCAGTTGAACTGGTCTGCGAGCTTGGAAATGTTAGCGGCTTCCGTCTCTGTGACCTGTCTGCTTACGACCTGTAGCCTCCTGTGGTTCCTTCACCCCATCCCTTCCTCCTGATGGTTGGAAGCCACAACAGATCCTGATAAGTTGTAGTGCGCGAGGTGTCCTCCTCTGTGGAATCACCTATACCTATAGTCTTCAATAACCAAACAAGGTGGCGTCGCGGGAACGTGCGTGATTCGGGAAGTCCCGAGTTCGATTCTCGAAGACCGCCCTGGTTTCCCAGGGGTCGGCATGCGAATGTTGGGGTGGTGTCTTCTCCAGCACGGTTTCCTTTTCTTATCTTACAGGTGTGTTAAGTTTCGTGTTATATGGCGGTGCCGGACGGATGCATGCTCAATGGGAAGAGTGTTCCCATTGAACCCATTGACTGGTGAGCGGTTCATCGCCCCCTCTCGGCGGCTCGAGCAGTGGGACGTGTCTGTAAGCTTCGAAATATTAGGGATCCATGACTTTTCCTACTCTTGTAAAACTATTTTTACAAACGCTTATTCTCCATATGCTTCATGTTAATGAGATGTTAATTTTATTGCTAATTTTCTTGTAGATGCAAGAGGAATTGCTAGGCTTTAAGCGATAATCAAATATTTTAAGAGCTGGTTGCTATGTGGGGTATTCCATTCTCTTTGCATTACCAGGACAAAAAAATGAATAACGAATTTCCATTTGATAAAAAGTATAAGTATTGGAAAATGTTAGGGGAATAACAAGAAATATCTAGAAAATGCTTCACTCAACAAAAAATGTATATGACATAAATTGTGTATTTTAACGCGATCTACGTTTCTTGTGTAGTAAAATTTTGTCTATTACGGTTTATGAATTATGCAAAAGTCGTTCACAATGAAGAATACTTTTGGATACATTCCCAAAAAATCCAAGGTATACATTTTGTCATGAAAGTATCTTAAATATATGATATTTTAATCAAAATCGTTAGAGCTATTTTTGAGAAAATTAAAATTTTCGAAAAATACTGCATGTAAAGGGTAATCTGGGGAGGGGGAATTTTCTTGAAAACCTTCGCGTCGCATCTCTGGATGATACTGAACCTAAATACCAAGTTTGGTGTTTATCTAACTGTTGGTTTCTGAGTTATGCTATTCACAGACCGTCAGTAACACACACACACACACGGACATGTTTCCAAAAATACTTTTTTTGGTTTCAGGAGGCCTCAAAACATGTATTACCGGTGAAATCTCGGTATCGAATTTTTGGGTGGAATACAATACTTCCCCTACTTACTATACGTAGTAGAGAAAGTAAACATTAAATTGACCTTCAAATGACCATCATAACTTCCTCCAAATGAAACAACTAATAGCATTTACTTTTCCCCATAATATCAAGCAACTTTTATTAAAGACATTTTTTTCTACAACGCTTAGTTTTGGAGTTATAGTACAGTCTCAAATTAAATGGTCCACCCTGTATATACCATATTCTTAGTTAAGGCTAATAATAATAATAATAATAATAATAATAATAATAATAATAATTAATATTATTATTTCTTTGCTTCCCGTTTTATGTATAACTATATTTGGTGCTGAAAACCTGTAAGCTACGCTGTGACCAGAGTTTGACTTGCATAAACTCAAAATAACAGATGGAAGGAAAGAACAATATTTCCATCCCTGTGTTATCTCATGTCTTAAGTTCTGATTTGTTTCTGCTGGATTCACACAGCTTTGGTCACCGGAGTAGGTAAATGTAATGGCTGAGAGTGAGTCAGCAAGCCAGGCTGTTGCAGAAACGTGATTTAGTGCATCAGCTACATCAGTTTTATTCACAACACACTTAACGCTGCATTTTACATGAGTGCCTCTACTCCTTCCCAAATTGTTTTGCAAGAGTCTATGGGATGTCGATACGACCGAGTATCGACGGTATGGATATCCCATCCCTACTTTCTACCTTCCTCAGCTACAAGAAATAGTAACATTTTAACTGCTAGATGTACAAGGTGCTGCCGAATCCCTGTCTTCTTCTTGAAGTGTGAGGCTCGTATTCGGAAATCACGTGTTCGATTCCCGCGGGCCAGCTACTCTAATCATGAATTTTTTTGTAGTTTCCCCGGATCGATAGTTGGGGTGGTTCCCCTTCTACTACGAATTCCCTTCCCCAACACTTCCTTTCATATGTTTCAGGGGTGTATGTCCAGGTGACGGCGGTTGGTGTGTTGCAACAGGGCGGTGGAATTTGCACTTTGGAAAGGTTTCTGCCTGGCGTTTGGTGGGACTCCCGGACCCTGTTTCAGGAAGCTGCCTCTCCGGGTTGGGAGTGGGTTAGACTCAGCCAGCCGGCGTTGAAATTGTTAGTGACCCTGCCTTGTTTGCTCATACTGTCGTCTAGATGTGGTCTCCCTTCATCCTTTCCTCCCAGGGGTTACGTTGGAAACAAAAACCATTGGGCCCACTTGTGTTGCTGTGCTCCAGCAGCTGGTGGCCCCTCCGTCTACCTACTTCAAACTCCTAAATCTCGTAGTTGTGCACTGCACACTGATAATGTTGGTTATATTTCTCAGGGTTGGTACAAATTTTAATCACTTACGAAGTTTGTCTTTACGCTTATATGCATACGTAAAACGCAATAAAGATGTAAATATATAAGACGAGAACGGGATTCCAATTCGAAAACTCTAAGTTAGAAATCTGACACCCTAATCACTAGCACACGAAGTATAGCTGCGGATATGTTGGTGATTCAGCGGAGGGGGACACCTGCATAGATCATTTGGGCTACCCCCCTCCAAGAGGAAAGCATAAGGTGAAGGAACCACAGGAGGGTATAGGCCGTAGGCAGATATGCTACAGAGACGCGCGGATGTCCCTAACATGTTCAAGCTCACAGATCCATCTTACTGTTGGAGCCGCCGAGAGAGTTTGACGCACCTACTACCAATCCAGTAGGCCTCTATTGTTCAAGCGGAATACTCTTTCCATTGAGCATGCATCCGCTCCATCTATCCGACACCGCCATACACTATGAGACCTAGAAGCACACCTGAAAGATGAGAAGCAAACGGAATGATAGGGAAATGATGGAAAGGAAATCGTGGCGGAGAAAACAACCTGCTGTTCCCGGGGAAACTACCAAAAACCCATGAGTTAGAGTGGGAGGTCGCCGGGGATCGAACCAGGGACCTTCCAAATGCAAGGCAAACGCGTT
The DNA here is from genome assembly GCA_030765065.1 of Deroplatys truncata. Lineage (NCBI taxonomy): Eukaryota > Metazoa > Arthropoda > Insecta > Mantodea > Mantidae > Deroplatys > Deroplatys truncata. The sequence goes on from CM060984.1 coordinate 71,611,840, forward strand.
ACCGCGGGGCACCTCAAAAATTAAATTGAGTTTTATTTATAGACGCTGTTTAACTGCTGTGGTCCTCAGCGTCCATTCCATATTGGGCGTGAAAGAGCGGTAATTTTGCTCAGAGGCCTCTTTATCAGGCTTGAGGTTATTTTACGTGCCGTAAGTCTACGACACGGGACCACCGGCTTTACTTCCCTTCCGAAGGAAGCCATACTAAGGATTATTACGCCCGAAAAATTTCATCGCTCTCCACCGGGTTTGAACCCGCAAGCTCGGGAACTAGAGGCTAGCATAGTAACCACTACACACGAAATGGCGCCACCTCGCTTGATCTGTGGATATGTAGGTCAAAGCTACTACCTAATGTATAATCTAATGTCTGATCCATGTATTATTGTTATTATTCTACTGTAATGTATTGCGGTATATTACAGTTTTATTACATATGATAAATGTAATACACAAACAGTAGATCGATGTAACAAAAGCTAAACGTTAGTACACCAAATACACTTGCCTCATACGCGATGACAGAGAAATTAAATTGAGTTTTATTTGTGGACGCTCTTTAACTACTATAGTCCTTAGCGTCCCATTCTAAATTGGGCGTGAAAGGCCAGAAAGTTTGCTCAGAGGCCTCTTACCAGACTTGAGGTTCTTGTACGTGCCGTAAATCTACGACACGGGACCACCGGCTTTACTTCCCTTCCGAAGGAAGCCATGCTAGGGATTTTTACGCCCGAAAAAAATCCATTACCTTCCGCCGGGTTTGAACCCGCGACCTCGGAAACTAGAGTTAGCAATACCAGAACACTTTTAAATAAAATAACTGAACAGAAGCAAGTAGTCCTACGTAGTGAAATGATAAAGCAGTAGAGATATTTTATCATCACTGATGTCATTTGGGTTGTCTGTTCGAACCAAGAGAACGACGATATAAAACTGTATTGCATGTAGGTAGTATGTAATCAACTGAAGCGTTTTCTGGTTGAAATAAGGAGGAATTTCTAAAGCCTTCTGTACAAAAATGCCGAGATAAAGAATTTTGAGATTGTGGATTTTAACATAACTTAAAAGTACAACTCTAAAAGTGTTAAACAGATGTAGTTTAAACATTAAATACTTCTTCTCAGGTGTAAAACGCATATATTCCGTGCATGAAAACGATCGAGGCGGCCAACACTTCATTGGTGAAAAGTCTTGGGCTATTGTTGGTTTTTTTGTATAGTATTTACTCAGAGTAAATGATAGAGTACATAGGGTCACCCCAAAATTTTTTAAAATGGTCGCAATGAAATACTAAAAATTTAACTCTGATCATTGCATCTCTTCAAAATACTCTCCATTGCATTCTATACAACGTCTCATCCTTTCAAACCATTTTTCAAATGTGAGACAGTATTTTTAACATTTAAATGATTTCGGTCTAATTATATAATATGTAAATTCAATAACAGCCCGCCTTAAAGCAATAAGTGTAACAAGATATAAAAAGTGTACATTACAGTCATTGTATATGTTGATATTATTGTATACATGTAAAAATGTTATGTGAATCTATTACGTAATTTAATAATGTACGAGCTGTGAGAATAATAGGTTAAACGTTGCTAACAATGGAGTAACCTTAAGGCAATAATAAATTTGAAAGTTTTACAATACTATTGGTAATTCTTGGAAACAATAATGTAATTTTTGTGACAGTTTATAAAATAGTCAATCAACAACCAGAAAAAGCCTTAGTTAAATGAAGGTATTCCATTGGACTAGGATTAGCCAATCAGAAACTAAAATGGAGCAATATTTACAAATTCAGAGTTAAGTTGCTTGTAGACAGCGCTCGTAACCAGACGCGTTGCTTGTAGACAGTGTACATTCTTCAGTCGCACCACTCCCTGCTAAGACATTCATGTCTCTAAAAAAATATAAATACTGACGCAGCCGAGGCAAACATTAATGTATAATTTTAAAACAAACAGTAAAAATTACAAAGTTAATATTTTTTAAACATTTGGGCAAAGGCCACCAGAAAGTACATTTGGGGCGAAGACTACTGGAAACTTTTTACCATACGTGCGGTTGCAACTACTTCAAATTCGGCTCCCCAGCAGTCGAAATACAATACAACTCCTCCTAAAAACAAAAAGCTACTTCAAATTGATGCCCAAAGCATGGTGCAAAGAACGTAAAGACAATATCTTCTTCAAATTTACTCCCAAAGCGTGGGACAAATAACAATACAACAAAATCACTCTTCCCCAAATGGTAAACGCCATTCTTCTTTGGAGAGAGTGTAAATACATTCTTTGTAAGCAGGTACTGCGGCTTCAGGTGACTCAAATCGTTTACCTCGAATTTTTTCTTTCATTTTGGGGAATACAAAAATGTCGCTTGTTGCCAGATCTGGATTTTAGGGAGGATGGAACAAACATCTGACTCCTGCAAAAATTGTGTTGTTTCTTGTATAGTGTGGGCATAGGCATTGTCATGGTGCAACAAAATGCCACGCAGACCATTCTTAGGGAGCTTTCTCAGTTCATTGAACACTTGTGGCAAACACTTTGTGGTGTGTCATTTGACAGTAACAGTCTTTTGTCCCTCAACTGTAATTGTCACAATGTGGCCATTTTCTGGGAAGAAGGAACAGATAATCTTCTGGCAACACTTCTCGTTCACTTCACTTTTTGGGGGGTATTGGCCGGATCATACTGGTAAATCCAGCTTTCGTCACCTGTTATAATGCTGAATATATTTTTGGATCTTCCTCCATTGAATTTTTCAATAATTTCTGGCACCATTGCTCACGTGCTTTTTTCTGCTGATTTGTGAGATGGTGGGGGCTCCAGCAACTGCAGGGCTTCCTGGCCTCAAGTTTTTCTTTCAGGATTGTTTTCACTGCTGCCGATCAATATTCAGGCCTTCTTGAATCTGCCATATTATGTGTAACTATGATCTTCCCGCAACATGCGCGTTACTTTTACCATATTTTCATCCATTGTTGCTGTAGCCGGCCGTCCAGCTCGATCTTCATCTTCGAGGGAATCTCTTCCTCTGCTACACTCTACATACCATCGATAAACGGTAGATTGCGAAGTCAAAGATCCCCAAATGCACGATGCAGTCTTTCAAGGCATTCTCTCTTCCCTAAACCTTAAAGTCATAGAAATTCACAGCACTAAATAATCCCGCTTGTGATCCTCCCTAGCCTACGGCGTAGCAACGCTTGCTATACATCATTAATGTGAATAATAGATTAAAGGATCATATACAACATTGGAAAGCACACGTGGAAAAGTTCCTGTCGCAAGGATACTCGCAAAACAGATAATGAAATCGAACTCTAAAGGGAAAGAAATGTGTGGACAGACCCACAAAGGGATGATCAGAGGACCTTGAAGGCTATGCTATGCCATGTTATGAAGTGAATGTGATAAAGATAGGATATCTTTAATCTTTAATCACATTTTAAAGGGCAAACAACAGAATTGAAAAATATAATTTCCTACATGCCTACTAATGCAGATTCTAAAACATTTGTACTTAGTTGTTGCTTGGTTTTTGTCCTTACGTCCCTCACAGTCTTTGAAACAGTTTCTTAACATTCATCACAGCGCGTTGTCAGTGTGGTTTGAAACAATGCATGAAACATGTGTATGGACATCACCAAAGCCGGCCAACGTAATTCGGCTTTCTCCGCCGGCATTCGTAATGACAGTTTCTAAAAACCCTTATGAGTGTAAATATATCCTAGTGCACATCTCGACCTACTGACGGCTGCATAGTTCCTACCATGCCTTTACTTAGTTTCCTGTTGGCTGTGAACAGGTGAATTTCTACATCACTGTTTCTACCACTAGGCGCGCATTGTGGTAGGTGATTAGCATACCGCACATAGATAGCACCACGATTTAGAAGCAAGACGCTGTCAGCTTAAAATAGCCACAATTTTCTTCAAATACGCACTATTTCAAGATAAAAGAACAAAGCAGCACATGGGACCTGCGTTGTTAAATTATTTTACTAAGGAATTTTACATTTGAAAAAAATACATCGCTCTCCAACATGTATGAACCAAGGCTAGTATTTTAACCATTAGACCGTGGAGGACGAACACCAAAGAAATCTTCATGTATGTGCAATGCCATTCAGACATTTGGCCTTCTCAACGACCTGGCACGAGGGGCTCCTCCATAAACTGATCCAGTTTGGTCTACACAGACAAATCATCAACATCCTACAGACTTTCCTACACCAACACTCCTTTATAGTAGTAGTAGTAGTAGTGGGGAAAACATCAACACCAAAAACCCATACAAGGCGGGGTCCCCAAAGGCTCTGTACTATTTCCCACACTGTTCACTGTGTACATGGCAGACTTTCCAGTGGTACAGAGCGTCAATATGGCCCAGTATGCTGATAACGTCCTGCTGTACACTACCAACAGACACATCTTCAGAGCCTTCAACCGAATACAACGACATCTCCGTCTCGTTGAACTCTGGTGCAGGAGTGGCGGATGTTGGAAGCTAGAACCGGGTATAACGCAGCTACCACCCCTTAGCCCTTTTCATTGTTCCACGCACGTGTTCACCAAAGGTTAGCCCCTTATCCACGTCCAGAGACACCGCAGGAGTGAAACCCTGTTCTGGAAACCCAGGGCAGCAGCCTACACCACCTGCAGCAGCTGCTGGGCGGTCGATGTCCAGGACGATAACCAAAATGGTGGGTTGGAATGACTTGAATGTCGCCAAGAGTGGCGACAAACGGTGCAGCATGAGCCTCTCAAAAACGGCTCAGTAGCAAAAATGATAATGCTTTATAGAAAGATGAATACTGAAAGAAAACTAGGTGATCATAAATGCAATCTGACTAGTTTCAAGCAGGAGTCTACCCATTTTTGCATAAATGAACACTGGCTATCAAGGTGCAGGAAGTACAAATGGTAAATAAGAACTCAGGGAGTATTTATGGAGAGCTTTTTTGCTTTCTTTACCACGTGTATAGTAGGTAGAGCAGGTATTGCATTCCACCCAAAAATGGAATACCGAGATTTCAACGGAAGTACATATTCTGAGGTCCCCTTAATCCAAAAAAGCATATTCAGAAAAAGATCCCTGTGTGTGTTTGTGTTTGTGAACAGATAACTCAAAAAGTCTGATAAATACCTTACTTGATATTCAGGTTGAGTACCTTCCAAAGATGCGACATGAAGATTTTCAAGAAAATTAAAATTGAGTTCTATTTATGGGCGTTCTTTCACTGCTGCGGTCCTTGGCATCCCATTGTATATTGGATGTGAAAGACTGATAATTTTGCACGATGCCCTCTTTATCAGCCTTGAGGATCTGTCTACGACACGGGACCACCGGCTTTACTTCCCTTTTGAAGGAAGCCATGCTAAGGATTCTTACGTCCGAAAAAATCCATCGGCCTCCGCCGGGTTTGAACCCGCGACCTCGGGAACTAGAGGCTAGCATGGTTACCACTACACCACGGAGGACGACAATTTTCAAGAAAAACCTCTCACCCCAACTGCCCTTTACATGGAACATTTTTCGAAGTTTTTTAGTTTTTAAAAATGGCTCTAGCGATTTAGACTAAAATATCACTTACTAAAGGTATTTACATGACAAATAAAATGTATACCTTGAATTTTATGGAAACAGTCTCTGAAGTCATTCGAAGGAATTTTATATAATCTTGTATAACCTGTAAATGTTACGCGATAGCTGAAAAGATATACGTAAAATACCGAACTCCTTAAAACACACAATTTACTTAAAATAAGTAGCAGCGTAACCCATTTTTGAGATATCCGTAATTAAAGGTTCGAATTGTGAAATACCTAGTTTTAAAATTCCATATATTTGCAGTTGCTTCTCGCAATGACATGGAAACAGTATGGAAATTAAGGTTGGCATATAGCGTCCAGTTCTTGAATATTTGACTATCGCTATTCTCCTTGCATCTATAACGAAATGTGTTATGTAGCTATTTCTGTAAAGTTTTGATTGGATTAAAGTGCAGTAGATAGAAAAATATGCTTTAGTAAGAATAGTTTGTGTAACCACTAATAAAGATGACTTTCTCTACCCTCTATGTGAATGTATCACATCAAATATTTTTTATTCAATGTAGGTATTGTCGCTTAACTAGAGCGGTTATATTACGACACAGAAATTATACAACAGTGCGAATACACTTTAACAATGCTATTACAATGCAGTATATACATAAAAAAATTAATGCAACATTTTAGAGGGGTCTCGGGTTCGATTTCCGGCTGCGGGGTGGGAACTTTTCTCTAACCAAAATTATTTCCAATCCATCCCAGAATTTGGAAATATGAATGGAAGTGTGAATGTACGTGCGATCTATGAATAACACCTAGGTTACCGAAATACGACAAGCGAATACGAGTTAATACCATTGCCAATAGGCAGAAAGTTCTGCAGTCACAGGAAATTACATTGAGTTTTATTTATGGACGCTCTTTGACTGCTGTTGTCCCTAGCGTTACAATCTACATTGGGCGTGAGAAACCGGTAATTTTGCTCAGAGGCCCCTTTATCAGGCTTGAGGTTCTTTTACGTGCCGTAAATCTACGACACCGGACCACCGGCTTTACTTCCCTTCCGAAGGAAGCCGTGCTAAGGATTTTTACGCCCGAAAGAAATCCATCGTCCTCGGCCGGGTTTGAACTTGCGGCCTTGGGAACTACAGGCTAGCATGGTAACCAGTACTCCACGAGAACGACGAAGTCACAGGGGATTATACAGTAAGGTGGAATGAAGAAATAGTTTTCGGGTTTTTGAATACTATTGGAAGATGAGCGGTTATATTGTACTGTTGTCTATTTACTTCAAAGTGGTTATTCGTTCAAGAATCTCTTGATGGTTAAGGTTTGATGGCGATGTTGATATTCAGTTGACGGTTCCTTGCGTAAAATGGCAGCATGTGTGAGTCTTATGTGGCCAATACGAAGTTTTGTTATTTTTATTTGATCACGTCATCTTAAATTAATTAATATAGCGGAGATGCAAACTTAGTATATATTATGACATGCAATTTGCTTTGACCATTGCTAAGCCATCTGTTGGTCCAGTTACGTTTTATTTTATTTTTCACTTGAGATATGACATCCTGCTGGGTGGTAGCTATGTCAGGGTCATTTTGGGGTGGTTTGGTAGCTTTAATTTGTTGTTAAGCGTTCCTCCCCTACATAAATAAGGCCACTGATAGGATAGGCAGACTCGTAGAGAAAGTCAACATTAAACGTATCTTTGTTCCAACTACCAAACTAAAACAGTGTCTCCGTTCAGTGAAAGACAAACAAACCCTTTATCCACACACGGAGTATACCACATATCTTGCAGCCGTGGACAGGTTTATGTTGGTATTACAAAATGTGGTATCAAAACAAGAATAAAGGAGCATGAAGCCTGCTGAAGATTAGGACAAACCGAGAAGTCTGCAGTAGCAGAACACGTACTATTACAAGGCCACGAGACAGAAATGCTCAACAAACCATCTCACTATCGTCCCAGGCCATACTATCTCGAGGCCATAGAACTCTTTAAACATCGTAACAACTTCAATACAAAAATAAGAATTAACCCGATTACATAAAGGTTGGTAACCGGCATTGAAAAACTGCATACAAAACCACAGAAAACATCCGCTCTAATTGTCAAATTCCAGGCCCGGTAGCGCAATAACTAGCCGTCATCCAATCAGGTCAGTGCACGTTGTACTGTCCCTGCTGTAAATACAGATCGGCTACTGAATAATGAACAGTTTGGTGATAGAAGCCGTTCCTGAAGATGCCCGCCGGATTGTCAGGCGAAACCTGGGGCTGTGTTTTATAGTTTAGACCACGGCCAAAAAGCCAGGTTTGTTCTAAGAATTTTAAGAATCATTTTTATGATGTTGACACCTGCCGTGAAAGCTTATGTATAACCCAAAAAGACATTCACAAGATCAGCGTCACCACAGTACTAAATCCTTTCTATTCCTCTTCCATTTTTCCTTCCAAATACATTATTACTCTTTTTTTCCTTATACCTTTATTCCTGCCCCCAAATCAAAAACGAGCTCAACAAGGGAAGGAATTTGTTTACCTTTTAAATGAGCTGCTACGGTCGAACAGAATGAAAATTAATACAAAGATAAGAGTACACAGTGCTGTAGTGGAAGCGATATTATCTTATGGGTCTGAATGTTGGCAATCATCTGGGAAAGATAAAAGGGTAATTGAGACAATGGAAATAGACTTCCTAAGGAGAGCATGTAAGGTTTCTAAATTACAACATGCGCCCAATGCAGAAATTCGAAGATGTACCGGAAGGACTTTTACAAGTGCTGAGAGAATAAAAACTAGACAGTTATTATGGTATGCCGACATTGAAAGGATGGAAGAGTGTAAAAAATGACCAAAAAAGAGCTTTGAATTATAATCCAGGGAACAGAAGAAGAGAGGAAGACCGGCAATGCAACGGAGAGAAGGAATTCGAACGACCATGCTTGAAAGGGATATTGGAGAAAATGAAGGCAAAGACTGTAGGACCCCACAAATAAAAAAAATTGATTTCGCTATCAATATAGAGGAAAACGAGGAGACTCCTTTGAATAAGGCAAAAGGAACGTAACGCAATGGGGTGCCGCCAAGGATACTCCAACACAGCGATGAACCTGGACTTCCTTATTTGGAATATGGAATGGATGAAGACAATAATCTCATTAATAGCTGACAATTTTTTTGGACAGGATTCAACATTGTAGCCTCAGAGCCATTCTTTCCTAAACACATATGTGATGCAGACACTCCTCGCATCTACTAAAGAAAGACCCGAAGGAGAATATCTCAGGCATGTTTAAACATAGGTGGCATGAGAGGAACCTATACAGAGGAAAACATGGTCATTATACGGACTGAAAAAGAGGCATTATTGGACTTTGTATTGGCCAATCCAAAAAAGTGGACGCCGTAATTGAATACATAACAAAAACGATCAGCATAGGGAAACACGCAAAAAATTGAGGCAGTCTTTTTAACACTTAAATAATTTCAGTCAAATTATATAATATAAATTCAATAACAGCCCGCCTTAAAGCAATATGTTTTGTAACACTATATAAAAAAGTGTATATTACAGTCATTATATATGTTTATATTATTGTATACATGTTTAATATTGTTATGTGAATGTATCACGTAATTTAATAGTGTAGAAGCTGTGAGAATAATAGGTTAAAAGTTGCTAACAGTGAGGTAAAAATGAGGTAACCTTGAGGCAATAATGAGTAAGAAGTTTAATAATGCTACTAGTCATTATTGGAGCAACAATAATGTAAAGTTTGAGACAGTTTATAAAATAGCCAATCAACAACCAGAAAAATACCTTAAGTTAAATAAAAGTATTCTACTGGATTAGGAATAGCCAATCAGAGACTTTAAATAGGGCAAATTGTACAAGTTCAGAAGTCAGTTGGTTATAGACAGTGTTTCTAACCTGACGCGAGATGTGTCCTCGAGAAGTTTAATACGTATTCGTGTGAGACGTGTTAAAAAGTGTAAGTAATTCACAAAAGAATCTCACAGCTCTCTATATCTGTGAGGTGTTATTTAATTCGTTTCAAGCATTAATAAATGGAGTGAAGTACAAATAATAATCTGTGTAAACCTACATTCTTAGCCACACTACTCTTTGCAAAGAAATCCATATCTCTAATAATACTACTGACGCAGCCGAGGCAAACATAAATATTTAAAACTTTGGGGCGAAGGCTAGCGGAAAATTTGTACCATACGTGCGGTTACAACTACTTCAAGTTCGGCTTTCCAACAGTCGAAATATAATTATACATCTTCTTCAAACTGACCTTCCATACGTAGCAGCAACAAATCTTCTTCAAAATGTAGTTCTGGGAGGCGACTTAAATTGCAGAATAGATAAACCTGATCACAAGACGAAGATAGTGCTAGATTTACTACAAGAGGAAGGCTACAAACTCGTGAATAACCCAATGTAGGAGACCTATATTGCTTCTAACGGTAAAAGTACCACTGACTTATCTTTGACAAACGTCCCAAAGTAAGAATACTAGGATAACGAGTTATGCACAGTGATCCAGCCACTACCCTGAGAAAACATACCCCACCTCTAACTTTTGGGTCAAAACCCCGAGAGCGAATGGAAGACTGGCAACTCATTTCAACGGCATTAGATGAGACCACCTATGAAAGAGGAAAATAAATCCTGAAAGAGTTACCAAAATTATAGGGCACTCCAAAAGTTTTGAGAATGGGTAACAATCAGTCGTGGTAAGCCAAAGCAGCATTTCCTCACTTCAGATTAAAGTTGAGATAGCAACATGTGCAAGTATGGGTACACTCCAACAATATGCATCGTCAGCACCACGTGCATGTGTGTATAGCAGGTGTTGCTACGCCATACACTAGGATGGATTTCTAGCGAGGACATTTCCGTATTATAATTAAAATCGGTTTAGGGAGACAGAATGCCTTGAAAGACTGAATCGTGCTTTAGGAAACCTTTGCCTTTCGCAATCCACCATTTGTCGATGGAATGCAGAGTTTAGAAGAGGAAGGTATTCTCTCGAAGATGAAGACCGAGCAGTACGGCCGGCTACAGCAACAGTGGATGTAAATGTGGTGCAAACAAAGCGTATGTTGCGGGAAGATCATCGTTGCACATATGGTCAGAGTCAATAAGCAGTAACTATTGTATCGCCAGCAGTGAAAATAATCCTGAAAGAAAAACTTGGCGCCAGGAAGCTCTGCAGTCACTGGATCCCCACCACCTCACAAATGAGCAGAAACAAGCTCGCGTGCAATGCTGCCAGGAAATTATTGGAAAATTTAATGAAGGAAGATCCAAAAACATATTTAACGTTGTAACAGGTGACTTACTAGTATGATCCGGAAACCAAACTACAACCATCGGTCCGGGTCTTCCCAAGAGAATATCCCCAAAAGTGAAGCGAACGAGAAGTTTTGGCTAGAAGATGATCTGTTTCCTTCTTCTCAGCAAATGGCCACATTTGACTATTCTACTTGAGGGATAAAAGACTTACTGCCAGATGGTACAGCACAAAATGTCTGCCAGAAGTGTTAAATTAACTGAAAGAAAAGCGTTATAAGACTGGCCTCCGTGGAATTTGTTGCACCATAACAATGCCTCTGCCCACACTGCACAAGAAACAACCCAAGGAGTCAAATATTTGTCCCATCCTCTCTACAGTACAGATCTGGCCCCATGCGACTTTTTTCTATTCCCCAAAATTAAAGAAAAAATTCCAGGTCAAGAATTAGTCACCGGAAGCCGCAGTAGCTGCTTAAAGAAGAATACATTTACACTCTCTCCAAAGATAAATGGCGTTCAGCATTTGAAAAATGGTTTAAAATGATGAAACGTACGTTTCTTTCCTTGAAGCGTACGTCAGGAAAAGAAAAGCATACAAAACATTAAAGAAAAGAAAGCCACATATACAGATTACCAAGCAAGAATGGAAGCAGAAGAAGCTTTAAAGGATCCTTTCATAAGCATCAAGCACAAATCAACCAACCCTACTGCAGACACACTTATCTGAAACACTAAATAAGGAAAACTTGGAAAAGCCCTTAAAAAGAAGTAAACACCCCAGATTCATCCCGTATACTAAGAAGAGAAATAGAACAAGTAATACAAAATACCAAGAATAGGAAAGCAGAAGGCTCCGACGGAGTGTACAATAAAGGTTTAAAAGAGACATACAAAATTCTGTTCCCTGTATGGACTTTGTTCAATATCTGTTTCACAAAAGCAATAATTTCACGAAGTTGGAGAGAATCAATTCTAAAAATTATATATAAAGGAAAAGGGGAACGTTAAGACCCAAATTCATACAAAGGAATTGCCCTACTAAACTACAATCATAACGAATTTGAACCCGGCTATGGCATTGAATTTTTCAGTCGTCTGATTCTATCTCTCCAACCTTGTCAACACACGGCTTGTGTGGAAGAACAATGAATTCAAAAAATCATAAGGTTTTCACCAAAATCCTTACCAAAACCTGACCATCCAAACTTGGGCCCATATTCCGAAGTAGCAGTTGGTTTAATGAAAGGAAGAACATCACGCTGTTATAAATCTGATATACAACATAGAAAACGCGATAAGATTGCCAAAAGCGAAGTTCTATGCCATATTCTTCAACTTCACGAAGGCTTTCAACTTACTGAATAAAGCAAACCGATAACAAAATTAGAAAACATGATCGGGAAAGCTAACCCATTTATGTAACAATAAGTAACATTCCGGTCTACAACGAAGTGAGAATCTAAGACGCCAAGACAACTTCAGATCCCATTATGCAAAACAATGGAGTGCTACAGGGAGAGCCTATCAGCCCGCTTCTATTTAATACTACCAAAGCAGACATTACGGAAACAACTCACAATTCAACCAAAGTCCACTGATGACCTAGTTATAGGCTCCAACAATAACGATGATCTCCAAGTAACTGTGGACAATCTAGAAAAATATGTAAAAGACAACAAACTCAACATTAACATGAACAAAAAAGTGCAACTGGTGTTCAGAAAGGGAGGAAGAATACCAACAGGCGATATAATAAATTACAAAGGAGAGGCGTTGGGAATGGTGAGCTTCTTCAAATACCTAAGTATCACACTACAGCCAACAACAGCGTCATTCAAGGGTCAGATGTTCCTCTTCCAAGCAAAGGTCATCCCAGCTATTACTTATGGACTGAAACTTATTTGGGGCCATCTGATATTAAGCGATCTAAATTGCATAGAGACGTGAAAGCCCAGGTTTCTCAAAATAAGTTTAAACGTTTCAAAAATGACGGCAACCAGAATGGTCTACGCATTTGCACGAGAGCCTTTCGTAATAGAACAACTGAGACGGACCAGGAAACAGAATTCCATCGACTGAGACAGAAGAAAAGAGAAGAAATCAATCTTGACTTCTACTCAACACAGCCCAGGACCAAACGGAGCTGGACTGGACCGAACAGCGCCATGAGGAGTCCACTGAGCAGATGGCTGTCCAAGAATTCCACCACAAGATATGCATTCGAAAAGGTTTTCATGAACCCTCCATAGACTGTATGTACGTTCTGTGCAGCAAAGTGTGCGATCGTTACCATTTTAGCAAGTATGCTAAAAAAACGTAATAGAATACAGAAAAGAATACTCTATGCACATTTGTGCGGTACTCTGTTGTTATAAAATTAATTTATATTATATTTATGTGACTGTTCTGAAAAAGCGTGCACATTGAACATTCTCAATTAGGCTAATTTTCTTTGTATGTATGTACAAAAAAAGTATATTCATGTATTTTAACACTCAGTTCATTGATATATGAACTGTATCTTTCTTGGCACGTTTATAATTTCGCTTTTTATACCTTAAACCATTCTGGAGTCTCCAAGCCGAAACACCAATGATTCCAATAACATTCATTGTCCCAATTTCACTGAACGACTGAGAAGGACCATGCTGCTTTTGGCTAATATATTGGCTCAAGAACAATTTTAATATATTTTTTAGACAATTTGGAATCACGTAGGTAGGTATAAGAATAGGTTATTCAACGGAGGGGGGCAACGCGGACACCGCGACCTACAGAGATCTATTGTGGCTACCATCCCACCAGAAGGAAAGGATGAAGTGAAGGAACCACAGAGACTACAGGCTGTAGGCAGACAGGCCACAGAGATGCTTAGAAGTACCTAACATTTTCAAGCTTGCAGACCCGTCCCACTGCTGGAGCCGCCGAGAGAGAGTGATAAACGACCCAACAATCAAGCAGCTTTCGGAAAATCTAGAAAAATATGTAAAAGAAAAAAAACTCAAAATAAACGCGAAATAAGTGTAAATGGTCTTTAGAAAGGGAGCAAAAATACCAGCGGTATTCTTTCCATTGTGCATGCATCTACGCCGTCTGTCCGGCACCGCGATACATCACGAAACCTAGAAGCATACCTGAAAGATGAGAAGGAAACGGAATGAAAGGGAAATGACGGAAAGGAAATCGTGGTAGAGAAGATACCAGCCAACGATTCGCCTGCCGACCCTGGGAAAACCAAGAAAAACCAAGAGTGGGCTGTCGCCGAGGATCGAACCCAGCACCTCCCGAGTGCGAGTAGCACAAGTTATCGCGGCACCACCTCGCTCGGTTGGAATCGCAGTGTCCGGCTAAAACTTAATTTAACTTAGTGTCAAATAGCGCGGGAAGGGAGGCCTACTTAAAAAGTTTTGTGATTAGTGTGTGTACAAATTATTCTTACTAAAGCTTATTTTATACGTGCTACGTTTTAATAAAAAACTTGCAGAAATAGCCACATTACATTTTGTTAAAGATACAAAGAGAACAGTCATATCCAAATGTTTAAGAACTGGCCGCTATATGCTGGCCATGCAATCCTGAAAAATAACTGAATGTTTAAAGGATTTAAAATAATGACCAAGAAATGAACAATTCGAACGATTACTAACAGATATCGCAGAAATGGCTTATGCCTCAAAAAGACCTATTTTAAATAAATTGTGTGTTTTAAACAAGTCTACATTCTTTGGGTAGTACACTTTGGTCTATGGCTTAACGCTTACCAGTTATACAAGATTTCACAAAATTCTCTCCGAATGAAGAGGACTTCAAAGGATATAGTCCCAGAATATTCAAGACATACAGGTGTATTCCAAAACTGAGTTCCGGTGAATATTATTTAACCGATGGTAGGCCTGAATGACGTTTCACGCCTACAATGCTATCTACCGAATCCTGGTGAACCTACCGCAGTGTTGTTATGACCCAGTAGGCGTTTGGCAGTCGGTGAGAGCAGATTGTGGCCGCGACTATCGTAGACGCCGCCAGTTGTGAAGTGCGGGGTGTGATTAGATTTTTTCTGGCAAACGCTCATCAGCTGATAACATCCATCGTGAGTTATGAATCCTGTGTAGATGGACATAATGGGTGACAAACAGGTTCGACACTGGTGTCGAAAATTTCGAAATGGCGTCACAAATATGTACGATGAACAGCCGCGTGGTAGGCCCAGTATTCGGACCGACAACATCGTTGAGCAAGTGAACCAAAAACTTCGATGTGATCGGCGTTTGACGAATAGTGGTCTGGCTGATGAATTCCCAGATGTTGCTCGAACCTCACTTTACAGGACTGTCACTAAATAGCTTGGATATCGGAAACTTGGTGCGAGGTGGGTGCCAAAACTGCTCACCGGTCAGCACAAAGAGCAACGAATGCTTAGTACACCACAGTTTTTGGAGAGCTATAGGCAAGATAAAGATGGCTTATTTTCCCACATTGTTACGGGCGACGAGACATGCATAGCGTATACCAATGCAGAATTGAAACAAGTCAATGCAGTGGAGCCGTTCCGGTTCACCCAAACCAAAATAGTGTAAGCAATCGCCGTACACGAATTGCAAAATGATGGCAGCCGTGTTTTGGGACGCAACGGGCGTCGTTTTGATTGACTTCGTGGACATGGGTCAACAATTATAGCCGACGTGTACTGTGTAACGCTTACCAAACTGTGACGTGCGGTCCAAAATTGACGCCGCCGGAAACTGTCGTCTGACATCCTCCTGCACGACAACGCACGCCCGCACATCGTTGACAAAACCAAAGAGAATATTCAAGAGATTCGTTGGGAACTCTTTGACCATCCTCCGTACAGTCCCGACCTGGCACCAAGCGACTATTTCCTCCTCTTGCATTTGAAATGATGGCTCGTTGGACAACGATTTTAAACCAACGATGAACTCGAGACGAGGTTACCAACTGGTTCAAGTCCCAGGCGGCAGACTTCTATGCCGAGGGGTTAAAGAAGCCGGTGCAGCGTTACAGCCAGTGTATAAATGTGAACGGCGATGATGTGGAAAGGTATATATGTTGGCACATATTACTGTCAATAAAACTTTGTCTCATGAGCGATGTTTTATGATGTTTTTTTTGTTTTGGAATACGCCTCTTACGTTTTATTCCCGTTATAGATATCTTTAATATATGACATTTTGATCACAATTCTTAAAGCCATTTTTAAAAAATCAAAATTTTCGAATGTTCTATGTAAAGGATAGTTGGGGCTTTTCTTGAAAATCTTCATGTCGCAATGTTTGAAAATATTGAATAGCTTTCGTTTTTTGAGTTACGATATTCAGGACACATACGAACTTTTTTCTAAAAATTCTTTTTTGGGATCCAGGGAGCCTCTAAACATGTATTTCCGGTGAAATCTCAATATCAAATTTTTGGGTGGTATGTGCAATATTTGACTTACGCAGTTCCCTGTGTACTCTAACGAAATGTGTTATATAGCTATTTCTGCAAGTGTTTATTTTGATTAAAATGAAATTGATAGATACATAAACTTTCGAAATAATAGTTTGTATGCCCAGCAATAAACGATAGAGGGTAGAGAAGGTTATGTAAATGTAGCACATCAGATGTTTAGTTTGTTCTGAATTTATATTTACTTTGATTATTTGCTTGGTTTTAACCTTAAAGTTTATCGTAATTAACTCTTAGTGGACAAATAATTACTACAAAATGTTATTCGGCACCATGTACATAATTGCATATCACACATCACCCTAAAAGCAAAATTAATGTCATCAGAAACGAAATTAACACTTTTTTTGCGTGTCGCCGGATAAATGAAAGCACCGGGTAGCGCAGGGGCTGCCATTTCATTTTTAAACACACTAATTACGTTCGCTAAATAATTCACACCATGGTAACGTTTACGAATTGGAACAGCAATCATTTCCCCGTTACACAGCTAATGGTCTCATTCAAATTACGTCTAATTTATGGGGATAATGTATCAGGCATCCTTTTACGCCGAAACTAACACCAGAGTCGTCTTTTTTCTTTTGGAGGGAGGGCGTTTCCGTAGAAATATATTGCAATGTAATCTTAATGCAAGAGAAGTTATCAAAAGTCTAGAGAAAATGGATGAGACTTATCAACTGGTTTACAGGAAGACCACAGCAGTTTGGAATGTGTGAACGCTGGCCTATACTGTTCCTTGGTTACCCAAGTGTAAGCGACATAAGGATGACTCTATTGTTATTGGCGAGTGCACAAATTATTCTTACGAAAGTTTCTTTTCCAATTACTTCATTTTAATCGAGGTAAACATTTCTAATAGATACAAAGGGAACAGCGATAGTCAAATATTTAACAACTGGATGCTATACACTGTCCATAAAATTCCGTACTCTTAAGTATTTAACAATGCGAACCGTTAATAACGGATATCTCGGAAATGGCTTATGCCAAAAAAAGAATTATTTGAAAAAAATTGTGTGTTTTAAAGATAACTATATTTTTTGTGTGGTACGTTTACCTTCATTGCTTAAGATTTACCAGTTATACAAGATTATACAAAATTCCTTCCCAATGAAGAGGACTTCATAGACTATTCCCAGAAAATTCAAGCTGTACAATTTATTTGTCCTGTAAGTGTCTTAAGATATGATATTTTAATCAAGTCCTTAGAGCCATATTTTAGAAAATCAAAAAGTTAGAAAAATGTTCGATGTAAAGGGCAGTTGAGGGTGAGAGGAACTTCGTGTCTCATCTTTGAAAGGTACTGAACCTAAATATCACGTGCGGTATTTATCTGATTCTTTATTTTTGAGTTATGTTGCTTATAGACACACACAGACACATGCACATGATTACAGAAATGCTTTATTTGGAATTAGGGAGTCCTCAAAAATATATTTTCGGTGCAATCTCGGTATGAAATTTTTGATGGACTGCAATACCTTCTCTACCTACTATGTACGTGGTAGATAATGTAAAAAGAAAAAAAAAGGAAGAAAAAAGAAGAGTGACTAGGTGACCAACTGGTTGATACATCATATTTTAGTTGGGAAGATCTGATGCGGCTATAGAATCCCATTTGTGACTTATAATCTGTTGATTATATTAAGGAAAGGTTACGCTTAAAAGACAAGGTTCCCTTACAATTCGTAAGTGGTTTCCATGGCCTGCAATCTAGTGGAGAGCTTATGTACACATTTGACTTCTGTGAACTGAAAACTGCAAAATTTCTAAAAATTTGTTCTATGAAAAGAAGTAAAATAATAGTTTTTGTTTTGCGTATTAAATTAAGTTATCATAAACAGATATTTCCTATTTTACCGTAAATATACTGGAAGAGGATTTATATAATAATATTAATAAGAATTTAGAGGACTCCATTCCTATATGAAATTATAAAATCCAAATATAAACTTTTTAATTCTGGTTATCGAAAACACATATTGTAACAAATTAATTGTTTGTATAAATAGCCCCAAAATAGGTTTCGGAACACTGTGTCTCTTAAGGCGTTCTTCCAGTGAGCTATAATGTTGCTAGAAGATCACTGGACCGGACATCCGAGCGTTCTCGCAAGGGAGTTGTCCGAGTGGCTTGGCCTCTATGGGTAGTGCTTCCCGACACAAGGGAGATTTAGGACTTTTCGGTGGAATTCAGCAACCAAAAGAACTTCCGGATACTGGAAGGATTTGCTATTATAAGATCAATTATCCCAAATGTACGAGGACTTATTCGGAACAGATCAGAAAGATTTGCAGTAAATTTGTTGCAGACAACATAAAAATAACTCCGCACTAGTGCCCAAATCCTGTTACAGCGAATATCTGCAAGACAACCGAAATTGTTAGGTTTTCAATTATCCAGTTGGAATTGTACATCCGCCTTAAAGTGTTCACATAGTTTCACAACAATGCCTTAGACTTTCTTAAAGACCCACTGGACATTTATTTCCTGCATATCGAGTAATACTCGAAAGTTGTTCAAAGTATCTGATACATGAGAAAAATAAGGTTTGTTTAACTCCAGGCTACAAAATAAAAATCTTATAATGCATCCTCATAGGGCTCATCTCACTTATATCTCGGCGAAGCTCCACATGACCTTCCAATTACAACTACCAACTATTAAATTAGAGTTTTATTTATGAGCACTTTTTAACTGCTATAGTTCTTAGCGTCCTACTCTATATTGATCGTGAAAGACCGGCAATTTTACTCAGAGGCCTCCTTGGGTTCTTTTACGTGCCGTAAATCTACGGCACGGGACCACCACTTTACTTCTAACAATGCTATTTTTACGCCCGAAAAAATCTATCTCTCCCCGCCGGGTTTGAACCGGCAACCTCCGAAACTAGAGGCTGGCATGGTACCACTAGATCAAGAAGGACGACACTTCAAATGTAAACCGTTTGACGAAGGTATTTCACTACTGCAGTTGTGAAACTGAGCACCATGGTCAAACTTGACCCCGTAAACCGACGATTTTTTTTACTAAAATATCAAGAGATGCAAGTTTGGAGATCATTCAATCCAAATGCATGAAGATCCAATAAAGATTCACTTGAGCTCTCATCCAAGTACGTTCACAAAGTCCATGAAAAATGAGGAGGATTTATCCTGCTGGAAACTCTAGCATTTTCTAGATGCCCCCTGCTCCAATTATTGTGGCTGGAGTAATATTCGTAGCTCATCAAGATATGGTGCTCCCGTCACTTTTAGAACTATAATGAATATTTTGTAATCTCTAGCCACAATCTGAATGTCCCATTGTCATTCAAGAATCCCATTAGGGAGATTGTCCAGCTGTTCAACTGTCCACGCTCGGCATGTTTCGTTAGAGCGTTTATACTGATGGACGGTGACTTCACCACTAAACAGGTTTCATGGTTAGAACCTTGCGTATGAGCTAAAACCTGTTGTATTATAATATCAGCTTTATAAGCATCCTGAGAAACATTCTAAATTATTTGTTTTTTTTTTAAACGTGTGCTTTGTATTTTACATGAATACAAACTGCTCCACAAAGCATTTACTTTCTAGAAGTGTATGCATTACACCAGATTTTGAAATTCGCGTGCAGCCGGCCTCGGTGCCTCAGTCTCTTCTTTGCTTTAAAAAGAATGCGGATGCATGTGCTATCATCCCCCTTTTGCAACATTGTTGGAGAAGCTACCACCCGGACTATCTAATTTAAATGACCGACTGTATTATCATTTGACTGGAATCCTCCCTGGTCGTACGCATTTAATTCGATATGTGCTCTGTTTTCTTACCATGACTGTCTACCTGTCTGTTCTTTTCTCAAGAACACCAATGATTTCGAGTTCAACGATAACTTAGAAAAAGAAGTCGACATACAGAGTTTTAATGGAGGTAAACAGACTTACTGCCAAGAGGCTAAAAGACAAAGACACACAGATCCAATACATACACATTTTTCCTCAAGAAAACAAACCTAAAAATGAAAGAAAATTTACATAAATCATACTCAAATATTTTATTTGCTGGAATCAGACATTTTAGATTTTTAAATATTTGATTCCTTTAGGTCATTTGAAGACATGTTTAAATATTTGGATTAACCTTTATGGGGTTTGGGCGCCAGAGTAATGCATTGGTTTCGTTTCCGGCTCTCGTACTGAGTGTCCAGGGTTCGATTCCTGGCTCTGGGTTGGCAAATTTAAGACGCCCCTAACCACGCCTTCACCTCTAACTTGCTTATATGAAGTATCCCCAAGGTCAAACGTAGTTCGGAGTCCACGATAAAAGCTGTAAGTCCTGTCATTAACCACCTTCCTCATTAGCACCCTACCATCGGAGACAACGGGTTCCCCCGCTGGGGGTCTCACCTCAGAAATGAGCCCAGTCATCTCTTGCTGGAATGAGGTATCCTCCGAAGGTCATAAGCCAAATGGGGAGCGTTAGAAACTACAACTTTTGTGATTTTTAAGATTAAAATATGAAAAGGTTGGGTTTGGTTAGGTTACTTCTAACTCATTATTTCGTTCGCATAATATTACGTTTACATTCCATTAAACGCCGTCTATACCTCATCTTCAACACCAAAATGAAGAGCGTGTCACTCTTAGAGTCGCAATTTACTTGCTTGCTTAAGATAAGAAGGTCAAAGTCTGCGAGTGAACTATGGAAGGACAGCTATTCTATCCTTTTCTTCCAAGTCGTGCACCCCTAATCTATCTTATTGTATATCCTTTAATCAGATTGCAAGCCCCCTTCTTGTATCCTCATCCTACTGATCTTCATATTTACGACGACATCAGTTTTAGTTCCTTTTAATTGTATGATTTGGAAGCCTTATCTCTGTTATTCCCAGTACTTGTTGAGTTTTCAATTCTTTTTACCTTCTCTTTCAGTGTACATGTTTCGAATTCCTATAGCAGCATTAGTTTGACAAACACGTCTTGTAGCTTTAAAAGAAACAAGAACTATTTTTATACAAACTATTTTTACAAATTCTTATTCTCCATCTACTGCATGTTAATCAGATATCGAGATGTTAATCTTATTGCTAATTTTCTTGTAGATGCAAGGGGAATTGCTAGGCTTTAAGCGATAGTCAAATCTTTTAAGAGCCGGTTGCTATGTGGCGCATTCCATTCTCTTTGCATGTCCAGGACATAAAAAAAAACGAATAACTAATTCTCATTTCAGAAAAAGTAGAAGTATTGCAAGATTCAAAAAACCATAAGGAATACCTCGGAAATTGTTCACTCCAATAAAAAAATGTATATGATAAAAATTGTGATTTAACGAGATCTACATTTTTATGTAGTAAAATTTTGTCTAACTCTTAAGGTTTAACAATTACACGAAAGTCATCCAGAATGAAGAGGACTGTCGGGGACATTCCCAAAAAGTTCAAGATATACATATATATAGTATTTTAATGAAAACTTTTGCAAGTATTTTTTTTAGAAAACAAAAAATTTCGAAAAATATTCCATGTAAAGGTATTTTATAGCGGGAGGATCTTCTTGAAAATCTTCATGTCGCATCTTTGAAGGCACTGAAGCTAAATAGCAAGTCTGGTATGTATACACTTTTCGTTTTTGAGTTATGTGGTTCACGGACACACAAACAAATGAATATTTTTCTAAACATACTTATTTGGATTCAAGGTGTCTCAAAACATGTATTTGCGGTGAAATATCTGTATTGAATTTTTGAGTGGAATTCCATACCTTCTCTGCCTGCTAAATACGTGACAGAGAAAGCAAAATTAGTTGATACATCTTAAACCAAACATTTTATATTTAGGAAAATAATAATATTTTAATAAACAAAATGCTTATTTAAAAGTAGATAAATGAACTTAAAAGGCATACATCTGCATGCTGTAAAATTTTTATATTTGTGAGCTAAGTAGTTTATGAGATAATGGATCATGAAGTTAGCAAAATTATAATTGGTGGGATAGGAGTATTAATCATTCCTTGAATTATTTACCTTTGTATTTACATATTCATTATCATTTGTAATCGGTAAAGGTACGGACAATTTCGGACGAAGTTTCAAATGAAAAAGTAAGGGAAGACTTATAAATAAATTATTTGGAAGAGAAAGTTGTAAATTATTATGGAAATGAATGTAGACAGAATGTTGATAGAATGTCCAAGGAGAGGATCCCAAGAAAAGTGTTACACTACAGGCCTAAAAGGGAAATGATTTCCGGAAAGACCAAGAAAACGTTTTGAAGTCGGAACAGGCAGCATTGCCCAATTCCTGGAATTTGTAATAATTACGTTATATTTGATCTTCCGGTACAAAGCGGACTCGATACCGATCCAGAGTGGATATTGTACCTACGCCCCATAAGGGGGCGTCCTGAGGCGAGAGTAGAAACCAGGCGGCCGGATCCAGGAGCGATGGTGCGGCACCCCAGCAGACGGAGAGGCAGACCTGGGACCCCGCCCCATAGAGAGGGGGTACAAGGTCCCTCAAGGGGGTTCGGAAATCCCGGCAACCAGCTGAATGACGGGAATGAAGCAAATTGCCACAAAACATCCTTTTCCTCTGCCAAGCTGCACCGAAATACCATCGCCGACACACAGGAAATCCGTGG
This sequence comes from Deroplatys truncata, assembly GCA_030765065.1. Classification (NCBI taxonomy): domain Eukaryota; kingdom Metazoa; phylum Arthropoda; class Insecta; order Mantodea; family Mantidae; genus Deroplatys; species Deroplatys truncata. The sequence continues at coordinate 71,634,807 of CM060984.1, forward strand.
GCTGAAGAAATCATTCAACATTCGCCTGACGGTCCGGGAAAACCCCCCAAAAAACCCGTGGGTTAGAGTGGACGGTTATCGGGAATCGAACCCGGGACCTTCTGGATGCAAGCCACAGACGTTTCCGCTTGAGCCATTCCACTGGGTGTGATTTCGTTACTCAAATTAAGCGAATTAACCTGTTCTTTTATATGGCTATATGTATTAAATTATGATTATTTAAGCCAGAGATAGGCACATTCCCTTGGTATACGTAATGCGCTACCGTCCCATGATTTACCCTACTATTTATTAAAAGCTAAACAAATTTCTGTGTGGGTACGGCAATACTATTTTGCGCCACATATTTCTTGTTTATCCACTCGAATGTCAAACATTTTAATCCCTGTTGATTAATCTTGCACACAAATGTCAGCTTAACAGTTACACTGGACTCGTTTTGGGGAAGAAACACAACTTTGCACTCTTTCATTTTAATTTTAAAACAGTGCAGGACGGATACATGTGGAGGGAAGTGATTTATGGGCAATATTTAGAGTAAATGCCCGAGGGAAAACTTAATATTCCCACCTCGCTCAACAGAGGGCTTTCCAACGTTTGTCAGATTCTAACTTCGCGGAGAGAGACTTCACGTGGTTATAATGCATAAGCAAGGCTTTATATCTCAGTGTATTTTCTGCTGATAATAGTATATAAGTCATATCCACTTTCGGTGATTTGTAAACGCATCTCTTTAGGCTAATGCAGGAACGACTGTAAAGTTCATTAATGTTTAAAATAAAATGGTATCATTCACGTATAAGTAATTCTTCTATATATTTTATAAAGTGTAAAACCCTCAGCTCTGCTTGATTTTAAATAATATCGTTTACATCGCACGTAAATATAAACATTTAATGATTATATTTTATTATCATAATTTTTGGGTAAATCACTTCAGTTTATTCATGACTAACACGAGTGGCCGAAATCTTTAAGATATGAGGCGTATTCCAAAACTTAGGTCCTGTGAACAATATTTAATGGATGGTAGGCCTGAATGACGTTTCACGCCCGCAGTGCTGTCTACCGACTCCTGAGGAACCTACCGCAGTTTCGGTGTGACGCAGTAGGCCTTTGCCAGTCGGTGAGAGCAGATCGCAATAGCCGTGACAATAGAAGATCCCGCCAGTTCTGAAGTGCGCGGTGGATTTTATTTTTGCTGGCAAAAGGGTCATCAGATGCGGACATCCATCGTGAGTTATGGCTCGCGTATGGACCGGACATAATGAGCGACAAACATTTTCGACACTGGGAACGAGAATTTCGAAATTGCCGCACAAATGCACACGATGAACAGCGGAGTGGTAGACCCAATATTCGGACCGACGCCTTCGTTAAGCAAGTGAACCAAAAACTTCTAACTGATCGGCGTTTGACGATTAGTGGTTTGGCTGATGAATTCCCAAATGTTGCTCGAACCACATTTAACAGGATTGTCACTGAACAGCTTGGATATCAGAAACTTTATGCGAGGTGGGTGCCAAAACTGCTCACCCGTCAGCACAAAGAGCAACGAATATGTAGTGCACGACAGTTTTTGGAGCGCTTTTGACAAGATGGAGATGGAATCTGTCTCTGGCATCATCCTCCTGCACGACAACGCACGCCCAGACACCGCTGACAAAACCAAAGATAAGATGCAGGAGTTTCGTTTAGACCACCTTCCGTGCAGTCCCGACCTGGCACCAAGAGACTATTTCCTCTTCTTGCATTTGAAACGGTGGCTGGATGGACAACGATTTCAAACCGACGATGAACTCAAGACGAGCATTACCAACTGGTTCAAGTACCAGGCGGCAGACTCCTATGCCGAGGGGTTAAAGAAGCTGGTGCAGCATTACGGCAAGTGTATATATGTGAACGGGGTTTATGTAGAAAAGTAAGGCATGCTTGTAAGCACATATTATTGTCAATAAAAACCTTGCCTCATGAACGATGTTATTGTTATGACCAAACAGACCTTAGTTTTGGAATACTCCTCGTATGATTAGACTAGCTTAGATTAGGTGTGTTTTTAAAACAAGTACAGATAATTTTTTAAATAACAGAACATTATTTTCCAAATTCTTTTATCATTCGTTACCTTCTCCACAAAGTCGTCGCCGTTATTCAAGCACTTGTCATAACGGGGAACAAGTTTTTGTGTACCTTTGTCAAAGAATGATGCCACTGATGAAAGCCAAGTCTGCGCTTCTTGTTTGACAACATCGTCATTGAAATTTTTTTCCACCAGCGAATTTCTTCAGACAAACAAACAAATGGAAGCCGCTTGGTGCAAAATCCGGACTGTAGAGAAGGTGGTCGAATTATTCCCAAAGAAATGATGTGATCAGATCTTCAGTTTGTTTGGCTGTGTGTGGCCAGGCATTATCACCCATTATTGTCTCCTCATAAACTTCCCACAGTTGGCGATAAATATTTGCTGACGGAACATTGCTCGCATTCAAGAAACGAATCGCTTATGTGACTTCAGAGGCGACGGGTCGTTCGACTGTTTTAACAGTTCTAAACGCTCTAACAACAAAGGAAAACAAAGTGACGAAGCTGCAACTGGCTTCGTAATGAATGGAGGAAGTGATTGCGCATACTCAAAATCTTGACTGCAGTGCTGCAGCGGCAGGATATTAAAACAGAACTTCTTTTAAAAACACGTCTCATAGATTAGATTTATTATAGATTAATTTATTAATAGAATGCATATGTAACGTCATTACAGAACTAGGACAAATATCCTTTGGCTTACAATGTGCGCACGCTGCGAGTTTGTATCGTCAGGGGAAGGGAGGGCGACTGGTAACCTGAACTGTTCAGGAGTAGAACAGAGCATAAACACAGAGCTCACAGAGAGCAACTCCACTACACCAGTAACGTAAGCGAAATAATTAATTCAACAATGTCATTATACACAGCAACGCGTCCGACGCGACAATGCAAACACATACGCTACAATCCTTTGGGGGAGGTAAAGTACCCTGTCAATCTAGTGGGTATAATTATGCTCGAAAAAAAGAGGTGGTCACGCTGTTAGGTGGGGCTAGATTTTGTGAATACTAACATAAAAGCTCCGTTCCATTCTGGGCCACATTTTATGCACGTCAGTATGCCTATGATAAAACAACCTGTGACACTTTTTACATGAAAACTTTTATAACATAACCTCGAAAAGAAGCTGCCTTACTAATATAAGTGTGTGCTTTAAATAAACAGACAGGTACATGCAAATATTTCCTATTTTCATTCTGAAAACGAAGCGCTGAATCCGCAGCGTACAACGTCCAGGCTACGAACACGAAAAGGAAATACTAATTATGTTTACTGCCGCACATACGTGACACAACAACAAATTTTAGGGCCCAATAATCACATTTTTTACTGCATAAAAGCAAAAATTTGATTGGGAACGTATATCGTAATGCAGACGTGTATAAATGCATAAAGGAAGCCAGGCAAGCGGCGCCATTGTTTAAGCATATTTTTGCCTGCAGTGATGAAACAGAACAATGCGTAATATTTTACTGGAAAAAAATCCTCTGATAGAATAACATTAGCTATGCTCGGGCAGAAACTATTATATTACCTACAATACAAACTGAATCACCACCTTTCACAAGGTTTTAAACAGTTTGACAAACATTTTGTTATAATTCTCTGAGTATACAGCATTTTTAGTCATGTTTGTTGTCTCCACTACCTACAAGTAGAGGAAGTATTGTTTTCCACCCAGAAATACAATATAGAGATTTCACTATATATACACGTTTTGAGGTCTTCAAATAAAGCTTTTTAAATACGTGTGTGCCTGTGGACAGCATACCTCAAACATATAAGTTCAATACTTTCCAAAGATGTGATACGAAGTTTTTGAAGAATATCCCACCCCAAACTATACTTTACGTAGAAAATGTTTAAATATTTTCAATTTTCTAAAAAATCCCATAACATTTGGTTAAAGCTATATATGTTCAAGATGTGTGACAAAATGTATAGTTTGAATTATCCCAGGACGGGATTTTGTATACTTTTTTGTACAATAAGATGAATAATAAATTACTGCAGCAAAAAATATGGATCTCCTTATGAACATACAATTTATTTAAAAACGTTTTACAAGATGTATCTTAATATTCGTTTGAATTGTTCAATACAGTCTTTTTACTTTCTCTACTACGTATAGTAAGTAGGGGAAGTATTGTATTCCACCCAAAAATTAGATACCAAGATTTCACCGGAAATACATGTTTTGAGACCCCCTGAATCCAAAAAAGCATTTTTGGAAACATGTCCGTGTGTGTGTCTGTGAACAGCATAACTCAGAAACGAACAGTCGGATAAACACCAAACTTGGTATTTAAGTTCAGTATCTTCCAGAGATGCGACACGAAGGTTTTCAAGAAAATCCCCCCACCCCAGACTACCCTTTAAATGGAACATTTTTCGAAAATTTTAATTTTCTCAAAAATGGCTCTAACGATTTTGATTAAAATATCATATGTTTAAGATATTGCCATGAGAAATGAAATGTATATCTCGAATTTTCTGGGAATGTCAAAAAAAGTGTTTTTCATTGTGAACGACTTTTGCATAACTGGTAAACCATAAGAGATAGACAAAATTTTACTACACAAAAAAATGTAGCTAGCGTTAAAATACACAATTTGTCATTTTTTGTTGAGTGAACCATTTTAGAAATATTGCTTGTTATTCCCTTAAATTTTCCAATACTTACACTTTTTCTCAAATTCGTTATTCATTTTTTTTGTCCTGGTAATGCAAAGAGAATGGAATACTCCAGATAGCAACCAGCTCTTAAAATATTTGACCATAGCTTAAAGCCTACCAATTCCCATTACATCTACAAGAAAATTAGCAACAAGATTAACATTCGATATCTCGATTAACATGAAGCATATGGAGAATAAGCGTTTGTAAAAATAGGTTGTACAAGAGTAGAGAATGTCATGTGAGTGTAACACATCAGATTTTTTTAAAATGTTGTCGCTATTCAATTGTTCTTCACGATACCATGGAAGAACTAATGCGACACACTTTTAAAAAATATAACTATAAATTGGGTTTTTCTATCCCCCCTTATATCCACAACGAAATGCAAATGTTTAACTCGATTGACATCAAGTGGATAGAAAGGCATGTTTTGGTGAGAAAATGCAGAAGCCATATAAAAATAGACGAGTGTGAGTAGAGAAAGTCCACTGAATGTAACATCGGATTTTTCTTAATCGCCCTGAGTGGAATAGATCTGTTATTTTAGTGGCTTATGTTTGTAAAGTAACACTACTGATATTGATTTCTAGCATGTTCTTTCGTAAGTGTTGAGGAATTAAGCCAATAGTTTGCATTAATATAAAAATTAGCCTTAAAGGGAGCTCCTCCGTATTCAGCGTTCCATGCTTACAAATGCACTGTATGACAAAGACTTAAATCCACGAGGAAGTCCAATGATATCATATGAAGGAAGCACTAGGCGATATATGTAATTGAGGAATTGTAGTGAAAACGGGAAGAAATCAACACTGCTTCCGTGTACAAACCGAATTTGTTACCGTTTATTGAGTACTTCAAGACGTCATGAATTCATTTTATTGGCTGATGCTGTTACCTTGTAGGTGCTATCACGCCTTGTGCTGTGTATCGCACCAATAAGCACATCTCCGCTAGTTCTATCAACTCATTGGAAAATTACGAATAGGTATAGGTGAGGAATGGCGACCGATTTTGTCGATCTTTCACGAGGTTAATTGCAAATATACAACATATATCTGTTTGGAAATGATCTTGAATATGAGTCAGTTCTCGAGACTTTAGCATTTTATTTCTCAAACATCAGTATACTTCCTCATATATATTACCGTTTGCTAGCTATTTATATGTTCTTAAACAGACAAGCTATAGTCGCCTTCCTCCTTTAACTCACTAAGGGTCAAGGAGGTGATCAGTAGATATCTTAAGTCACACCCTATTAACGCCCTTACAGACCATCACAAATAGGATGTAGCTTACTCTTTGTGTCATTTTAAGTGTAATGTATATTCTTGTTCCCCATAGTCATGTTCGCTATCTTGCAAGCTGTCATTTCGATATCTCGAAACATAGACTTCTGGCGCCATTTTGTCCTTGTTATAATGAGCTAGAAGAGAAAAACTTACGACAGCAGGCATAAAGTTTGATTCTTTACTGTTAGCAGGTAAATAAAGGAGCTGTTGTCAAGCTCAAAAGTGAGAAATGTTAAAATATCTCACTGAATTAATAGTAAGGAAATCTGTATTGATTTCTAAGTGCCGTGTAACATTTAAAAAATCTGATGTGTTACACTCACATGACTTTCTCTATTCATGTACAAACTATTCTTACAAACTCTTATTCTCTATCTATTTCATATTAATCGAGATAAACATTTGCAGAAACGATATTTTAACATGCAAAGAGAATTGTAGTTTACACATAGCAACCAGTTCAAAAAATATTTGACTATCGCTTAAGGCGTACTATGTTCGTCTTGTTTAGTATTTACAACGGCAATATAGAAATACAGTAGCCATTAATCATAGACATATATTTTAATAGCTGGTTGCTATGTTCAGCACCATTCTCTTTGCCACAGATTAATGCTCTTTGCATATCCAAGACAAAAACATGAATAACGAGTTTCCATTTGAGAAAATAAGTATTGAAAAATTTAAGGGAATAACAAGCAATATCTCGAATATGGTTCACTTAACAAAAAAAGGTATTTGACAAATTGCGTATTTTAACGCGATCTACATTTTTTTGTGTAGTAAAACTTTGTCTATCTCTTATGGTTTACCAGTTAGGCAAAAGTCGTTCACAATGAGAATACTTTAGGAGACATTCCCAGAAAATTCAAGATATACATTTCATTTGTCATGAACATATCTTAAACATATGATATTTTAATCAAAATCGTTAGAGCCATTTTTGAGAAAATTAAAATTTTCGAAAAATGTTCCATGTAAAGAGTAATCTGGGGTGGGGGGATTTTGTTGAAAACCTTTGTGTCGCATCTCTGGAAGATACTGAACCTAAATACCAAGTTTGGTGTTTATCCGACTGTTCGTTTCTGAGTTATGCTGTTCACAGACATACACACACACACACACGGACATGTTTCCAAAAATGTTTCTTTCGGTTTCAGGTATATGTGGTAGAGAAAGTAAAAAACAGGTAAATAAATAAATAATAAAAGTAAATGATAATGATAAGAATGACTATTATCTTTTTATATGAAAACCATATTGCACACTGACGTAAGTATTCTAAGTACTAAGGGCTTACAATGCTATACGATATACATTAGAATATACAATTTTATTAATTTCTCTATTACATACACAGTAGGTAGAGAATTGATTGCATTCTATCCAAAAATTCGATACCGAGATTTCACCGCAAGTACAAGCTTTTAGGCCTCTAAATCCAAAGAAACGAGAAAAAAGCATATCTAAAAAAGGTGTTTTGTGTTTGTGCCTGTGAAAAACACAATTCAAAAAACGAAAAGTCGAATAAATACCAAAGTGGTATTTATTTCAGCACCTTGGCACGAATTTTCTAGAAAATACCCCTACACCAAACTAGCCCTTATATGGAATATTTTTCGATAATTTGTATCTTCTAAATAATGGCTAATATTTTTGATTAAAATTCCCGATATTAAAGTGTTTGCATCACAAATAAAATGTTTATCTTGAATTTTCTGGCAATAGCCTGTGAATTCCTCTTCTTTCGGAGTGAGCTTTATACAGCTTTTGTATACCTGCTAAGCGTTAAGTGATCGACGAACTTTTTAAAACATACAATTTATTTCCAATAAATTTTGTTGTAGCATCAGGCATTTCCAAGATATCTGTTGTTAATGTTTCGAGTTGTTCAATACTTGGCCATTTTACACTCTGTCTATGTTCAGCTGTTTCTCATGATATTGTGGTAACAGTATGGAATTTTAAGGCCAGTATAAAACGTCGAGTTCTTAACCATTCTACTATCTATATTCTCTGTGTATTTGTAACGAAATGTGTAATGTAGCTATTTCTGAAAAGGTTTATCTCGATTAAAATAAAATAGATAGTAAACATTCGTAAGAATAATTTGTTTGGCAACTAATAAGCGATAGAAGGAGAAGGTCATGTGAATGTAACCCAAGACTTTTTAAAACCAGTATTTGCACCTATTTTGAAGATTTAAAAGAGAAGAACAGCCGAGTAGAAATAAGTTTATGAACCCCCTTTGCCATAGTTATGCTGAAACCCTATAGGTAAATTAGATTAGATTAGATATTTGACAGGAGGGATGAGCGGGAGGGACATACCCCTACCTGCCCAAAGCTGAAACCTCAGGTTTATTCCACGGTCTTCTCCCTGTTTTCCCAATCATCACCTCCCTAAACTCTAATAACTCTCAGGAGTCCATTGGTTGGGTTTTTATTAGATACTATCTCATTTGGATCAACAGTTCCAAATTGATTGCATCTATCACTTCTAGTGCTTCACACTGGAATATTAATTGCGAGGCCGTTTCCTGCTCTACACCACAGATCCTACATCTTGGTTCTTCTGAAGGCTCCATTTTCTACAGGTATTTTTTTACTTTCTCCACTACGTATAGTAAGTAGGGGAAGTATTGTATACCACCCAAAAATTCGATACCGAGATTTCACCGGAAATGCATGTTTTGAGACCCCCTGAATCCAAAAAAAGCATTTTTGGAAACATGTCCGTGTTTGTGTCTGTGTGTGTGTGTGTCTGTGAACAGCATAACTCCGAAAGAACAGTCGGATAAACACCAAACTTGGTATTTAGGTCCAGTATCTTCCAGAGATGCGACAAGAAGGTTTTCAAGAAAATCCCCCCACCCCAGATTACCCTTTACATGGAATATTTTTCGAAAATTTTAATTTTCTCAGAAATGGCTCTAACGATTTTGATTAAAATATCATATATTTAAGGTACATTCATGACAAATAAAATGTATATCTTGAATTTTCTGGGAATGTCTCCTTCATTGTGAACGACTTTTGCATAACTGGTAAACCATAAGAGATAGACAAAATTTTACTACACAAATAATGTAGATCGCGTTAAAATACACAATTTATGTCATATACAGTTTTTTGTTGAGTGAACCATTTTCGAGATATTGCTAGGTATTCCTTTAGATTTTCCAATACTTATACTTTTTCTCAAATACGTTATTCATTTTTTATGTCCTGTACATGCAAAGAGAATGGAATGCGCCACATAGCAACCAGCGTTAAAATATTTGACTATCGCTTAAAGCCTACCATATTCCCCTTGCAACTACAAGAAAATTAGCAATAAGATTAACATCTCGATATCTCGATTAACATGAAGCATATGGAGAATAAGCGTTTATAAAAATAGTTTGTACAAGAGTGGAGAAAGTCATGTGAGTGTAACACATCAGATTTTTTTAACTCCCATGACAGTCATCAAACCCACTATGAGCCTCGTCTGCTTCCTAATTAATTTGAGGACTTCAGTTCTGCTTCTAAGATACCGTTGTTGCATCATTAACTTTCCATGTCTTTGTTCCTGGATACGTTTCTAGTATTCTATATGCTGTCTTTGAATTTAGTAGATTTGTCCTTATTATATGTGTATATTACTGGTCCTTTATTTGTTTCCCATGGGACAGTTATTTGTTTTCTTTACTTAAGATCAAAATATAAAAGTAACAAAAGATTTCAAGATGACTATTACGTGCATTATTAAATACTCTGTGGCGTGATATTAGCACCAGATTATTTATTCTTATTACACTTATGATCATGCTCTTTTGTATTGCTTTAATTATGTTTTACGGCATTTATATTCATTGCTAAAATCTCTAATTTTCTGTTTATCATTAAAATGTTTTGTTCTAGGTTGATATATTTTACACATTCCAAATTTTGTGATTTCCATTTCATTTACATTTCATGTGCGTGCAAAACCAAAAATACCTACGTTCTCCAGGTTCATAATTTCATTTCAATACTCCCTCAGGTAGAAAATCAGTGAAAGGTTCACTGATGTTAATTGCAAGTTACTTTTGGTCACGTTGGGGTTTTGCATCTGTGAAACAAGATTACAGAGATGCGTGGTCTGTTTCCCACTCTTGCAAACATAAGGATTGTATGGTTTGTTCCCACTAATAACAGTTATCCGTAATGCAGTAGGTAATTACCGTCGAAATGGCTCTAAATAAACGGTGTGAAAGCCACCTCCGCGGCTTGGTCGGTTATGGTGGAACCAGAGGGTGAAGCAGCGTGGTGGCTGAGGTTTTTAGCAGCGGTTTTTCCTCGGGGCGAACGTGGGATAGCTTTAGCAGTTTATGCCAGAGCATCCGCACCAGTCGTTCAGTGCAATTGTACCGACATGGTTGACCAAGGTCAATAGATCACAAACTAGTGATCACATCCTGCCAGAGACATTTCTCCAGTACTCATACATGACAAATGCCGGTACGCTACCATAAACATTTTCATCATATCTTTCCGTTCCCAAAATAAATATAACTTCATTTCGTGTATCAATAATAACCATCGTCTATGAAGCCGTATTCTGGAAGAACGAGCCTGAAACACTATGCAAATTGTACTGAATTTTCAAGCAATCAGTTATAAAACTGATACAAAGGACTTTACAGAAACCAAACACAAATTAAAGTAAATTGATCCAACCATAGTAGAGGTTTCTTTATGGCACTCAAGAGCAAACTTATTTTTGTAAAACCCAGAGCGAAATTTAAGGAAAACTTAAATAAAATATTTTTTCAGAACACTTTCTTTGCATAAAACCCACAAACTATCTGAAAAGGCCCATTATAATTGATAAGAGGACCTTAAGTGTTCTTCTATTGTCATGGCTTCCACTATATGTTTAGTTAGTTTCCGCTTATTTCACTCATCCTATGGGCATGAGGCACAGTTCAAATTAGGGAACGGTGAACAAAGAATCTACATGGTACCAGGGATTCGCCTCAAAGAATATTCGAGATTTACCTTCTTTCAACTAAATGTTACTAACATTACCAGACATTGCATGTTATAATACATTTAAATACCTCAGAATGAAGACAGAATTCCTTGTATTACCTACCGGAGAGTTAAGCATTTACACGTTGTAGGCTCAATTCCACAGTTAATTCTGCTTGCTAACAGCTAATCCCGCGTGACCATTTGAACAAGCCTATGAGATTTAAATAATTTTTGCTACCGATTACATGAATACTTCCCTACTTTTAAGAGAAAGTTGACATTCTTTATTACCTAACTTATTTGTGCAATGTTCAACCTTTTGTATAAATGTTACTGTAAGAACATGCTATATTTAATATAAAATAATGTAATTGTCACACCATACTCGGCCACATCTTTTAAGACTTCCCTAATTGTGTAACATTCGTTATCGGATCACTCCATATACTATTTTTCAGGCTTACTTACTGAAAATTGTTCAATAGTAATGATTCAGCACTCAAAAGTACATACGTCAAAAAATATATTTTGAAAGAAAAAAAACACACGTTCACCAAAGTGGTGCATTTGAGAAGCTACGATAGGTAGAGATATGTATGTCAAGAAAGGCAAAGTTCCGGCCGTAATGACTGGAAGATCATCGACCTTTGCCTTACGTATGGGCATGAGGCAGTCGGGTAGGTAGACACGAACCACAAGGTTGTAGGTAGTGCCACAGATTAAACTATTAGCATATAGAATTGGTTGAATATTTTATACTTCTAAACTTCCCTCTGTATATCGCGAAAATTGATAAGCGGTACATTCTCGTACGGTAGGAATAGCATCAACAGGAAAGGCTACGTAAATATTTCCTATTCGTATCACACAGGCACGGAGTTAGAAATACGAACCAAATAAGTCTGAGATCCTCCAGGAAACTCCAATCACGCAATAAACAAACTGTCAGTGCGGGCAGATAAACTTCCCTGACCCTTCATCCCGGGGTAGAATTCCTCTCATCTGTGAACTGTACTGTGTGAATCAGAACTGCCTGAGAGAAAATAGTCAAATGGAAAGGGTCCACATCGACGAACTTAGGCCATCTCAGCAGGCCCATTGTGTCTTACGTGACGCATGGGAGAAAGCGATGAAGGGTATGAGTAAAAGCGACCAGATAGGAAGACGATACTATCTAGCAAGGATGGAGTGCCTCACAAATTCGGAGTCATCACTCACTATCAACGTCGCCTAGTCTTGCAATCGTGAAACACATGAAGGTGAAACAGTTGAGAGGAAATGACACGTAATAAAAGAGCAACCACGCCAGCATTCGCTTACCGAATTGGGAAAGCTATGAGAAAAGCCGAGATCCGCTGGCTGACCTAACGTGATTCGAACCCGTGACATCCCGAATGCGAGCGTCGAACCATCTCGCTGGGTGTCTATAATGGGACAAATATTCCTTTTGTGTTGTGTCAGTAATCCATTACCAAATCTGTGCTGAGCAAATGCGGATGAACACGGACTTTTTACTTTCTCTACAACGTATATAGCAGACAGAGAAGATATTGCATTTCACCCAAAATTCAATACCGAGATTTCACAGAAATACATATTTTGTGGACCACGGAATAAGAAAAACATTTTTACTTTCTCTACTACGTATAGTAAGTAGGGGAAGTATTGTATTCCACCCAAAAATTCGATACAGAGATTTCACCGGAAATATATGTTTTGAGGCCGCCTGAATCCAAAAAAGCATGTTTGGAAACATGTCCCTGTGTGTGTCTGTCTGTGTGTGATCAGAATAACATTCGGATAAACACCAAACTTGGTATTTATGTTCAGTATCTTTCAGAGATGTGACACGAAGATTTTCAAGAAAATCCCCCCCCAGTTTACCCTTTACATGGAATATTTTTCGAAAAATTTAATTTTCTCAGAAATGGCTCTAACAATTTTGATTAAAATATCATATATTTAAGATACATTCATGACAAATAAAATGTACATCTTGAATTTTCTGGGAATGTCTCCTTCATTGTGAACGACTTTTGCATAACTGGTAAACCATAAGAGATAGACAGAATTTTACTACACAAAAATGTAGATTGCGTTAAGCTACACAATTTATATCATATATTTTTTTTATTGAGGGAACCATTTTCGAGATATTGCTTGTTACTCCCTTAAATTTTCCAATACTTATACTTTTTCTCAAATGGGAATTCGTTATTCATTTTTTATCTCCTGGATATGCAAAAAGAATGGAATGCGCCACATAGCAACCAGCTCTTAAAATATTTGACTATCGCTTAAAGCCTACCATATTCCCCTTGTAACTGCAAGAAAATTGGCAATAAGATGAACATCTCGATTAACATGAAGCATATGGAAAATAAGCGTTTTGTAAAAATAGTTTGTACAAGAATAGAGAAAGTCATTTGAGTGTAATACATCAGAGTTTTAGAAGAAGGTCTGGGTGTGAGCGTGTGTGAGAACAGCAAACGAAAAATCGGATAAATACCACGCTTGGTATTTACATTCAGTCTCCCAGGATGCAACACGAAGATTTTCAAGAAAATCCCCCGCCCCAATTAACTTTTACATGGAAAACGTTTCGAAAATTTTGAATTGTTAGCAAATGACTAACAGTTTCGATTAAAAATCATATATAAAGCTATTTACATGATAAATAAAATGCATATCTTGAATTTTCTGAGAATAGCCTGTGAAGTCCTCTTCATTCAAAAGGTATTTTGTATAACCTTGTATAACTGGTAAACGTTAGGCGATAAACCAAAAAATGTGGAGCTCTTTAAAACACACAATTTATTTAAAATAAGCTTTTCTGTGGCAGAATACGTTTCCGAGGTCTCCGTTATTAAAGATTCGAATTGTTGATTTCTTGATCATTCTTTAAAGTGCTTTCAACATCGGTTGTTTCTCACGATTGCATGAAAACAGTATGGAATTTTAAGACAGCGTATAGCGTCCAGTTCTTAAACATTTGACTGTCGCTGTCCCTTTGTATCTATAACGAAATGTGTAATGTAGTTGTTTCTGCAAAGGTTTATTTGGATTAAAATTTAGTAGATAGAAAAATAAGCTTGAGTAAGAATAGTTTGTAGGTATACCCACTAATAAACGATAGAGGGTAGAGAAAGTCATGTGAATGTATCACATTAGATTTATTTTTTACTTTCTCTACCACGTACGTAGTAGATAGAAAAAGTATTGCATTCACCCAAAAATACCGATATTTCACCGGAAATACATGATGTGAGGAACCTTGAATCCAAAAAAATACATTTTTTGAAAAATGTTCCTGTTCGTGTGTGTGTGTGTGTGTGTGTGTGTGTGTGTGCGGGTCTGTGAACAGCATTTAAAACAAAATACCAAACTTGGTATTTAAGTGCAGCAGCTTCAAAAGATGTGACATGAACATTTTCAAGAAATACTCCTCATCCCAAACAACCCTTTACATAGCATATTGTTAATTATTTTTATTTAAAAAATGATAAAAATACCTCATATGAAAGATATTTACGTGACAAATAAAATTTATATCTTGAAATACTTGGGAATAGCTCTTGAAGGCCTCTTCATTAGCAAGTAAATTTATATAACCGCTAAACGTTAAGCGATAGACGAAAGCGTACTACACAAAAAATGTAGATCACACTAAAACACACAGTTTATTTAATTATTTTTTTGCATCATCCATTTGCAAGATATCCGTTTATAATGCTTCGAATTGTTAAACAGTTCTTTCGATATTCAGTTGCTGCTGCGATGTTGTAATATGGAATTTTAAAGCCAGCATATAGCGTGCAGTTCTAAAACATTTGACTATCGCTGTTCCCTTTGTATCTATAACGAAATTTGTAGCTACCATTTTTGTAACGTTCTTGCAAGGCGAATTCAGAAGTATTCGATGCGTAGAGGTCACAATTACTTAAAAAAAACTGGAAATGTAAAATGCCGGGCCCATTATAGAATGCACCGGAAATAAAGCATTCCCCCAGAGCAATAATTGCTTTGTGCTACCAAAAGTTAAAGAAATTAAACAAGGATTTAAAGTAGCTTTAAATAAAAGTAACAACCCATCCAGCCCCAAAGGTACTGAATATATTAACAGTCAAATATAGAAACAAAGATATGTTGCAATTGAAATAGATTGCATTTGAATTTGTCCTTCTCACACAACATTTGCAATTTTGAAATGAAATTTAACACGCGATAATATGATATAAACTCGCTTCTATGAGATATTAAATGCCGCTCCACACACTACAAGAATTTATAATTTTACGTAAGCCAAAAGTACATGATATAGATAATTTAGACAAGGCCGAAAAGTGTGTAGACGGCCGCTCCCAGACACGAAGCTCAATAAAAGTCCTTTTTCGCTGATCGTCGATAACTAACTCTCCCACTCTTTTTTCTCTTGATGCATCGCTCAGGGAGCGCACCGGGAAGGTCAGGTGATGATGACGTGGAGACAACATAAGCGCTACCTATACTGGCGGAGAGGACACAACCTGGCAAGCGCTGTAGAAACCTGGTGCAGCCGACTTCTGTTGTAAGGGAGGCTACTGGTACAATAATAAGCAGGGGCCAAAAATTGTAGTTCATGATTGCAGATACATAAAATAACTACGGCCATCTCTGAAAAACAGCCACTAGGTGAAAAAACAGCCACAATTGGTTCAACGGAAAGGAATATCCCGATTAAAATTAAAAATAGATGAAAATAAACTTTGATAAGAATAATTTGTATACTCTGTTATAATCGATAGAGGGTAGAGAAGTCATGTGAATGTAACACACAAGATTTTCTTTTATTGTTCCATTTATACCCCGCCTTTAGCTGTAATGGTCATATCGATGGTGGTTTACCTCTGGAACAAAATGTCGTAACCTCTACATTCTCAAATAAATCACGGGGGTAGAGCCTTTCTTGTTTACAGTTGTCATTGGATTTATGATTTTTCTTTGGGTTTTACGCATAGACCATACACATACATTCACACTCCCATTCATACTTCCACACTTTGGGGAGGATGGAGTATAAATTTGGCTAGAGAAAAATTCCCACTCTCAGCCGGGAATCGAAACGGGGTCCCTCGCACAGCAAGAGACATTCGTTTGATGACTCAGTAAACAAAATGTTCTCGAAAATGCATTCCACATAAAATACTGGGAAAGTATGCGCTTGAATGCAGATTTTTATTCAAAGCTATTTCAAAGGGATCACCGCACTGGCAAAGAAATCACTTAGCGAGCTAGGTACGTCGTTCAGTTGTTTAACAAAACAAGTGACTCTCATCGGCATTCAGCAAGAGAAGCGCCCTGAGCCCGCTGACGAGCAAAGTGCTTTCCCTAGACTACGTGACCAGCTGTTGTATGTAGTAGTAATTTATATACTCGTCTTCCGAGTTGGCATTTTTTGCCTCAAGGACTGCAGGACGACTGGGCTGTGATTAATGAATTGCTTCTGGTCGTGGTATAACAGGAAACCACATCACAAATGTGTCATGTCACAGTATTTGTATTTGTTACAGAGACACATACATATAAATGCGTTTGTCACTTTCTTCTTACAGCATAGACACACTGAAATACACTGAAATACCTTTATAAGCTGCCATAAAAGTACGTCCTTTATTACAGGGACGTTTTTAAAGTGGCGTCCGTTATACAATAAAAAATCTGCTGAATATTTTGGTTAACTAATTATTTTCCCTACTACGTATAGTATGTAGGGTAAGTATTGTATTCCAACCAAAAATTATATACCGAGATTTCACTCGAAATACATATTTTGAGGCGCCTTGAATCCAAACAAAGCATATTTGGAAACATGTGCGAGCGTCTGTCTGTGAACAGCATAATTAAAAAGCAATAATTCGGATAAACATCAAACTTGGTATGGAGTTTAGTATCTACCAAGGATGGGACACGAAGATTTTCAAGAAAATCCCCCATCCCAATTGCCCTTTACATGTTTTATTTTCTAAAAGATGGCTCTAACGATTTTGATTAACATACCATATATGAAAGAGATTTACATGACAAACAAAATTTATATATTGAATTTTCTGGAAATAATCTAAGAAACCCTCTTCATTCAGAAGGAATTGTGTATAATCTTGTCTGACTTGTAGGCCTCTTTAAAGCACACAATTTACTTAAAGTACGTTTTTTGTGGCATAAGCCTTTTGTGAGGTATGCGTTATGAAAGGTTCAAATGGTTCAATACTTGTCATTCTTTTAAAGTCCGTCGATTTTCAGTTGTTTCTTGCAATTGCATGGAAATAGTATGGAGTTTAAGGCAAGCATAAAGCGTCGAGTTCTTAAACATTTGACTATCACTATTATCTTTGTATCTATAATGTGTAAATTGGATATATTTTCAAAGATTTATTTGGATTAAATATGGTAGATAAAAAAATGAGCTTTATTAAAAATAGTTGGTATACCCACTAATAAAGATAGAGGGTAGAGAAGGTCATGTGAGTATATTACATCAGATTTTTTTTTATTTAATTCTATATACCTTACTCTTTCTTTCCAAACAGTTTTTACAATCAATTAAAATCTTATTCCGATGTAGAACACATTTTAGTGGCTCCTGATACAGAAGTTTGTTGCCAATCCATAAAAAATCGTACAGTTTGTTAGATGCATTTTTTTTAATCCAATATTCCATGGTAGAAAAAAATCGCGTCATTGGTACCTTTGGTTTCAGGGGATGGGATCCGGAAGTAATATCTTTCTCACAGATTAGGTGAAAGAAGACAGTCGTGAATCTGCAAGCTAGCCTGATGTTAGTCGACAGACGACTATTGTGTCCTTCAAAAAGCTTTCGTACATGTGCCACAAATGTTCCCTAAGAGGTTATTACAGCTCATTTTAATACAGAAACAGCTCCATCCAAAAGTTAGAATTCGAGCTTTTATCGGAAATACATTTCTGAAGCCTCCTGAATGTGTAAATATCTTTTGAAAAGTGGAATAAACACCAAATTTGGCATTTAAATACTGCACTCCTAAGGATGCAACACTAAGATTTTTCAAGTAAATATCCATCCCAAACCCTCAAATCCTACATTTTTTTTTGTTTTCTCAAAAGTTGATCTAATAAGTGATTAGACTGTCATATGTTAAAGACATTTACATCAGTAATAAAGTTTTTATGTTAAATGTGCTAGGAATAACCTGTGAAGTCCACTGCATTTATAATTACCTTTGTATAACTGGTAAACCATAAGTGTACATAAACTTGATAGACAAAAAGCGTAAATCCCTTTAAAACATTCATTTCAAGTAATTTTATGTGACATCTGCTACTTCTGAGTACTTCTTGTTATTGATTTGAATTTTACAGCACTTTCTTTTTTTAATGCTGTCGCTATCCAGTTGTTTTTTCACGTTGTCAGAAAAAATAATGCAATTTCAACGCCAGCATATATAGTTTTTACTATAGTTTCAGCCTCCTGTCTCCACTTGAATCTAAAACAAAACGTAGACATTTTCCTGAAAAAACTCACCTGCATTAAGATTAAATAGATAGAAAAATATGCTTTTATGAGAATATACTCAAGAGGCTATATAAAAAAAAATCTGATGTGTTACACTCACATGACTTTCTCTACTCTTTTATAAATTATTTTTACAAACGCGTATTCTCCATATGCTTCATGATAATCGAGATGTTAATGTTATTGCTAATTTTCTTGTTGTATTTTAACGCGATCTACATTTTTTGTGTAGTAAAACTTTGTCTATCTCTTATGGTTTACCAGTTTTGCAAAGTCGTTCACAACGAAGAATACTTTTGTAGACATTCCCAGAAAATTCAAGATATACATTTTATTTGTCATTAAAGTATCTTAAATACATGATATTTTAATCAAAATAGTTAGACCCATTTTTTAGAAAATTCAAATTTTCGAAAAATATTCCATGTAAAGGGTAATATGGGTTGGGGGTATTTTCTTCAAGCCTTCGTGTCGCATCTCTGGAAGATGCTGAACCTAAATACCAAGTTTGGAGTTTATCCGACTGTTCGTTTATGCGTTATGCTGTTCACAGACACACACACGGACATGTTACCAAAAATGCTTGTTTTAGGTTCAGGGGGCCTCAAAACATATATATCCGGTGAAATCTCGGTGTCAAATTTTTGGGTGGAATACAATACTTCCCCTACTTACTATACGTAGTAGAGAAAGTAATAAACGATAATGGATAGAGAATATCATATGAGTGTACCTACCAGATTGCTTTTTCATTTACTCCCAAGAGAAACGGCTTTCAATGTTTTTAAATTACACTTCGATGGCAATACAACACAAAAGGGATAAAACCTTTTAATAGACTCTTCTACGGTGCAAGCAGTGACTAGAAGAGGAGCCGGAACAGGTCAAAAGGGCTAAACTATAAACCTGACAATATCTATGGATTACTGTCGAAAGATATAAAACACAAGTGCCAGTCATTGATCAGGAGGAGTCACTAGAAATTTAATATCTTGATTAAAGTATTTTCGATTCTTTATTATTATTATTATTATTATTATTATTATTATTATTATTATTATTATTATTATTATTATTATTATTATTATTATTATTATTATTTTAGTTTTGAACATCCTAAAAATTTGAGCATGATTTCTTATTGTATTTACAACTGGAATTACTCGTGTACAAACTGAGGTACATTAGATGTGCCTACTACTAGTATCATTATTTAAAGTAAAAAATACAAATCTTTGGTTAATTGAAGAACAGGTAACGATAATGTCATTTTTTCATTATGATGTAATCCATGCTGGCATCGTTTAGTGATTGATAGGGTTTTGAATTGTCCTATAAATCTGAAAGGTAACACAAACGCATAAAGTTGTAATTGTCTATATTATGTATTAGTATTATTGAAGTTAGAATTTGAGAACATATCTCCATCTAGTGTAGGAAGTCCTAACGTAGAGTATATACGGTGGTATTTTGTAGAAAATAATGCGATTAATTTAAATTAATATCAGAGCTGTATGTGAAAAGAAGTGTTTGAATTTCAGTTTAGCATCTTTAGGCCTTTCTAGATGAATTGTCCAAATGCAAGTTGCAGTTTTTCAAAACAGACACATGGTAAATTTTTGAATAATTTATATTTAAGTATTAGAATGGGAGTGTTTTAAAGATCGCTTCTTCAGAACCTTTCACCACTTATATGTTCGTTATAAATTTACGAAAAAAATATAAAACATGTCATTACACTTTTAAACAAAATGTGCAAATGGATTCTTAAAAAGAAATGTAAAAAGTCATAGGTATTTTAAGTGAGATTTTATTCATTCAAATTACGTATCGGCTTACCAACATGCTGATAATTTAG
The DNA here is from genome assembly GCA_030765065.1 of Deroplatys truncata. Lineage (NCBI taxonomy): Eukaryota > Metazoa > Arthropoda > Insecta > Mantodea > Mantidae > Deroplatys > Deroplatys truncata. The sequence continues at coordinate 71,655,246 of CM060984.1, forward strand.
ATATGAAGAAGGTAAAACAAATATATTTCTAATTAATCTTTATTCTTTAGCGTTTTCCTTAATGAAAGTACAGGATACAGAAAACAATTTATGAATACTTTGTCAAAATTTCAATGGAATGTTCCCTTAAAGCTTTTACTGACTACGGAGGAATTCCAATGGCGTTGATCTAACCCGATATGGATAATTGTGTAAATCATGAAAAAACGTAATTTCATTAAAAAATAAATTTGCGTATGCTGTAACAATTTAATGAGTGGAAAGCAATGCTTTTTTTACATTTTGTACATTACCATACTTACATAAAGTGTCACTTCTTGAAAATATCGATCGGTCTGTCAGTCAGTCAGTCGGTCAGTCAAGGTCAGCTGTTTTGTGTCCAAGTCAGCCAGGTCTCACATCCGCTTGGCGGTAAGCAGCTATATACAGGGTTATTCAAAAAGAAGGAATATACTTTATATATTTATTTCTAATGAATGGCAATAGGTGGCGACACATGCGATACATCACTGAATAGAGAAAAGTTTAAAGTTTTATTTTGTGTGTTCAAAATGAGCACGACCAGTGCACGCGCAACCATATTCTAGAAATTGATTACATCAATTGTAAATTTTTTATGACGAGGCAGCTCGTTGTTGAACTTAAATGAAATGCACGCTGCAATGAAAAAATGATTCACTCTTTGCATACTGCAGCACATAAAATTACTTTTCCTGTGGCGTCGCCATTTTCTCGTAAACAAACACAGCGCCGCTGCAGGCACTGAATGGAACTAATAGGTGGGGCTTAAAACTTTGAACTTTCGTCTATTAAATGATGTATCGTTCGTGTTGCTATCTATTGTCGTTTATTAGAAATAAATATGTAAATTCCGTTCCTTCTTTTTGAATAACCCTGTATTTTCACTGCACGTTGGAAGATTTTGTCCTCTAATACATTCACTGCGGATTGATTTTAGAACGATAAAAAACGTACAGTAGTTTACAACTATGTACTGTAATAACTGTCGAACAAAACCAACTCGTTGGTTTAATAATGTAATTTTAATCATACCATTTTTCCCTTCAAAGAGATTCAGATAATTGCCAATCAGGATAGTTAAGAGTTCCACTGTATTTTGAAATTTATACATTTATGTAAAGGTTGTGATGAGTGGCTCGGTATGCCTTTTAGAAAAGGAGCGTCTAACTTCAAACAGCACAAGTGGTTTAGGTTAGGGTATACAACGGATAGATACACCTCGCGTACTGTAACCTACCTGAGATCTATTGCAGCTGCCACTGCACAGAAGGAAGGGATGAAGTGAAAGAATTGCAGGAGGCTACAGGTCCCAGGCATACATGCCATAGGGACGTGCGGAAGTAACTAACAGTTCCTGGCTCGAAGATAGTCCCACTAGTAGAGCTGCCGAGAGGGGATGCCCTTTAGTGTAATGGTTTCAGATAGAATAAAGAAAAGCATTCACGCTGTTATGTTGTGAATTGTAATATTTTTAAAAGATGTTGAAGTTATTTAAAATATAAGAGTTTAGTTATTTATGATCTATTGAAGCTCGTAGGTTTTATTTATTTATAAATTATCTACCATACAGTAGTTTTCCTACAACCCACTAATAATTGTATTTTTCAATAAATCCCTATCCACTGCAACTTCATCTCTTAGTCCTTAGACGCCATCCATTGTTCTGTTGGTCTTCCCCGCTGCTTTCTTTAGCTTCCCATTACAGCACCATTCTTACTATTCTGTCGTTTCTCATTATTTTCACATGGCATTCTTTCCACATATTTTAATATTCTGTCTTCTATTATTTCCAATTCATTCCCGTCTACACTCATTATTTCCATAATTTTTGCATTTCTAATTCTATCGCTTTTTGAGATTTGAGAAGCAGTCCACCAAAACTCCATCTCGGTTGTTAATAATTCTCTTACTTGTTGCCTATTCATTGTTCACCTTTTTGTTCCTTAATATGGACTTCAACATACCAATTTTTTCCTTATTTGAGTTATTCTTTTTACTTTCTCTACTACATATAACAAGTAGGGGAAGTATTGTATTCCACCCAAAAATTCGATACCGAGATTTCACAGGAAATACATGTTTTGAGGTGCGCTGAATGCAAATAAAGTATTTTTGGAGATATATCCGTGTGTGTGTCTGTCTGTGAACAGCATAACTCAGAAACGAACAGTCTGATAAACACCAAACTTGGTATTTAGGTTCAGTATCTTCCAGAGATGCGACATGAAGGTTTTCAAGAAAATCCCCCCACACCAGATTACGCTTTACATGGAGCATTTTTCGAAAATTTTAATTTTCTAAAAATGGTTCTAACGATTTTGATTAAAATAGCATATGCTTAAGATATTTTCATGACAAATGAAATATATATCTCAAATTTTTTGGGAATGTCGCCAAAAGTATTCTTCATTGTGAACGACTTTTGCATAACTGGTAAACCATAAGAGATAGACAAAATTTTACTACACAAAAGATGTAGATTGCGTTAAAATACACGATATATGTCATATGCATTTTTTGTTGTTGTGTAAGCCATTTTCGAGATATTGCTTGTTATTCCCTTACATTTTTCAATACTTACACTTTTACTCAAATGGAAATTTGTTATTCATTTTTTGTGTGTGTTCTGGACATGCAAAGAGAATGGAATGCTCCACATAGCAACCAGCTCTTAAAACATTTGACTATTGCTTAAAGCGTACCATATTCCCCTTGTAACTACAGGAAAATTAGCAATAAGATAGTTTCTGCAAATGTTTATCTCGATTAACATGAAGTAGATGGAGAATAAGCGTTTGTAAAAGAGTAGAGAAAGTCATGTGAGTGCATCACATCAGATTTTTTTTTGTTAAAGATAATTTTAAGTGCCCGCATTGTATGTCCTTCAATTAATTTTCTTATGTATGAAGCGTCCTCAGTATATTGTATTACTATTACTTCGTCGTATGCAAGAAGTAATTGATGTGGGGTGTAATTTTGTTTCACTGGAATTCCGATCGTATTGCATTTTTTTTAACCATCGGAGTAAACAAGCATCTATATATTTTACTGGTGATAGAATCAAGGGGAATGGCTCAGGCGGTTACGTCGTGGCCCGCATTCGGGAGCTCATGAGTTCGATTCCCGTGGCCGACCTTCCTGATTCATGGGTTTTTTCGCATTTTCGTGGATCTCCAGGCGTTTGGTGGGAAGGATTCTCACATCCCCGAATGTCCTGTTCCTCCATTTCATCTCCTAATTTCATTTGCTTGGTTTCTTTCTGCGGGAGATCTCGGCTTGTGCATGGCAGGGGAAAATGATGCTTTTTGTTACCCTTTCTCCCCCCCACCTCGGCTTTCGGCTGGCTGCCGGGATATTGAAACCCATTGAGGGGCGTTGGACCCCCTCTGTGCGGAGTGGGATCTCCGGTCAGCCTGTCCGTCTGCCGGGTAGTCTCTATCTGGAAACTTAGGGAACCCGTCATTCCTGTGCCGTCGCTCCTGGATCCGGCTGCCCGGTGTCTCCCTTCGCCTCATCCTTCTTCCCGGAGACGGCCCCTTGTGGGGCGTAGGTACAATATACCCTATGTGTATCAGTGTTGAGTCCCTCTCCTTAGCCAATATAATCCACAGGTGATAGACAAGATCCTTGTAACAGTCCCTTAGTAGTATAACGTTTGCTGGATACATGATTTCCCATTTTACTTTGTGATTTTTTCCCAAATATATAGCTCACATTTTCACTCGTGGAACACTATCGCAATGCTAGCATAGTAACCTACAGGAAACACTATTGTATGATTTTTCTAAGTCAATAATACCGTACTACATCTTTAAAGTTTACTCTGCATTTTTAATGCGGATTTTTAAACCAAAATTTGGTCAGCAGTCAATCTTCCAGTTGAAAATGCACACTGTTATTCTATTATATGGTTTCTCTAATCTTTCTTTTATCATTCTTGAAGAAGTTTTCATAATAGGCCTCATTACACATATTCCTCGATAATTCTGATACCTTCTGCCCCCTTTTTACTTTCTCTACTACGTACAGTAAGTAGTGGAAGTATTGCATGCAGCCAATACCAAGATCTCACCGGAAATACGCGTTTATAGGTGCCTTAGATCCAAATTAAGCATTTTTGAAGACATGTCCGTGTGCGTTTGTCTGTCTGTGAACAGCATATCTCAAAAACGAAAAGTCGGATAAATATTAAACTTTGTAGTTGAGTTAAGTATCTTCGAAGGTGCGACACGCAGATATTTTCATTACAAAGGAAATGTATATCTTTAATTTTCTAAGAATATCCACAAAAGTCTCTTTCATTCTGAATGACTTTTGCATAACTGGTAAACTATAAGACAGAGAAAAAAATGTTACTACACCAAAATTTTAGGTCTCGCTAAAACACACAATTTATGTCCTGTATATATATTTTCAGTGAATCGTTTCCGAGATATTTCTTGTTGTTTGTTTTAATTTTTCAAAACTTATATTTTTTCTCAAATGGGAATTCGTTATTTGTTTCTTTATGTCCTGGTAATGCAAAGTGAATGGAATGCTCCACATAGCAACCAGCTCTTAAAATATTTGACTATCGCTTAAAGTCTACCATATTCCCCTTGTACCTACAAGAAAATTAGCAATAAGATAGTTCCTGCAAATGTTTATCTCGATAAACATGAAGTAGATGGTGTTTGTGAAAATAGTTTGTAGAAGAGTAGAGATAGCTATGTGAATACAGCACATCAGATTTTTTATAGATGGAGCTATGAAATTAGAGTACATTAGCTTAAAGGGTTTCAGTCGGTTCACATTTATAACGAGTATTTTTGCAGTAAGTATTTCCCTACATTAGATCTAATCAGAAGAATTGGTTGAAATGTCATATTCGTGAAGGATTAACTTGACTTTGGTGCTGTAATAAATATTGCATTTCTGTGGTTGTAATGAACAAACCCGACATCCTGTATATCATGGCAAATACAGTATACCAGTCCTAGACAGTACAAACCGCCAATCCATCAAGGGTTGCATCTGCTATTCGAAACTAGTTCGCCGTGCTCCATAGATAACTTCTCGACAGAGTTGCTATGCAGGATGTCTAACTACACGGGTTTCATTGCAGACATTTAACGCCCTGGCGAGTTGCTTCCTGTTTACTGGTGACTCGCAACGCTGCTGCTTTGTGAATTCTAAGACTGGAAATTTTAATACCAGAGTCATTTGAGAAGGAAATAAATGAATGCACTTACAACAAAATCAGTGCTTCTATATGAGAGTCGTTTAAAAAGTTTCCGGAACGACCCACAGATTTCCGAAGCAGTTCTGCATTCAAAATCAGCCTTCTTTCATAGAAAGATTTCTATAATAAAGAATACTGAACTTAAGCATACCCATCTGGGAAATTTCTAAATCCACAAACTCAGTTAGATTCATTTGAAATGTTGCTACAGATATCAGGATTCAATACATATTATTTTACTAAATTTCATACATATGTTTAGATTAGTTCCGGATATACTAATTTCTTTTTTTACTGTTTTTAAATTTTCTCCACACGATGTAATTATATGTATAAAATATTAATTTTCTATAATTAAGCTATTTAATAATATAATAAGTTGTAGAGATGATTCTTTAATTAGCCTACTAGTTTAGAAGAAAATATATGTTAATGTGAGACATCAAATTTTGTTTAAATATTTACAAAATACGAGTATTTTGTATTGTTGCTTAAAAACACAATATAGCATGTTAATAAAAATGCATTTTACTTTTTATCCTGACATTTATGAACAAGTGTGTGACTTTACATTGCTTTATACGGAAAAACATCACATGGAACAATTTGAAGATGAAAATGTGCCGACAAATGAACACCCGAAAAAAGGGTTTAATACACACTGTTTCTGGCTTTATGTTCTATAAAGAGCATTTAGTGTATGTAAAGGGTCTCTTTTTTTTGTTCCTCTGCAGCTAATTTAGCATTTGAAGATTCCCGAGGTCTCGCTTGAACGGTTTTTCACTTTAATGTTGGCAACACATCGTTTCCGCTGTAATTTTATAGGAAGCTAGGCTTTCATGGTAAACGTTTAACCCTCTATATGCCATACTTTAAAAATCGTACAGTTATAATAGCTATATACCCATAGAAGTAATGCAGAAGGTTTGTAATGTTTAATAACATTAAAAGCCATGTATTTTGGAAGTTTTTGGCCTTTTTTCCACAAGTATCACCAAATATAATGTTTGTCCTACATTTCGCTTTTGGATTGTGTTGTTCATACTCTCTCTCACTCTCTCTCTCTCACACACACACATATACAAGAACCTGTTTATATACATGCTATTTTTTATTTAGGGGGCTTCAAAACGTATACTTCATGTGAAATCTCGATATCCAATTTTTGGGCGTAATACAATACTTTCTCTAGCTGCTGTGTACACTATCGTACATAACAAGCGGCCCATTCCCCTAGACCATCATAGTACATTCTCTACCTGCTGTGTACACTATCGTACATAACAAGCGGCCCATTCCCCTAGACCATCATAGTGCTTTTACCTCCGTAAGGCCTCCACCGTCAGGTAACCAACCTTTGACTCATGGTATCAGTTTTCTATGAAACTGGCTGAAAAATATTTCAGGGACACAAAAGCGAACCAATGAACCATGTTATAATTTATGTGAAAGAAAGGGCCGTTTAGGATACTGTTTCTATGAAAGAATTTCACTATGATTGCTACACAAAGAAAGACTAATTCAATGAAACACAACTAGGCCTTCTAGAAAACTCTGATGTGTTACACTCACATGACTTTCTATACTCTTGTACAAACTATTTTTACAAACGCTTATTCTCCATATGCTTCAGGTTAATCGAGTTGTTAATCTTATTGCTAATTTTCTAGTAGGTGCAAGGGGAATATGGTAGGCTTGAAGCGATAGTCAAATCCTTTAAGAGCTGGTTGCATGTCCAGCACATAAAAAGCAATAATTTGAGAAAAGTATACATATTGGAATATTCAAAGAAATAACAAGGAACATCTCGGAAACGATTCATTCGGAAAAAAGTATATGATATAAATTGCATGTTTTAACAGAAACTCATTTTTTGTGTAGTAACATTTTGTCTAACTCTTACGTTTTACCAGTTATGCAAAACATTCAGATTGAAAAGGGCTTTTGAGGACATTCTCAGAAAGTTTAAGATATACATTTCATTTGCAATGAAAATATTTTAACGTATGATATTTTAATCCTGATCTTTAGAGTCATTTTTGAAAACGTTTTGAAACATTTTCCATGTTAAGAGTAGTCCGGGGCGGGAGGATTTTTTTGAATTTCTTCGTGTCTCATTCTGAGATGACACTAAACTCAAATAGCAAGATTGATATTTATCCGACTTTTCGTTTTTGAGTTATGATATCAGACACACAGAAACACACAGGTACATGGACATGTTTCCAAAATTGCTTTATTTGGATTCAGGGCACCTCAAAGCATGTATTTCAAGTGAAATCTCGGTATCGAATTTTTGGGTGGAATGAAATAGGTACTTCCCCTACTTACTATACGTACTACAGAAAATAAGTATAATGCTTCCCCTTTATTTTACTACAATAATTCTGTTTAGGGTCGTTTACTTCTTCAATTGCCTTCAACTCGTGAGCGCATGAACTTCTGATGTCATGTCAGTAGAGATATGGGACGCAAGCGTTGAAATTAGCTCTTTTTCCATTAGAATATGGTGTGCGTTACGGCGATCGATTGCTCACTTTATGACATGTATGTGATTGACGTCGCTTCGTGTGAAACAAGAAATACATGTCTCTCTCAATATGACATTTCCAGAATTGGCACGGATCCTGGAGCTGAAGAAAGGCGGCATATCTGAATAAATCAAGTTTTACGAGTACTACATCCATATAAGATAGGGCTATCAGTACCAGCGTATATGCATCGGTTTACAATGTTTTGGTGCTTAAAGAAAATCCTCCAGTGTGAACCTTATGAATATCTACTGCCATAATAGGCAATTTCATTTTAGTATTCTGTTGTTCTCTGGAAATTCCAGTAATATTCTAGAAGTGTTCATACTCGGTAGTGGGATTCGAAAGGGACTACATATACTGTCCTTCTAAAAGTATGTGCCAATGTTCAGTTTAACCAAATGATGATGCACTACTTAAAAGATTATTTGATATAATTAAATGAACCTTTAAGGTATATTCTTCAACTTCTGTGCTGAAAACAACTTCTCTCGGGTTAACGCCAGGTGAATTCTGGAAGATTTCCCAACTTTCAAGAGCTAACGTCGCTCTCATCTTCAGGCAATGTCGAGACGATGATGACATGATGGCAGGCTGAGGCAGCCCGAAGGTGTGTTAGACGTGTGCCTGCCCTGAAAAGGTTTAAACCACGTAAAGATGGGATGTGGGGTTTACAGGATGACAGGTGTAATTTATGTAGGGAAGTGAAAGAAGGTAAGATGATTTGCTCCACAGTGGCTGTAACGGACCTTGTGCACAGCTGGTGTAAGTTTTTTCAAGGTTATTTCATGGGAGCTCAGACTTAATTCCTAGTGGAGGTGCTCCGTGGCTACCGGAAATGTCCGCATGCCATGCGGAGAAGCCGGTGACGCCTCAAGTGGCGTGTTCTAGGGTTATAATCCCCTAGAGACCGAATGAGCGCGCTCCGATAGTGGGGCAACTGGCTGTAAAATTTTGCAGCCCGGCGCCTAATTTCTTCTTCCCCTATTCTTCACCCGATGCAGGAGCAGTAGATTTGAGTCTGCGGCCATGTCCCAGACCTCGCAGGTGTATAGAGTACTGGGATTATGAGTTCTCTAAAACGGCGTAAAGGCATCCCCAACCTCAGCATGGGACACAATAAGGCCGTAGCTCCAGAGGTCCGATGCGAGAGGTTCCTGATGTGTTTCCAAAAGTTAGCCTCTATCTAGTTTGTGCACAGCTGATGTTGAGTATTTTTCCAAAATTTGTATAGGGGTTGTAATTTTCAAATCCAAGCAACTCTTGAAGGCATTGTATGGGAGCTCAGCCTTAGTTGCTCACGGAGGTGCTCCGTTGTTACCAGATACACCCGCATGCCATGCGGGGAAACCCGGTGACGCCTCAAGCAACGTGTTCTGGGGTTATAAACCCCAGAGACCGAACGATGGCGCTCCAATGGTGTGGCAAAGTGTCGTAAGGTTTCGCGGCCCGACGCCTAATCTCATCCTCCATGTAGAGAATAGATGAGGCTCCGTGAAGTAGTTTAACGGGAAAGGAGCGATATACAGATTCGATGGCCAGGAAGCCCCTTTTCTGTACCCGTTGCAGAAGCAGCAGAGTGAAGTCTGCGGCCAGGCCACAGATCTCGCAGGCGTAAAGCAGGGCGGGGATTATGAACGCTCCACCTCAGCATGGGGTACAACAAGGCCGTAGCCACAGAGGTCCGAGGCGCGAGGTCCCTGATGTACTCTCCGAAAGCTAGGCGCTTATCTAGCTTAACTCCCAAGTAAGTGATGGCATTCGGTCATTCTATCCTTCTCCTGAGGTTTGTGAATGTTGGAAGGTTTTCGGGAAAGCGGCACTTTGTGAATAGAATGGCGTGGCTTATTGCCGGAAAATGGATAATCACCAACGCCTGCACCACTCTTGGAGGAGGCGGCGGAGGTGTGTCTGAAGGGGGTTGAAGGCTCTGCGCGTGTTTTTGTCAGTACAATACAGAGACACGTCGTCAGCATATTAAGATGTTGACGTGCTGCTCTGTAGGAAGGTCGCCCACAGCGTGGGGGATAACACAGAGCCTTCGGGGACTCCGCCTCGTATTGGCTTTTGTGCAGATTTGTTTCTCGCAAATGATGTCGAGACTCCTGGTCCGCCTATATTTATAGTCAGTCCGGTGGTGGGGGGCAGGCCAGATGCCACTCTGTAATAGGCTCGGATCCGGCGGGGAAGGTGTTAAGTGGGTCTAAGCTCTCTGATTGTTCCGTTGCAGAATGTATTCTGGCAATAAAATCAGGGCCAGCCGTGGATTGCTGGCTTATCTGACAAAGCTTTCTGCATGTTTGTCGAGCAATAAACCACGAGTCTCGACATCAATCCCTGAAGATGAGAGCGACATTAGCTCTTGAAAGTTTTGATATCCTTTCAGAGTTCACATGGCTGATAACCCGAGAGAAGTTATTTTTATATCACCACCAGGAAGGCTTCAAATCATGGTTAAACACCTGTGCTGCTGATAAACGAAATACTATATTTTGCAACAAAGCTATAATGGCAGTAATTAAGATGCAAGTATTAGTTAGTTTCATAATTTTTATACGAGCGTCTTAATTACCGTTATAGTCAAGTCTCATACGACTGTTTTTGGTCGACCACAGTGTAATTTCAAAACGCAACCGTTAAAAAAATCTCCACCTAGTTAATTGTGTGTAATTTAATACTGATCGGATGGCAGAACTGATGGTAATACCTTGAGCGTATTTGCAAGTAATGCAATAGATGGCAGCAGTATTGAGTCCAGGCTCTGTTTATTTATTTTTGCAGGTAATTTCAAACAAAGGACATTAACTCAATTTATTATAATATTAAAATTACAATGAACAGAACGTGTTTTATTTTAAATACACATATTTCATTGTTTATCTGGGGAATGCTCATTTGATTCAGCAATTGGGGAGCTGAGGTCGCCGCCGAGTAAGATCATGAGTCGCTAAAGTATTAAGGATGCCATAAAAGTTCAGTTATGTCACATATAATCAGCATATTATAGTGTGGTCAGCCAAAAACTGTAAATATGTGTTTACACATAAATGCTCCACTAATGATTAATTTGAAAAGAACTGCAAATTATATTTTCTGACATTTGAAAAGGTATTTAGCTTTATCAAATCTTTAGCTTTTTTCTGGTTTTAGGTATCGTGTCATGTTATGACAAGAATTATTCTAGAAAGTGAGTCTCTTACTTAAATTCAGTGTTGAAATTCTTTTTGTAGTAAAGTAAATAATTTTCAATTAAATAAATTACTTTTATCAATGCATATACTCGTTTCTAACACGGGCTACTACGAGGGGCACTATTTATATTTTGAGCCTAATAATTAAAACAAAGTAATTTCTGATTGAAAACTGCTTTATTTTTTTTTCAAAATATTCTCCCTTGTGATCAATACACTTTGGCATCCGTTTGAACATTTTGTAAAAGCATTTATTCCAGTGTTCTTAAAACACCTCCAAAACATGGTTTTCGAAGGCATCAACGGCTTCTTCTGCCAACGAAAATCGTTATCCACGCAATTTATTCTTGATGTTCGGGAACAAAAATAAGTCATTGGGTACCAAATCAGCTGCATGGCGGATGACCCATCAATTCGATTTTTTGAGCCTTCAAATACTCTGTTGTTAGACGAGATGTGTGTGCGCTCGAATTGTCTTGATGAAGAACAATCCTACGGTTGTTGTTGATTTTCCTTACTTCACCAAAGACTTTCGGCAAACAAATGGTTGTGTACCATTCGGCATTGATCGTTTTACGTTCCTCTAAAGGCACTGTTGCCACATGGCCAGTTTTGCTGAAAAAGCAGGCGACGATTTGCTTCGAAGTGCTTCGAGTGCGAACAACTTTTGTTATATTTGCTTCATCTTAAAACACCCATACAGTCGACTGCTGTTTACATTCCGGCTCATACGCATAGATCCATGATTCGTCTCTGTTACAATCCTATATACGTCTTTTGAGGCAACTCCATTGTATTTCTTGAGCATTTTTGTACATCAATCGACACGAGCATCTTTTTGAGATTGCGTCAAATTATGTGGGATCCAACGAGAGCAAACCTTTTTCACGGTTAAATAATCATGCAGTATTTTATATATGCTGGTGGAACTAATGCCTAGGGTTGCCTCAATCTCACAGTATGTTGCATGACGATCTTTTGTACAGAATCAATGTTTTCTGGCACAACAACAGATTTTGGAGGACCTTCACGACCTTTGTCATTGAGCGAACGGCAGCCACGATTAAATTCGTTATACCATCCTTTCACAGTGGCAACGGATGGAACTTCGTCGTCAAATTTGGAAGTTAGTTGATCGATGCACTCTTGCCTTGATAATCCACGTTGAAAGTCGTAATAAATCATCGCACGAACATTTTCACGAGTTAATTTAATGTTTTTGTTGATACACAATTTTCAAGTTAGTGTAAACAAAACAAATGACGCTCTACTGACAAAATCTTTGAAGTAGATTATGGTAAAAAATGTCAAACTTTCCATTGGAAACGTAGATGGCACCTACAACATTCAGGGTTGCCAAGGCTCAAAATATAAATAGTGCCCCTCGTAGTAGAAGCCCAAGAAAATAAAGTGATAAGTAAGGGGTAAAATAAACACTTTGCAATTTCTGAAAACTCGCATATACTTCCGGCAGCGTCAGCCAACTGATGTGTCTATGGCGTCACCGTAAAGTCTTTTGCTCCTGGCTCTCAGGTCAGGCAAGGGTAAAGGCGAAGTTACTGATATGATATGCAATACCGTTGCTCTATACTATCATACCATGCCTCATTTGCTGCGTTAACAGAGCAGCTGGAATGTTTGGCGGATCTTCTGAATAGGCTAGATATACTTGTATGAAACGATGTCGTTTCTTTGCAGTGTACTTACACTCTAATATGATTGCACTAGTCTGTATTTTCAAACTTTTTGTCAGATTATTTCTTAAAAGTAGGTGTTCTTGAATCAAGTTTTTATGCTGTTTTCAGAAATAACTTCCGTTTCTTTCTATCGCGTCAGGTTTTTACACAAGATAAGAAGTAATGTTTCGACAACTTTACTAATGAGAACTCAAATATCATTTCACACAAAGTAGGTTTTTATTCAAAAAACATTTTAAGAATACTCTCAAGAACTCCCCTAATTTATTTCATGACTACATTTTAACAAAACAAGAAGCCAAAGTGTTTCATTTAATTTTTTTCAAACTTTCTCTTCTTTGATACTGCAGATACTTGAAGATGACTGTCCCTCCTCAACATCCAACAGTAGTCGGCCAACATAGTTTCATTCCATCTCCCCTGGTACCTCCTCTCTATTTCCTTAATACCTTGGTGAAAACGTTCACCCTGCTCTTCACTATAATGACCCAGAATTTCTGGAAAGTAGTCGATATGTGAATGCAGAAAATGCACCTTTACAATCATGTTACAACCCATGTTCTTGAAATTTTCCAACATTGTTTCGACAATGGCCTTGTAATTAGGATCTTTGTTATTGCCTAAAAGTATTCAGTAACTGATCGGAAGGCATGGTCTCTCTCATTCATTGTCTTATCAAAATCTTCATCCTTCGTTATTTTCTTTGTTTGAGGACCAACAAAAATTCCAACCTTTAATTTGTGTTGTGTAATGAAGGGAAATTTCTTGGAAAGGTACTTGAAGCAGGGTCCATCCTATTGTAGAGCCCTTACAAAATGTTTCTTTCCTTTTATCCACAATCTTAACCTCTCAATATAATAGCGGCAAACTGTCTTTGGAGTTCAGGCCTTGTCTTGGTCACAAAGTTACATTTTAAAATAAGCATGGTAAAGTTTTTTTCACAAAGTCCGTTATATCAGTTCTCTGCTGAAGCACTGTATAATTTCCAAAAATGTAGCAGAAAACATTTGGATTGTTCTCAAACTTGCGTGTAAACTTAATGTATTTATAACGTCAGTCACGATACAGCGCTGGTAATGCATGCCTCTGATATTAACAACCATGCCTAAATTAGAAATAGCACCTACAGACGTAACAACCTAAAGACTTACAAGTCAGTATTGATAGATTTCACTCCAACAAGTGATAAATTTCCCTTCAACAATATCATCATCTACTGGCTCAAATGTATATTTTTGAAGTGAAATTGTGAAAAAAAAAACTGTACGTGATAGAAAAAACTAAAAGCAGTTCTGAAATCAGAATAAAAAGTGAGTCAGAATCACTTATTAGTTTTCAGTCATCCGATATCATGCAGACTAGTGTTATTGATTCTGTGAGTAATGAAACTTTTATGAAGATAAGCAGAAGAGAGTTAAAGTGAGAAATTTGATTGATTTTCAACAGAAAGTTAGTAAGCTGAAGAAATGTTTCATATTGAGAAAGGTTTTTTTGTTGTTGTTTTGTTATTGTTACGTTGTTATTTGCCCCCAGCTTTTTGGGCGTCAATTTGAAGTAGGTTTTATTGAAATAGTTGTATTGTATTTCAACTGTTAGGGATCCAAACGTGAAGTAGTTGCAAGTGCACGTATGGTACCCGGTAGCCTTCGTGCCAAAATTTAAAAATATTAACTTTGTAATTTTAACTGTTTCTTTAAATACTATATACTTATGTTAGCCTCGGCTTCGTCAGTATTATTGTTAGAGATATGTTACTCTTTGGACGGTTGTGGTGCGACTGAAGAATGTAGGCTTACACAGATTATAATTTTACTTCACTCCTTTTATTACTGATTGACACGATTTAAATAACACTTCACTGATATAGAGAGAGCTTTGAGATTTCTTAATTAATTACTTGCACTTTTTAACACGTAAACTATTTTCATCTCACACTGAATACGTATTATAATTCTCGAGAACGCATCTCGCGTCCGGTTAGGAACACTGTCTGCTAGCAACGCGTCCAGTTATAAATCCTGCTTACATACAATTGAACTCTAAATTTGTAGATTTTGCTATATTTCAGTTTCTGATTGCCTAATACTAGTCTAATAGAATACCCTCATTTAACTAAAGCTTTTTCAGGTTGTTGATTGGCTATTTTATAAACTGTCACAAAAATCGCATTATTGTTGCTCCAAGAATGACTACTAGCATTATTAAACCTTGTAATTCATTATTGTCTCAAGGCTACCTCATTGTTACCTCATTGTTAGCAACTTTTAACCTATTATTCTCACAGCTCCAACATTATTAAATTACATAATACATTCACATAACATTATTGAACATGTATAAAATAATATAAACATATACAATGACTGTAATATACCCTTTGTATATATATATATATATATATATATATATATATATATTGCTTTAAGGCGGGCTGTTATTGAATTTACATTATTATATAATTGGACTGAAATCATTTAAGTGTTAAAAAAACTGCCTCAATATGTAACATCAGAGACACATACTTCATGCACACATGCACAGCTGTATACTCTTAGATATCCATGGACTACTTTGTACGTGCGTAAACTCTTCTTGTCGCTGACTT
This sequence comes from Deroplatys truncata, assembly GCA_030765065.1. Classification (NCBI taxonomy): domain Eukaryota; kingdom Metazoa; phylum Arthropoda; class Insecta; order Mantodea; family Mantidae; genus Deroplatys; species Deroplatys truncata. Next base: position 71,670,512 of record CM060984.1, read on the forward strand.
CGTGGGGAAGTGCGGTTAGATGGGAGAGAGAGTTGCTACTTCTAAATATGAACGGAATGAGGCTGCTGAAGGAAACTGCCTGAAAACTAAAAAACATTCAGCGAATATGTTAATTCAGCAACGAGACTGAAAGAAATGTAAACTTAAAACTTGTAATGTGAATTCAAAACACCAATTCTGCGATACTTCGTAAGTGAATGTTACCAAATGTCCTACAGATTTTAATGTAACGCAGGCAAACTACGCCATCTACAACACCCACCAAGGAACTACAATGCTTTGTCATGCATCATTTGAGCAATACACATAGTAAGGATATTGAAAACGATTCCTAAATGAACTTAAATTGTGACAATGCATGCTTATCGAAGTTGCCGAACCGCTTCTCACCAGCTCCTAATCTTATGCAGTAGAAGGTAGTGGTGACTGCAGAATGTATTAATAGAATAGGAGTACAATAGAATAAGGTTCACAGGATCATGGAGAGTTGGATTATATCAGTAAATGCATACACTATGTGATCAAAAGTATCCGGACACCCCCACAAGCATACGTTTCTCAGCTTACGTGCATTGTGCTGCCACCTACTGCTTGGTACTCATTATCCGCGATCTCAGTAGTCATTAGACATCGTGAAACAGCAGAATGGGACGCTCGTGGAACTCACGGACTTCGAATGCGGTCAGGTAATTGGGTGTCACCTGTGTCACAAGTCTGTACGCGAGATTTCCAAACTCCTAAACATCCCTAGGTCCACTGTTTCCGATGTGATAGTGAAGTGGAAACGTGAAGGGACATGTAAAGCACAAAAGCGTACAGACCGACCTCGTCTGTTGACTGACAGAAACCGCCGACATTTGAAGAGGGTCGTAAAGAGTTTTAGGCAGACATCTATCCAGACTATCACACAGGAATTCCAAACTGCATCTGGATCCACTCCACGTAATATGGCAGGTAGGCGTGAGGTGAGAAACCTTGGATTCCATGGTCGAGCGGCTGCTCATAAGCCACACATCACGCAGGAAAGTGCCAAACGACGCCCCGCTTGGTGTAAGGAGCGTCAAATTTACACGATTGAAAAGCGGCAAAATGTTGTGTGGAGTGACGAATCGCGGTACACAATGTGGCGATCCGATGGCAGGGTGTATGTATGACGAATGCCCTTGAACGTCATCTGCCAGCGTGTGTAGTGCCAACAGTGAAATTCGGAGGTGATGGTGTTATGGTGTGGTCGTGTTTTTCCTGGAGGGGGCTTGCACCCCATGTTGTTTTGCGTGGCACAATCACAGCGCACACCTACATTTATATTTTAAGCACCTTCTTGCTTCCCACTGTTGAAGAGCAATTCGGGGATGGCGATTGCATCTTTCAACACGATCGAGCACCTCTTCGTACTTCACGGGCTGTGGCGGGGTGGTTACACGACAATAACATCCCTGTAATGGACTGGCCTGCACAGAGTTCTGACTTGAATCCTATAGAACACCTTTGGGATATTTTGGAACCCCGACTTCGTGCCAGACATCACCGACCTACATCCATCCCCCTCCTCAGTTACGCACTCCGTGAAGAATTGGCTGCCATTCCCCAAGAAACCTTCCAGGACCTGATTGAAAGTGTGCCTGCAAGAGTGAACGCTGTCGTCAAGTCTAAGGGTGGGCCAACACCATATTGGCTTCCAGCATTACCGATGGAGGGCGCCACAAACTTGTACGTCATTTTCAACCAGGTGTCCGGATACTTTTAATCACTTAGTGTACGTGGCTCGCGGCAGCCTCTGTGTCCCGCATTCGGGAAATTTCCCGGCAATACACAACCGCCCAATCTGACCCATGAATTTTTCGCGGTTTCCCCTGGGGTCGAGAAGCGAATTCTGAGTGAATTCTTCTCTACCATGATTTCTTTCCGTTATTTCGCTTTCATTCCGTTTCCTTCTCATCTTTCAGGTGTGATTCTAGGTCTCGTGGTGTATGGTGATGCCGGACAAATGGCGCGGATGCTTGCTCACTGGAAAGAATACTCCCTGTGGTAGGCTGCTCGACTGTTGGGTTGTTCATCGTCCTCTCTCGGTGACTCTGGCGGTAAGTTACATGCCTGCGAGCTTGGAAATGTTAGGGATTTCCGCGCGTCTCTCTGGCCTGTCGGCCTACTACGTGGTTCATTCATTTCAACCTTTCCTCATGGGGGATGGTAGGCACAATGGACCTATGTAGGTCGTGGTGCCGAGTTGTCCTCCTCCGTTAACAACCTATAACATATAGTTGTAGGTGTGAATAATAATAATAAAAATAATGATAATAACAATTATTATTGTAAACTTTTGTAAACAAGAAATATATATATATATATATATATATATATATATATTGTGACTTTGTGCAGTTTTTCAACTGTCATTTCGCTAAGTATACAATGCCACTTCACTGATTTTATCTAGTTCAACCGCTTCCCTGAAAGTTTACTTAGTTCATACTGTTATTTCAATAATGTGAACTAGTTGTGACTTTGTGCAGTTTTTCAACTGTCATTTCGCTAAGTATACAATGCCACTTCACTGATTTTATCTAGTTCAACCGCTTCCCTGAAAGTTTACTTAGTTCATACTGTTATTTCAATAATGTGAACTAGTTCAATTTCCCCGTCACCTACTGAGTAGCTGTGTAATGAAATACGCACGATGCAGCCAATTCTTATTACTGCACATCTCAATTGTCACAAATCTACCTGTAGAACAGCACTTGATTTCGCACTAGAAGCGCATTTGTTAACTGGCTCTTTCACTAACCGACTGACTCTTCTCGCGAGAAGGCTCGCTTATATAGCCGGTGGAATCTTCCACAGAACATGCTAGAACTATCCGGATGCACATTCTGGAGGCGGGGGGAAAGAAACTTCCAGAACATTCTCGTTATCTGCCAATAACGCTCTGTTTACATGGCGAGCTTTATATTTGTTTATCTCAGTCTGCCCGGCGCCGATCTCCGGATAACCTTGAGCCATAATATATAACATTTATTTAAACAACTAAATTTTTAAGTTGTATTTTTCGAAAGTAATACTCAACTGAATTGTGAATTTTAAGCTTGTGAAACACAATTTTTGATGTCTTGAAATTTCACAACTTTTAAATTGCACAGTCTTAATTGAAAATGAACGGTCATTTGAATGTAGATATCACTTGGATGTAAACCTAGCTTGCACATGGAGAAGGAAATTGCTAGAATTTTGAATTTCCAATCCTGATGTCTAGAACACTAGTGAAACTCGGAGGTAATCCACTCCTCGCCTGAAGCCAGCAACCTTCTGACAGCACAGTCTTTAGGAGCTTGCCAGCTAACATTTCGAGGAAGGACTACTGTTTTCTGCTAGGCAGAGATGTGTGGTATTGTGTAATGTACGTTTAAAAAACTTATCAACGGTATGATAGCAATACGTGTAGGATGTTTATAAAGATTGTGACGATGTGACCAGGAACATCAAGTTGTACCTATACAAGGTGGTGTGCATGAGTGGTTATGCATATAACATTTTTAGAGGAATGGGCACAATTTTTAACTTTTGGAAGACCTGAAATTAGTATCAATTTGAGTATTCTTGTAGTTTTATTTTATACATTACTTTTAAAATAATTTATTTCTTTCTACTCGCCCCCCTATTTCTTAAGTTCTCATTTTTCCATATACAATACTTAAAATGTCTTTCTCTCTTAATACAGTCGTTGGTTGCGTCCAGTAAGCTTATTGGTGAGAGCATAATTGAAACTCCGTGACCCAATACTCCAGCTTGATCTCGAATTATTCGCACCTACTTCGTCATTTGAACCTCTAGTACTATAATTTCAATTAATTCACCACAGCAAGTACTCCCAACAATTTATAAACTGTATTGTATACCCGATGTACACATCTATATTATAAGCTCTCGTGTTCATCTTTAAATGCTGTGCCATTTTGCACATTTCCTATCCACTACAGTCCAGGTTATAATGACCGGCATGGGAATTCTGATCGAGATCGAGAATCTTCTTCAGCGACCGGAGCTATGAAAGCATCACTAAAATCTGCTCTAAGATACCAGCTACCTGAGTTTCCCCATATCAATGTCAGGTTCAGGCAAGAAACGGGCTCATCAGTTTACCAGTTTGACGTTCCTGGGGAAGGGCAGTGTGATCGCCAACGAACCTCCCTTCCCCAACTGGATTTGAGTTGGCTCGACCGATGGGAGATATGAGAAGGGAGATAGGGGGTATATCGAGCCCGTTGGCGACACACAACCCTTCAAGGAGATTTAAGTCACTTGTGCTCAGTGAACAACGTGGTAGGTCTGGATTTTTCGGCCTAGTCAAAATTTAACTTCAACCGTCTTGATATTTTAAGCATAATAAATAAATACCTACAAACATGTATTGTACAAATACGTGAAAATGTTTTTTACCAGACTTACGTTCGAGTATTTTTGTAAATCCATAATTATACACTGCAAGTAGCGAAGGCCATGTTTACATTTAAAAAAATTATTTGTAATGCTTGTCTTCCTCAAATTATGCGAAGTTTAAGATTGTAAACACAGTTGGATAGGAAAATGTATAATATAAAGAAGGGAACAAGTTAAAGATTAGTAACCCAGTACATATTATTTGTATACGTTAACTGTTAAAAAAGATATTCTCTATGAACATATTTTAGAATTCTATTCAAAAGGTTCTTACTCGTAAAGTAATTCAGGAAGTAAATTCGCTGCTGTTAAAACCTGCCCAATTATTGAATGGAATACTTAAGCAATTGTTGTAATGGTGACAAAGGAGTGAAGAATTTAAAGCAAAACTTCAATGAAAATATTGAACTTTGTAGTGCGAAGTCATTAAAAAATCCTGTCATTACTTTGTCATGTCCTAGGCATTGTAGGCTATGAGCTAATTAATTTAAAAAATTCGATCCTGGGATTTGTAATATTATTCAATTAATACAATCTACATGGTAAAGTAGTTTGCAGAGCGAAGCAAAGCCTTTAAACCATTAAGTGCTAAATTTAATCGTATCCTTTGTACAATATTTTGGAATATATAACTTGATATAGTTCTCAAATCATGTGAAGTAAACGGGAGATATCACACTTTTTGCCTAAAATGTACGAGCCACCACTGCAGCCCCACTTTTCTTTTATAGGCAGAAGCCGTTCTGAAGAAGGGGATCGCTTCGCCAATAATGCAGCATCATATGATGGGTATCTCCCTTTATCGCTAAATGAGAAAGAAATTACTCTCTCATGGGGGAGGGAAGGAACCACTGGTTCCTCGTGAGTGGTTGTCAAAGAACCTTGATTGCTTTGAAACAGTTGAAACAGACACATCGTCAACAGAAAATCGATATCAAAGCCAGCAAAATAGTCATACCACAGCGGTTTCGCAACTGACTCCAGGGAAATTCGGATCTCCGCAATGAACCCAACTCAAATGCGATTAAATGCATACAAATTCAGAGTATTGTTATCTTATCAACATTTTATAACAAACCCTTTCTCTTACTTTGTGTTTTTATAACTGGCTTATGCTTCACAATGTACATGTTCACAGGACTTCAACTATTACCAACACTGAAGTGTTTAAAATACACAACTTCATTTCGATTCATTTGAAATGTTAATACAGAAATCAGGATTTACTGTAAAAGATTTACACCAGACTTCATGCATATTACTTTCTTTACAACGTAACTAGCAGTTAGAGGAGGTATAGAATTTGAGAGGGTATACGCAATTTGGCGGCACGGGATTTGTAGGAATGGTCCCGATTTTGATGCCAGCTAAGGTTCTTGCATGCATCTTGGATCTAGGGCATGTTGCATAACACGAATGGTTCGTTTTTCTGTCAACTTTTATATCTGATAACCAATCAGCCTCTCTCTCCACACACACACACACACACACACACACACACACACACACTGTTTTGTGCGCCACATTTACTACTGCATTTCAAACTACTGCGCCTACCTGCCGACACTTTTCTATCAGTTTGCTTTTAACTGCATCCACATTTGTTTTTGCTTAGAACAACCTCCAAGGGAATACCAAGAACAGGTAATTTTCAAAACTCTCCCGTTTGTTTCTTTCGAATTTTTCTACCCCGGATTTCGCTATCACGTGTTTTCTACCTTCTTTCCTATTGGTTGTCAACTTTGTTTCCACATGAACTTGTATGCCTGCGGCTATCAGAGCACTGCCCTTCGTTTCTACGCACCTGTTTTTCAGGCTACCTACCGGTGCATGAACAAAAGCGTCTTCTGCCCTTACTCAGCTGCAACGGGAAAAGCCTACCACGTTTCCTGCGTGCTGCTTTCACTGTCTCTCCAAACCATTTCATTTGTGCAAGTAATACTCATTTCGCAGTCTTATTTAATAACTGATACTAATGCTTACTTATATTTCGCATTGTTATGGCTACAATTTTATACTCCTAGCTGCGCTGCCTCAAATTCTATATGGAGATTTCACCGATAGTACATGTTTTGAGGTCCTTGAATACAAAAAACGCGTATTAAAAAAGGTTCGCATGTGTGCGTCTGAGTGCCTATGAATTGCATAACTTAAAATCTTAAAGTTGGATCAATACCAACATAGTATTTAAGTTCAGTATCTTCCCAAGAAGCGACACGAAAATTTTAAAGAAAATCCACTGACCTCAACCACCTTTATATCGAACATTTTTCGAAATTGTTAATTTTCTCAAAAATAACTCTATAAGATTTTGATTAAAATACCACATTAAAACATTTGCGTGACAAACCGCGTATCTTGAACTTTCTGGGAAGAGTATTGTTAAACAAATCCGCACTACACAAAAAATGTAGATCTCTTTAAAACACTCAATTTATTTCAAATGCATAGGCATTTCCCAAATATTCCTTACTAATGGTTCACTTGTAAAATTATTTGTTATTCGTTTAAGTTTCTGTCGATTTTCAGTTGTTTCTCGTGATTGAATGGAAACGGTATGGAATTTTAGGACCAGCGTATAGCGTCCAGTTCCTCAACATTTGAGTATCGCTGTGTAGTGTAGCTATTTCTGCAAAGGTTTGTCTCGATTAAAATGAAGTAGATGGTAAAATAAATATTAGTAAGAATAGTTTTTACACCTATTAATAAATGATAGAGGTTAGTATATGTGAATGTAACATAAGATTTGTTTAGTAATACTGTAAGGAAAAAATAACACACATACAGACCTTTTTCTAAATATTATTTTTGGATTTAGGGAGCTCCTGTACCCCTGGGTACGTGGTAAGGAAAGCATAAACGAAAAGAATGCACAGAAAAATAACTTTTATGTAGAATGCATATTGTTTATCAAATACTTGATATTCCTAAAGGTGAAACAATGTGAATGTACCTGAAAAGAAAGTAGAAAGCATGGTCCAGATCTTTTTGTTTGGACGGAGGTTGCGGTGACGCATTTGCAGTGATTCATATCCGCCGGGTGACGCCAACACAGTTCATCCCTTGATTGCTTGGCACTTGGCCCGCTCTCCCTTGGCTCCACACTGCCGACACCCCAATAGCAACACTGGGACCTCGACCCACTAGTGGCCCGTTCTGCTTGACAACCCCCTGCCGCACGCTTGCCGCTTGATGGATGGCAAGAACGAGAGGGTTTGCGAATGATGGACTGCGCTGCACAGTGTATCGGGGCATGCCCGGAGTGTTTCTTGAGGGCACCTCGTAGCCAAATTAGTCATTCCGCATGAACAGTATCATGTTGTAACGTAATATAAACTGAACTGTTATAGTACATTATGCAACACTACTGTAATGGCGGTCGCTCGTTTCATAATTTTCATACCAGCGTCTTAATTACCGTTATAGTCAAGTTACATACGACTGTTTTGGTTCGACCACACTATATCTCAAAGCACTGAGTTTTTATAAAAAGATCTTATCTTGTTAATTGTGTGTAAGTAAATGCTGATCGGGGTGGCAGCTCTGTCGAGTCAACGCCGTATTTATTGATTTGTTGCAGGTAACGTGAAAGCAACAGGCACTGAAGCAATGAATTTTAACTCAATTTATTAAGATATTTCTTTCTTAATTTTTGCTGCAATAAACTTTTAAACATCCAAAGTCTGTGTCTTAAATCGCCGAGTAAGATCACGAGTCCCTGAAGTACTTAGTTACAGTTCAGTTACGCCACATGTAATCAGCCTATTAAAGTGTGAATTCTATAATCATATTTTTACTTTCTTTATCAGGTACATAATAGGTAGAGCAGGTATTGCATTCACCCAAAAATTCGATACCATGATTTTACCCGAAATACGTGGTTTGAAGCCCCATGAATAAAAAAAACTTTTAGAAAAAGCTCCGTGTGTGTAATATTTCGAAAACAAAAAGTCGGATTAACACCAAATTGGTATTTAAGTTCAGTATTTTCTGTAGATGCGACACGAAGATTTTCAAGAAAATTCCCCCACCGAAAATTTTTCGAAATTATTGATTTTCAAAAAAATGGCTATAACGATTTTGATTAAAATAAAATATATTAATGATATTTGCATAACAAACAAAATGTATATCTTGAATTTTGTATAATGTTGTATAACTGGTAAACGTTAAGCGATAAACGAAAACGTACTACACCAAAAATGTAGATCTCTTTAAAACTCATAATTTATTTAAAATAAGGTTTTTTTTGGCATAAGCCGTTTCTGAGATATCGTCATTCTTTTTAAGTCCTATCGCTATTCATTTCCTTCTCGCGATTGCATGGAAACTTGCGTATAGCGTCCAGTTCTTAAATATCTAACTCTCGCTGTTCCGTTTGTGTCTATAACAAAATGTGTAATGTAGCTTTTCCTGTAAAGGTTTATATGGATTAAAATGGAGTAGATGGAAAAATAAGCTTGAGTAAGAATAGTTTGTGTACTCACTAATAAATGTAGAGGGTAGAGAACGTAATGTGAGTATATCACATGGGATTTTTTCACTTACTTGGAGTGAAAATGTGTTAAAATTAATATAGTAAGTTCCAAAGAGAAGAATATAACAACCATGTAAATTACTACATAGAAAAAATAAGTTTTTGATTCTGATGTTCATTTATGTAGCAATAATAATTAAAGAACCCCCTGTTCTAATAAATCTAAGCTTATGTTACATATTTATGACAAAACGAGTGAATTGGTTTTTCAATATTCTAATTTTGAGGTAAAATCACAGGTTTTACATAATTAAAGATGTTTAACTCAAGTTTTGCAATGCATAAAATTGTTTCTAAATTATTTGAAAAATATGGCAAAACTGTTCCACTGTTTTAAAGTTCAAGTGATGTTTTAGCATCCCATAAAATGTAAGCTTCCTGGATGAAATAGTTTTAGAGGCACTGATACGTAAATGTAAAAAAATTCAAGTTGCTGAAAAATGCAAAAATATACAAAAAATCCTTTTCAGACACCTCCAATGTAAAAATACACATAAGATTTTTTCAGTACCTTCCTCTTCATGAAGATTCTTCAGGTTTATTTTGCTTGTCCTAACTTTTCTGCTATAACGGGTCGTTTTCTGTCGATCTCCAAATTTATTGGAGCCCCCTTCTATACCCAGGTGTGCAAATAATCATCCTGGCTTAGCACCCATCATTAAAACTTGCAATTAGTATCTAACACTCCCATGTTCACCTTTTTATATTTGCTTCCACATGTAATCATTAAAGCTCATTGGATTCTGTGTCTGCCCTTCCAGACGTGGTTTTAGTATCTTAGTTTCATTCACAGCAGTTCATATTCAGTTCAGTTCTGGCAAATAATGTTTGTGTGAATATGTGCATCTGTAGCACAGGTGGTTATAGTAACAATTCAAACGTGCGAAACAGTGGAATAGGAATTTAGGGAACATCAAAAGCAGCATGGAAGGTGAAACATGGTATGTAAATGTGATTTTGACAACAGCAGCTGCAATAGTTCATAACTAATATACCAATGGATTCAGAAAATAATGATTTCAATAGTGAAAAGAGAGGCTACTTTACTTTTACAGGCGTATCCACTTTGCTACGAATCCCATTAAAAAAATCTGATGTGTTACACTCACATGACTTTCTCTACTCTTGTACAAACTATTTTTACAAACGCTTATTCTCCATATGCTTCATGTTAATCGAGATATCGAGATGTTAGTCTTATTGCTAATTTTCTTGTAGATGCAAGGGTAATTGGTAGGCTTTAAGCGATAGTCAAATATTTTAAGAGCTGGTTGCTATGTGGAGTATTCCATCTCTTTGTATGTCCAGGACAAAAAAATGAATAACGAATTTGAGAAAAAGTATAAGTATTGGAAAATTTAAGGGAACAGCAAGCAATATATCGAAAATGGTTCACTCAACATAAAAAATGTATATGACATAAATTGTGTATTTTAACGCGATCTACATTTTTGTGTAGTAAAATTTTGTCTATCTGTTATGGTTTACCAGTTATGCAAAAGTCGTACACAATGAAGAATATTTTTGGAAACATTTCCAGAAAATTCGAGATATACATTTCATTTCTCATGACAATATCTTAAACATATCATATTTTAATCAAAATCGTTAGAGCTATTTTTGAGAAAATTAAAATTTTCGAAAAATGTTCCATGTAAAGGGTAGTCTGTGGTGGGAGAATTTTCCTGAAAACCTTCGTGTCGCATCTCTGGAAAATACTGAACCTAAATACCAAATTTGGTGTTTATCCGACTGTTCGTTTCTGAGTTATGCTGTTCACAGACACACACACGGACGTGTTTCTAAAAATGCTTTTTTTGGATTCAGGGGGTCTCAAAACATGTATTTCCGGTGATATCTCGATATCGAATTTTTGGGTGGAATACTATACTTCCCTACTTACTATACGTAGTAGAGAAAGTAAAAATGTAAATGGAAGGAGAGACTAACTGTCGAAAATTCCCATAAAACAATTTTTAGACAACATGGCCTAAAAGTAGAACTTCTAACAAGGTACACACGAGTTAAACTTTAGTTACAAGTCCAGTCATATGGAATTTACTTTGTATTTGCACATCATTAATAACTCGACTTCATTTGATGAGGTTGATATTTTGCATTATGTGTTTTTACATGATTAACTTCCCATGGCGCTCGCATTATCTGTTCACAATACAAATCGTCATACTTCAAATTCGTTGTAGACTGAACCTATAGCCTGGCAGCCTTCTGCTGATCTAAAGCGTTATTCTTTTACCTATCTAACCTACATAAAATTTAAATGACAGAAATTATGAATTCAGAAGAAACTGAAATGGAAGCGAAATTTATGTTTATATTATTATGTACATGTATAATGTTGTGTGAACGTGTTACGTAAATTGACAATGTAGGAGCTGTGAGAATAGAAGCCGAAAGTGCTAACAGTGAGGTAACCTTAAGACAACAATAAATTAGAAAGTTTAATAATGCTACTAATAATGCTTCGAACAATAATGTAATATTTAAAACAGTTTATAAATAGAAAATCAACAACTAGAAAAAGCTTAAGTTAAATAAAAGTATTGCATTGGATTAGGCTTAACCAATCAGAAACTTAAAATAAAAGAATTGTATAAATTCAGGCGGCAGACAGCGTTCTCAGGGAGGCGCTATTAGATTGCGTACCCGATCGGTACGATACATGGTCAATGTGATACATAAAAATTCATTGCGGTAATTAACAATAATCTCACCGATCTACAGCAGGATGTATCAGTGTGAAGGATTAAACGTGTGAAGGATTAATAAAAGGAGTGAACTAAAAATTATAATTTGTGTAAGCCTTCATTCTTTAGCCGTACTACCCCTGCTAAGAGATACGTGTTTCTGCAAATTAATACTGACGCAGCCGAGGTATACGAATTTAATATTCAAATAAACATTAACAAATACAGAGTTGATTTTTTTTAAATGTGGCGCGAAGGTCACCGGAAAAGTAAACTTGGGGCGAAGACCACCGTAAACTTTTTATCATACGTGGGGCTGCAACTACTTCAAGTTTGGTGCCCAAAGCGTGGTGCTAATAACGTAAAGATAGTCTGCTTCAAAATGACTACTAGCAAATCAACAAAACTCGAAACACCCGACATCTCACTTTTTAACGCCATTTCTTTTGTTTCAAGAAACGCATTCTAAACGTGATATCCGTCGGTTTTATGAATTAATATACTATTATTGAAATTTTAAAAATTCGAGCGCCATCTAAAAACAGTATACGTCACACATGTTAAAGGTAGGTTTATTTTCCTCGTAGGATTCCAAATTGCAAAATAAACCCTACTTTTACCCCTTGTATCATAATATACTGTTTTTGTGCGGTCATCTAGATTGGAATTTCTTATTTATTTTAATGTATTTTTATCATTTTAGGCGCTAAACGTATTTTAAGAAAAAAATTTAAAATGTTACTTTGTACTTCTATCAATGTCTACTTTGAATTCTGCGTCACTTCACATAAGGTAAAGAATCGTATCTTATATAATCTTTAGAATATAAGAGGTAAACTTCAGCTCATATTTTAAGGGAAGCTTTTTTCTCTGCAATTTGGTACTACTAATAGGTATGGCAGCTCGTTTGTGCTCAAGCCACCATTTAAGTTTCCATTTTTGTTTTCAACAACTTTTTCTATGAATGACATTTTGTTGTATAAATAATCTGCTTTCTCATAAACTTTTCAAGATAGCTAAATTAAAGTTTAGAATTATAAAATAACCTAAACGTCGCAGTGCTGTTACGCATCTAGCTTGATGTTAGTAACATGTTTGGTTAATTTATAAAAGAACAATTGCTAATAAATTCTAATAAAAAGTGATATAATTGAGAAAAATCTGACGTGTTGCACTCTCGTCACTTTTTCTATTGTACAAGGTATTTTTACAAACGCTTATTCTCCATCTATTTCATGTTAATCGAGATAAAGTTTTGCAGAAACTATCTTATCGCTAATTTTCTTGTAGATGCAGGGAGAATATGGTAGGCTTTAAGCGATAGACAAATGTTTTAAGAGCTGGTTGATATGTGGAGCAATTTATTCTCTTTGTGTGTCCAGGACATAAAAATAACCAATTCCCATTTCAGAAAAAGTTAAAGTATTGAAAAATCAAAAAAATAACAAGGAATATCTCGGAAATAGTTCACTCGACCAAAAGAAAAAATAATAAAATCTCTATCTCTTGCGGTTTACCAGTTATGCGAAAGTCATTTAGAATAAAGAGAACTTTGGGGACATTCTCAGAAAATTCAAGATATACATTTCATTGGCCATGAAAATATCTTAAACATGTGATATTTTAATCAAAACCGTTAGTTATTTTTCAGAAAATCAAAATTTTCGAAAAATGTTCCATGTAAAGGTAAGTCTGGGGTGAGAGATTTTCTTGAAAATCTTTAAGTGGCATACTTGGAAGATATTAATCGCAAATACCAAGTTTGGTATTCATCCGACTTTTAGTTTTTGAGTTATGCTGTCCACAAGATACACAGACACAAACAGACGGACATGTTTCCAAAAATTCTTTATTTGGATTTAGGGCACCTCAAAACATGTATTCTGTTGAAATCTCGGTATCGAATTCTTGGATGGACTGTTTTTGGGACAATTTTCTTTAATTAACAGACTCATCGTATACGAGTATATCAATGAAGGCAGGCAGAGGGGCCTTAGTAAGTAAAGAGAGCAATCGTGTTACCGCACGGGGTAGAGGTGACGTCAGGTACTGTAGGAATACTCTCTTCCCCTTCCCTTCACAACAGCCGGTTTCCCTCTGTGTATCCGCTGCATACAAACCAGAAACTAATTTTGATTCTCCTTCAGCAAAATCAAAAGGACTAAGATTTGTTTCAGCTAAACAAGATACAAAAATAGAATATGATGTGTTACACTCACATGACTTTCTCTACTCTTGTACAAACTATTTCTACAAACTCTTATTATCCATTTATTTCATATTAATCGAGATAAACATTTGCCGAATCGATCTTTTGACATGCAAAGAGAATTACATTTTACACGTAGCGACCAGTTCTAAAAATATTTGACAATCGCTTAAAGCCTACTATGTTCCCCTTGGTTTGTATTTGCAAGGGCAATATAGAATGCCTTTAAGCATCGACATATATCTTAATAGCTGGTTGCTATGTGCAGTACCATTCTCCTTGCCACAGATTAATACTCTTTGCATATCCAAGACAAAAAAAAATGAATAATGAATTCCCATTTGTAAAAATAAGTATTGAAAAATTTAAGGGAATAACAAGCAATATCTCGAAAATGGTTCACTCAACAACAAAAAATGTATATGACATAAATTGTGTATTTTAACGCGACCTACATTTTTGTGTAGTAAAATTTTGTCTATCTGTTATGGTTTACCAGCTATGCAAACGTCGTTCAGAATGAAGAATACTTTTGGAGACATTCCCAGAAAATTAAAGATATACATTTTATTTGTCATGAAAATATCTTAAACATATGATATTTTAATCAAAATCGTTAGAGCTATTTTTGAGAAAATTAAAATGTTCGAAAAATATTTCATGTAAAGGGTAATCTGGGGTGGGGGGATTTTCTTAAAAACCTTTGTGTCGCATCTCTGGAAGATACTGAACCTAAATACCAAGTTTGGTGTTTATCCGACTGTTCGTTTCTGAGTTATACTGTTCACAGACACACACACGGACATGTTTCCAAAAATGCTTTTTTTGGATTCAGGGGGTCTTAAAACATATATTTCCGGTGAAATCTCACTGTCGAATATTTGGATGGAATACAATGCTTCCCCTACTTACTATACGTAGTAAAGAAAGTGAAAAATTACATTAAATTCACCCTACAAAAAGTGGAGAACTGTGGCAATAAGCCTAAAGTAAAGAAGAATCGCACAACAAAACCATCACAATTAGCATCGTTTGCGGTGGAATTTGGCAAGGAAAACTTCAGCACAAATGGCGATACCATCAGATGTAACGTATGTCACATAGACCTCAAAGGACGTTTAAAATATCATGTTAAACATGATGTCACATTAAGACATTAAACATGTCTAGCACATGGTCATTGCCAAATTGCGGAAGAAATTGGAGCCTGTTTTCCAGGTGTTGATACTTTCGTAGTCAACATGAAAAAGATATTTCGCAAGGCACCCTCTAGAATCAAAATATTTAACGGGACGCAACCTGGGATTACCTTGACTCCACAAAGCAGGTGGAGCAGTGTTGCAAGTACTCAAGTCCCGGGCTTCATAGTTTCGAACACTATTGGGTCAATTCATGAAATTATTTGTTCTTCCACATAAGCCGTAAGTAAGTCGCCATTGGGGTATGTCATCTCAACACAATTTGAGATCTCCACGTGGTGTACCGGAAAATGCGAAGCAGTTGAGGAAATTAATGTCGTACCGGCTTGTTGCCATGGTAGCTCAGTGGTTAGAGGAACCGGACGGAAATACGTGAAATCCGTGGTTAAAATCCCAGCAGTGGCATTGAATTTTTCAGTCTGTATCTACTTTTCCAACCTTGTCCAACAGGCTTGTGTGGAAGAACAATTTATTTAATAAAGCAAACAGTTTGTAGAAAGCAAGAAGCTGTTCTAACACGTCTATAAACATCTCAAATAGCATTTTAACACAAAGAAAACAATTTGGAGAAGATCTACACAAATCATTTATATGCAAAATGTTTTTATGTAATAACATGTAATGAAAAAATCTTAAGTTTTGCAACAATGAGTTTATTATGGCGATGGAAACAATGTGAAGGTAAACTGTTTGAGTTATTGGATTAATTAAAAGTACTTGTAATCAATTACACATAATACTTAGTTCACAGTGAACTCGTAAAATCCCACCATTCATTCTGGGAAACCCTGCGCTTCAGTCTGATGTCTTAAATAGTTTGTGAGATAATACATCATGAATTTAGAGAATCTAACCTTAGCGGAACAGGACACCTAATTTCCCATTAAAGCTCACAATAATAAAGTAAAAGCAAATACATATATTGTCTTAAACTTCACACCTGCTTCACCTGTCTAGGCACTCAATACCGCTTTGAAATATGTGTTCAAGATCTATTTTACTTCCTATATCACGTATCTAGTAGGCGAAGTTGTATCCCGCTCGCACACTTTGTATCAATATTTCAGTGCGTATGTATGTTTTGAGGCCCCTGAACCTAAGAAACTTTCAGCATCTTCCAAAAATGCGAAAAAAGCCCACTTCCCTAAATTATCCCTTAATGGAAACATCTTTATTTATATGCTTTTTGACATTCTCAAAAAAACGGTTCCAGTGATTTTGATTCAAATGTCACAGGTTAAATATGTTGACATGAGAAATAAGATTACGTCTTGAAATTTGTGTGAACAGCTTGTGAAGTCCCCTTTAATTGATTTGGGTTCAGAATTAGCCTCTCGGTGAATTCTACCTAATTGGTGTAAACCGACACTAGACCAATCTAATTAGCGACTCGACCTTGAGAGGAGCCAGAAAGGAAGGGTTAAACGTGTATGTGAAACCTATTCTCTCTGTTAAACATGGAATAAAAGTCTAAAGTTAATGTCGCCATCGAGTAGGGCTATAGGCTGCAAGGGTAGCTGAACATGTGAATCCCAATCCCAATTTTTGGAAAAATTATAAGAAAGGCGTATTTCTAAACTTTAATAGCTACTTTGATCAATTATTTATTTAGTAAAACAAAAATTTGTAGTTATTATAAGTACTACTACTACTACTACTACTACTACTACTACTACTACTTCTACTCCTACTCCTGCTGCTGCGCGGTAAAGTGTGAGGCTCTCACTCTGCAGGTCCGGAGGTTCAATTCCCAAGAACGTTGAATAAGATTGTTGATTCACATATTGAAAGCCCATTTGAAGTAGGAATTGTATTGTAGTTCAACTGTTGGAGAGCCCAACTTGAAGTAGTTGCAACCGTACGTATGGTACCCGGTAGCCTTCGTCCCAAATTTAAAAATATTAACTTTGTAATTTGACTGTTTCTATAATATATTTATGTTTGCCTCGGCTGCGTCAGTATTATTGTTAGAGACATGGATTTCTTTGCAAAGCGTGGTGCGGCTGAAGAGTGCAGACTTACACAAATTATAATTTTTTTTACTTCACTACAATTATTAATCCATGACACAATTTAAATAACACTTCACTGATACAGACAGATGTGAGATTCTTTTATTAATTACTTGCACTTTTTAACACGTAAACTATTTTCGTCTGACACGAATGCGTATTAAACGTCTCGAGGACGCATCTCGCGTCCGGTTAGAAACACTATCTACAACCAACACTTCCAGTTATGAGCTCTGTCTACAAGCAACTGACTTGATTTCTACCGCCTAAATTTGTAAATTTCTGTATCGCAAGTCTCTGATTGGCTAGTCCTACTCCAATAAAACACCTTCATTTAACTAAAGCTTTTTCTGGCTGTTGATTGGCTATTTATAAACTGTCTCAAAATTTACATTATTGTTGCTCCAATAATGACTGGTAGCATTATTAAATTTTCTTACTTAATATTGCCTCAAGGTTACCTCGTTGTTACCTCATTGTTAGCAACTTTTAACCTATTATTCTCACAGCTCCTACATTATTAAATTACGTAATACATTCAAAATATATACACTTTGTGATCAAAAGTATCCGGACACCCCCACAAACATACGTTTTTCAACTTAGGTGCATTGTACTGCCACCTACTGCCTGGTACTCAGTATCCGCGGCCTCAGTAGTCATTAGATATCGTGAATCAGCAGAATGGGACGCTCCGTGGAACTCACGGACTTCGGACGTGGTCAGGTGATTGGGTGTCACTTGTGTCAGAAGTCTGTACGCGAGATTTCCACACTCCTAAACATCCCTAGGTCCACTGTTTCTGATGTGATAGTGAAGTGGAAACGTGAAGGGACATGTACAGCACTAAAGCGTACAGGCCGACCTCGTCTGTTGACTGACACAGACCGCCGACTTTTGAAGAGGGTATTAAAAAGTAATAGAAAGACATCTATCCAGACCATCATACAGGAATTCCAAACTGCATCAGGATCCACTCCAAGTACCATGACAGTTAGGCGTGAGGTGAGAAACCTTGGATTCCATGGTCGAGCGTCTGCTCATAAGCCACACATCACGCAGGAAACTGCCAAAGACGCCTCGCTTGGTGTAAGGAGCGTCAACATTACACGATTGAGCAGTGGAAAAACGTTGTGTGGAGTGACGAATCACGGTACACAATGTGGCGATCCGATGGCAGGGTGTGGGTATGGCGAATGCCCGGTGAACGTCATATGCCAGCGTGTGTAGTAACAACAGTGAAATTCGGAGGCGGTGGTGTTATGGTGTGATCGTGTTTTTCCTGGAGGGGGCTTACACCCCTTGTTGTTTTGCGCGGCGGGATCACAGCGCAGACCTACATGGATATTTTAAGCACCTTCTTGCTTCCCACTGTTGAGGAGGAATTCGGGGATGGCGATTGCATCTTTCAACACGATCGAGCACCTGTTCATACTGCACGGACTGTGGCGGAGTAGTTAAACTACAATAACATCCCTGTAATGGACTGGCTGCACAGAGTCCTGACTTGAATCCTATAGAACACCTTTGGGATGTTTTGGAACGCCGACTTCGTGCCAGGCCTCACCGACCTACATCGATACGTCTCCTCAGTTCGGACTCCGTGAAGAATGGGCTGCCATTCCCCAAGAAACCTTCCAGCATGCCTAAAGTATGCCTGCGAGAGTGAACGCTATCTTCTAGGCTAAGGGTGGGGCAACACCATATTGACTTCCAGCATTACCGATGGAGGGCGCCGCGAACTTGTACGTCATTTTCAGTCAGGTGTCGGTATACTTTTGATCACGTGGTGTGTTTCCGGTAAGTTCTTTGTATCGAATTTTTGGATAGAATGGAATATCTTGTCTACCTACTCTGCACGTACTAGAGAAAGTAATAAAGAAACACAGACAACTTGTGGTAATGTTAGCCCCGCCTATATTCTGAGATGAGGTAAGTAACTCTACAAATCAAGTATCTGGTATTACGCAAGAAGGGTGGAGGAGAGGTGTCGCATGTAGAAGGCGGAGCTACACACTTCAATACCAACTTACATCATCCCCTTCCTGTATTGTCCCACTTCTTTGCACACGAATACACATACTTAATAATGGACGTAGGTGTCCAAGCATATCCGAAAGTTTTAAGATGTTCACTTTCATTTTCCCCTTGTAAGAACAGCCCACAAAACTCTTCAGATACAGAAAGCCTTAAGCACACTTCTACCGACAAGAGAGGTCCTTCTTGTACTGAGACAGAACCATCTACAGAACTCTGTTACATTGTGTCTTATTTTGTCCTTCATCTGTCTTTTGTTACGAGCTCAACATCTTTCCAACTTCTTTGCTGTTAGCGACTTTGCAGAAAAGACCTTAACTTTCCCTCAGGGACATAAGATTTAAGTTTCTCTGTAGACACTTTTCTTTATTGCCCTTTTTAGTACAGTGTTTCCGCGTGTCTGACTTCACCTTAGGGCAGCAAGTTAACAGGGTCATAAATAAAAATATTTTGTTCAGGTCTAAGGTCTTTCTACCGATGTAAGAAATCAAGCGCTTAAAACTCGACACACCTCACAATCTTGGATATATGGAGTTAGCATTACTTTAGGTTACTTTAGAATTTTTAATTTCTTTGCCACCTACCTGGTAGGTAGGTAGTTATTTCACAAGTATTTAGTGCATGCGTCATTGGCCGTACATGCATATTTAAGATACAATAGAGTGACAAAATAAACAACAGAGAAACAAAACACAAGTAAAAGGGAAATACAGATAAATTACCTTCGTTTAACTGAACAAATTTGACCTAGCTTCGCGCGCTTTAGCGAAAAAATTGCCCAAGTTTTGCCAGTTCCTCTGGTCAGCCAGTAGATCCCAACATGCCAATTTCTTTCTTAACGGACTTAAGAATTATTCTTTGAGTTTAATTGTTCGCTGATTCTCCCACTGTGCAAGTATTTAGTGCATGGGTCATTGACCGTGCATGCATATTTAAGATGCAATAGAGTGACAAAGTAAACAAGAGAGAAAGAAAACACAAGAAAAAGGGAAATGGAGATAAATTACCTTTGTGTAACTCAACAAATTTGACCTAGCTTCGCGCACTTTAGCCAAGAAATTGCCAGTTCCTCTGGTCAGCCAGTAGATCCCAACATGCCAATCTCTTTCTTGACGGACTTAAGAATTATTCTTTGAGTTTCATTGTTCGCTGGTTCTCCCACTGTGCACATTCCGCCAAAATATGTACCCAGTCCTCATCCAAATCACAGAATGGGCAGATTCTCCTGCCAGAATCGTCGGTCATTTTCTGTGCCAATGACATATTGCATTCCACCCAACAGTTTAATGCTATATTTCACCGGAAATACATGTATTGAGGCCCCTGAATAGAACAAAGCTTCAGAAAAAGGCCCATGTGTGTGTCTCATAAACGTCTGATAAATACCACTCTTGGTATTTAGTGCCTTTCAAAGTTGCGACACAAAGGTTTTACAAAAAATCCCCCTACCCCAAATTAGCCTTTACGTGGAAAAATTCTTTATATATATTTTGATTTTCTAGAAAATGGCTCTAATAATCTTTATTAAAATGCCATATGTTTATATATTTACATCCCAAATAAAAACTCCATACTCTTCCTATGATACCGCAAGAAAAACCTGAATAACGACACCAGTTTAAAAAGTCTCCTTATTAATCCAGATAAATATTTGTAGAAATGTTTTATTACGTATTTCCATGTAGGCACAAAGGGAACAGGGGAATACAGTAGGCTTAAGCGATAGTAAAATTTAAGAGCTGATGTGTATGTGATGGATTCTCTTTTTTTCCAGGAGAAAAAAAGAATTATTTTCTCATTTGGAAAACTATAAGCATTTAAAAATTATAGACCTTTAACAGGGAATATTACGGATATATTTTTTATAATTAACTCCACAAAAGAATCTGTACTTTATTATATATACATTTTTTGTGTGTACTTTGTCTATTTCTTACGGTTAACAAAAGTTGTTTGGATTACGAGAACTTCAAAGGCTACTCTCAGAAAATTCGAAATATATATATTTCATTTATCATTAAAACATCTTAAATTTAAGGTATTTTAATGAAATCGTTAAGAGCCGTTTTTGATAACATACAAATTTCGAAAAAGTTTCCATATAAAGAGTAGTTAGGGTGCGGAGATTTTTTTTTTGAAAATCTTCCTGTCTTATCCTGGAAAAATTCTGCACTTAGGTGTCGAGTTTGGTATTTAACCAAGTTTTCGGTTTTGAGTTGTGCTGTCAGAGAGACATACAAACACACACACGCGCGCGCACGCGGACGTTTATCTAAATATGCTTTTTTGGGTTTAAGGGCTTCAAAACATATACTTTTCCATGAAATCTCGACATCGAATTCTTGGGTGGTATACAATATTTAGCCTACTGGCTATACGTAGTAAAGGAAGTAAAAATTACAGAGGATAGAACAATTCAAACAAACAATAACCATGTGCCGCCTATCAATCAAATAGCCCTCTGGGAATACTCTTACCTTTGAGCATACATCCACGACATCTGTTCGCACCCATACATCACGAAACCTAGGAGCACACCTGAAAGATGAGAAGGAAACGCAATAAAAGGAAAACTATGGAAAGTAAATCGTGGTAGAGAAGAAATCACAGCAGCATTCGCTGCCGATCCCAAGAAACACACGAAAAACCCATGGGTCAGAGTGATGGGTCGCCGAAGATCGAAACCGGTACCTCCCGGATGCGAGTCGCACACGTTACCGTAACGCCACCTCATTCGGTTATTGAAGACTACCCTTTAAAGCAAACGCTTTTCCTTAGAATCGACTGGCATGTGTGCCTCCACTTGGTCGTCATGAAGATGATGATCCGCTCTGGGTAAATGGCATCGGTATCGCTATCTCTTCCATTGTTAACCCTATAGGCTATCGATTTGAGCGTGGAGGTAGGTAATCAGTGGAAACTAGGCTGTCTTGTGGTAAGACGCAAGGGATTTACTTGTGCGGTTCATTGCATCCAATGAAGGCTACTCGTCTAACAAATGTGGTAACAGAGTTCCGAGACAATATCATCATTCAGGAGATGGACTACTGAAATAGTGACAGTGTGTTATAACCTTCTGGAAATATTGTTTCTGTACCAGTCTATTTTTACTTTATCTACTACGTATAGTAAGTAGGGGAAGTATTGCATTCCACCCAAAAATTCGATACCGAGATTTCACCGGAAATACATGTTTTGAGACCTCCTGAATCCAAATAAAGCATTTTTGGAAACATGTTCGTGTGTGTGTGTCTGTGTGTCTGTGTGTCTGTGAACAGCATAACTCAGAAACCAACATTCGGATAAACGCCAAACTTGCTATTTAAGATCAGTATCTTCCAGATATGCGACAAGAAGGTTTTCAAGAAAATCCCCCCACCCCAGACTACCCTTTACATGGAACATTTTTCGAAAATTTTAATTTTCTCAAAAATGGCTCAAACGATTTTGATTAAAATATCATATGTTTAAGATATTGTCATGAGAAATGAAATGTATATCTCTAATTTTCTGGGAATGTCTCCAAAAGTATTCTTCATTGTGAAGGACTTTTGCATAACTGGTAAACCATAAGAGATAGACAAAAATTTAGATCGCGTTAAAATACAGTTTATGTTATATACATTTCGTTTGTTGAGTGAACCGTTTTCGAGATATTGCTTGTTATTTCCTTAAATTTTCCAATACTTATACTTTTTCTCAAATTCGTTATTCATTTTTTTTATGTCCTGGACATGCAAAGAGAATGGAATGCGCCACATAGCAACCAGCGCTTAAAAGATTTGACTATCACTTAAAAGCTACCATATTCCCCTTGCATCTACATGATTATTACCAATAAGATTGACATCTCGATATCTCGATTAACATGAAGCATATGGAGAATAAGCGTTTGTAAAAATAGTTTGTACTAGAGTAGAGAAAGTCATGTGAGTGTAACACATCAGATTTTTTTCTTTCTGTTTTAATAATGTTTAACACCCACTCTTACTACACATGGCACCACAGCAGGCGGTGATACTTGAAATGGAATATAATTGAGAAGGGAAATTGGTAAGGAAACGTTTCAAGCTTAAGTTTAATTTGCTTCCGCGGCAATTGCCAGTTAGGACTAAGAAAACCTGGAAGAAATCGAGCGAAGTAGCGCCACGGAAACGTGTGCGACTCTATTGGATTGAATATTGGAGGTCCCGGGTTCAATCCCCAGCGAGGTCTACTCTGACCTATTGGTTTTTCGTGGTTTCCCAGGTTGGAAGGCGAATTCTGCGGTGATTTCTTCCTTTGACACGATTTTCTGTCCATCATCACCCTTTCATGCCCTTTCCTTCTCATCTTTCAGGTATGCTTCTAGATTTCGTGGCGTATGGCGGTGTTGGACAGGTGGTGCGGTTGCATGTGTAATAGAAAGAGTATTCCCCGTGGTATACCAGAGGACTGCTTGATTGGCGAGTCGTTCTTTTCCCTCTCTCGGCGGCTCCAGCAGTGAGATGGATCTGCGAGCTTGGAAATGCTAGGGACTTCCGCGAGACTCTGTGGCCTGTCTGCCTACGGCAGTTCCTTCACCTCATTCCTTCCTTCTGGAGAGGTGACAGCCGCAATAGATCTGTGAAGGTCCCAGCGCGCGAGGTGTCCCTCTCCGTGGAATCACCTATACCTCTACCTGGAAAAGCCTCAGTCCTGACCAGTTTACAGTCGAAGCCTTAACGACCTTGACTACTTTTGTCGATACGCATCGGTCTGAGAACATATACTGAATTGTTAGACGTAGGTGCCGTAACAGTTTTATATACTGGCCAAAATATATAAGCTATCATATAGTCAGAGATAAAGCTATGTAGATATAGTTAAATAGAAAGATATACAGAATGCGAGAGAGATCGAGAGAACGGATTTGAAGTTAGATTTCTTGCTTCATACCTACCCGTAGGTATTCATTTAAAATTGCATATTATAAAAAATCTGATGCGTTAGACTCGCATAACTATCTCTACTTTTGTACAAACTATTTTTACAAACGCTTATTCTCCATATGCTTCATGTTAATCGAGATGTTAATCTTATTGCTAATTTGCTAGGCTTTAAGCGATAGTCAAATATTTTAAGAGCTGGTTGCTTGTGGTTCTCTTTGCATTACCAGGACAAAAAAAATGAATAATGAATTCCCATTTGAGAAAAAGTATAAGTATTGGAAAATTTAAGGGAATAACAAGCAATATCTCGAAAATGGTTCACTCGACAAAAAAAAATGTATATGACATAAATTGAGTATTTTAACGCGATCTAAACTTTTTGTGTAGTAAAATTTTGTCCATCTCTTATGGTTTACCAGTTATGCAAAAGTCGTTCACAACGAAGAATACTTATGGAGACATTCCCAGAAAATTCCAGATATATGTACAATTCATTGCAATAAAAATGTCTTAAACTTATGGTGTTTTATACAAAATGGTTAGAGGCATTTTTGTGAAAATTAAAATTTTCGAAAAATTTTCCAAGTAAAGGTTAATCTGGGGTGGGGGAATTTTCTTGAAAACCTTTGTGTTGCATCTCTGGAAGATGCTGAACCTAAATACCAAGTTTGGTGTTTATCCGACTGATCGATTCTGAGTTTGCTGTTCAAAGACACACACACGGACATGTTTCCAAAAATGCTTTTTTTGGATTCGGGGGGCCTCAAAACATATATTTACGGTGAAATCTCGGTATCGATTTTTTTGGGTGGAATACAATACTTCCCCTGCTCTACATAGTAGAGAAAATAAAAAAGTTCCTTACGTGTAGCATGAATAAATTTGATTTTCCATGTAAGCAGGTGAGTGTTGCTGTGCAACCTAATAAACTTAGCACTATTTAGTTATAAACAATTCATGGGTAGCAATGTATCGTTCATAAGCTTTGTGAACGTACATTAGCTGACGTAATACCACATAACTCCACCAGCACAAGAAAAGTAGTCCTTCCGCGAGATGTTAGCTATAGCTACTATACTTTGTATGATAGAAGGTCGTTGGCTTCAGATGGAGATCGGATAAGCTCCGAGTTTGGTTAGATTTTCTGTATCAGAATTGTAAATTCAAAATTCTATCCATTGCCTTCTCCATGTGCGTGATGTGTTAAGCATCCAGGTAAAATCTACTAATTTCATATAACCATTCATTTTCATTTAAACCTGTGCATTGTAAAGCTTGTGATATTATTATTAAATTTACTTTGTTACGTGAACCTAATGACGACTAGTAGTTAAATGAGCCGAGTTGGCTGTTTGTTAAAGTCGGTATGCTAATATTGTGAGAATTAATCCCGGGAATTCGCAATAAAGTACATACCTATCAACGTATTGAGCAACAAAGTTGAATTTAAATACGTTACTACTGGATTGTAAATTATTTTGTGAGCATTTGGACTTGTAAGCTTTGTTCAGTAATTCAGAACAGACATTTCGGGAATATTATATATATACATATTCAAATGTATACAGAAGTGATATTGTTTTGTATCTGCACAAAGTACAGATAAGGAAAAGTCACAATTTTCAACATTTTAAAACTATATTTAACGGAATTAGTTTTACAAAACAAATGATAACATTTTTTAATAATGGTCATGAATGTTCTTAAATTTTTGCTTTGTTAAAATTGTTACTGGTGTATTTACGTCTAGAGAGAGTTATAACAATAATTGACAGCTGTAGCTAACGTAAGCATTTACTGATACAGCCTAACACTCCTCGATTCTTTGGGCCTCACAAAGCCTTCGTTTGGACGCGTGGCCATCCCAACAGGAACTTTTATGGCAGCGGGAATCACATTGTTTGCCGGCGAAGTCGGATATTTATAGCCCTTAAATTAAAGCGCATAGATTTTCATGCAAATTCTGACTGGAATAACTCCATACCATTGTATAGATGATGTTGAAAACGATGTCCTTATGTCGCCACACATCAGTCATACCTTTTAAGAAAATCTGGATTATCACTCATTAATTATTCATGCCAATGTTGTAGTACTAGTCCCATTTTCCAGAATTAATAACCAAGTAAATCATTCTTAATGCTGTAACGGGTGAAAATGTAGGCTCATGAAATAGATAAAAGTAACAAACACATAAGTTCCTATATATTTTAAAATAGGAATTTACAGGTTTTATGTAGTAAGAAACATTAACAGGATTTAAAATATGATTAAAAGAAACGTAACATATGTTCACCCAAATATTCGTATTAAATATAAAATAACATTCCCGAACCTGCTTGCCTGAAAACCACTTAATACACGACTTACCAAACCCAAAGACATTAAAATACAAATTAAACGCCGCAAGCCAAGACAAAAGAAACAAACATACACACACACACACACCTTACAGTGAGGTTCCTGTCCCGTTCCACTCTATACTTTCACGTAGACAACAACCTACACTATGTGATCAAAAGTATCCGGACACCCCCACAAGCACACGTTTTTCATTTTAGGTGCATTGTGCTGCCACCTACTGCCTGATACTCACTATCCACGACCTCAGTAGCCATTAGACATCGTGAAACAACAGAATGGGACGCTCCGTGGAACTCACGGACTTTGAACGTGGTCAGGTGATTGGGTGTCACTTGTGTCAGAAGTCTGCACGCGAGATTTTCACACTCCTAAACATCCCTAGGTTCACTGTTTCTGATGTGATAGTGAAGTGGAAACGTGAAGGGACGTGTACAGCACAAAAGCGTACACACCGACTTCGTCTTTTGACTGACAGAGACCGCCGACATTTGAAGAGGGTCGTAAAGAGTAATAGGGAGACATCTATCCAGACCATCACACAGGAATTCCAAACTGCATCAGGATCCACTCCAAGCACTATGACATTTAGGCGTGAGGTGAGAAACCTTGGATTCCACGGTCGAGCGGCTGCTAATAAGCCACGCATCATGCAGGAAAATGCCAAACGACGCCTCGCCTGGTGTAAGGAGCGTCAACATTACACGATTGAGCAGTGGCAAAACGTTGTGTGGAGTGACGAATCACGGTACACAATGTGGCGATCCGATGGTAGCGTGTGGGTATGGTGAATGCCCGGTGAACGTCATCTACCAGCGTGTGTAGTGCCAAAAGTGAAATTCGAAGGTGGAGGTGTTATGGTGTGATCGTGTTTTTCCAGGAGGGGGCTTGCATCCGTTGTTGTTTAGCGTGGCACGATCACAGCGCAGACCTATATTGACATTTTAAACACCTTCTTGCTTCCCACTGTTGAAGAGCAATTCGGGGATGGCGATTGCATCTTTCAACACGATCGAGCACCTGTTCATACTGCACGGGCTGTGGCGGAGTGGTTACACGACAATAACATCCCTGTAATGGACTGGCCTGCACAGAGTCCTGACTTGAATCCTAAAGAACACCTTTGGGATATTTTGGAACGCCGACTTCGTGCCAGGCCTCACCGACCTACATCGATACTTCTCCTCAGTTCCGCACTCCGTGAAGAATGTGCTGCCATTCCCCAAGAAACCTTCCAGCACCTGATTGAAAGTATGCCTACGAGAGTGAACGCTGTCATCAAGGCTAAGTGTGTACCAACACCATATTGACTTCCAGCATTACCGTTGGAGGGCGCCACGAACTTGTATGTCATTTTCAGCCAGGTGTCCGGATACTTTTGATCACGTAGTGTATCTGCCGTTGCAAGCATATCTGTTCTCTCACTCCCAACTCTCAGCACAGGGAGCAACAGCAACGAACAGAACAGCACCGCAGTCAGACGGCGATAAAAGGAAGCAGAATAAAGCTCTCGCAGTTCAGATCGGCACAATGTAATTGAAACCATGCTTCTTCCTCAAAAATAAAATATAATATTAAAGGCGAGACAATATAAGGAACATTTACGTTGTCCAACACACACATACAGAAATTTACTCTACTCACAATACCACGTGGTTTAACTCCTGAACTACAGTTATCTTACAGGATTTTTAATTTTTAAGGTTTAGTGGCATTCTAAGTTGAAGTTTGCGAAATTTCTGAATCCTGTGCAAGTATTCTGAAAGATTTCTTTGGACTTCGTTCTTGCTTTTCTGCGATTTCATTGCGTTTTTCCTCTGCAAGAACACGGTGATTTCTTTCGGTTTCTTATCAAGAATAGATCCCTCATTTTTAACTCTACTCACAAGATTATGAACAGTTTCTCTGTGAGGCGCACGAACAGCAAGAAACCTGTGTGTTAATCGCTCTTCCTTCTCTACAAGAGTTTGCTGTCACATAGGAATCATACATCATGATTATGTGTGGTAAAGAATCGGACTATTGACATTATAGCAGCACTAACATACTATAACAATGAATACGGCAGTGAAGTATGGGGATGGGAGAAGGTGGATAATGTAAATAAAGTACAATGCAATTTTTGGAAGCGCATTCTAGGGTTGGAGCGCATTCAAACTACGGAGTTCTTCGTGAGGTAGGATGTTGGGAAGATGCTGTATTTGCTAAACTAAATGTAGTTAGGTAATGGCTGCGAAAAATTAAAGGTGATCAAACAACTCTGAGAGCAATATGTTATCGTCATCAAATGAACAACATAGAGCATCCAAAATGGTGGACGGCGGGGTTACAATGGGAATTATAAAAAATTGTCTTAAACAATATCTGGCAAAGCGGTAATGAAAATACACACAGTGCCGTGAAAAAAGTCAAAAGACGACTATGTGATATAAACAGGCAGAAAATAGAGTCTGAATGTCGAAAAAAGATCAACATTGGAGCTACAAAATGAAATAAAACCTAGGTGGGGTAAGAAAACATATATTTTGGAATTGGGTATAAAACAGAGGACGGGAATAGCATGGCTTAGGTTGGGAGGGTGGAAAGCTTGCAAGATTGCTGATGATGATGGCAGGAGGATTTGCCCATTATGCGGGGAACAAGAAGACTGGGCGCATGTTTTGGCAGCATGCGTGCAGACGGAGACTATTAGGAAAAAATTATTTCCAGAAGTATTTTTGGCTTCCAACAGATGGAGGACAGCATGCTGGGACTGATTGTAAACAGTCAAAACTGGCCAAGCTTGGGCACATACTTAATGGAAGTACGTGTACTAAGAGATAAGGTGTTTATGTAAATTTTCTTTAAATATATGTGGTGCTTGAGCACTTGTGTGTGTGTGTGTGTGTTTGCGTGTCTGATTCAGAGTGTTTTTCAATTTTATATGTATGTATATAATGTGGTGATTATGAACATAGTTGTTTCTGGTCGATTCTGCAAGTCACGTGTACAGACCAGGTATTTTTCTAGAGAGCGTGTACGGTCTTATTACCCATGCGACTGTGTTATGCAATTAATGTAATACTAAGTACTTAATAAATACCACCACCACCACTACTACTACTACTACTACTACTACTATAACAATGAAACATGTGGTCTCACAACGTATCTACCTCTGCACAAAGGCTTCACGTCAACTGATTCGCCGGCACGCGGTGAACGGATTCTACGAATTCCTGCAAAGTCGTGGTTTGTAAGAACATTGATACCTGAATTCTTAAAAAAAACAACATTTTCCCTCCCGTTTAGCACAGACTTTGGACTGAGCAAAGTTAATATAGACTGGTGTGGTTAAAAGTATTATTACTTCGTTGTTTAAAATTCTCAAACAGCTAGGCATTCAGTCCTTAGTCAAAACGTTGTTGAGAATAAATAGTTAAGTTCTTTTATTTTATTTCTGTAGGACACCTTCTTAAAGTAATCAAATCTTGTTACGGGCCCACGAACATTCAGTCATGACTTTTGTAGAAACTTTACTTTCTTCAATGTCCTCTTATTACTTTCTCTACTACGTATAGTAAGTAGGGGAAGTATTGTATTCCACCCAAAAATTCGATACCGAGATTTCACCGGAAATACATGTTTTGAGACCCCCTGAATCCAAAAAAAGCATTTTTGGGAACATGTCCGTCTGTGTGTGTATGTGTATATGTCTGTGAACAGTATAACTCGGAAACGAACAGTCCGATGAACACCAAACTTAGTATTTAGGTTCAATATCTTCCAGAGGTGTGACACGAAGGTTTTCAAGAAAATCCCCACCCTAGATTACCCTTTACATAGAACATTTTTCGAAAATTTTAATTTTCTCAAAAATGGCTCGAGCGATTTTGATTAAAATATCATATGTTTAAGGTATTTTCATGACAAATGAAATGTATGTCACGAATTTTCTGGGAATGTTTCTAAAAGTATTCTTCATTGTGAACGACTTTTTAATAACTGGTAAACCATAAGAGATAGACAAAATTTTACTACACAAAAAATGCAGATCGCGATAAAATACACAATTTATGTCATACAGATTTTGTTGTTGAGTGAACCATTTTCGAGATATTGCTTGTTATTCCCTTAAATTTTCCAATACTTATACTTTTTCTCAAATTCGTTGTTAATTTTTTTTGCCCTGGTAATGCAAAGAAAGTGGAATACTCCACATAGCAACCAGCTCTTAAAATATTTGACTATAGCTCAAAGCCTACCAATTTCCCTCGCATCTATTAGAAAATTAGCATTAAGATTAACATCTCGATTAACATGAAGCATATGGAGAATAAGCGTTTGTAAAAATAGTTTGTATTAGAGTAGAGAAAGTCATGTGAGTGTAACGCATCAGATTGTTTTCTAAATGAGACGTATTTGCTGCACTAGGCCGTTTTACAAATGTATAAAACACAAATCCTCTAAAAATATGATAATAAAAATTAACATTACGATATGCGTGGAAGCTTCATGGACAGAATATATATTCAAAGACCACATATCTGGTGGGAAAGTAGTTTGCTTGCATATGTGTCAACAATATAAACACAAAATTCATATAAATTTAGATCCTGAAGCTTGATAAACATTGTCATATTTCCATGGTGATACTGAGCGGGATGACTTAGACGGTTTCGTCTGTGGTCCGCATTCGGGAGGTCGTGGGTTCTATTCCCGTGGCCGACTTCTCTGTTACATAGGCTTTTTGGGGGTTTTCCTGGGTCGCCAGGGGAATGCTGGGAAGGATTCTCGTATCTTCCGAATTTCCTGTCCCTCTATTTCATCCCCATTCTCATTACACTTCATCATTCATCCGTTGGTCTCTTTCAGGGTTGGCAGAGTTGGTGATGGTGTGTTGATGAAGTCTGGCAGGAGAAAAGGATGCTCTTTGTCTCTCTCCGTTCCTGGGCTTTCGGCTGGCTGCCAGGGTATCCGAAAGGTTCCCAGTCTGCCTTTCCGTGTGCCGGGGAGTCTATCTGAAAACTTGGGAACCCTGTCATTGCTATGCCGTCGCTCTTGGTTCCGGTCGCCCGGTGTCTCCTCTCGCCTCATCCTTTCTCCCGGAGACGCTCCTTGTGCTGCGTAGATATAATGTGCATCAGTGCCGAGTTCCCTTCGTGGCTAATCCAATCCAAACTCCGCGGTGATGAAGGTGGCTGACTATTGAGTTATCAGTATGCAGCGACTTTAAACTCTAAACAGTTTGTTAGTGGCGAGACTGGAATAGCATAAAGCTTGAGCCACTTGTTTCGATTGCCATTTCTTGATGAAGACGTTATTGAAAACTATAACTTGACATTCATAATTTAAACATTTTTGTTCAAGGTTTAACGCCTAGCTGTTTCACAATGTTATAATTTTGAAGAAAAAAAACAACAAAGTTATTAATCACACCAAGGTTGGTCAGAATGCTTCACCAGTCCGCAAAATTGTAAGTACTAACATATCCAATAGGATATTATAGGAATACACATCCCCATTCCGCACACATTTCTATCTGCTATGATTTTGTAGGAATTCACAGCCACAGTGGAGAGGGAACAGAACTGGTTAGAAACAGCGCAGTGTAAGGCAAGCAATTCCCCGTAATATGGCCACGCGTCGAAACGAAGGGTCTATATTTTAGAGCTTTCCACATATCTAACACGCCATTACCTTCCTTTGCATAAGAGTAGATTTTGCTGTGAGAGGGCGGAACATTATTATAATTAGTGTAGAGTATTATTAAAATGAGTTTTAAATGAAGAGAGTTTGCCGCATCCGCAATATCGCGCTCTCTGTCTAATCGAAGGCTTTGACATAAAGCAGAACACTTCTCCAAATATTGGAAATATGCGTCGAGGGTACCCTTATGAATCCATAATGGATGACTGGTATTCATCAGGTTTTTTTTATTCAAGCTACCATTAAAGAAAAAAGATGTTACATTCACGTGACGTTCCCTACCTTCTATCGTTTATTGACAGGTACATAAACTATTCTTACGGAAGTTTATCTCTGTGGCTACTTAAATTTAATCGAGATAAGCCTTTGCAAAAATACCTACATTGCATATTTCGTTATGACTCAAAGAGAACAGCGACAGCCAAATGTTTAAAAACTGGACTCTGTATGCTGCCCTTAAAATCTTATACTGTTTGCATGACATAGTGAGAAACAATTGAATGTTGACAGGAATTAAAAGTAATGACAGTATTGAACAAATCAAAATATTAACAACGGATATCTCGGAAATGGCTAATGCCACAAAAAGTTAACTCGGAATAAAATATGTGCTTTAAAGAAATCTGCAGTTTTTGTGTAGTACGTTTTCGTCTATCGCTTACTGTTTACCAGTTATACAAGATTATACAAAATTGCTTTACCAGAAAATTCAAGATATAAATTTTTTTTGTCATGTAGGTGTGTTTAATGCATGGTACTTCAATCAAAATTGTTAGCCATGTTTTATAAAATAAAAAATTTCAAAGGTGTTCGTGTAACGGCTAGTTGGATTCGAATGCAATATTTACCCTACTTACTATATGCGGTAAAAACTTTTTTAGTTCCATTTATACCCCGTCTTTAACTACATTGGTGTTATCGGCGGCCTTTCCTTTGGAACTTATTGCCTATTGGCAATGGTGTTAACTCGTGTAACTCTTGTCTTTGGGTTTCTTGCACTGTGGTTTTTAATCATTATATTACATACACTCTCATTCATACTTCCGGAATTCTCCCAGAATAGCCTGGGGTAGAGAAAAATTCCAACCCCCAGACGGGAATCAAACCAGGGACCCCTAGCACAACAGGCAGGTGCTCTGCCGACTGAGCTACGGGGCCAGTTATACGTAGTAGAGAAAGTAAAAATGATCAGACTATCAAAGGTGCTTTTAAATTCGATTAGTTATGTTTTACGTTTAGATCTGTGCACAATTTAATTGAAAACCAAAACATATAAATTGTACCTTGAGGTTACATCGATAATTGAAGCTCTAAGTGCACCAAAAAGTAAAAACTTTACATACAGTGAATGGGTGACACAATGTTCGAAATGTCTCCATTATAATAGGCCCTGATGACGCTGGAAATCTAATGGATTCAACCATTGTGAACGTAAGTCTGAGCTGTAGCAGAGCGGAATCAATTATTTTCAATTGCTTGCATTGGAATATGCACATTTCATGCAAATGGATTCCCATCAGATTCGCATATACATATGTTGCCATAGTCATTACCATTTAGGCTATATCTACAATGTTCAGACAGGTTTAAATTCCTATATTTGAAGATGAGTTGAATGCGTCTAAAGGTGTAACTAATGAAAACCACGTTATCTATGTCGGGTTATAAAAAGGGCGATTGAATTTGTATTAAACCGCTTCAGATAACTTTTAATCCAGACTATTACGTTCACGGGCCGTGTCGAGAGGGCGCGCTGGCGCATTCAATGGGCTGCCGTTCAATTGATACATAGATAGGTGCTGGCTCGAATTTATTGTATTTTCTTGTTACTGTACCTTTTACTTTATCCACCACGTACATTGTAGGTAGAGAAGGCATTGCATTACACTCAAAAATCGATACCGAAATACATGTTTTGAGAACCCCTGAATCCAAAAAAAAAACACTTTCAGAAAAACTTGTACTTGTTTGTGGAACATCATAACTTAAAAAAGAAAGGTAAGATAAATACCAAGCTTGTTATTTAATTTCAGTATATTCCAAGTATGCGATAAAAATATTAAAAAATAATCCCGCCACCCCCAATACCCTTTCCTTAGAACATTTTTCGAAAAATTTCATTTTCCTAAAAAATGGCTAAAGTTTTTTTATTAAAATACCATATATTAAAATATTTACATGACAAATAAAATGTATATGTTAAAATTTCTGGGAATAGCCTGTGAAGTGCTCTTTATTTGGAAGGAATTTTGTAAATCCTCTATAACTGCTAAACGTTAAGCGATAGATGAAAACATGTATATCTTATAGTTTATATCAAACAAGTTTTTTCTGTGGCATAAGCTAGTTCTGAAATATCCGTTATTAATGGATTGGCTTGTTCATTACATGGTCATTGTCTTAAAGTCCTTTCATCATTCAGTTGTTTCACGCGATTTCATTGAAACACTATGGCATTTTAAGGCCAGCGTTTAGCGTCCAGTTCTTAAACATTTGACTGTCGCTGTTCCCTTTGTAACTATAACGAAATGTGTAATGTAACTATTTCTGCAAAGCGTATTTTAGATTAAAATGAAATGGATAAAATGAGCTTTAGTAAGAATAATTTGTATACTTACTAATAAACGATAGCAAGAACAGAAGATGTGATTGTAAAACATCAAATTTTTACTTTCTCTACAAAGTACAGTAAGTTGAGGAAGTATTATATTTCACCCAAAAATTCGATACCGAGATTTCACAGGAAATACATGTTTCGAGGTGCACTGAATGCATATAAAGCATTTTTCCAAACCTGTCCCTTTGTGTGTCTGTGAACAGCACAACTCAGAAACGAACAGTCGGATAAACAGCAAACTTGGTATTTACGTTCAACATGTTCCAGAGGTGTGACACGAAGGTTTTCAAGAAAATCCCCCCACCCCAGATTACCCTATACATGGAAAAGTTTTCGAAATTTTTAATTTTCTCATAAATGGCTCCAACGATTTTGAATAAAATACCATATGTTTAAGACATTTTATGGCAAATGAATTGTACATATATCTCAAATTTTCTGGGAATCCAAAAGCATTCTTCGTTATGAACGACTTTTGCATAACTGGTAAACTATAGGAGATAGACAAAATTTTGCTACACAAAAAATGTAGATCCGGTTAAAATACACAATTTATGTTATATACATTTTCTGTTGGGTGAACCATTTTCAGATATTGCTTGTTATTCCCTTAAATTTTCCAATTCTTATCGTTTTTTCAAATGGGAATTTGTTATTCTTTTTTTTTGTCCTGGTAATGCAAAGAGAATGGAATACTTCACATAGCAACCAGCTCTTAAAATATTTGACTATCGCTTAAAACCTACCAATTCCCCTTGCATTTACAAGAAAATTAGCAATAAGATTAACATCTCGATATCTCGATTAACATGAAGCATATGGAGAATAAGCGTTTGTAAAAATAGTTTGTACAAGAGGAGAGAAAGTCATGTGAGTGTAACACATCAGATTTTTTTATTAAGAATATGCTTGCAAGGAAGCGATTATATCAAGTTCGTTACTGAACCGTAATGGTATCAGTAGTGATAATAGGCTTTGTCATCCATTTCAATGTTTGTGATCTGAACACTTACTTCAGTCCAATTACTTTAATTTTGCATAACCGAAAACCAGTAGATTTCAGAATGTGTTTTTAATCGATGTACATTCAAATAGCGTTAACTTGCAAATAACTTGTCTTCTTCAAAAGCAATTTGTCTTTATTTCTTCTGAGTTTAGCTTGTCTTAATTTCGAGGTTCACTATTTTCTCATTCCCACTGTTCGTAGCATTGGCTAGTAACAGATTCAATTCTTCATTCACTTCTTAGGCCGCAATCTGATATCTGGTGATTTGATTTTAAACAACAATTATTATTTCTTAACTACCTTTTACATTTTATCATGGAATAGTCATAATAAACCATTCATGACTACACGATTCGTCAGATTAGCTTGTTTGTGCTTTGCAATAGATAATCTATCTAGACTAATCTATCGACAAACTTGTAACCTCTTTAGGATTACCTTTGATAAATATCAGTCCTGACTGAACTCGAGGGATTTCAATTTTTTACTTTCTCTACTACATATAGTAAGTAGGGGAAGTATTGTATTCCACCCAAAAATTCGATACCGAGATTTCACCGGAAATACATGTTTTGAGACCTCCTGAATCCAAAAAAAGCATTTTTGGAAACATGTCCGTGTGTGTGTCCGTGTGTGTGTCTGTGTGTGTGTCTGTGTGTGTGTGTCTGTGTGTGTGTGTCTGTGTGTGTGTGTCTGTGTGTGTGTCTGTGAACAGCATAACTCAAAAACAAACATTCGGATAAGCACCAAACTTGGTATTTAGGTTCAGTATCTTCCAGAGATGCGACACGGAGGTTTTCAAGAAAATCCCCCCAACCCAGACTACCCTTTACATGGAAGATTTTTCGAAAATTTTAATTTTCTCAAAAATGGCACTAACGATTTTGATGAAAATATCATATGTTTAAGATAATGTCATGAGAAATGAAATGTATATCTCGAATTTTCTGGGAATGTCTCCAAAAGTATTCTTCATTGTGAACGACTTTTGCATAACTGGTAAACCATAAGAGATAGACAAAATTTTACTACACAAAAAATGTAGATCGCGTTAAAATACACAACTTATGTCATATACATTTCTTTTGTTGAGTGAACCGTTTTCGAGATATTGCTTGTTATTTCCTTAAATTTTCCAATACTTATACTTTTTCTGAAATTCGTTATTCATTTTTTTTATGTCCTGGACATGCAAAGAGAATGGAATACGCCACATAGCAACCAGCGTTAAAATATTTGACTATCGCTTAAAAGCTACGATATTTCCCTTGCATCTACAAGAAAATTACCAATAAGATTGACATCTCGATATCTCGATTAACTTGAAGCATATGGAGAATAGGCGTTTGTAAAATTAGATTGTACAAGAGTAGAGAAAGTCATGTGAGTGTAACACATCAGATTTTTTTGTCTTGGATATGCAAAGAGTATTATTCTGTGGGAAAGGGAATGGTGCTGCACCTAGCAACCAGCTATTAAGAGATATGTATGTGCTTAAAGGCTACTGTATTTCTATATTGCCCTTGTAAATATATAATCCCCTTACATCTACAAGAAAATTAGCAATAAGATAGACTCTGCAAATGTGTATCTCGATTAAGATGAAGTAAATGGAGAATAATCGTTTGTAAAAATAGTTTGTACAACAGTAGAGAAAGTCGTGTGAGTGTAACACATGAGATTTTTGAGTTATAAAAGTCTCTAGGTTCAGTAATTAATTAAAAATTATGAAAGTGAATGAATTAGAGAAGCATAGTTTAAGCAAACAGAACCTATTTTATTATATTAGGTTTAATAGACAATTAGAATATGCCAATTCCTAGGGATAATATTAGTTCTTATACCTGTGAAACATGGGCACTTAATATGAAGTTTAAAGAAGGACTGGATACTTCCTAATGGAACCTTTTTAAGAGTATTTATTGACTAAATCACAGTACGTGTCATCCATCCATCCACAGAGCAGTAAAATCAAACCAAAATGAACTGAATTATATTTAGCACATCAGACTCCACACATTTCAGAATGAAGATAAGGTGGTGTTTAATATTTAGAATTAATCACTACAATAAATAGGCGTTTTAAGAATAAAATTTCACAATTAACCTTGAAAGATGTTGTGACTATTACCATAAACGGAGATACAGTATCAATAGTTCATCAGAATATTTAATTTTGGTATAATTACAAACACTTAAATATTATAATATAACTCATTTATTGTTTAAGAAAGGTAAAAGCATAACAGTAAATAGGCGCAAAGTAACGTTTGATGAAGGTTATTATTACGTTGTTTGCATCACGCTTTGGGCGTCAATTTTAAGTAACATTATTGTCCCGTATGTAGGCTTGTTACACAAATTATAATTTTTACTTCGCTCCATTTAATAATCCTTCACACAATTAAACAACACTTCACTGATATAGAGAGCTGTGAGATTATTTTATTTATTTATTTGCACTTTATAACACGTAAACGTTCTCTCTGTAATGAATTTTCGTCTCACACTGAATACATATTAAACATCTCGAGAACGCGTCTCGCGTCCAGTTAGCAACGCTGTCTACAAGCAACTGGTTTCTACCGCCTAAATTTGCATATTTCATCTATTTAAACTCTCTGATTGGCTAATCCTACTCCAATAGAATACTTTTATTTAATTTAAGCTTTTTTCTGGTTGTTGATTGGCTATTTTTAAACTGTCTCAAAAATTACATTATTTTTACTCCAAGAATTACCAGTAACATTATTAAACTTTCCAATTCATTATTGCCTCAAGGTTACCTCATTGTTACCTCATTCGTAGCAACCTTTGACCTATATTTTCACAGCTGAAACATTATTAAATTACATAATATATTCACATAACATTATTATACATGTACTTAATAATATAAACATAATACAATGACTGTTAAATACATTTTATATGTTATTTATACACGTATTGCTTTAAGGTGAGCTGTTGAATTTATATACTATATAGTTAGACTGAAATAATTTAAGTGTTAAAAACACTGCCTCAAGTTAATGCGTGAGGCAAAGAATGAACTGATAAGTTGCAGTCACATGACCTTCTCCACTTCATCCTTTGCAAAATAGTTTTACTTTTTTCATTACACATTTCTTTGTAGGCATAAGAAGAATACAGTAAAGCGATAATATTTTTAAAAAGTGGAACGCTATGTAATGGCTTTGAAATTCCATGTTCCTTGCTTGCCCACAAGAAAAATCAAATAGAGATTTACCGCTTGTGTAAAAAGTGTATTTAAAAATTGAAAGTAAAATAAAAGAATATCTTGGAAACTTATTTTACATAAATTATGTGATTTAGCGATATTTACATTTTTTCTTTCGATTCACCAATTACATAAACATCCTTCGGAATGAAGACATAGGCTATTCCCAGAGAATGCAAGATATGTATTTTATTTGTCATGGAAATTGATTAAACAAGTAATATTTTAATCAAAATCGTTAGAACAAGCTTTCAGTAATTCAAAAATAGAAGAAGTTGTTTTGTTGTATTATAGTTCAACTGTTGGGGAGCCAAACTTGTAGTAGTTGCAACCGCTACAGTTTCCGGTAGCCTTCGCACCAAATGTACTTTCAGGTGGCCTTAGCCAAAAGTTTAAAAAAAAACATTAACTTTGTAATTTGACTGTTTCTTTAAATATTATGTGTATGTTTGCCTCGGCTGCGTCATTGTTAGAGACACGTTTCTCCTAGCAGGGTTGTGATGCGACAAGAATGTAGGCTTACATAGTTTATAATTTTACTTCATTCGTTTTATTAATACTTGATACGATTTAAATAACACTTCACTGATATAGAAAGCTGTGAGATTCTTTTTTATTAATTAATTACACTTTTTAACACGTAAACTTGTTTTTCGTCTCACACGAAAACGTATTAAATCTCTAGAGGACGCAAATCCCTTCCGGTTACAAACACGGTCTGCAGGCAACTTAACTGATTTCAATCGCCTAAACTTGTAAATTTCTGTATTTCAAGTCTCTGATTGGCTAATCCTACTCCAATAGAATACCTTCATTTAACTAAAGATTCATCTGGTTGTTGATTGGATATTTTTAAACTGTCTCAAAATTTACATTATTGTTGCTCTAATAATGACTAGTAGCATCTAAACTTTCAAATCCATTATGGCTTCAAGGTTACCTCATTGTTACCTCATTGTTAGCAGCCTTTAGCCTATTATTCTCACAGATCCTACATTATTAAATTACGCAATATATTCACATAACATTATTACACATGGATACAATAATATAAACATATACAATGACTGTAATATACACTTTTATATATTGTTACATACACATATTGCTTTAAGGCGGGCTGTTATTGAATTTATATTATATGAATAGACTGAAATTATTTAAGTGTTAAAAATACTGCCTCAAGCTATAAAAACTTCTATAAAGCGTAGTTTGGGGTGGGAATATTTTCTTGAAAAGCTTCGAGTCGTAACCTTACAGGATGATGAACCGAAATGCCAAGATTTGTATTTAACCGTAATCGTATTTAAATAAATGTCGCACATTTTTCTAAAAATCTAATGTGTTATATTCACACGAGTTTTCTATCCTCTATCACTTATTCTTCCGAAAGTTTGTTTTCCTATCTGTTTCATTTTTATTGATATAAACCTTTCCGGAAATAGTAGCATTACACATTTCATTATGATGCAAAGGGAACAGTGATAGTCAGATGTTTAAGAACTGTACACTATACGCTGGCTTTAAAATTCTATACCTTTTCCATGACATCGCACGAAGAAATTGAAAATCGACAGGACCTTTAAAAGAATAGCTAAGTGTTAAACAGTTAGAAACATAAATAATGGATACTTCCGAAATGGCTGTTGCAAACAAAAAAAATTATTTAAAATAAATTGCTATCTGCATTTTCTGGTAGTACGTTTTCGTCTATCACTTAACGTTTACAAGTTTATACAACAGGACTTCAAGGCTATTCCCAGAGAATTCAAGATACACATTTTATTTTTCAAGTAAATATTTTAATGTATGGTATTTTAATCCAAATCGTTAGTCATTCCACGTAAAGAATAGCTGAATTTCGGGAGATTTATTTGAAAATCTTCGCGTAGCACGCTTGAAAGATACTGAACTTAGATACAAAGTATTATATTTACCCAACTTTTTGTATTTGTATGCTGTTCATATACAGACATGGACTTTATTTTAAAAAAAATGCTTTCTTTGGGTTCAGGGTGCCTCAAATCACACATTTCCTTTGAAATCTCGATATCAAAATTTCGTTTGGAATGCAATACGTAAGGCGACGCCGTGCCGATTGGTTAGACCGCTCGCCTGTCACCAAGGCGGCCCGGGTGCTTCGGTTTTCCCCGCCATTCATTCCACCAGATGCCCCATCTTTCCTTACAATCATCTCAGCGTCATTTGATATCATCTACTTCTCGCACTCATACCAGGCTTCGGGCTGATCATCCATCCTGGTTGTTCTCTCTGATCCAGAATCTGTCTGCTCCCCGACAGACACCAGGAACCCGCTTGTAGGATAGCATAGGACTAGAAACGGAGGGGGTACCTAGCACCTCGACCTACGCAGATCTTTTGTGCCTAGGTCCTTGACGTGGCGCCTCCGGGAGAAAGGGATGAAATGGGAGAGACAGAGGGCGGTCGGACCAGGAGGCACGAAAGGCAGAGGAAGGATCCCCACCATTTACAGATATGATCTCCCCAGGTGCTGGCTGATGCAACCGACACCCCTACCCCTGTAGGCTTACACGTCCTCTGGGAGCCTAGG
Organism: Deroplatys truncata; assembly: GCA_030765065.1. Taxonomy (NCBI): domain Eukaryota; kingdom Metazoa; phylum Arthropoda; class Insecta; order Mantodea; family Mantidae; genus Deroplatys; species Deroplatys truncata. Next base: position 71,712,043 of record CM060984.1, read on the forward strand.
ATACTGTGACCGCTCGCAGACCGTAGGAGAAAAGCATCCTTTTCGCCTGCCATGCACACACCGAGACCTCCCGCCGACACTTGCAGCTATGAAAGAAACTAAGCAGATCAAAGGTGAAGTGAAATGAGAATGCAGATGAAATTGAGGTACAGGAAATTCGGGGGATGTAATGAAACTTCCCAATATTCGCGTGGCGACCCGGGGAAATCCAAAAACACCAATAGATCGGGAAGTTCGGCCACGGGAATCGAACCACGACCTCCCGAAGCGGGCCACAGACTTTAATGCCTCGGTCACAGGTTTTTAAGTCCTGGGGTGTGTAAGTCCTAACAACGAGGAGGGCAAACAGAGAAAGAAGAAGAATGCAATGGATACTTCCACAACTTTATATAAGAAGTGAGTAGTACAGAAGGTAAAGAAATAGAGTTAAAGAAAACACTGTAAACTTTGCATTTGGATAACATACAGGCTGATTTCCCATATGTGCCATATTCCGTTAAACAGAACGGCTATGGCTGTTTGGGACCATCGTTTGTAGCTACGTACGCAGTCTACAATCCTTCCTCTCTGCTCATGTATTGTTTACCGAGCTGTCGGAAAACTCCAATTTTTACGGAGAATGGTTAACAACAGAATGCAGAAAAAAGGAAGTGTATTGTAAAATACTACCTCTCACAACGTATATTAAAGCTATTATTACAGTCAATAGAGACATCCAACCTGTTAACATCGTATTCATTAATAGCAGAGACAACCTATGACAACTTGGTAGAAATTAATTCTAACACACGTTGGCATTTATTGAAACATACAAATAAATACATCGTCTCCAAACCGAGCGAGGTGGCGCAGCAGTAACGTACGTGACTCGCAGCGAGGTACCACGTTCGACCACCGCCAACCGGCTACTCCACCCCATGGGTTTTTCCATAGGTCGGCAGGCAAATGTTGGGATCGTTTCTTCTCTGTGACGATATGTTTTTCATCATTTCCCTTTCATTCTGTTTTATTATCATATTTCGTGTGCTTCTAGGTTTCCTGCTGGCAGATGTATGCTTAGTGGAATAAGTATTCCCCCGTTGGCATCAGAGGGCTGCTTGATTGATGGGTCGTTCATCTCCCTCTCCACGTCTACAGCAATGGGATGGGTCTGCGAGATTGGAAATACTAAGGACTTCCGCGCGTCCCTGTGGCCTGTCTGGTGGTAACCACAATATATCTCTGTAGGTGTCCCCCTCCATTGAGTAAGCTATACCTATATAATCTCCAAAGGCATCTGCCATCTAATAGCAATCTTTACTCTCTCTACCCCGTACATAGTAGTTAGAGAAGGTATTGAACTTCACCCAAAAATTCGATACCCATATTTCACCGGAAATGCATGTGTTGAGGCTCCCTGAATCAAAAAAGGAACAATTTTGAAGAAGTTGTATTGTATTATTATTTGCCCCACGTTTTGGGAGCCGAACTTGAAGTAGGTATTTTGTTGTAGGAGTTGTATTGTTGTTCTACTGTTGGGGAGCCGAACTTGAAGTAGTTGCAACCGCAAGTATGGTAAAACGTTTCCGATAGCCTTCGCCCCAAATGTTTAAAAATATCAACTTTGTAATTTGACTGTTTCTTTAAATATTATATATTTATGTTTGCCTCGGCTGGGTCAGTATTATTTTTAGAGACACGAATTTCTTAACAGGGCGTGATGCGGCTGAAGAATATAGGCTTCCACAGATTATAGCTCTACTACACTCCTTTTATTAATGCTTGACACGATTTTAATAACACTTCACTGATATAGAGAGCTGTGAGATTCCTTTATTAATTACTTGCACTTTTTAACACGTAAACTCTTTTTGTCTCACACAAAATACATATTAAATTTCTCGAGATCGCATCTCGTGTCAGGAACACTGTCTGCAACCAACACGTCCTTTTATGAGCGCTGTTTACAAGCAACTGACTTGGTTTCTACCGCCTAAATTTGTAAATTTCTGTATTTCAAGTCTCTGATTGGCTTTTCCTAATCCAATAGAATACTTTAATTTAACTTAAGCTTTTTCTGGTTGTTGATTGCTTATTTTATAAACTGTCACAAACATTACATTTTTGTTGCTCCAAGAGTGACTAGTAGCATTATTACACTTTCTTACTCATTATTGCCTCAAGGTTACCTCATTGTTAGCAACTTTTAACCTATTATTTTCACAGCTCCTACATTATTAAATTACGTAATACATTCACATAACATTGTTACACATGTATACAATAATATAAATATATATAATGACTGTAATATACACTTTTTATATCTTGTTACATACAAATATTGCTTTAAGGAGGGCTGTTATTATATTTTTTATTATATAATTTGACTAAAATTATTTAAGTGTTAAAAATACTGCCTCAATTTTGGAAAAAGGCACGTGTGTGTGTCTATGAAAAGTAGAGTAAACAACAAACTTCTTATTTAGGTTTGATACCTTCTGAAGATAAGAAAAATTGCGAAGTGTTTTATACTAATGTTGTTTAGTTTTTATGAGTGAGAAAACAACATAAAAAAGTAGGTCCCATTTGAAATATTTTGAGGTGCACTGAATGCATATAAAGCATTTTTGGGAACGTGTGTGTGTGTGTGTGTGTGTGTGTGTGTCTGTCTGTCTGTCTGTGAACAGCATAGCTCAGAGAAGAACAGTTGGATAAACACCAAACTTGGTATTTGGGTTCAGTATCTTCCAGAGATGCGACACGAAGATTTTCAAGAAAAACCCCCCACCCCAGATTTAAGTGTCTCAAAAATGGTTCTAGCAATCAAATACTATACGTTTAAGACATTTTTATGGCAAATGAATTGTATATATCGAATTTTCTGGGAATGTGTTCATTGTGAACGACTTTTGCATAACTGTTAAATAGACAAAAAGTTTACTACACAAAAAATGTAGATCGCGTTAAAATACACAATTTATGTCATATGATTTTTTTTTTTGTTGAGTGAACCATTTTCGAGATAATGCTTGTTATTTCCTTAAATTTTCCAATACTTATACTTTTTCTCAATTGGGAATTCGTTATTCATTTTTTTTGTCCTGGTAATCCAAAGAAATAGAATGCTCCACATAGCAATCAGCTGTTAAAAGATTTTACTATCGTTTAAAACCTACCATATTCCCCTTGTATCTACAAGAAAATTAGCAATAAGATTAACATCTCGATATCTCGATTAACATGAAGCATATGGAGAATAAGCGTTTGCAAAAATAGTTTGTACAAGAGTAGAGAAAGTCATGTAAGTGTAACCCATCAGATTTTTTTCTTCTGAAACGCTATATTCTACAGTCTCAACTTACATAGCTCACTCCGTATGAAGATAAAAATTGCTACCAATGGAAAATGTCAAACAGAAACAATTTAGGAATTAGATCACGATACAAACTTGGTTACATGTTTATACATAGAAAACTACAAATAAGGACATAAATTTATTGAACAAGCATTCGCCTATACACTTTCTTCTAAAGCATGTGTGTAGTATCGATGCTCAAAAATCAGTATCGATATCAGGTGTATCGAGAAATAGTGATATCACATCACTATTTAAGATATTTGCAAGTAAAACAAAACCTTTCATCCTGAAGTTTCTAGGAATAGCCTTTGAAGTCCTCTTCATTCTGAATGAGTTCTGTGTAATTGGTAAAACGTAAGAAATGGACAAAACTTTACCAAACAAAAATGCAGTTCTACAATTTATACCAAATATTATTTTTGTGCTGTTAAACATTTTTGAGATATTCTGTGTTATTGGTTTGAATTGCCAATATTTATATTTACACTCTGTTCACTACGTATAGTAATTGGGGGAAGTATTGTATTCGGCCCAAAAATTCTATACCTAGATTTCACCGGGAATACATGTTTTGAGGCCCCTAAATCCAAAAAATGCATGTTTAGAAAAACGTCCGTGTGTGTGTGTGTGTCTGTCAATAGCATAACTCGAAAATGAACGGTCGCATAAATACCAAATTTGGTATTTAGTTTCAGTATCTTTCAAAGAGGCGACCTGAAGATTTTCAAGAAAATCCCCCCACCCAAGACTACTCTTTACAATGAAAATTTTCCGAAAATTTTGATATTCTCAAAACTGGCTCTAACGATTTTGAATAAAATATCTTATGTTTAAAATATTTCCATGGCAAATGAAATATAATCTTTCATTTTCTGGAAATGTCCCGAATAGTCGTTTTCATTCTGAATGAATTTTCCTTAACTGGTAAACCGTCAGATAGACAAAATTTTACTTCACAAAAACGTAAATCTCGTTAAAACAAAAAAATTATGTCATATACATTTTTTGTTCAGTGAACCATTTCCGAGATATTCCTTTTTATTTGTTTGAATTTTCGAATAGGTACTTATACCTTTTCTCAAATGGGAATTCGTTATTCGTTCTTTATGTCCTGGACATACAAAGAGAATGGAATGCTCAACATAGCAACCAGCTCTTAAAACATTTGACTATCGCTTAAAGCCTATCATGTTCCGCTTGAACCTACAAAAAATTAGCAATAAATAGTTTTTGCAAATGTTTATCTCGATTACCATGAAGTGGATGGAGAATAAGCGTTTGTAAAAGAAGTTGTACAAGAGCATGTGATTGTAACATCAGATTTTTACCATTCTTTCTTGGACGTACGGGAAGCGAACGGTATTTCAAACTATAACACAGCATCCACTTTTAACACATTCGCCTATCGCTTTAGTTTACTTCATTCTTCTTACACTTACAATAAAATATGAAAATGTATAATGAAGCTTCAACTCTATTAATAAGTAGTAGATAAAAGACTAGGGCTTTTATATAAATAGTTTTAGAAGAATGAGTAGACAGTCATGTGAATGCAACACATCAGAGTTTTTTCACTCTGGAAGATCTGTCATTTCATCTTTCACGGCTCTCTTTGCAATCTTTCTGTGTGAGCGATATTCTCTCCCCGTCAAAAGCATTTATTCTCGATGGGTGATTTATCGCCAGTCATCATGTATCACCAACACCGCTTCTTCTTTCAGCAAGTCGTTCGTAACATCCTTGGTCATGAATATTTATCTTCCCAGATGTTCCAGCTTACATATTCATTCCATTCAGTCTATCGCTTGCTACTTTCCTGGCATTAAATATATTTCACCTCGACCAATCACTTTGTTCCTGACCATATTCCCTTGCTCTGGTTTCTATTGCTTCTTTTGCCATAACCTTCCATCTGTTTGAGGTTTTATTACCCCATTTCTCAATCCTTATGACAATATCATCCGAAAAAATCCGATGTGTTTCATTTACATGACCTTCTCTACTCAATATTTACAAACCATTCTTAAAAAGGCTTGTTCTATCTACTGCTTGTTAATCGAAATACGTTTTCGTAAGCTATAAGAAGGGTACAGCAAAACGGTGAACCAAAACGGAAGCCCTAACGGATGCCAAATTAGTTTGGAGACTAACACTAAGTAAATAGGAGAACTAGGGAATACCGTAGTAACTGGTACCCCCTTTAATAAATAACTTAGATCAATAAGAGAAGGGCACCAAAGTATAAATTTCAAATAACTTTATTTTCCCCAAAAAGCTTCAACGAGAATAAATACAAACAAATGCTGTTGAGCAACCAATTACAAAATAACTGCTATCAAAAAACATGAGAAAAAAATAGCAAAATACACAATACATTACTATTAAAATCTGAGGCAGTGTTTTTAACACTTAAATGATTTCAGTCTAATTATATAACATATAAATTCAATAACAGCCCGCCTTAAAGTAATATGTGTATGTAATAATTTGTAAAATGTATGTAGCAGTCATTTCATATGCTTATATTATTGTATCCATGTGTAATAACATTATATGAATATATTACGTAATTTAATAATGTAGGAGCTGTGAGAAATAGGTCAAAAGTTGCTAACAATGAGGTACCAATGAGGTAAACTTGAGGCAATAATGAATTTGAAAGTTTAGCAATACTACTTGTGATTCTTGGAAGCAATAATGTAATTTTTGTGACAGATTATAAAATAGCCAATGAACAACCAGAAAAAGCTTTAGTTAAATGAAAATATTCTATTGGATTAGGAATAGCCAATCAGGGACTTGAAATACAGAAATTTACAAGCTTAGGCGGTTGAAATCAATTCAGTTGCCTGTAAACAGTGTTCCTAACTGGACGCGAGACACATCCTCGAGAGATTTAATATGTATTCGTGTGATATGTAATATGTAATATGTAATTTTACTTATGTACCTTGTAAGTTCAGTAGAGATGCAGCATCCTTCACGAACTTGATTTCTCTTGTAAAATGGATCGCATTACACAGTATGTCCAACCAGATAATGCCTTCTACTAGTCACAAGAGGAAGCACGGCAGTGAATCCAGGCTGATGATGGAGACAACAGTCTCTGAAACATGTCCTAGTGAAAAAGTGAAGCTAGAATAATAAAAATCTTAATTTGTGCATTTATACATATATTCTGTTTAGAAGAAAAAGAAATGTCGAGGCTTATACTTTGCAAATTTAAAGCGGCTGTCCAACAAGGAATAAGGCACTGGAGTTTGCTTTTCCAGTCCCAGGCCAAATTGCTTTAACATCACACAGGAACATTATAGCCGATATTAAAAGTATTAAACCAAGCTGAACCTTACAGAGCACGGTATTCGTAATAGATGTACAAAGTTCCAGTGAGGAGAAGTCGTAAGGCATAATCGACCCCATATTAATCTAATTAATGCTTATCTCGTTTAACAAACACCATCTATTCAATTATTATGAAAATTTAATTTTTCCACACTAAGCAAACTCGCCCATTTTATGCAATTTAAGTGATCTCCAACCTGCCAACCGATTTTGGTACTTGTGTGGTCTGCATTATGGTGTGTATCACCAGGCCAATATATACTGCACAGAAATGTGTCGATGCTTCTGGTTTCCTATACTGTTTTTCTTTATTTAATATTGGCAGAAACATCATCACCAACCCTCAGTAAGCTGTCTTATTGGTTTGAATTCAAATCTGACAGATACATTAGCCTAGGTGAGCGGCGAAAGGGGAGGCGAGAAACATTGCACCTACGTGCTGGAAGGTATACTTTGCAACGATGGTACACACCAGCCCCTGGAGAGTCCGTCTCATATTGGTTTGATGTTAAAAGTCTGGCACTCAAAAGTAGCCTATGAACACAAATCAGTTTCAGGAGTGAAGAAAAAGGTGGGGGGGGGGGGTAAGACAGACATTAAGTAGTGTGCCAGAAACAAGTAAAGGATGGAGACTGGGCGTGGCAGCAGCGGATTATTAAACCGCTGTGCCTTATGTCAGCAGATTTCCAAGCACTTATATACTTATAAGACATGCCTATTCATCTGAGTATTGAATAAAAATGCTGCCATATACCTTAGAACAGCTATTAACATACAGTAATAGACGTCATTAGTCCAAAATTAAAAACTACGTAAACGCGTTGTTTTATGTATTTATTAATATTAGATGCACACTCCACTCCAAGATGCTATACATTTCAACCTAAATTCCAACGCCGTCAGCTTGTCAGTGGTTTATGCTGGTTTATTATATCCTTTTCACCAGACTTCTACCTCTAAAATTTTTAGGGTAAACCGTTACCGCATAACAAAGAGCTCTCTTTTAACATCCCGCGCACTTCACTCCTCAGTTCCCAGCTTTTCTTTGTGCTGCATAAAGAGGAAAACTTAATATGCGAAGCTAAATTACTCTTAAGTTATGTTTCTTTTAGTTGCATCTTTAAAGAGAAAAAGCTTGCATCGTTTCTCCGTTGAGGGTGCTACAAAAAATTAGCTCTACTAACATTTAGTTTTCATGTTTTAAGTATGTTCATTTCCCACAAGTAAACTTTGCATAGTCAAGAACCGAGGCTGAGATATTCTAAATGCGTCGTGTTTCTTGCATAAACTGAATGCCAAGGTAAAAACAGAGCGAATTGGCTCAGTGGTAACAGCGGTCTCGCATTAACAAGGAATTAAGGTTTAAGTCCTGATTCTCACCAACGTAACTAAGGTTTTTCCATGCCGCACATACAGGGTGGAGCATAAACACCTTGCGGGTTTTAAAGTAGTCTGAAACACTGTGTGCTTGGTGAAAGATACATTCAAGTTATCGCGGTAACTTCGTGTTATCTTTTGCTGAGCGCCTGTTATTGTATTACTATTTTTAAATTTGGGTTCTTTGTCCTCCGGCTAGCTATTATTTCTCAGTCGAGCATACCTCTTAAACAGGGTGTGTAAACGGAAAGGAGATTTTACTGAAAGATAACACTGATAAAATAATTTGTTTTTACACTTTTATTGCCGCCACACTTTATTCATTTCACATAATTATTCTTGATACACGCCTGACTGAAACTGTTATATTTTTTATGTTACTATAATCACTTATTTGCTGCACATTATTAATTCGCGTATTTCACATTTATAACTAACTTTACGACGCGAGAGATTCTGTTAAACTGTGCGACGTGTAACCCGCGAATGATTCTAATGAACTGAGCGACTTATAACCTTTGTATGATTCTGTTGGACTGCACGACGTATTACCCGCGAATGCTTCTGTTGGACTGAACGACGTATTACCCGCGAATGCTTCTGTTGGACTGAACGACATATTACCCGCGAATGCTTCTGTTGGACTGAACGACGTTTGCCTTGTGAATTATTCTGTCAAACTGCGCGTTACCCGTCTCTGGCACGGAATTTATACTCCCTCACCTTATATGCCTAAAGATTATAATCGAGCTACTATTGGTTAATAAAACGCGCCAACATTAGCGTCTATTTTTATATCCAATCAAAATTACGAACACATATGCTCTAGGGAAAATAATCCCTCCATTTATAAAAAAACGCGCGCTACTCTGACGTCATTTGTTTGTCTCTTATAATTGATAAACAACTCACCCCCTCGCTCATTGTTACCCGCTCTTATTGTCAGTTTCAGTGAGGCCGTGTAAACTTATTTCCTAACAATGCTTATAATTAACAAACATCTCAAATCAATGTCATACAATAATGCTTATTTACACTACAATCACTCTGGCATTTACAGTGTTGTGATATAAAATACTGCCTCATAGTGATGTTGCAAGATACACAATTACAGGAGTTTCAGATGATATGGTTCACTGACGATTTGTGTTACAAGTTGGCTGTAGTGATATCTGTGCTATTGCATGGTGTTCAATTGTGATGGAGCACTGGCCTATACCGGAGAATATTCATGTTTGTCATTTCTTGACGTTCCTTTACATGGAAGTTGATGTAAAAAAAAGTAGTTTTGTTTATGGACGCTCTTTAACTACTGTGGTCCTTAGCGTCCCATTCTATATTGGGCGTGATCGGTAATTTTGCTCAGAGGCTCTTTATTAGACTTGAGGTTCTTTTATGTGCCGTAAATCTATCTACGACATCGCACCACCGGCTTTACTTCCCTTCCGAAGGAAAAGAGTTCTTGGAGTTTCACAAGGCACATCAAATTCGGAGGTATTGAGGGAGGTGGAATGTTATGAAGACACAATACACTGTAAAATAAGAGCACTGAAGTATGAGGCAGATGCAGGGGGATAACTCCACACTACTATCCAGATGTTATAAATACCAGCGAGAAAACCTGTCTCCTAAGTTTTTGGCAGCTGATTTGGAAATGGGTTTGAGGACAATAGAAATGGGGCCAGTATGGCAAAGAGCTGAACAAATGACAAAAACATATGGAAAGGTGTCAAAATAATACTAAGAGGCATCAACTAACAGGAAATATGATTGTAAAGTTAAACCTTCTCTAAGTCTAGCAAATGAAATAAAATTGAACTGCGGTAAATACGTATATATACTTAACTTGGGAAGAAAGGAAAAGATCAGGAATGGCATGGTTTAGACTGGAGGGGCTGAAGGGCAAACAAAATGACTGACGATTCTGGCAGGAGAATCTGCCCATTCTGTGGTTTGGATGAGAACTGGGTACATATTTTGTTAGAAGAACCAGCGAACAATTAAACTCGAATAAAAATTGGCTTGACAATACAGGAGACCTCGCAGAATATTCTACAGCGAGTAATGCATTCATTTCCCACCAGGATGAAACAGTGCGTGCAAAATCATCCTTATTATTTTCCAGGACATTATTTTTCACAAGTGAACCAGGCCATCTGAAATTCCTCACAATTTTGTATCTTCAAACATGAGTAGAATGTATCTTTGACCAAGCACACAGTGTTCGGACTACTTCAAAAAGTGTCAGGAGTTTATGCTCCGCATATACTAGGTTAATATACATTCTCCAAGAACATTCAAGTATATATGCTGAAACGGCAACTCTAGGCCGGGCCCGAGAACTGTAATTCTAGATAATTTATTAATTAACTTTTATTGATGTTAAATCGTACTATGTAAATATCTTTTTCTCATACTGCTTGTATATTTTAAAAAGGGTGATTTAACGTTGTGTATCTATCTAGGTTACTAATATTAGTAGAGTTATAAATGGTTTAATGTAAATAATTTAAGCGCTATGTTAAAATAATGTCCACGACGAAATGTTTTAGATACAGGAATAGTGCCTTCGAAGGCAGAAAACCTAGCTTTATGACCTCTCCTCGGTCGCAGTGCCATTATTCATACAGCGAGGGTGTAGAGCTTTTGTCCCTTTATTTGATAATTCGCCGTGACCAAGTGAGCGAGACAGATAACCTAACGGTAAATGTAGGAAAAGCCGCGATTTATATTAAACGTGGACCAATGAGATCTCTGGAAGTTTATTCGCAATAGTTAGACGCGTCGAATGGCGCTAAAAGTGGACCAATAGGAAAGGAAGCAGCCCCATAAGCCTGCGACTATAAATGGATCTGTTTGGAGCAAATTCGGAACAGTTTTTGTCATGTGTGGTCAGGGAGAGATGCTGCAGGATGTGTGAGATATCGCGCCAAAACAGGGAATCAAGATAGTTTTAGAAACACACCTAAGATCCGCTACTCGTAAAGAGATAATAAGCATATTTAAACTTCGTGTCATATCCGCGCCGTAGTTTAACAGCGGTGGACAGTATTTTACGGCGGCAATACCAGTGTTGTATACTACGAGTGTTAATTAAATAAAAAGAAACGGCAGTGTCATCTTTTCATAAACAAAGCACGTCTATGTCTTCCTATATCACCACCCGAGATCTACGCTTTCCTTTACCTAGGATAAGTCCATGCTCCTATATAGTTTAAAGAAAACTACTGCAGCTAGCCGAGGATAAAATTGAAGAGAACCAACACACTGTGAACTTCTGGAACCATCGGGAGAAGCATCTAGGTAAGCCTAACAGCATCGGATGAGGAGGTGACCGCCACAATGCCAGCAAAGGGTAATAAATCGAAGTTGAACAAAACAGAAGAAACCTCTAAGTTGGCCAACATAGAACTACCAGAAGGCATGGAAGACAATTCCAACACCATCCATCTAATACTAATAGTAAACCACTTCCAACAAGTGTATAAAAATAATCTGATGTGTTACACTCACATGACTTTCTCTACTCTTGTACAAACTATTTTTACAAACGTTATTCTCCATATGCTTCATGTTAATCGAGATATCAAGATGGTAATCTTATTGCTAATTTTCTTGTAGATGCTAGGCTTTAAGCGACAGTGAAATATTTTAAGAGCTGATGGTTATATGGAGTATTCCATTCTCTTTGTATGTCCAGGATAAAAAAAATTAATAAGGAATTCCCATTTGAGAAAAAGTATAAGTACTGGAACATTTAAGGGAATAACAAGCAATATCTCTAAACTGGTTCACTCAACAAAAAAATGTATATGACATAAATTATGTACTTTAACGCGATCTACATTTTTTGTAGTAACATTTTGTCTATCTCTTTGGTTTACCAGTTATGCAAAAGTCGTTCACAATGAAGAATAATTTTGGAGACATTTTCGGAAAATTCAGATATACATTTTATTTGTCATGAAAATATCTTAAACTTATATTATTTTAATCAAAATCGTTAGAGCCATTTTTGAGAAAATTAAAATTTTCGAAAAATGTTCCATGTAAAGGGTAATCTGGGGTGCGGGGATTTTCTTGAAAACCTTTGTGTCGCATCTCTGGAAGATACTGAACCTAAATACCAAGTTTGGTGTTTATCCGACTTTTCCTTTCTGATTTATGCTGTTCACAGACACACACACACGGACATGTTTCCAAAAATGCTTTTTTTGGATTCAGAAAGTCTCAAAACATATATTTCCGGTGAAATCTCGGTATTGAATTTTTGGGTGGAATACAATACTTCCCCGATTTACTATAAGAAGTAGAGAAAGTAATAAGGAAAGAAAATTGCTATATTGTTATATTCGCATGGGTTTCTCTACTCATATTACTTATTTGTATATAGCTTCTATTCAATATTCTTGCGAAAGCTTATTTATTGTATTAATAGCAGGCAATGAAGAGGATGTACAGTGTTCTACATACAATCTACATAAAACAGCGCATAGTACAATACAGAAATCTCAGTAGATGAAACTAAAATAATGGTATTTAAAGGCGTATATCCAATCCCAAGCAAAATTTCTATGGAACCTGTAACATTAGAAAGAATAAACCTCATATGATACATTCACATGACTTTCTCTATCCTCATCTTTAGTGGTGGGTACACAAACCGTTCTTACCAAAGCTTACTTTTCTATCTACTGTATTTTAATTCAAATAAACCTTTGGAGAAATAGTTGCATTATACACATTTCGTTATTGATATAAAGAGAACAGCGATAGTCAAATGTTTAAGAACTGGACGCTACACGTTGGCATTAAATTCCATACTGTTTCCATGCAATCGCTAGAAACAAGTGAATGTTCTCATGACTTTAAGAGAATGACCAGGTAATGAAGAATTCGAATCGTTAATCACGGATAGCTCAGAAAGGCTTATGCCACAAAAAATATTTAAATTGTATTTTAAAGAGATCTACATTTTTGTGTAGTACGTTTTCCTCTATCCGAAATCAAGATTTTCTGGAAAATCCCCCCTCATACACATCCTTTACATGGATTATTTTCCGAATTTCATTATTTTCTAAAAAACCGGCTGTGGCGATTTTTATTCAAATACCATATATTGAAGATATTTACATGACAAATAAAATGTATATGTTGAATTATCTGGGAATAGTCTATGTAGTCCTCTTCATTCGGAAGGAATTTTTTATAATTTTGTATAACTGGTAAACGTTAAGCGATAGACGAACACGTACTAAAAAAAACATTTCAAATCACATTTCCGAGATATCCATTGTTAATTTTCGAATTGTTAGATATTTAGCCATTTTTTTAGTCCTGTCAATTGTCAGCTGTTTCTCGTGGTGTGATGGAAACAGTACGGAATTTTATGGCCAGCGTATAGCGTCCAGTGGTTAAATACGCTGTTCTCTTTGTATCTATAACGAAGTGTGTAATGTACTATTTCCGGATAGGTTATGTCGATCAAAATGAAGTAGATAGGGAAACAAACTTTCGCGAAAATTATTTTTATATCCAGTAATAAGATTTAGAGATTTGGAAAAATCATGTGAATGTAAAATACGATTTTTTTTTCTTCTTGCAGTAAGTGTTCAAATACTAAAATGCTGAAAGCGATTTCGTAAAAATCCTATTTTGTTACGAGAAGGAAAAACTGCAGTACACCTCATCTATGTGTTCCAGTTCGATTCCGATGTTTTTGCGCAGTGAAATTAAATTCAGGTATCTACAGATCCCTGCGGATTGACAATTCATTTAGCTCTAATGACATTCCGTTTCCAGTAAATTCACCATTCGTGTATCCTCGTTAGTAGAGCGACTTTTAGGGGAAGGATGGGATAAATAGAAAAAGACCAACGTCACTACTAGAGTTTTGTGGCAGCATGCTCTACTTTAACTCTAAAACCCAGCGTCGTTTTAAAGCTATGGTAATGCGCTTAGTAATGCAACATGATAGGAACGGCGGTGCATCGAGCTTTTATAAGAAGCTTCTCTTTGAGAGATATATTTAAAAACGCTATTCATCAATTATTGGCCTAAAGATGTACATTGGTGCTTTCTGTTTTCGGAGAAGGCTGCGGCATTCCTTGGCCAGTTGCCGATGTTTCGCTCATCTTGTGATCTTCTTCTGGAGCCGTAGATATTAGTCGTCGAAGCCTATTCATGAGTACAGTGAAGAAGTATTTAATTAGCTCCACGTATGGACGCCAATTTGAAGTTGATTCAAATTAGCCCCACGCTTTGGGCATCAATTTGAGAAGATGGTTTGTTACGTTATTTATTGTTTGCCCCACGTATGCAAGCCAATTTGTAGTTGATATCTTTAAATTTATTTGCACTACGCTTTGGGCATCAATTTGAAGTAGGTTGTACTGAAGAGTTGTATTATATTTCAACTGTTGGAGAGCAGAACTTGAAGTTTGCAACCGCACGTATGGTAAACTGTTACCGGTAGCCTTCGCCCCAAGTTTAAAAAATATTAACTTTATAATTTGACTGTTTCTTTACATATTATATATTTATGTTTGCCTAGGCTGCGTCAGTATTATTGTTAGAGACATGGATGTTTTAGCAGGGTTGTGGTGTGACAAGAATGTAGGCTTATAGAAATTATAATTTTACTTCACTCCTTTTATTAATGTTTGACACGATTTTAAATAATACTTCACTGATATAGCGAGAGCTGTGAGATATTTTTATTAATTACTAGCACTTTTTAACACAAACTATTTTCGTCTCACACGAATACGTATTAAATTTCTCGAGGACACTTTTTGCGTCTGGTTAGTAACGCTGTCTGCAACCAACTGAATAAATTTCTACCGCCTAAAATTTGTAAATTTCTGTATTTCAAGTATCTGATTGGCTATTCCTAATCCAATAGAATACCTTAATTTAACTAAAGGTTTTTCTCGTTGTTGATTGGATATTTTTATAAACTGTCACTAAAGTACGTTATTGCGTCCAAGAATCACAAGTAACATTTAAACTTTCTAATTCATTATTGCCTCAAGGTTACCTCATTGTTACGCCATTGTTAGTAACTTTTAACCTATTATTCTCACAGCTCCTACATTATTAAATTACGTAATACATTCATATAAGATTACTGCACATGGATACAATAATATAAACATATACAATGACTGTAATATACACTTTTTATATATTGTTACATACACATATTGCTTTAAGGGGGGCTGTTATTGAATTTATATTTATATAATTAGACTGAAATTATTTAAGTGTTAAAAATACTGCCTCAACACGGTGTAAAAGTATGTTACATGTCTCGGTGGTAGATAGATTTGTGCCACATGATTATATTTTGTTTATAAACCCATGTGGAGAAACTCTTTGTTTACGCACTAGAGCCTCCAAAACGGTAAGGGGAATGACTGTAGGTAAACAAATCATAGTTTCTACGACAAGCAGTAGATTATAATTCATTAGTTAAGAGTTGTTTACAAATGTTACTCCAACAGCTGTTAGGTGATGTACAGCAGTCCTTCACCATACACACAGCCAACGATATTGTCTACAGTATTCATTTGTGTGGTTATCAAGTGGGAATGAACAATGGCGCCCTTGTGAACAAAGTGTAGGTTCATCGAGATGCTTTTCATCTACGGGGAAGCCCGAAGGAATGCTAGAGAGACTTGCTGGCTGTATCTACAACGTTACCCCAACAGGCGTCACCCAGCCCGCTACATGTTTCCAAGGCTGTAGAGGCATTTAAGTGAAACAGGCAACTTAAGTTTCTAATAAGCCACCTGTGGGTGTCCACGAACACGCCGTACGCCAGAGTTAGAACTCTTTCCAAGACTGGGCGATTCACAAAATGTATTTAATTTGGTAGCAGACATTTTGACCACCTTCATTAGTTGATTTGAAATGTTATCTATTTATTTGTAGTGTTTCGGTTTCCTTTTCTACTTATTTCCTATCTTTTGAAATCAGTAATCTAGGTTAAAACGCATAACGTTAGTCTTATCAAAGCAAGGTCACATTTAGCACGGAATATTCGAGTGCTTTGAGGCATTTTTTGTACAGAAACAAGTATCATTAATAAATATGTATTTTTTATGTAATCATAGTGTTTGTTATATCTGTGGGATTGTTATTTTACTATATATGTTAGCGATATTTCTGGTATACAATGCAAGAATATTTCCACTGGACACGATTTTAGGAGCAAGAACTTACTTTGCACAAAAGAAAGGGAAATCTTCGACGTAGTACAAAGAGCTTTTGTTGACAGTGTGCGATGGAAAGGCATAAGTTGTCCCACGCCAGGTGAACTCCGAACAAAGTTACACGCCGGGGATTCCACCATTGTATCAAATCATGTGACTGTTAACAAGCCAATGGAAGAAAAAAAATTCAGATTTCTCAAATTTTAGAAATCGTGCGTCTAGTGAGCCAATAAGAAAATTAGAAGTAAAATACGGACCGATCGACTATCATCCTATATAAGCTAAGGTCCGAGAAACAAGTTACGCTTTTGGGATAAATCTTCGCCACTGAACTCCCGCGCCAAAACAATAGTGTAAAAATGCAATTTAAATATTTTCGTGTGCGAGACGGTGACTATTTCAAAGTGAAATTAATTGTGTTAACTCACCTGACGTTAGAATTAAAAACGTCAGATGATTCCGCGCTCATATATACATGCGACATAGAAAACAAAGAAGTGTCGAGTGCGTCAAGTAGTTTCAAGGAACTGTTGTGCATAAGTGAACAATCTTCAACGAAAAAAGTGTGTGCGCGAACTAAGGATCCCAAGTTCAGCGTCAGGTAGGGACATTAATTTCTACAGAACGAGGTGAAACTGTCGCTGCAGCTGTGTACATGTCTGCGGCAGGGTCATTCATGCCTCCCATGCTTACCTTTCCAAGGAAAAAGAAGTAAGAATTTGAGCTCGATCTATGTCCAGGCGATTGGTCCGTGACACGCTCATCCGGCTGGATAACAGAGTTGTTTATTGTGTGGTTTAAAAAAATTATAGACGGTTCTCAAGCAAATAAAGTGTATCCTGTTCTCCTCGTTGTATGTGCTCATTCGACCCACACAAAATACCTCTAACTGATCGACATGGCCAGGGAGAATAGAGTGCTGTTGCTTTGTTTGCCGCCCCACATCTCCCACAAGCCACAGCTCCTGGAGTAATATTTTTAATCCCCTAAGCCTTTACTATGGGGATGAAATTATAAAATGGCTTAGGTGCAACCCAGGAAAGGTTCCTATCCTATTGCAGGTGTCTTCGATCTTTGGAGCAGTGGTTTTACATGGTGCCACAATGGCAGATGCAATCAGTGGTTTTAATAAAACAGGAATTCGACCTCCTGATATTAATGTGTTTTCATATGTAGACTACCTATCAGCAGCTACTACAGAAATTCAGTGGACGACAGTGAGTGCCCTACAACAACCCTACACCTACATCTAGTCCTGCCAACTTTGAGTGAACCTCCTGCCAAAAAAAACCAAGATAAATGAAGATTTGAATAATGAATCCCAACCCGTGAACTGCTCCTGGATGTCACGTACATCTACTAGACCTAGTACCTCAGCATTTCAAGCTGGATCACCAGAGGATTTAATGCCAATTCCACTTATTAAATAAAGTGTAAAGAGGACTAAACAAAAACGCGGAAAACCGCTGTTTTGTCCGAATCTCCATATAAGAAGCTACTAGAAATTGCCATCAAACAGAAAGAAGAGACTGAAAAAAGAAGAGAAGAAATAGCGAAGAGAAGCAAATGAAAACGCTAAAGAAATAAAAATCAAGAAACATTTATTTGACATCCAGACTAATGCAGAAGTCGCCTAAAAGTCCAAAAGTTAAGAAAGCGTTAAACAAAATAGGAAACGAGAAAAATAACTTTACCGAAGATATCAAATGATGAAAATGAAGAAGCTGCTGAATGTCTTCGCTGTTGAGATTTTTATTCCACATTCAATGAAGGCTGGATGTCATGCCGCAGTTGTCTGAAATGGGCCCATAACTCTTGTAGTGGTACTGACAGTGAAGATGACGAAGCAGTATTAGAATATGAACATTGTAAATAGACTTATGTTTTAGGAATGACTTTTTCGCTGAAAATTTTTCATAGAAGCCAATGTATCCCATTCTGATCCGCATAAGGTTAGAACGGAAAAATCACATATTTTGAAACAATAAAAAAGAACGTTATTAATAATTATTTTCCACTCAATTTTATTCTATGGGCATCAAACTTCTCACTGTTGCCAAGAATGCGTCTCCACTTGTACTAATTAATTATGTACAATTCATTTTTAGTTTCTCTACTACGTATACTATGTAGAAGAAGTATTGTATTCCACAAAAAATTTGATACCGAGATTAAGGCAATATTTTTAACACTTAAATATCAGTCTAATTATATAATATATAAATTCAATAACAGCCCCTCTTAAACCAATATGTGTATTTAATAATATATAAAACGTATGAAACAGTCAATGTATCAATGTTTATATTGTTATGTACATGTATAATTATGTTATGTGAATGTATTAAGTAATTTAACAAAGTAGGAGCTGTGAGAATGGAAGCCGAAAGTTGCTAACAATGAGGTAACCTTGAGGCAATAATGAATTATAAAGTTTAATAATGCCACTAACAATTCTTGGAACAATAATGTAATATTTAAAACATATTTTTAAATAGCCAATCAAAAACTAGAAAAAGCTTAAGTTAAATAAAGGTATTCTTGGAGTAGGATTAGCCAATCAGACTTGAAATAGAGAAATTTACAAATTTAAACGGTAAATGAGCACTTCGATACGGTACAGTTAAGTGTGAGACATAAAACTTCATTACGGCAAGAATAAAAATAAAGTTTACGTATTAAAAAGCGAAATTAATAAATAATCTCACAACTCTACAGTATTATATATCAGTGAAGTGTTATTTAATCGTGTGAAGTATTAATAAAACGAAGTTAAATACTATTATAATTTGCGTAACCCTTCATTCTTTAGCCGTTCCAGCCCTGCTAAGAGATACGTGTTTCTGCAAATTACTACTAACGCAGCCGAGGCAAATATACATATATAATATTTAAAGAAACACTCGAATACAAAGTTGATTTTTTAAATGTTGGGGCGAAGGCCACCGGATAGTGAAAGCGGGGCGAAGGCCATCGGAAACTTTGCACCGTACGCGCGGCGAACACTCCAAGAAACATATCTCCCGCAATATGTGGTGCAAACGGCAGTAATAAACAACTTCAAGTTTGGCTCTCCAACAGTGGGGCAATAACCATCTCAAGATTTAACAGGAAATACGCGTTTTGAGGCTCCCTGAATTAAAAAAGAAAATAAATCTCTGTGTGTGAGTCTGTGAACAGCATAAATCAAAAAAGAAAAGTCGGATAAACGACAAACTTGGTATTTAGGTTCAGTATCTTTCAAAGATGCGACACGAAGTCTTTCAAGAAAATCGACCTACTCCAAACTACCCTTTACTTGGAACATTTTTCGAAAATTTTTATTTTCCTAAAGATGGCTAACGATTTTGATTAAAATATCATAAATATAAGATATTTTCATGACAAATAAAATGTATATCTTGAATTTTCTTGGAATCCCCAAAAGCCGTTTTCTTCCTAAATGGCTGTTGCATAACTGGTAAACCATAAGAAAGAGACAAAATTGTTTTACACAAAAAATGTAGAGCTCGTTAAAACACAAGTTATGTCCTATACATTTTTTTGTGGAGTGAACCATTTTCGAGATATTCCTTGCTATTTGTTTGAATTTTCCAATACTTATACTTTTTTCTCAAATGGAAATTCATTATTTATATTTTTACTTCCTGGACATGCAAAGAGAAAGAAATGCTCAATATAGCAACCAGCTCTTAAAAGATTTGGCTATATCTTAAAGCCTACCATATTCCCCTTGCACCTACAAGAAAATTAGCATTAAGATTAAGATCTCGATATATCGATTAACATGAAGTAGATGGAGAATAAGCGTTTGTAAAAATAGTTTGTACAAGAGTGGAGAAAGTCAAGTGAATGTAACACATCAGGTTTTTAATTTCGTATCCCGTTCTACCCCGCCTTTTCTATTACTTATGTTCCGGGCAGTTTGTGCTTCGCGAAGAAAAAGTATTTTTACAAAGCATCTGGCTGTTTTCTGAAAGCTAGTAACTAAGACATGTAAGTAGACAAGAAAATATAACGCTCCATGTTGGCTCTGCTCAGTGAGAGAAATGGCTTCAGTGAAAACAGTTGAAGATACTATTTTTTTGGCTCTTTGACTATGTCGAGAGTTCATAAAGATGCAAGCTGGTTTTATTCCTAACGCATGTCATCAAAATTCGTTGAGCTGTTTTAAACAACAGGCTTCTCTTTCTCATTCTTCTAAACTCGTCCTTTTTGCAGCTGTTTATGGAAGCTATAGAAAAAAATACCCATGCCATTTTCTCTTTACGAAAATATTTTCACATTAAAGAGGATGAAACTACGCTTTTTGCTTCTGGTCGTTATGAACCTTGGCGTTATACAATGTTTCTGCTTCCTCTCTTTTTTGCTGTAGGTAAATTTTCGAGGTTTCCTGGAAAAATGTGTAGAATTTTTCTTGTTTTGTTTCATCACTGTGTTATCTTAATTTTTTTTTCCGAGGTAACCACAATCATTTTACTAACGCAATGTTGTGTGTATGTGTGATAGAGATCGAGAGAGACTGTGTGAGGAGAGAGACAGGGATGAGAGAGAGAGAGAGGGAGAGCATCTGCTCACATCTATTCTAACTTTTTCTCAACTTCACAGTTCTAATTTACAGAGCGGATAATACTGCTTAACGTATAAAAATGTTAGTAGCACTGCATTTTACCATTTACCTCGCAGTTCGCTTCGAAGAGAAAGGGCTCAGAAAATCGCTAGGGATGTGCAAATATGAGCGACGGTGAAAAAAGGTTTAAACTCACAAACCGATGTGTTGAGATTCCCTTTTTCACTACGATGGCATTAAACAGAGTACATGGAGTCTCTGAGTGTGAGGTTCCGAGTTCGATTGTACTGGGTACGAATGTCAATGTCCATCTAACTGGACGGAGAAATTTACGTGGATTTCATGGCTTGCTAGGCTGAATAACATTTGTTGCCATCATCAATTATTATTATTATTACGATTATGATTATTATTACTATTACTATTATTAATTATTATTATTATTATCATTATTAAATTTATAATTTGCAACACGTACCTAAGCGGAGAAGATTTTTACAAGCGCTGAGAGGGTAGAAATTTGGCAGTTATCAAGGTATGGTCATATGAAAAGAATGGATAAGGAACGGTGGCTAAAAAGCGCTTTGAATTATAACCCAGAAGTAGAAGGAGAACGGAGAGACCTGCAACATAATGGAGAGAAGGAATTAAAACGGCTATGCTCCATAGGGCTATGAAGAAGATGGAGTGATAGGAGACATGGCGACCAAAATGTGGGATGCGGCAAAGACTATAGCACCCCCTCAAATTAAAAGTATTACTATTTTTGGATCAACTTTACAACATGTGACGCGAGATTTTTTCAACTTCTCTGGCATATTTTTTTTCAAAATACAGCTTCACATTTCTTGGTGTAATATGTATTTAGATTTATTTGTTTGGATGATTTCTTGTTGAAAACATTTTATTAACGTAATTTAAGCCTTATAATTATTTATTTGCTTACTGCGAGAAGAATGCAGGGCAGCCAAATTCTCCATCTTGCATCACTGGCTCTAAATTGCACTAACTATATAATTATATACATTGTTCCTAAGTTATGCTGAATAGCTATGTGCACTAAAACACTAACTGGTTAATCTAACTACGCCTAGCCTAAACTTTAAAAAACCACAGGTTAAACCTGCCTAATGTCTTCCATTTGAAGAAGATATTGTCTTTACGTTGGAGTTATTTATTTTTGCTCTACGTATGAATGTCAATTTGAAGAAGATTGTTTGTTACGTAATATGCTGCTACGTGTGTAAAGCCATTTGAAGATGTATTTTTTTTGTTACGCTACAAGTTTTTTAAAAAATATTAACTATTAACTTTGTTATTAAACTGGTTCTATAGATATTATTTATGTTTGTTTTTGCCTCGGCTGCATAAGTATTGTTTTTAGAGACACGTTTAATCAGGGCGTGGTGTGACAAGAATGTAGGCTTACACAGATTTTAAGTTTAAATTCACTTCTTTTTATTAATCTTTGTCACAAATTAAATAGCACTACACTGATATTAAGAGCTGTGAGATTCTTTAATTTAATACTTGCAGTTTGTTAACGCGTATACTTAATTTTACGATTCACACGACTACGTAATATTTCTCTAGAGAACACATCTTCCATCCGGTTACTACCAAGGTCTGCAGGCAACTGAACATATTTCAACCGTCCAAACCCGTAAGCTTCTGTATTTCATGTCTCTGATTGGCTAATCCTAGTCCAATAGAATACCTGCATTTTACAGCTTTTTTTGGCTGTTGATTGGCTATTTTTAAACTATCACAAAACTTACATTATTGCTGCCCTAATCATGATTAGTAGTATTCAAACTCTCAAACTCGTTATTGCTTCAAGGTTACCTCATTGTTACCTCATTGTTAGCAACTTTAAACTTATTAATCTCACAGCTCTTACATTATTAAATTACGTAATGCATTCCCATAACATTATTGAGCATGTTTAAAATGATATAAGCATATGCAATGACTGTTACATACATTTTAAGAAATTATTACATACATATTGCTTCAAGGTGGGCTGTTACTGAATTTACATGTTATATAATTTAATTGAAATTATTCAAGTGTTAAAAATAGTGCCTTACATTAATTCCTGGAAAGGTCTGCTGAACGGTTCTTGATGTCAGGATGCCACAAATACTGACAAATGTGAGCATATGGCGTTCTCTGTATAATTGAGGTAACCAACAGATCTGTCTTATTAATCGGATCAGCCATTTCTAAAAGTTTTATTATTTGCAAGAATATCTCCCACAACGTACAAACTTTGCTTCTCGCAATGCAATAAACTTTACTTCACTGCATGACTGTGATTGTAAAGCAATAAATCCCGAGAGAAAGCATGGTCAGGACTTTTCAAAAGTGACCGGTTGTTAATCGCTTCCAGATTGTTGTGCATATGTTGGCTAACTAATAGTCGTTTCAGTCTGCTTGCGCATGCGTATCGGAGAACCTTCGGACATGTTTGAAAGTATCTCCCTAGCTCCAGTTGTTAACCTAACGTACAGGTATAAGATCTAACCACTCGCATGGGAGTTTGCGTTTGTACAACAAGCCACAGCCGGCCGTACCTGCACTCTGTCTTCACTTCTTAAATGTGTATTCTCCAAAGCTGTGCAGAAGCCACTGAAACCCCAAATTGTTGTCCTAACTTCTGTGCTGTTTTCCCCTCCCCCTTGGACATGGCTTAAGCAACCAGCTCAAGAACGGCCCAATGCTTTTGAAACGATAAAGTGGGTCATCGAGAGAAACACTTAACAATCGAACCTTCGAGAAAGATGTCGTCATGCATGACATAATTCATGATGGCACAACTCAAAGCGTCGTGCAGAGTTACCATTGGCTGGTTTGCTTCACGCTATTGATGGCAGTGCCATCACGTTCGTGGTCAACATCACCAACTCCTGGGCAGGCAGCAATCTCATTTTTCGGCCAGGGACCTAGCGAATAGCACCCAGACTCGTTTACTGGTTTCGTGACGGCGAGATTCGACGAAATCCACCTTTTGGCTTTTCTAAATTATTTGCAACTATTTGGTAAAATGCAAAATTTAACCTTTTTACCCTTGGTATTTCGAAATTCACATTCACGGGAGAGGCATTCATAATTTTTTTAGTTCGTGTAACATTGTATTCTATTATTCGTTGTTTAAGAAATGTTCTCGATATGTAGGGCAACTTAAATTATAAAAAGGTGAAAGAGCATATTAACTTGTTATCTCCGAACATATTATTTGTAATTCCGAAATTTGTAAATTGTTAAAGCAAGCTGAGCATAGAATTGTTAACATATATGACTGCGATTCGTTTCAATTCTAGCTCCACGCAATAATTAGCACCTCTGGGTACGCAAAAGCCTAGTGACGCACTTCGGTAATGATTTTCGTGACGAACGTTCAAGATTTTCGCCAATTTTGTGTCTTCTGTTAACACTGTACGTCTTTGCATGAGTTTATTGTTTTGCACTGAACAATTAGTCTCAAATTTATTTATAATATCGTGAACTGAAGTTCTGGAAGAAGGCAATAGTGCAGGAAACTTCAGGATGAATTCTTCCCGAATGCGACGAGCAACATTTACATACAGATATGCATTGTTCAAAAGATAGCTGCTTTCCCATATTCGCAAATGAAAGCGAACCACTAACGCTAATGACTACGTGGTAACTGAAGGACAGAAAGCCTTTCGTGAATGTGAGGAATGGGGAAGTTAACCGGCATTGCCTCTGATGCAGAACACCGTGCGAGCGGTCAGGGTTTATACCGAAGATCCAGTATATCTGTAACATTTGACATGAGCTTAGCTATTAATACTGCATAATTTCGCTGATGCTAAACCCCCAATTTTTTGTTAATTTTGTGTTTATTTCCCTTTCATTTTCAAGTTCTTTCTATGATTTATTAACGTTTACCTACTTTCTGTTTAGGAAGGTGCATTCTTCGCAAAAATTCGTTATTGAGGCTTCAAGTAAGTACATGCTTTGGGATTCACTAAATTTAAATAATAAAATCATTTATAGAAGTAGTTCCCTGTGTGTGTATGTGTGTGTGTGTGTGTGTGTGTGTGGAGGGGGTTTATAGCTATAGGTATAGGTGATTCAAAGCAGTACACCTCGCGCGCTGCAACCTGCACAGAACCCCTCAGGAGGAAAGGATGAGGTGAAGGAGCCAAAGGAGACTACATGCAGTAGGCAGACAGGTCACCACAGAGACGCGCGGAAGTCCGTAATGTTTCCAAGCTCACAGATCCGTCCCCTGCTGGAGCCGGCGAGAGAGGGCGTTGAACGATTCACCAATCAAGCAGCCTTCTGGTGTTCACGGGGAGTAATCTTTCGATTGGGCATGTATCCCAGCCATACAACACGTAACTTAGAAGCATACCTTATAGATGAGAAGGAACCAGAATGAAACTGGAATGATGGAAAAGAAATGGTGGTAGAGAAAAAACCGGCCTAGTACTTGCTTGCCGACCCCGGGGAAATCACAAAATCCATGGATCTGAATGTGCGGTTGCCGGGGATCGAACCCGGGACCTTCCAAATGCAGTCGCACAACTTGCCGCTGTGTGTGAGTGTGTGTGTGTGTGTGTGTGTGTGTGTGTGTGTGAACTGCATAACTCGAAAACGGAAAATCGGTCAAATACCATACTTGGTACTTGAGCGTTTTCCAAGGGCCCAATCCAAAACTTTAAAATAACTATTTAATTAACAAATAAATAAATAAAACAAGACTTCTCGCCATCCTAAAATACCTTTTTATCAGATTTTTATTTCTTTTATTTCTCTTAAAGACGGCTCTGAAATGTTCGATTAAAACACATTATGTTTAAGATACTTGCATGCTAAAACATTTATTTTGAATTTTCTGAGAGTAACCAGAAGTCCTCTTAATTTGACTGAAATAAGAAGTTGTCATAATTTAATAGACAAAAATGTAGAGCTCATTAAAATATACAATGTGTCAAACAAATATCCATTTTCTCTATTACCTACCTATCTATAATAAGCAGGAGAAGAGTTGTTCTACCCAAACGTTTCAAGGAAGATTCACTTTTTAACCTCCCTGAACCTAAAATGAACATGTTTTTAAAGAAAAGGTCTGCTCATGCGCTTGTATGCATATGTATTTGTGTCTGTCTGTGTGAACAGAATAACTAAAAAAAATTCTGATGTGTTACACTCACATGACTTTCTCTACTCTTGTAAAACTATTTTTACAAACGCTTATTCTCCATATGCTTCATGTTAATCGAGATATCGAGATGTTAATCTTATTGCTAATTTTCTTGTAGATACAAGGAGAATTGCTAGGTTATAAGCGATAGTCAAATATTTTAAGAGCTGGTTGCTATGTGGACTATTCCATTTTCTTTGCATTAACAGGACAAAAAAACTTGAATAACGAATTTGAGAAAAAGTTTAAGTATTGGAAAATTTAAGGGAATAACAAGCAATATCTCGAAAATGGTTCTCTCCACGACAAGAAAAAATGTGTATGACAGAAATTGTGTATTTTAATGCGATCTACATTTTTGTGTAGTAAACTTTTGTCTATATCTTATGGTTTACCGGTTATGCAAAAGTCGCTCATAATGAAGAATTCTTTTGGAGACATTTCCAGAAAATTCAACATATACATTTTATTTGTCATGAAAATATCTTAAACATATGACATTTTAATCAAAATCGTTAGAGCCATTTTTGAGAAAATTAAAATTTTCGGAAAATATTCATATAAAGGGTAATCTGGGGTGGGGGGATTTTCTTGAAAACCTTCTTGTCGCATCTCTGGAAGATACTGAACCTAAATACCAAGTTTGTTGTTTATCGATTGTTCGTTTCTGAGTTACGCTGTTCAGACACACACACGGATATGTTTCCAAAAATACATTTTTTGGATTCAGGGGGTCTCAAAACATGTATTTCCGGTGAAATCTCGGTATCGAATTTTTTGGGTGGAATACAATACTTCCCCTACTTACTATACGTAGTAGAGAAAGTAAAAACGAGTCGGTTAGCTGCCATACTTGGTTTTTTGAGTTCAGGATCATATAACGATGCGAGACAATATTTTCAAAAATGCCCCGACTCCAAACTACCTTTTACAGGAAAAAATGCCATCATCTTTTAATTTCACAAAAATTGCTCTAACACTTTTGATTAAAATACCATGCATTTAAGCTATTTTCATGGCAAATAAAATTTATATTTTCAATTCTGTGGGATTAACCGCTGAAGTTCTCTTTATTCTGAATGAGTTTTGTACAATTAGTAGAGCGCAGCAGATAGACAAAACAAGGAAGGCACACAATTAATATGAAATAAGTTTTTCCTGACGTTGGTAAATTGAGACTTTATTTGCTATTGGTTTAGATTTACAAATATTTATACCTTTTTGAAGTATAAGTCGCTACTCATTTTTCTCATTAGTTATAGGGTGGTATTAATAAAAGCGAGTCGTGACTTAAAACTAGCAATTTCTGAGCCATGACTCACATCCGTATTAATAAAACACAACGACTCAAGCTTAGCGTGACCTTCGATTTTTCAACGACTCATCCCCTCCTAGCGAGTCACAGCTCTAGCCGTGGTATTAATAAAACATAACTGTGACTTCACTTTAAGAACCATGGTTTATGATTTCTTAAGCCACCTTAGTCGCTGTCTCAAATTTGAAGGCGATGGGTCAGTTGCAAGCGAACGTCAAACTGAGAAAATAAAAATAATACGAGGGCTGATCAACAAAGACTGAGACTGATTTTTTCCTGTAGCTTCCGTGATAGTTTCGTATCTGTAACATAAATATTTGAAAAGAGCGGGTTTTTATGTATAATGTTGGTAGACGGCAGCACTCTCATATTGGTAGGTTGGTAGAAATGCTCTATTTTGTGGACCATACGTGCATTTCGCATACCAGACAATGGAGGTGATGCATTTTTAAATCGACTATCACGGTGATGAGTCATGGCTGCATCATTATAATCCTGAAGTAAAACAAGCCAGCACATTGTGGAAATCGCCAGGTTCTCAAAAATCAAAAAAGGCAAAAGTTGTTCCATCTGCAGGGAAAGTGATGGTGATCACATTTTTGACTGTAATGGAATGATTTACCAGCATGCAGTTCCCCCTCACACTACTGTTACAGCAGCATACTACACGTCAGTATTAGCTACACTGAGGAAGCACATTGCAAAGAAACGACCAGAGCTTTCTCGGACTGGGTGGCGACTTCATCATGACAATGCACGGCCTCACGTCGTAAATCAAGTCATGCAGTTTCTGGCTCGATTCAACATTACCTGTGTACCACATCCACCTTATAGCCCCGATCTTGCACCCTGTGCCTTGTTTTATTCCCATCATTAGAGGGCAAAGCTTAGTGGTATTCGATTTGAGAACTCTGAAGCAGTGCTCAAGAAAAGTGAGGCGATTCTCAAGGACCTGACAAAGAATGGACTGCAGCACGTGTTCAAGGACTGGCAGAGACGCTATAAAAAGTGCATTGAAGTAGGAGGAGGCTACTTGGAAAAACATCATGTAAACATTGAATTGGAGTAATAAACATCTGTGGAAAAAAATCAGTCTCAGTCTTTGTTGATCAGCCCTCGTATACAATGTGCCGGGATTCCGAAGACTACAATTATAAACAACTTTATAGGTTTGAGAAAGAAAACGTGAGGTGGCTCTCCCGGCATTTCCTTACAGAAACTGTGGAGACAAGAGGAAAGGCCCTTACTAGAGATTGAAAAATGAAAATATTTCTACGCTGCATTGGGGACCCTGAATTCCAGTCGGGCGTGGCAGAGGACGTGGGCGTTTCCCAAGGTACATTTTGAATATATTTTGGGAAGTTTCTTCTGGCGCTAAACAAACATCGAGAAACTGGATCAAATTCCCAGCAACAACTGCAGCACTACAAGCTGCTAAATTTGAACGGCAGCGTTATTTTACGTTATTGCAACCTCTCAAAAACAGCAAAAAGTTTTGTAACCATGAATTGTTTCATAAAACAGCTTTGCTAGTATCAACAAACAGGAGAATAATCGAAAGTCGTCCTTACTATTCTTATCTCTTAACGAAAGTATAGAGGATTTGATTGCCCTTGAATAAGGTCTAAAAACTTGTTTTCCCATTTTTTCTGGGCTATGGGCTTGTTGCCTGTCCGTTGCAGATCAGTCTTTACATTTAGGCGACTTTTCATGTTTCTTATTTTCTTCGCTATCTGGTCTTCTGTTAGGCGAAGATTTAGATTCTCTTAGTTTTCGCTGCACTTCGGCCATAGCAGAAGCCTTTTTTCGCAGGCAGCTGAGAGTTGCTCATTCTCTCTTTGTGGTGGTTAATAAGTTCACAAAACAAGATGCAAACTGATTGCTTTCTTCAGTAATTTCTGATGGATATACTGCCACAAAAATACCTAAACTGAATCGAATGTTTACTGCCGCTCGACAATAATGCATTTGCAATCAGGAAGAGGGGAAACACGAGTCAGAGACTCGCAATCATAGAGTCACGGCTCAGTACGGAGGGGAAGTTTTTATTAATACCAGATCTGTGACTCCCGACTCACTGCTACAAGCCATGGCTCGTGAGTCACGGCTTGCTTTTATTAATACCACTCATGGAAAGAGCATGGAATTTAAAAGCCATCACATAGCGATCTGGTTTATAAAGTCTTTCACTTTAGTGAGCTGTATATCTACAACGAATGTATACGTAATGAAAGTTTATCTCGATTAATAAGCAGACAGGACTGCCTCAGTGGTCGAATAGTCGGCGTTCTGGCTTCTCAACTCAGAGGTCTCGGGTTCGATTCTCTACTGAAGCGAGGGAATTGTTCTTTAATTAGAATGCTTTCCTACCCTCCGTAGAGACTGGAAGTAAAATGGGCGAACGGAGGGGTCCCTACAACAGGGGCACAGCACCGCAACGGCCCTTATTTCTTCTTCCGTAACCACAGGGAGGGAAGAAGGGATGAGGGGAACCAAAGGGCGACCAGATCCGGATGACGACAAGCGCAAGTATGGACGGGTTCCCTAACGTGTCCAGTTCGGCGACGCCCGTGGCCAACTAACCCCCGGCGGTCCTCTACCCGGTGGGTTCCACTGGGAGGCGCATCCTAACTGAGCAGTCCCACAACGACGCCTGGGAAGATATGGATACAAGGTGCATATCCACCGCCCCGCCGAACACCATCGCATGTTCCTATAACAATGAAGGAGATGATGAGTACGGAAATGAGGGGCAGAAAATTCGTGGTAGAAGAGGAACCACTCCAGCATTCGCCTACCGACTTGGAAACCACGAAAAAACCATGGTTCCGAATGGGCGAGCCCAGGGTCTCCCGAGTGCGAATCGTAAACATTCCCTCATTGCCATCTCACTCGGTGAGACTGCGAGTACTCTTATACATATGGAAGTAAATGCTAGTATATTTCAAGTCAGAAATGTTTAAAACATTAAACGAGCTACAATCAACAGGATGTCTCCCAAGTCAAAGGCCCCAATATGGCCATCGAAGTTAAAGGGGCTGTCCAAACGAAACAAAAAGAAGAAGTAGATAGAGGAATAAACTTTGGTAATACTAGCATGTAATACAGTGGGTAGAGAAAGTCATGTAAATGTAACACATAAGATGTTGCCCTTTAACCACTCAGGTTTTGCTGCAGTGTATTAAAAGGACAAGGTACTCTGAAATGGTCAAAACTAATTTTTGTTTGTTTTAAGCACTAACAAAATCTCTATTATTTCCAGTTTCAGAAAATAAATACTGTTTGGGGGTTAAGAGGTTTTTTAAGACATTAAAATACCATTTAAATGCTAGTCTGAATTCCTTTAAAGCCCGCTTTTAGAACATTTTTGTATCTTTCAACAACGAACGAGTATATCATGTCCATCGAGCAGTTCAGAAATCAATAAAAGAGGCCAGGACCAAGATAAGGCAATCAGAAAAGCTGAACTAATCCTGAATCTAAGTGATGATGATTATGATCCTGGAATGTTCCGAAGTGTGTGTCACAATTTTAATGTTCAAATCTTAAATTCAGTTTTCTCAAGACAACATTTTTGGATACTTAGGTACCTTATTCTCAGAAAGTATGAGAGGTAGAAAGCTGAAATTTTCAGTGCATGTATACAACGCATAGTTAAACTTTCTGAACAACAGTAATAATTTTATAATGCATATTAGTGATATTAAGAAAGAACAACATGGCAAATGTTCCTCATTTTTACTTTTTTGGCTTTGCAAATAATTGTTTTTTGAATATCTATTGAATTGATATGCATAACTACATAATACACGTTCAGAAGATAGCTGATTACTCTAAGAACAAGCAAAAGTGTTATTCTGCATTGCAAGTAGTATTGGAGAAAAAGGTACATGAACTAACATGCTTTAAGAGTAAATTTTATTATTTTTCTGCTGAACGAAATAATGTTAATGGACTCAATTACATAAGCTATCAATGCAAACAACCGTTGAAATAATTTATTTATAGAATAATTCATAAAAGTTTCAGAAAAAACCATGAGCAGTTGTAATTTAACACAATTAAAGTGTGATTTCCATGTATTCAGACTACCTTGTCCGCTTAAAGGGGTCTTTAAGAATTCATTTTCAAACATGCTTCTCCAGAGTTCGAATGCTGCGTGCATCAGGATTTTATGTGGCAACAAAACTGTTTACTTAGAGCCTTGTGACTTTCTTTTGAATCCTTTAAGTCTTACTAAAACATTAACGGCAGTGCGAAGACATTTTTGAAGTCTGCAGAGGAATATTACAAAAATATTTCCCTGCAAAAATTCTGCTTTATGGCATGGTAGCACTGTTGCCAAATGTACTTACAATAACTCTAAACTATTTGACGATTCGGAAGTCTTAAGTTGAGAAAGTTTTGTGAATTTTGTAACAAGAGTATAAGAGCATAAAACTTTTTACTCAGAGAAGTTATTTTATCTGGCAATTGCAAAACTGTGACCATTATGTGCTAGACATAATGACGCAACTGCCGTGAAATATTTACAACTGCAGCACAGCGTCATTCGTCTGTGGAGGGCACGCCCAGAACGAATCGAACCAAAAGACCACCAGAAATAGGTTAAATCTGGAACTGTTGTGTACATATGACGCAGTTTGGTAGGTAGGTACTTCTTGTTTTGACAGCTTCAACCTACGTAACAGAGGTTTAACAGACTTTTCTAGTTTACTCTCAAATAGGAGTTGATGTGATATATGCGGGAACCAGCTTGTCTCAACCTTAAAAGACAGTATGGAGGTAAATGTGATATCTGTGTGTCTATCTAACGAATACATGTTGCCATTAGCTTCGTTCTTTTCTACTATCACGCTGTCACCAAGTTGCTAATAAATGATAACATCCTATAAATATTCATTTGCTTTAAATTTTGAGGCAGTATTTTATATAACAACACTGTAAAAGCCAGAGTGATTATAGTGTAAATTAGCATTATTGTATGACAATGATTTGAGATGTTTGTTAATTATAAGCATTGTTAGAAAATAAGTTTACACGGCCTCACTGAAACTGACAATAGGAGCGGATAACAATGAGCGAGGAGGTGAGTTGTTTATCAATTAGAAGAGACAAACAAATGACGTCAGAGTAGCGCGCTTTTCTTTAGAAATGGAGAGAATATCTTTCCTAGAGCATATGTGTTCGTAATTTTGATTGGATATAAAAATAGACGCTTATGTTGGCGCGCTTTATTAACCAATAGCAGCTCTGTTATAATGTTTAGGCATATCGGGGTGAGGGAGTATAAATTATGAAGCCAGAGACAAGTATCGCACAATTTAAGAGAATCATTCACGCGTTACACGTCGCGCAGTTTAAGAGAATCGTTCACGAAGTACACGTTACGTAATTCTACAGAATCTCTCGCGTCGTAAAGTTAGTTACAAAAATGTGAAATACTCGAATTAATAATGTGCGGCAAATAAGTGATTATAGTTACATTCGAAAATATAACAGCTTCAGTCGGGCATGTATCAAGAGTAAATATGTGAAATTAAAGAAGTGTGAGGCAATAAAAGTGTAAAAACAAATTCTTTTATCAGTGTTATCTTTTAGTAACAACTCCTTTCCGTTTACACGCCCTGTTTAAGAGATTTACTCTACTGAGTAATAATAGCTAGCCGGAGGACAAAGAACTCAAAATTAAAAAGAGTAAAACAATAACAGGCGCTCAGCAAATAAAATAACACGAACGATACCGCGACAATTTCAGCTTTGACCACATTATGCCATTTTTCTCTAACATATTATATCATTTTTAGAGTTTTTATAAATTTATGTGGGCACAAATTTCTAACGAAAGCAAGTTTTTTTTAGTAAAAGTTCGATATCTGCTGATTCTAGGGTTATCACGGAGTAACTAATAAACTAAAGCGTAGAATGCAGCAATATTATTTTGTTAGAGTAAACTAAACCAGCTAGAATTCTCTACATTTAAGGAGAGTCGTCAGGCGCTATCTCGCTAATGTTGAACTAGCTGTGTTAATGACCCGTTTACTCAGAACCCACTTGGCATAGAAATGTGAGAAAAGATTTTGCTGTTACGTTATTGTAGGAGTTTGCACCACGTATGGACGCCAATTTCAAGTAGGAGTTTTGTTTCACTTTATTTGCACCACGCTTTGGACGTCAATGTGAAGTAGGTTGTGTTGAAGGAGTTGTATTATATTTCAACTGCTGGGGAGCCGAACTTGTAGTAGTTACAACAGCACGTGTAGTAAGCAGTTTCCGGTAGCCTTTGCCCCAAATGTGTTTTTAGGTGGCCTTTGTCCCAAGTTTAAAAAAGTATTAACTTTGTAATTAAACTGTTTCTTTAAGTATTAAATAATTATGTTTGCCTCGGCTGCGTCAGTATTATTGTTAGAGACATGGAAGTCTTGGCAGGGCGTGATGCGACAAGAATGTAGGCTTACACAGATTTTAAGTTTTAACTCACTCCTTTTTATTAATCCCTGACACGAATTAAATAGCACTTCACGGATATCGAGAGCTGTGAGATTCTTTTATTTAATACTTGCACTTTTTAATACATATACTATTTTCGTCCCACACGAATACGTATTTAATTTCTCTCATGCATCCGGTTACTATCACTGTCTGCAGGCAACTCACTAGATTTCAACCGTCTAAACTTGTAAATTTCTGTATTTCAAGTATCTGATTGGCTATTTTTACTCCAATATAATACCTGCATTTAACTAAAGCCTTTTCTGGTTGTTTGGCTATTTTTTATAAACTGTCACTAAAGTTACATTAATGCTTCCAAGAATCACAAATAACATTTAAACTCTCAAAATCATGATTGCCTCAAGGTTACCTTATTGTTACCTCATTGTTAGCACGTTTAACTTATTATTCTCACAGCTACTACATTATTAAATTACGTAATATATTCACATAACATTATTACACATGGATACAATAATATAAGCATATGCAATGACTGTTACATACATTTTACAAATTACTACATACACATATTGCTTCAAGGTGGGCTGTTATTGAATTTACATATTATATAATTTGACTGAAATCATTTAAATGTTAAAAATACTGCCTCAAATATGATGTTTTTACATAATGCTTATTCATTCCTTATAAGTACACTGGTTCGTTTTGATATTAAAATACTGATTGGAAAAAAATTATTATTTTGTTTGTAAACCTCTAAACATTTTAATAAAACATCTGGGCTTTTATTTTTTAAAAAAATAAACTATTTCAGTTACTTCAACTAAAGTATTCCCACATGTTCATGGGATTAGTTTTACTATGTGTAAACGTTTTATCTAGATATACATTGTAGTTTTAGAGAAAACGCGTAATTTATGTTGAAAAAGGTTATTTTGAGTAATTCAGATTTAAAGCGTAAATATCTACAAAACTGACTTAATCATTATAATTTAGAACTCAATTTATAATAGTAAATAATTGAATATTTTAATGAACCAAACACAAAATTAAGCAGAATTAACCGTATTTTCAAAAAATGTAAAAAAATAAAATGTAATATAGCAGAAAAGTCAGCCAGCGAGAAACTCAAGCGATGGATGAAAATGTACTAAACAAAAAATCTGATGTGTTACACTCACATGACTTTCTCTACTCTTGTACAAACTAATTTTATAAACGCTTATTCTCCATCTACTTCATGTTAATCGAGATAAACATTTGCAGACTCTATCTTATTGCTAATTTTCTTGTAGATGTAAGGGGAATATATATTTACAAGGGAAATATAGAAATACAGTAGCTTTTAAGCACATACATATCTCTTAATAGCTGGTTGCTAGGTGCAGCACCATTTCCTTTGCCACAGATTAATACTCTTTGCATATCCAAGACAAAAAAATGAATAACGAATTCCCATTTGAGAAAATAAGTACTGAAAAATTTAAGGGAATAACAAGCATATCTCTAGAATGGTTCACTCAACAAAAAAAATGTATATGACATAAATTGTGTATTTTAACGTGATCTACATTTTTTGTGTAGTAACATTTTGTCTATCTCATGGTTTACCAGTTATGCAAAA
The DNA here is from genome assembly GCA_030765065.1 of Deroplatys truncata. Classification (NCBI taxonomy): domain Eukaryota; kingdom Metazoa; phylum Arthropoda; class Insecta; order Mantodea; family Mantidae; genus Deroplatys; species Deroplatys truncata. Next base: position 71,747,459 of record CM060984.1, read on the forward strand.
GTCGTTCACAATGAAGAATACCTTTGGAGACATTCCCAGAAAATTCAAGATATAGATTTTATTTGTCATGAAAATATCTTAAACATATGATATGTTAATCAAAATCGTTAGAGCCATTTTTGAGAAAATTAAAATTTTCCAAAAATCTTCCATGTAAAGGGTAATCTTGGGTGGGGGGATTTTCTTGAAAACCTTCGTGTCGCATCTCTGGAAGATATTAAACCTTAATTCACAGACAGACACACAGACAGACATACACACAGACGGACACACAGACACACACATGGACATGTTTCCAAAAATGCTTTTTTTGGATTCAGGGGGTCTCAAAACATGTATTTCCGGTGAAATCTCGGTATCGAATTTTTGGGTAGTAGAGAAAGTAAAAATGTAGGTTTCCTTAAAGCACACAGTTTATTTCAATAACCTATGTGTGGTACCATATTTCCAAGATGTTATTTATTAGTATTTCCAATTGTTCAATACTTAACCATTTTTTTTTGGAAACTCTGTCGATTTTCAGCGATTTCTCGCGATTTCATGGGAAGAGTATGAGGCCGGCGTATATCATCCAGTTCTTAAACATTTGACTATCGCAGTACCCTTTGTATCTATAATGAAATGTGTAATGTAACTATTTCCGAAAAGATTTTCAATTCAAATGAAGTACACAGGAAAATAAACTTTCGTAAGAATAATTTGTATACCGCCTTATAAGCGATAGAGAGTAGAGAAGGTCTTGTGAATGTAACACATCAGATTCCTTTTTTTTATGGCGATGTAGTTAATAAATGTGTCCTCAGCGGTGTAGTGGTTACCATGCTAGCCTCTAGTTCTCTAGGTCTCGGGTTCAAACCCGGCGGAGGGCGATGGAATTTTTTCGGGCGAAAAATCCCTAGCATAGCTGCCTTCGGAAGGGAAGTGGTGGTCCCGTGTGCAAATTTACGGCACGTAAAAGAACCTCAAGGCTGATAAAGAGGCCTCTGAGCAAAATTACCGATATTTCACGCTCAGTATAGAATGGGACGCTAAGGACCCCAGCAGTTAAAGAGCGTCCAAAAATAAAACTCAATCTAATTGTTAGTCTCTGTATTTGGGTGCACGCCCAATGTTCCCTCCCAATCATAATTCCTCACTTAATGTATGCCATTATGCAGTCGTAGGCGATCTGTTAGGCGACAGATGCTGCTTTAAACTCGACGCATGGAGCGTATAATAATAATAATAATAATAATAATAATAATAATAATAATAATAATAATAATAATAATAATAATAATTAATAATAGTTTCTGTGGAGTGTTGATACCTGGCCAGTCACCTGATCAATTTGTCCAGAGCTGGCCCTGGAGTGAGTAGAGAAACTCACACGAATACAACATATCAGATTTAAGTACTAGATGTATCTGAAATTCCAGTATCATTCTAAATACACAGAGTATAATTAAGTATAAATTGTTTATGAAAATCGACAGATATTTCGTGTTCAATTGGGTAAATTTACGAATTCTGCAGAAGTCACTTTCTCTTCCTGAATTGTTTCATTTTGTGTGCTACAAAAATACACAAGGGCTCCGCCCAGTCTCCGGGTATGTTTACGTCTTTGCCGAAGATGGATTGGCATCAGTTATTCAGACGGGCAGACATGATGATGTTTGAATGTGAAAACAGGCAGCAGTAACCCAATACTTCTCCAAACGATGACGCGAAGCAATAGCGCAATACAAGACCTGATCAAACAGAATCTGTGGGTGTTCTTTTTTATTTTATTTCTCTTCCACCCTTCTTCATGAGAAGAAAGATTTTAGTCATGATTTTTTTTCTAGGCATGTGTGGCGGCGCTGATTCCAAGCAAATGGAAAGTGCAAAAATTTCAGTTCTGTTGAATGGGCATGAAAGGAAGCAGTGAGGCCCCTGGTCAAGCGGCGATTTCCTTAGCTGTCAACTAGAAGATGAGTGCTGCCCTCGCTTAAGCCTCTCCTTCCATATGAATGGAAACAGTAATAAAAAATAATGGCCACTGTAACGTCTCTATGTGAAAATCCCTTCTCAAAGAAAGACTGACAGTATATTCTCTGCAGCTGAAAGGTTAAACGAGGGTTGTGCATTTTAATTGCCTTTGAAACTTTCAAAGTGAAACCTGGCTTTATTTAATGGACATATATTTTAATCCTGCGTCTTTGTTGTCGTTTCTATGAGAAAACGTCACATTTGTGTAATATAGTTTCACTAGCCGAGCAAGGTGGCGCCGCGGTAGCGTGAGCGACTTGCATTCGGGAGATTACGGGTTCGATCCCTGGCGACCACCTATTCTGACTAATGAGTTTTTTCGTGGTTTCCCCGGGTTATCTAACCGGTTTCCATTCCACCATTTCGCTCCCATTTGCTTCTTATCTTTCAGGCGTGTCACTATACCTTTTTCACTATAAGCTGAAAGCAGATGTAAACAAAACCACGTGACAAGAGAGCACCTCATTGGCTGGTGGGCAAACTACAACCTATCCCGCTTAGCATGTGACTCTTCCTCTACAAAAACCAGCTCGGTTCAGATGGTAACATTTTGTGGTTATTCTCGTGCAGAGAAATTTAAGAAAACTCATTATTTTAACAGTTAAATTTATGAAACTAAATGTGTTTGTTCAGATTCATCTATAACTAAATGAAGCGTTATAGCAGAGGGTTTAAGAGGCTATGCGCAGGCGCTGAAGTTCGTTTCTGGTTTCCGGATGAGTCGCCAGTGTACTTTTGCAACGTGTTGAGAAAGTCACTACGTTTCCATGGGGAATTGAAATCAATTTGAGTCCAATTCCATACTGAATACGGTCCGTATTTCCATGTTAAATCCAGTATATATTGAGATCGATTTGGATACACAAAGTTCGAGAATAAGATAATTCAAGCTTTTACGTTGGTCAACTTGGATTTATGTTGCCGAACCTGTTAAACATATGTTAATTTGTTTTTCTGTATATTTTAAGTGGGTTTTGAGGTTAGTGAATCTGTTTGAAAAGAAGAAATTGCGAATTATGGAAGCGATAAAAGTGGCTTTGTTGTGAGGTTTATTACACATATGATTAACGATTTCCGCTAATAAAAACAAAATGACGAACAGCGTCTTACAACGAGTATCGTAAAGGATAGTATCTTTGGCGTATTCAAAACGATTTGAATACTATAGGTGTTTCCATGCAACAATCCGATCTACTTTCTAAGAGCTGGCCATTGTTTAGTAATAATTGAACTTCTTTGTTAGTGCTGCAAAATTGTTGTTTGGATAGCTTGAGTCGCGTTTGTTTTCTGTTATGTTTTAACCTATAGTGCTAAGGTTTTTTTTTCTTTCTCTACTTCGTAGGGGAAGTATTGCATTCCACTAAAACTTTCGATATCGAAATTTCCCGGAAATGCATGTTTTGGGACCTCCTGAAACAAAAACAAACCTTTTTGGAAACATGTCCATGTGTGTGTCTGTGTGTGTCTGTCTGTGAACAGCATAACTCAGAAACGAACAGTCGGATAAACACCAAACTTGGTATTTAGGTTCAGTATCTTCCAGAGATGCGACACGAAGGTTTTCAAGGAAATCCCCCCACCCCAGATTACCCTTTACATGAAACATTTTTCGAAAATTTTAATTTTGATTTTGATTAAAATATAATATATTTAAGATATTTTCATGACAAATGAAATGTATATCTTGAATTTTCTGGGAATGTCTCCAAAAGTATTCTTCATTCTGAACGACTTTTGCATAACTGGTAAACCATAAGACATAGACAAAATTTTACTACACAAAAAATGTAGATCGCGTTAAAATACACAACTTAAGTCGTATATATTTTTGTTGTTGAGTGAACCATTTTCGAGATATTGCTTGTGATTCCCTTAAAGTTTCCAATACTTATACTTTTTCTCAAATGGGAGTTTGTTATTTTTTTTGTCGTGGTAATGTAAAGAGAATGAAATGCTCCAAATAGTAACCAGCTCTTAAAAGATTTTACGATCGCTTAAGGCCTACCATAGTCACCTTGCACCTACAAGAAAATTCGCAATAAAATAACATCTCGATTAACTTGAAGCATATGGAAAATAAGCGTTTTAAAAATAGTTTGTACAAGAGTAGAGAAAGTCATGTGAGTGTAAGACATTAGAAATTTTTTTCTGGCCCGGCTTGCTAGGCGAATCCTGGGAAACCTTATTGATTACCTCGAATTTCTATTGCCTCATTCCTTCTCATTGCATCTTCCTCTTTCGTACAGGTTGCCTCAGGGGCTATATTTCTGATGATTACTGACAGACGGGGCAAATGGTTTGCGTGTTAGAATTTCTTCTTGGCCCCGTCAGATGGAGGCCGCTCGAGTTTCCGCTGCTGGATCGAGCTTTGCTCGGTTTCCACCGGTATTGTAGTAGGGCTGCCGTGAGCGCTCTCCGGCTTAGTGGTCAAGCTTGTAACTCTTATGGAGCTCTGCGCGTCTCTGTCGCCTGCGTCGCTCGGTTCCTTCATCTCATCTGTTCCGCCCGGGGTGTATGTACAAAAGATCCCTGTGTGGGTCGAGGTGTTAGGTGTCACCTATGTAGCGTAATCCTTATCCTAGGATGGCTTGGATGTTCCGTCCTGTTTGCATAACTACGAGAAAAAAGCGAATACCTACTTACCACGTGATAAAGATATAAGTACTTGACAATTGAAACTAATAATAAAGAATATGTAGGAAACGGTTAATACTGCAAAAATTATTTAATATAAATTATATGTTTTAATGAAATTTACATCTTTTAGTAGTAAATATATTGTTAACCTGTAAACTGTATTCTTCAAGTTGTATTAACTTCAGGAGAATGAAGAGTACTTCATAGAGTATTGCCAGAAACTCTGAGATATATATTTTATTAATCTGAGAATATCTTAAAGCTAGGATATTTGAATCAATATCGTTAGAACCATTTTTGAGAAAATAAAATACAACGAAAATGTTTCCACATAAAGAGCATTTTAGGGTGGGTGGGTTTTCTTAAACATCCTTGTGTCGCATCTTTGAAAGGCTCCAGTTGGAGCGAGATCGTCCTTGTGCGGAAGGAGAGGAAGAGATACAAGAGGTGCTTGGGTGTAATGGTGGACCTCTTAATCTTAGGTCGTGTTATCCGATGCTTAGTACAGATGTATTTATGGTTAAGCAGCTTTAGTCACACCTACTTTGTTCCCTACCCTTTTAGCTCCGCTCTCGCGTTCGATCTTGCCACACAAATATTTATATATTCGAGTCGGAGGTGGATTTTGCCAAGTGTCCGATATATACTTATTTTACCACCATTCACCATTTGCCAGCACTACTTACGGCGCATAGTTCCACTTTATTATACAGGGTTAGTACAAAAGACGTAGACAACCTTGAAGTCCTATGAAACAAATACTAAGCGTAATATCAGCATAAACTTTGCGGTGTTATGTTGGGAAACTCTGGAAGTTTGCATTGGTAGTTTTGTAGTTGGTAATTATGTAAGTCATTGTTGTTGCACATGCATAAATGATAAATCCTGAAGAAAAAGACTATATTGTGTGCTAGAACTTCTTCTTTCTCTGTTTAACCTCCTCTTATGCAGGACTTACACCCCCAGGACTTACAGGCGTGTGCCTGGGGTCAGAGCACCTTCAAGGAGCAAACACTCATGGAGCAAACAGAATATCAGAGATGGGTGATCAGCCCGATGCCTGGTATGGGAGGAAGGAAGTAGATGAAACGAAATAATGGTGAAATGGATGAAAGGAAAGGTGATGATGGAGTAGTTGGTGGAATGAATGGCGGGGGAAAACTGGAGAACCCGGAGAAAACCCGCCCAGACGCCGCTTTGTCCACCACAAATCCCACATGCGGGTCCCTGGGATTGAACCAGGGCCACCTCGGTGAGAGGCGAGCGGTGTGTTCTAGAACTTGCTAAAGCAAATTCTGTAACTGTTGTCCAACGACATTCCAGTCCACAGAAATTGACAACAAGGACAAGCTTGGAGTTACAAATTCCACAACCACCCGTAAGGAAAGTTTTGCGAAAGTGGCTAAAACTGACTCCAGCAGCTACATGGAGACGTATTGGTCAAACATCAAGATTTCATATAGAAATGTTGCGACATAATCGAGAAGACGGTGGCTTCAATGAACGAATAGTTTTCACTGATGAATCAACTTTCCACTTGAGTGGAAAACTGAATAAACAAAATTTCCGAATATGGGGAACTGCAAAACCGAGAGCTGTGGTGAAACATGTGCAGGACTTTCCCAAAATCAATCTGTTTTGTACGGTATCAACAAGGTGTATTGACCCTTCTGTTTTGCAGAAAAAAACAGTAACAGGCCTACAAATCTTGATATGCCACAGCTTTGTTAATGGCCCAACTCTATGAGGAAATGGAAAGGGTAACCTTCATCTTCCAACAAGATGGAGCACCACCTCACTGGCACATAGATGTTAAACTTTACTTGGATGAAATTCTACCACAGCGTTTGATTGGCCGTGTTAACAGACGACAATAACGAGGAGTCCCGATCTCACGCCGTGTCACTTTTTCCTTTAGGGATTTGTCAGAGGTAGTTTTCGTTCCTCCACTTCCACGCGATTTAGATGAAATGAAGGAAAGTATCGGAAGAGCCGTGGTAAGTGTCGATGCAGATATGTTGCTCGGATTTGGGATGAACTTGATTATCATTTTGATGTATGTAGTGCGACGCAGGGATCACACACTGAACATTTGTGAGTTCACAAACTAAACTTCAAGACTTCCTCTACACGACAGTGCAAACAGATACATTATATTACTATTTATAACACATTGAAAGTGTATATTTCTTTTGTAATAACCTTGTGTTTCATTGCCCGTTTTGTATACTTCCAATTTATAGTTTGACACGTTCGCTTACTTCGAAATGCAAGTAAGTGGCTTCCAAAAATTCAGGTCCTTGCACGTCCGAGTATGTAGGACCCCGAAATTGCAAGTAATCTTACTCCTGCATTTTAGAGTTCGCCATGTAATTTTAGTTTTGTCTGCCAATCACGAGAGCACTTCCTTTAATATTACCTGTCGACGGAAATTCCTTATAATTAATGTAATTTTCCTATTGGTGGATAAATATTATAGTAATTCCCCCTTAGTATTCTCACAAATATTCTGACCGTTCCCTTGAGACTGATGTGCTCTCAAGATAAAGGGCGTTTTCGGCAGCTTGTTTCCTTTAACTTAAAATCTTAGAGTCTTTTGTGCTGGTTACGTTTGCCTATAGTTACAAAGAAGTTTACCGCCCGACATACCGTCGCTTTAGCAAAATGTTCTTTTTTATTTGTGAACAGGTCTGTTTCCCAGGCAGCGCATTGTTACATGTTGGGGTGAAGGCCAAGAAGGTTAGCAGAAAATGATTAATTTAGGTCACCTCAACATGCGCATGAGGGGGAGAGTGCAACTCGCAGGCAGCTAAATTTCGGGACCTTGGTGTGTAAATTTAAGGGGAAGGCGTGGGTTTTTATATTAAATTGAAAGATTACATAACACACATTACCTGGGATTTATTTACAACAAGGTTTAGCTTCTCCAAATAATTTAAAAGGAAAAGGAAGGAGGGAGATGCCACGAGACCATAGACCGGCCACACACGCGTCTGGCTATAACGACCACTTCTACTCGACTGACACTAACGTTTCCCCCACCAACCGTTTCTAGCCAAGCTAGGCAGGGTTGACGTCATACCAGATGATTTGAAACAGATCCCCCTCCCTTTGGCGTGATCCGCGCCAAAAGAAGAGACCGATAAGCCGAAATATAACTAAAGAGACCAAATAATGCTACGTCTGGTAGCAAAAATACAACGAAACAGCGCGTCTGGTAATGATAATGAAATTATGATACACCACAGTATGGTACTGTACATCTGCGGTATTACATACATGCCTCTAACCGATAGTGTATATGCCTCTAAAATTAATCCTAAAGTGCTATACGGATACACATTATTTATCAGACTACTTGTTTCTGCACGTAATGTGCAGCTTCAGAATACACTCTGGTATTTGTGCGTGTTTTCGAATTGTGCCGTTCTCAGACATGCACAGAAACACAGTCGCGTACTGTTTTCTAAAATGATTTTGTGTGTTCAGGAGGCCTTAAAATTTGTTTCTAGTGAAATGTCGTAATCGAAGTATTGTTAAAAGAAATTCATTGCCCTCTCTGTCTACTAGGAACATGGTAGAGAATGTAAAAAAGTAAAGGAAAGAATGTAGCCTAAATATAAACTTATTATGTTTCTGAAATTCTAAAACTAAGGACACCTCTGCTACCAATACTAAGCTGAAGTAAATGTCTGAAATCCTAAAATTAAGAACACCTTTGCTATCAATACTAAGCTGAAGTAAATGTTTCTGAAACTTTAAAATTAAGGACACCTCTGCTACCAATACTAAGCTGAAGTAATGTTTCTGAAACTTTAAAATTAAGGACACCTCTGCTACCAATACTAAGCTGAAGTAAATGTTTCTGAAATCCTAAAGTTAAGAACACCTTTCCTATCAATACTAAGCTGAAGTAAATGTTTCTGAAATCCTAAAATTAAGAACACCTTTCCTATCAATGCTAAGCTGAAGTAAATGTTTCTGAAATCCTAAAATTAAGAACACCTTTCCTATTAATACTAAGCGGAAGTAAATGTTTCTGAAATCCTAAAATTAAGAACACCTTTCCTATCAATACTAAGCGGAAGTAAATGTTTCTGAAATCCTAAAATTAAGAACACCTTTGCTATCAATACCAAACGGAAGTAAATGTTTCTGAAATTCTAAAATTAAGGACACCTCTGCTACCAATACTAAGCTGAAGTAAATGTTTCTGAAATTCTAAAATTAAGAACACCTTTGCTACCAATACCAAGCTGAAGTAAACGTTTCTGAAATCCTAAAATTAAGAACACCTTTGCTATCAATACCAAGCTGAAGTAAATGTTTCTGAAATCCTAAAATTAAGGGAATCTCTGCTACTAATGCTAAGCTGAAGTAAATGTTTCTGAAACTTTAAAATTAAGGTCATCTCTGCTACCAATACTAAGCTGAAGTAAAGTTAAAAGAACACGTTAAAGAAAGCACGCTTTGTTAAAGAAAGTTGAGTTGCGAATTCTTTTTCCGCACGTTGTTATTTTTTTGCAGTGTAATGGATTGGATCAGGCGAAGGCACGTCTTGGATGTGATTCATCGGGTACTTGAGATGAAAGCAACCTAACTTGTTCTCTCACTACGGTGCAAGAAAAGCCCCAAACCTCTTAGGATGGAACAAAGGCAAGTCATCAACGCCATCTTTATCCACTCTGCAGAACGCGAGAGTTCGGAAAATGCCTGGTCATCATCCACTGTATTGGCACACAAAAGAGCAGAAACTCGGTTCATATCTCCCTGGTATAAATAACTTTCCAACACCTACCTCGATCAGCAAATAAAGTAAGACGTTATAAAGTGGGTCCATGAGAAATATACTCTGTTTACTTTAAATTTCTTAAGGTTTTATAAAAAATCTGTGCGTTCTACTCACTCTTTTACAAACTATTTTACAAAACTTATTCTTCTATCTCTTCTTATTAATTAACGTAAAATTTCATTACACATTTACACATTTCGTTGTAGGTGTAAAGAGGATGCAGAAGTCCAACACGATAGTCTGATTTCTAAAAATCTGATGTGTTACACTCACATGACTTTCTCTGCTCTTGTACAAACTATTTTTACAAACTCTTATTCTCCATCTATTTCATATTAATCTAGATAAACATTTGCAGAAACGATATTTTGACATGCAAAGAGAATTACATTTTACACATAGCGATCAGTTGTATAAATATTTGACTATCGCTTAAGGCGTACTATGTTCCCCTTGTTTTGTATTTGAAAGGGCAATATAGAAATACAGTAGCCTTTAAGCATAGACATATCTTTTAATAGCTGGTTGCTAGGTGTAGCACCATTCTCTTTGCCACAGATTAATACTCTCTGCATGTCCAGGACATAAAAATGAATAACGAATTCCCATTTGAGAAAATAAGTATTGAAAAATTTAAGGGAATAACAAGCAATATCACTAAAATGGTTCACTCAACAACAAAAATGTATATGACATAAATTGTGTATTTTAACGCGATCTGAATTTTTTGTGTAGTAAAATTTTGTTTATCTCTATGGTTTACTAGTTATGCAAAAGTCGTTCACAATGAATAATTTTGGAGACATTCCCAGAAAATTCAAGATATACATTTTATTTGCCATGAAAATATCTTAAATATATGATATTTTAATCAAAATCGTTAGAGGCATTTTTGAGAAAATTAAAATTTCCAAAAAATGTTCCATGTAAAGGTTAATCTGGGGTGGGGGGACTTTTTTGAAAACTTTTGTGTCGCATCTCTGGAAGATACTGAAACTAAATACCAAGTTTGGTGTTTATCCGACTGTTCGTTTCTGAGTTATGCTGTTCACAGACACACACACACGAACGTGTTTCCAAAAATGCTTTTTTTGGATTCAGGGGGTCTCGAAACATGTATTTCCGGTGAAATCTCGGCATCGAATTTTTGGTTGCAATACAATATTTCCCCTACTTACTATACGTAGTAGGGAAAGTAAAAAGTAGGTCGCTATGTGGTCTTAAAAACTCTATGCTCCTTGCATGAAGAAAACAACAAATAGCGACTTACCATTTGAAAAACCGAGCGGGATGGCTCAGGCGGTTTCGTCTGTGGCCTGCATTCGTTAGGTCGCGGGTTCGTTTACTGTCGGGACCTTCCTGACCCGTGGGTTTTTTAGGGGGTTTTCACGGATCGCCAAGCGAATGCTGGTAAGGATTCTCACATCCTCGAATTTCATGTCCCTCCATTCCATCCCCATCTTTCGTCCGTTGATCTCTTTGAGGGTTGGAAATGTCGTCGATGGTGTTTCGGTGCAGTGTGGCGGTGGAAAAGGATGCTGTTTGTGACTCTCTCCGTCCCTGTGCTTTCGGTTGGCTGCCGGAGGTATCCGGACCCTCTTGAGGGGCATTGAACCTCCTCTGAGCGGGGTTGGGTTCCCGGTCAGTCTGTCCGGCTGCCGGGGAGTCTCTATCTGGAAATTTAGCAACCCTGTCATTCCTGTGCCGTCATTCCTGGTTTCGGACGCCCGGTGTCACCTCTCGCTTCATCCTTCCTCCCAGGGACCCCCCTTGTGGGGCGTAGGTACAATATGCCCTATGTGGATCAGGGCTGAGTTCCCTCCGTAACCAAAACAATGTAATCTTACCACATGAAAACAGTATAAGTAATTAAAAAAGTAATTAAAAATTCAAATCAATGACAAAGAATATCTCGGAAATGGTTCACGCCATAAAAACTTTATTTGACATTTTCAGTGCACGCTGTTTAAAATAGCTGCTTATCGGACTATTCACACTCCGAAAAATATTACTCTAGAGGACTAGGAAACAAACCAATCATACCAACTTTAAGACGGTTTTAAACAAAATACTTGATCATAAAACAACAAATGTGGGCCAAAATTGTTTCTTAACCATAAATTTCACCAGCATCTTTAAAGAAACATTCATAATTTGAAGACAAATATAAGTTAGCTTTATATCTTTGATGTTTCATGTAAATGAGTCTGTATCATATCTTCTTTCACAAGAGAAACACCTCTTACTTTCTCACACTGCTGACGATTTTGCTGGCAGCAGTTCCGGTTCAATGTTTCTGGCTCATATTGAAATTTTCTCGCGACTTTTATGCATATTTTCAATCACAAGCTTGTTGTTTAGAAACGAGTGCTCAGAATAAGCACTGCCATATACATCCGCATCTCGTATTGTTATACTCAACACTTCCTAGGAGGAGCTGGTGCGGTTGATAGCGTAGAATTCAGGCGGCTGTTTGAGTTTATCAAGAAATGACTATGCCTTTAATATTTATGCAGTACTTATATTCCAGCTATTTGTATTATTTAATATAATTAGAGAGGTTTTAGTAAAAACGTTTGTATGCACCACGTACCAAAAGCTTTACGGAATTGATACATAAATAGCTATTTTTGTGTAGTAAGATTTTTCCCATGGCTTACCAGTTATACAATGGTCATTCAGAAAAGAAAATTGCTAACTAACTACCACAATAGTACAAGGGCAGAGAAAACTGGATGTAACAGAATTGTATTACGTGTAAGCCAAGATGAAGTATTATTTCATAATTTACTAACTTAAATGCCCGGCGTTTCCCGTTGGTTTCACGGTTTAGAAAACAATATAATATTTCAGAATGTTTTTATCTTTTAAGAATTATTACACAAGACGATTGAACAAAGAGTTAATTAAAACTTTCAGGACAGGTATAAAAACAAAATGTAACTACTGGGAAAACACTATATAACGGCACCGTTGAACAACCACAAATATCAGAGTTTGTAATGAAGGTGACCGAATTCCACGTCGTCACATTCGGGCTGCCTCGTCGCTATTTATATAGAAAATCTCATATGGGAAGAAATAATATCGGTTTAAGTAATGCAAATATATTCTTGTTTATTCTGAGTAATCACACACATAAAATACTAAGAAAACACAAGAAACCCAAAACAAAACAAGTCTAAAAAAATCTGATGTGTTACATTCACATGACTTTCTCTACTCTTGTACAAACTATTTTTACAAACGCTTATTCTCCATATGCTTCATGTTAATCGAGATGTGAATGTTATTGCTAATTTTCTTGTAGATGCAAGGGGAATTGCTAGGCTTTAAGCGATAGTCAAATACTTTAAGAGCTGGTTGCTATGTTCTCTTTGGATTACCAGGCCAAAAAAAATGAATAACGAATTTCCATTTGAGAAAAAGTATAAGTATTGGAAAATTTAAGGGAATAACAAGCAATATCTCGAAAATGGTTCACTCAACAACAAAAATGTATATGACATAAATTGCGTATTTTAACGCGATCTACACTTTTTGTAGTAAAATGTTGTCTATCTCTTATGGTTTACCTGTTATGCAAAAGTCGTTCACAATGAAGAATACTTTCGGAGACATTCCCAGAAAATTCAAGATATACATTTCATTTTTCATGAAAAGATCTTAAACATATGATATTTTAATCAAAATCGTTAGTCATTTTTTAGAAAATTAAAATTTTCGAAAATGTTCCATGTAAAGGGTAATCTGGGGTGGGGGATATTCTTGAAAACCTTTGTGTCGCATTTCTGGAAGATACTGAATCTAAATACCAAGTTTGGTGTTTATCCGACTGTTCGTTTCTGAGTTATGCTGTTCACAGACACACACACGTACATGTTTCCAAAAATCCTTATTTTGAACTCAGGAGGCCTCAAAACATATATTTCCGGTGAAATCTCGGTATCGAATTTTTAGGTGGAATACAATACTTCCCCTACTTACCATACGTAGTAGAGAAAGTAAATACAAAAGGAATGCTAAAATTAACCTACAGAGGAGGAGAAGAAGAAGCGGTACTTCGACTGGTTTGATGCTGTTGCTATTATCCACGCTCACTGTCATTTTTATGTTCCTCAGTGTTTGCTTTTCTGCTCATAAAAACATCACAAATCTCCCATACAGAAAGAAACTACCTGCTTTCAAAAAATGAGAAATTATAAATTATAATAAGTGAATAACCGAACATCGGAGTATGATCGCAGAATGTATGGATATTAAATTCCACTTATTATTGCTCCTTATGCTGGCAATGTTTGAGCACCGTAGATACTTTTGTAGTCAATGCGATCATGTTGATTTCTTTCGTGTTATTTTATATTCATACACAATAAATAATCATATACACAAGAAGACGAACTGATATTTAATCTGTTATCACAGTCTAATATAATACAGTTCGAATTTTGTTAATTTTACAACTAAGCGATTGTTGCGCCATTGTACAGGTAGTTTTGATGTTGTAATTATTTATTTGATAGTGTTAATGCTCCATGACCCATGTCAGAGAGATCAACGAATACTATATGAACTCGCTGTTCCTTTGTTATTTTGTGTGGCCATGAGAACGTAAGTAATTATTATGTTGGCAATGTTGGAGCTACCATGATTATCGTTGAGAAAAACACCGAGCTTTTGTAGGCATCATATAAAACTAAATAATTAATCTGTAAAATGGAACGGAATTTTTAATTATAAGCTAAACAGTAACTTTTGCCTTGTGCCAAAGGTTATCTGTGCCCAGTTTGGTCGAAATCAGGCTACGGAACATACATACACAGTTCACTGATTCTCATACAAATACCAAATTTCACATTTTCATGTTACAAATGTGAAAAACATTTTTAACGTTCAGAAAGACATACAGCATTACAAAAGTACGTTATAGTAATCTTTCTGAACTAGAGCTTTTATCCCATGAATTATGGTAAAGACTTTTTGATCGATGTCTACATGAACTCGCCCTAAGTTTGTGAAATAGCCAAACAACTATACTGAGTATCTGTGATTTATCAATGACATAGTTTCATAATTTAATGCATTTTCTAATTATTATTCGTAAAGTTTCCCTTGTCCCCACTTCTTTGCATAGCGTGAATAAAACTGACGTCCGACATCCCTTTTGGCGCATGTTTTACCTGAGTTTGCCTCAATCGGCTCTCAGTTCGCCCGGCGTGGCTTTGTCGTTATTTTTGGTGTCGCAATTGGTGTATGATGCACGCAACGATGCTTTTTGACCTTGGACTTAGAAGTTATTGTAAAGCCTGGTTCCCAGGTGAGGCAGTATTTTTAACACTTGAATAATTTCAATTAAATTATATAATATGTAAATTCAATAACAGCCCTCCTTGAAACAATATGTATGTAATAATTTGTAAAAATGTATTAAACAGTCATTGCAAATTCTTATATTATTATAAACATGTTCCATAATTGTATGTGAATGCATTACGTAACTTAATAAAGTAAAAGCTGTGAGAATAATAAGTTTAAAGTTGCTAACAATGAGGTAACCTTGAGGCAATAATGAGTTTGAGAGTTTGAACACTACTAGTCATGGTTAGGGCAGCATTAATGTAAATTTTATGACAGTTTAAATTTAGCCAATCAACAGCCAAAAAAACTTTAATTAAATGCAGGTATTCCATTGAACTAGGATTAGCCAATCAGAGACTTGTAATACAGAAGCTTACGGGTTTGGACGGTTGAAATATATTCAGTTGCCTGCAGACCTTGGTGGTGGCCGGATGGAAGATGTGTTCTCTAAAGAAATATTACGTATTCGTGTGAAACGAAAATTAAGTATACGCGTTAATAAAGTGCAAGTATTAAATTAAAGAACCTCACAGCTCTTGATATCAGTGTAGTGCTATTTAATTTGTGCCAAGGATTAATAAAAAGAAGTAATTTTAAACTTATATTCTGTGTAAGCCTACATTCTTGTCGCACCACGCCCTGACTAAGAAATACGTGACTGTAAAACAATCTGACGCAGCCGAGGCAAACATAAACATAAATAATATCTATAGAAGCAGCTTAATAAAAAAGTTAATATATTTTTTTTAAACTTGGAGCGTAACAACAAAAATACATCCTCAAATCAACTTTAAATACGTAGTAGCATATTACGTAACAAACAATCTTATTCAAATTAACGTCCATACGTGGTGCAAAAACTCCAACAACAATAAACTACAACAGTTGAAGAACAATACTTCTTTACAGGGTACAACAGCAAAACAATTTGTGATTCTAAACATTGTACAACTGAAAGTAGATTTTGGAATGGTATTCTGTTGTGATTGCTCTGCCATTTTTTCTTGGGTGTTTTTTGTGTTACGGCCCTGGTAACGTTTAAAGGGTAGTTACATTTGTGCCAGCCCAAACATTTCTAACATTTCTTCAATTTCCTCCCTCTCTTTTTTTTTTTTTTTTGCTTTCTCTACTACGTATAGTAAGTAGAGGAAGTACTGCATTCCACCCAAAAATTCGATATCGAGATTTCATCGTAAATATATGTTTTGAGGTTTTCCAAAAAAAAGCATTTTTCGAAACATGTCCATATGTGTGTCTGTCTGTCTGTGAACAGCGTAACTCAAAAACGAAAAGTCGGATAAATACCAAACTTGCTATTTGAGTTTTGCATCTTCCTAGGATGCGACACAAAGATTTTCAAAAAATCCTCCCACACCAGACTACCCTTTACATGGAACATTTTTCGACAATTTTGATTTTCTCATAATGGCTCCAACGATTTTGATTAAAATATCATATGTTTAAGATATTTTTATGAAAAATGAAATGTATATCTTGAATTTTCTGGGACGGACCTCCAAAATCCTCTTCAATCTGAATGACTTTCTTATAACTAGTAAACCGTAGAGACAGACAACATTTTACTATACACAAAATATAGATCTCGTTAAAACACACAATTTGTGTCATATACATTTTTTGTCAAGTGAACCGTTTCCGAGATATTCCTTGTTATTTGTTTGAATTTTTCAATATTGTAATTTTTCTCAAATGGGAATTCGTTATTCGTATTTTTATGTGCTGGACATACAAAGACAGTGCAATACTCCACATAGCAACCAGCTCTTAAAAGATTTGACTATCGCTTAAAGCCTACCATATTCCCCTTGAACTTTGGCAATAAGTTTCTGAAAATGTTTATCTCGATTAACATGAAGTAGATCGAGAATAAGCGTTTGTAAAAATAGTTCGTGCAAGAGAAGAGAAAGTCATATGAGTGCAACACAACATATTTTTTATTACACCAATCAGAATACCTAAAACAGCTTTTAATTATCAACGTCAAGGAAGAAGAAAGACATGAGAATCAAATAAAATGGCAGCAGAATAAGAATTTAGAGACCTACTAACCGTGCTGGAGGAGAATAAGAAAGAGAAGCATTACCTAATGAAGTCCTGATGCTCTTTCTGCGGTTAAACATTGTCTGAGAAATAGGAGAGGTTCCACAAGTGAGAGTAACATAGTTTACAACTGGTAGCAGAAAGAAGAGAAAAAGAACAGTCATCTTCCATCACAATTTCCCGACGGAGAACTGAGTGTTCACTTTACTGAAACGTTTTATTATATTTCATTCTGATGTTTCATATTTATTAAGTGCATTTTCTTTTGTACTTAAATTTGTTTTTGTAAATAAAAACAAATATACGGTACAATAAATGAAATGAACTCCTACCTTCTGGTTCTGCATTCGTCGCCATTCATCTAGGCTAGTCCGACAGCTTTGACCTTTCCTTGAGAATGCCGCAGAAGTGGCCATATCACTCAACCTTATTTCTGAAGCAGGGTGCAAAATTGTGTCAGTGATAGATGTGTACCATGCAATCATTTTATTATTTATAAATGATCTACCTTATGGGAGTCTTCATGCAACCCATTCATAATTTTATTTATCCATAAATCCCTTTCTGCATCTACGTCTGTAAGTCCTGTAGACGCCATGCTTCTTCGGACCTCATACAACCATTGTTCTCTTGTTTTCCTGGTCCTATGTTTTCTTCAGTTTCCCATTATAGCACAATTCTTAGTACTCTTATAATTTCCCATTCTTGTCACACGGCCGATCCATTTTAAACTTCTCCCGTCTATTATTTCCAATACATTCTTTTTACTTCCATTATTTACCGATTTTTTATTCCTAATTTTAATCCTTCTTGAGATTCAAGGAACCCTCCACCTAAACTCTATTTATTTTCTTTCTTGCTGCCTATTTATTGTCCACGTTTATGTGATCATAATTCAAAACCCATGCTCAGAAACTCTTTGTTTGCATGCTAGAGCCTCCGAAATGGAGAGAGGAATATAGGTAAATCAACCGTAGGCCGTACAAGCAGCAGACGTCGCATTCATTAGTTGAGCGTTGTTTACCACTGATACTGCATCAGTGTTAAGACAGCAGCCTTTCACCATATCTACAAACAAGGTTGTGTTTACGTTATTATTCCGTTTAGTTGTTCTGGCTTTCATCAAGCGGGAATGAATAATGATGGCAATGTGCACAAATACAAAAAACATAGAATGTTTCTCATCTAGGGAAAGCCCAAAGCAATGCAAGAAAGATTTGGCTGCTCTGTCAACAACATGACGCTAACAGACATCACCTATCCCACGCCATGGTTCCACACTCGGAGAGGCGTTTAAGTGAAATAGGCAGCTTGCGTTCTAACAAATACCACTGTAGACGTCCGCAGACATGTGGTACATACAGTTTGAACTATTTCCAAGAGTTCAACATTATATAACTAGACAATGAACAAAATGTATCGACTTTGGCAGCAGCCATTCTGAGCTCCCTCAGTAGTTGTTTAAAATTTAACTGTTTACTTTTCAGTTTTCCGTTTTATTTCATTCCTACCTTTTGTGATGCTCACTGCCCACGTCATCCTATTTCAGAGACCTTAGCGTATAAACGAACCGGTTCTGATTGTGGGTTTATTGAAATATGATCACATGATATTCCTCTACCTACATTAAGTCTTGTAATCATTTTTTTTACTTTCTCTACTACCCAAAAATTAGATATCCAGATTTCACCAGTAATACATGTTTTGAGGTGCCATTAATCCAAATAAAGCATTTTTGGAAACATGTTCGTGTATGCGTTTGTGTATGTCTGTCAGTCTGTGAATAGCATAGGTCAGAAATGAAAAGTCGGATAAATACCAAACTTGGTATTTAAGTTTAATATCTTTCAGGAATGCGACACGAAAATTTTCAAGAAAATACCCCCACACTATTCTAACCCTTTACATGGAATAGTTTTTGAAAATTCGATTTTCTAAAAAATGGCTCTACCGATTTTAATCAAAATATCACATTTTCATGTGTGTCGTGAATTTTCTGGGTATGTCCCTAAAAGTCCATAACTGCTAAACCGTGAGGTATAGACAAAACTTTACTACATAAAAATGTGGATCTTGTGAAAATGCATTATTTATGTCATACAAATTTTTTTGGTCTAGTAAACCATTTTCGAGATATTCCTTTATTTGTTTGAATTTTCCAATACTTTTTTCTCAAATAGGAATTTGTTATTCGTTTTTTAATGTCTTGGACATGCACAGAGAATGGAATGCTCCACATCGCAACCAACTGTTAAAAGATTTGACTATCGCTTAAAGCCTACCATATTCCCCTTGCACCTACAGGAAAATTAGCAATAATATACACAATTTCTGCAAATCTTTATCCTGATTAATATGAAATAGATGGAGAATAAGCGTTTGTAAAAGAGTAGAGAAAGTCATGTTAGTGCAACACATCAGATTTTTTTACACTGTGTATATTAACACCGCATATGAATAATTCACGATTTTGTAAACAATATGCATCAATAGATGTCATTTATATGCTGATTTATAAACGTAGTGATTCTTTATTGCGGGCATGACCCCACCGTTTACACTCCATGAGAATCAACAAGCATAGACGGTGAGTTAATTCCAGGTATCATTAGTAAGGGCCTTATCTACTGAGTCCGATAATAAGTAATTGTAAATCTGTTCAGTTGAAGTCTGACCCTACCGCCTTGAGCCCCACACAGCATGTTAAGATATAAATTGCTTCTATCGAGATAAACAAAGCTACACGTTTTCAAATATTTTTAAGTATTAGTTTTTTTTCGAAATCTCTTTGCTGTTGCTTCAACCCTACATTTATTCTCCAAATTGTCACCTAGTGCCTTATCTCACAATGGTTAATCAATAACTGTAAATTAGTGCTTCCTTCTTCTTCCTCCGCGGCTGTCGCACGTACTTGCTTTTAGTAAAGTGCGTTAGCTGCCGATAGGAGAAGTACTTTCGTATTAGGGACGTCTAATGTAGAAATTAGTGCAATATTATCTGAATAGGGGAAGAAACGTCCCGAAATATATGTTTTGTGCATGTTTTTGTAGTTTCGCAATTTTGCAGTTACATAATACACTGGTGTGCGAAACCCAAGGACGAGATGGGTAAAGTAACATAACAAATGAACTACTTGGTGGAAGTTGATGAAGGTGCGGGAGCATGTTGCCAGGGGTCTCTCACGCGTACACAGAAAGCTGGACGTCACACGGCGTGAGTGTAGCGAGCCTATAGTGCAAAATGAGTCTCGTCCCGCAAGACGGCCAGTTGACAGAACAGGATAAGACGGTGTTTGGCAATTTAGCGAGCGGTTACGGTGCACTGTAGTGGTATTCTTCATTGCAACATGGCCCGTAGACACCATTTGGATGACTTCATACGAGGAAGAATAATCGGGAAACTGGAAGAAGGGCGAAGTGAGACGAGTGCTGCTCAGGAGTTTGGAATTGCTCATAGCATTGTTTCACGTTTCCAAACCACAGGCACTGCTGTCCCAAGGAGAGGTGGTGGTCGACAACGCTCAACTACAGCAGTAGATGACCGTTACTTGTGCAACAGGCAAGAAGGGATCCACGTCAAACAGCGGGTGTAATTGCAACCACATCTAACCGGACAGCTAGGCACGCATTCTCACGATACATAGTAGCACGGCGACTACACAGAGGTGACCTCTTTGCCCGACGACCAGTACGTTGTGTTTCATTGACATCCGCACATCGGTGGTACCGTTTGTGATGGGTCAAAATTGGACTAACTAGGAATGGGGTCGCGTGCTTTTCTCGGATGAGAGCAGATTCAGTCTCAGTAGTGATTCTTGACGTACCCTGATCTGGCGAGGTAGGAACACTTAATGAACCCAGGAACATCCTTGAACATTACTGCTTTGGTGGTCCGGGTGTTATGGTTTGGGGAGGCATAATGTTGCATGGGGCACCGACCTCCAAATCTTTGAATACGTACGCTCATTGGTCAACGTTATTGTGATACTGTACTCCTTCTCCATGTGCATCTTTTCAGGGATGCTGTCGGCCATTACTTCATTTTTATGGATGACAATGCGCGACCCATTGAACAGCGCAGGTGGAGGATCTCCTGGAATGAGAGGATATTCGGCGAATGGACTGGCCTGCCGATTTAAATCCCATTGAACACGTGTGGGATGCTTTGGGGAGACGCATTGCAGCACATCCACATGCACCAAAGACCATCCAACAGTTTTCAACAGCGCTAGTGGAGGAATGGAACGCCCTACCACAAGAATTGCTTACCAACCTTGTGGCCAGCATGGGAGCACGATGCAGAGCATGCATTGCAGTCCGTGGTGATCATACACCCTTTTAAGCACCATGTATCTGTTTCTGTAAATCTAGAGAGCCATCATATGTCGTATCGACCCTAGTGTAGCTTATGGTCTGTGAATAAAAGCGGCATTTGTGTACGTCTCCTTGAGTATTTCGTTTAATTGTCTACTGTAGCACACATTAAAGGAAATTTATTTCTTGACAATAGTGTTCTTTATTCCACTTTCCATTCATGATGCTATGGTGGAAAGTAGTATTTTTACCATACACTATTATAAGCTAAGGTACTTCAGTGGTTTGCCTATTTTACTGCACGTATGAGCATGAACTGCATAATAAATGCATCTAGACTTTAACAAATGTATTACTGCAGACCTGGAATATAATCATATTTGATAGCTTAAATTTAATATTTAATATTACTTGGATCTTTTTTTTTCTTTTTGTTTGTTAATATTTACTTACGATATAATTGATGCAACAGCTAAATGAGCTGTAAATTACTGATTATTTTAAGGCTAATAAGGTGGATAATCCATCGCCAGTTCGCCACCAAGGTTAATGTTGCCGAACTTACTAATGCAACCATACTGTTCAACGGGTGTTAGTAATTAATTTTATTTTCGCAGTACTATTTCCGCTATTTATTCTCATCGAAAAAATAAATTGCAGCACAAATACTCGGAAGTAGAAAATGCTCGTTTTGTCTCGTACTATCAACTGTTCCTCGTTCTCCATCGATGCATTTAAACACACTTGTATCGCAACACTATTATTTTACACATTTTTACAGTTTTTCGCAGCACTTGTTTCCGATCCTGAAGGCTTCATAATTAATACTGTGTTTCATTTTTGACATACTTGAATTATCTTTCATGATTTTTACCCGTCTTCTTATTTTCTTTTCATGTTTCAATACATGCTTAGGCAACAGAAGCAGACTTCCATCCTTGCCTAGTTGCGGAACGAACACATACACTAATAACATTTATCATATTTCTCTTACACGATAGTCTATATAATCTATCAATTGAAAACCAATGTGTATAGCAAGCCGTGAAAAATGTCCATTTAAACGTAGATGAAACGCCCAATGTCGCCAAGGTTAAAACGGCTTAAAGCATAAACCATTATCTCGGATTATTTTACATATCAGAGAAATGTTTATGAATGTTGATGCATGTCTTCAAACTTCATTGATCTGATTTTATACCTACAATAAATTTGTTTACTAAAGAATATAAGGTTGTTTCTAATTATACCAAATTTTGATTAAAATTGAGACTAATGTCTATCATTAAAATTCAGTTCAGTTGTTTTCAATAATTTCCAAGAAAACGAATCATTTAATCCAGAAAATTGGCCGCAGAAAAAGCTGTTCAAAACAAAAATTGAAAAAATCGCATATGTTTATAAACAAAGAAACCACATGGTTGGAAAATGTAGAATCAGACGACTGAAAAAATGCAACGCCATCGCCGGTATTCGGACCAAGGATCTCCTGTGCGGTTGCTCTACCCACTTAGCTACCATGGCAACATGCCGGTACGACATTAAATCTCCCAACTGATTCGCATTTTTCGCGGTCTCAAATTGTGTTGAGATGGCATAATCCAATGGCGAACAATTAATTCCAAAAAAAAACACTTACTTAGGCACACAGCAACTGTTAAGCTTATCAGTGACACCAATTTGTAGAGCAAACGTTTCTTTAAAAGACAGGCTAATTTTTGGTGTGTAGGAGTTCTTATTACTTTCTCTACTACGTACCTATAGTAAGTAGGGGAAGTATTGTATTCCACTCAAAAATTCGATACCGAGATTTCACCGGAAATATATGTTTTGAGGCCTCCTGAATCCAAATAAAGGACTTTTGGAAACATGTCCATGTGTGTGTGTGTCTGTGAACAGCATAACTCAGAAACGAACAGTCGGATAAACACCAAACTTGATATTTAGATTCAGTATCTTCCAGAGATGCGACTCAAAGGTTTTCAAGAAAATCCCCCCACCCTAGATTACAATTTACATGGAAGATTTTTCGAAAATTTTAATTTTCTCAAAAATGGCTCTAATGATTTTGATTAAAATATCATATATTTAAGATACTTTCACGACAGCTAAAATATATATCTTAAATTTTCTGAGAATGTCTCCAAAAGTGTTCTTCATTGTAAACGACGTTGCAATAACTGTAAATCATAAGAGATAGACAAAATTTTACTACACAAAAATTATAGATCGCGTTAAAATGCACAATTTATGTCAAAGACATTTTGTTGTTGTTGAGTGAACCATTTTCAATATATTGCTTGTTATTCCCTTAAATTTTCCAATACTTGTACTTTTTCTCATATGGGAATTCGTTATTCATTTATTTTTTTGTCCTAGTAATGCAAAGAGAATGGAATGCGCCACATAGCAACCAGCTCTTAAAATATTTGACTATCGCTTAAAGCCTACCAATTCCCCTTGCATCTACAAGAAAATTAGCAATAAGATTAACATATCGATTAACATGAAGCATATGGAGAATAAATGTTTGGAAAAATAGTTTGTACAAGAGCAGAGAAAGTCATGTGAGAGTAACACATCAGATTTTTAGAAATGTATTTAAAATATAAATATTTTGCCTAAAATGATAAAACATATATCAAATTAAAGAGACAATTCCAATTAGTAAGCCTATAGTAATTTCCGCCGTTTAAGACATTAAATTGCTATTTATCCAAGTAGATAAAACCAGGACATACTATCATAATATAATACTGAACGGTTATTATCCGATTTGGCCTTGTGAGCTTGTATGGCAATATCCCAGTCTCGTGTTGTAAATGATACGTTACTATACTCATATCTTAATAACTATTAACATTACTAGCTGAACTCTTAGGTCTTATAAATAAATTCGACGTTTTATATGCTCGGTAGTTATTGCAAAGAAATTGCTACTGGTACAGACAAGGGTAGCCGAGGTCTTTAAGTCACAGGAGATTCGCTGTTTAAATGCCACCAACACCATTCTCCCTGACAGGTTTTCTTCAGTCCACATAACAGCAAATGGTACCTAAACTTAGGTGTGGAAGATTATCACCATCCATCGAATATGGACCTAGCAAGGTGGCGCCACAGTAACCCTGCGACCGCCCACTCTGACCCATAAGTTTTTCGTGGTTTTCCCGGCAAATACTGGAGTGATTCACCTTCTATCACGACTTTCCTGCTACTCATTTTGTATCTATCATCTTCCTTGTCACCTGTTTCAGGGTTGTGGGACCAGGCGGCGCGTTGCGGCTGGGCGGTGTATGTGCTGAGTTAGAAACACCTACAGGTGCTCTCGGGTGGACGCCTCTTCGGGGAACCCCCGGGGGTTAGGGGCTTGTGGGTGCGTCCGGGCATCGTCGGATGCCTACGACCTGGGAACGTTACGGACCCCGTCCATGCTTGCTCCCGTCGTCATCCGGATCTATCCCCCTTCGTTCTTTTCCCTCATCCTTACTTCCCAGGATGTCACGGTAAAAGGAAAAAAGATTGTTGTGGCCTACTTGTGGTTCTCTGTCCGTTTTGGGGGGCCGCTCCGTTCATTAGTACCTATACGTTTACACCTCTGTAGTGCCCTATGAAATAGATACTACAAAAAAAATAAACTGGTATTGAAACACATATAAGAGGTCTTCGAAAGGCTGAGGAGGGAGGAGGGAGGGAAAGAGCAGCGTTATTGTCAAGTGTTTAATTCGGATAATAACCTCTATGGTTATGAAAATGCGCACCTAAAATAATATCAGTAAGGAAAGCACGTATATTGGGGCAACGCTTGGGTACGTACGTATGTACTGGTGGCACAGAAATCGTTAATCACGGAGCTTCCTCTGGAATGCAGGTTTCGAAGTGAATGCAATCAGAATCGACGCTGCGTTTCCGGAGGCTGGAACACGTATAGGAGAGGATAGAGATTTCGTGCACTTTGTACAAAGAACACATAATTAGCTAGCAAGCGTATCCCACTCAGAGCTACTATGCAAATTAACTTGCCTAAAATTAACATGCGGCTTTTTGTGTGTTCGGGTCTGGCAGACAGACAGAAGGGGACAGAGCACTCGTGGAAAATGTTCCGTTGCTGTACACGCACGCCTCCAACACGCTAAAGCCGTAGCCATCAAAACAGTAAACGGCACGTGCATTTAGTGCTTATGCTCTTAGAAATGGCAACATAAATTTTAATGATGTAAAATGAAATTATATTGCCAGAAAAAAAGAAAACATATCAGCTATTAACAATGAAATACACAGCAACACGAGATAATAAGCACGAAAAAACTCTAAGCTCTTCTCATAAAATCTTTGTCCCTCTCACGTCCATTAAGTTTTTTAAACTCATATTCACGTATGTCGGTTTTTCGCCATAGTAATATCTTTTAGGTGCAGCTTTGTGTTTTATTATAATGTACGCTATTATTTACGGCTATAATACTTGATTTAGAGGAGGAAAAATTCTGATGTTCATATGACTATATTGCCCACCATCGTTAGATTTATATATATATATACACTGCTGTTTCTGAAAATTGCAACACCAAGAAACAATTTACCGAATAACTCCAAACTTGGTGGAAGTGTAGAAGTGTGCAAGCAATAAGTGATTAGGTTTGCAGAGAGATGGGGTACACGTAGGCCGAGCAGAGCCCACTCGTGTCGGTCCGACAAGGTCAGTGTTGCGCCCAGTGTAATCAGTGCAGAGCTGTCAAACAAGGTGAAAACAATAAATTGAGTGCCAGTATACCTCGTCGACATCAAAGGGAGCCATATCGGCGTGTGAGGGAGTTCGAACGGGGCAGAAAGATCGGTCTCCGGGAAGCGGGTTTGTCAGTGCTGCTACGATAGTGATGCATGGAAACAGTGGATAGATGAAGGTCGTACGCAGCGAAGAGCGGGTACTGGACCACAAAACATGACCACCGCACAGTATGACCGTCATCTTATCCGCATGGCCATAAAGGGCCGTACAGCTTCATCCACAGTGTTGGCTCGACGCTGGAGCACTGCAACAGCTGTGAACTTGTCTGCATATACGGTTCGTCGCTGTCTGATGCAGGTTGGACTGGTTGTATGCATGCCATTATGTCGGCTTCCATTGTCCAGAAACCACTAGCTCCTCCGACTGCAATGAGTGCATGAACACCGTCAATGGTGTGCTGAGTGGGAAAATTTAGTCATTCGGACGAGTCCCGCTTCAACATGTCCTACAGTGATAGCCGCATACGTGTCCGGCAGCACCGTGGTGAGCGCAATCTGGAGGGCTGCATTGTTGAGCGGCATAGCGGACAAACACCAGGTGTGATGGTTTGGGGCGCCATTGGCTACAACAACCGACCTTGCCTCCTACGAATTCAGGGCACTTTGAACAGCAACTGGTACCTAACGGTGGTTGTACAACCTGAGGTACTCCCCTGCTTCTGGCATCTGCACGGGCCACATTTCAACAGGACAATGCCCGGCCACATATTGCGAGGAATGTACAAGCCTTCTTCCAAGAGCGACGGGTACTATTTCTTTCCTGGCCTGCACGTTTGCCTGACAAGTTGCCCATCGAACATGTCTGGGATATGGTTGGTCGGCACCTGGTGCGTCACGGTCCTCCAGCAACCAGTGTCACGGATTTGTGGGCTCGAAAACAAACTGCATGGAGGGGAATTCCTCAGGAAATTATTCAGAACCTTTTTGATTCAATGCCACAGCTAATTACTGCGCATGGAGGCTGCACCAAATACTGAATATTAGGGCTCAAATTCATGTATAGATTTGAAAAATTTATCCTTTGTTACTTGTTATGTACCTAACCTGTGGAATTAAATTCATTGAATTCATGCGTGTCCTTCTTGGTGTTGCAATTTTCACAAACGGCATTGTGTATGTGTGTGTATATAAATATATATATATTCTACATACAATTCTTAATAAAGCTCAATTTTTTATCTACTTGGTTAATCGAGATAAACCTTTATATAAATAGTTTCATTACACATTTCGATAGTCAGTGGTCGCCATTTGCTAGTTTTGAAATTCCATACTCTTTCCATACTGTCGCGAGAAACAATCGAATAGCCACATACTTTAAAAAATGGCATGTTGAAAAATTCTAACCAATAACAAGGAATATCTGGCCGATGCCACAAAGAGTTACTTTAAATATACGAGGTATACTGTTTTCTACATTAATGTGTAGTACGGTTTTGTTTCTTGTATGGTTTACCAGCTATATAAAACTTCTTCCGAATTGAAAGCAGTTCACGTGCTATTCTCAGAAAATTGAAGACTTACATTTTATTTGTCTGTATATACAGGTTGGCCCATGTGGGGTGTTACTGATGAATATTTTTTAAACGAATAGAAAAAAACCAAACCTCAAGAATTCCAAATCATATTTGAGTAAAGCATCTTCCATACTGTTATATGAAATACATTTCTACGGGGCTCTTATGGGGAACAGTAGGGCTAACCTAAGAATTTTAAATTGACTAAGATACTTTTTATTTTCTCTACCATGTACATAGTAGGTAGAGAATGTATTTCATTCCACTCACAAATTCGATACGGATATTTCAGCGGAAATGCATGTTTTGAGGACAGTGAATTTAATAAAAACGTTCTAGAAAAAGGTGTATGTATGTGTTTATACAGCAAAACTCAAAAATGAATAGTTGAATCAACACCAAACTTGGTATTCAAGTTCAGTATCTTCCAAATATGCCAAACGAAGGAAATTTAAGGAAATCCTCCAACTTCAAATTAAACTTTACATGAAATACTTTGTGAACATTCTGATTTTGTAAAAAATGGCCCAAATGGTTTTGATTAAAATACCATATATTAAAGATATTTACAAGACAAATGAACTGTATATCTTGAATTTTTTGTGAATAACCTGTGAAGTGCTCTTCATTCGGAAGGAATTTTGTATAACCTTGTATAATTGGTAAACCTTTAGTGATAGAGGAAAACACACTACATAGAAAATTTAGATCTCTTTAAAACAGATTATTTCAAATAAGTTTTTTGTGGCATAAGCCATTTCTGAGATATCCGTTAAAACGGTTCGTATTACATCAGATGTTTTTCTGGTGGTCACGCAAATGGCATGGTATTCCAAAGCCATCACATAAAGATACCTCTTTTAAAATCTGACTTGCTTTTTTCTGATGTATGCTTCTTATAACTACAACGAAATATGTAAATATGTAATGAAAGTACAAGGAATAGATATAAGAATAGACTTTTGTAAGAATAACTTGTACAACAGTGAATACTAAAGGTCATTTGAGTGCTGCATACAACGTTTTCCCAATTTTTTTTGTCAATAATTTCTCCAATGCATTCCGAACGTCCATATAATGAAACGTGATGCAGTCATGATACAACATATACTGAGAACAGTCGTGACTGAAGTGGCAGAAAGTAATGGTTACCTCATGTAGTAATATTACTTCATCTAGTTGATGAAGTATGCTAAAAGCGAGATGGGAGATAGCCGAGTGGGTAGCACAAAATCGCGGTAAAGCGGGAGACAAACGAGGGTAAGGTAAACAGGCAGAGAAGTGGTACGCAAATAAACAGTGGGATGCCGTTAACAATCAGAATTGCGCTGGAGTAGAGATCCTGTACTAGCCAATGCGATCGCTCCAAATCTCGCCAGTAAACACCGGATTTATTTTTGGAATTTGAATCTTCCTGGGAGACCATCAATGGCGAGGAAAGCAATGACCATTAAAGCCTGGAAATTACACCAGCTTCAAGCGCTTTTGGCATGAATTGCGAATCGGAGGGGAGATGAATCCTGGACAGAGTCTGTAGTTGACAGTCCTCTCTTCCTCGCCCAGCTTTCAATCTTTTCAACTCTGCATAATATATTAGGATTTTAATAGCAAGCAGTACACCAGGTAGGGAGAAATTATTGATAGATAAAGCATTAAAATGCATTTGAATAGAACTAGGATTTAAAACCCAAAAATAAATGCATACGTACTTAGGATTAAACCTCTAACTGTGGAAAAGATGAAAACACTGATGAAATTAGGGACCATTTACAATGAAAATTAATCACTAACATGAGTACATAAAACTCAGGCATACAACTAACGTGATATGCTGTCATACAATCGTAAGTTAATGTTAATATGGAGATCTAATTTAAATTTAAATTGAGTTTTATTTATTGACGCTCTTTAACTACTCCGGTTCTTAGCGTCCCATTCCATATTGGGCGTGAAAGACCCGTAATTTGGCTCAGAGGCATCTTTATCAGGCTTGAGGTTCTTTACGTGCCGTAAATCTTCGACACGGGACCACCGGCTTTGCTTCCCTTCCGAAGGAAGCCATGCTTTTTACGCCCGAAAAAATCCATCGCCCTCCGCCGGGTTTGAACCCGCGACCTTGGGAACTAGAAGCTAGCACGGTACCACTAGTCCACGGAGGACGACGAAACGATCACCGACGGTACACACGACGAAAGAGGTCATGCTGGACTACCTCTGTGATGGAGCAGTCTAAACGGAAAAACGTTCGGATCTAGTAACAAGGTCATAGCAACACTCACTTCAAGATGGAAGAATGCTCCCCCAAAAATGTATACAGTAAACACGCAAGTCAAGTAGACTGCCCTTTAATTTTAGTGTGTTAATTTCGTACATGTGTTAATTCAGCCAAAGAAAAGTGAATATTGAATGAAAACGTTATATAATTAATGACATCAATCTGATATATAAATGTTTACCTACATTGCTTGTCTAGAAAACTTGTATCAAACATCCGGGTAATGCAGCAAAGATTTGGGAGAAATCTGCACTACACAAATTCAGCGTGACCAGTGCCACGGTAACAACCCGTTCCAATTCACATAACGCACCCAGGATTACCTTGAGGCAGTTTCATGTACCGAAACAATGCATTGTTAATAAAGAGATATATATAATATGTATTCTTAATTTAATCCTAGCGTTAGTTACATTTGTGTGATTGTTATTTTACTACATATGTTAGCGATCTGTTAGCAAGAATATTTCCACTAGACACGGTTTTACGATCAAGAGCTTGCTTCGCACAAAAGTAAGGGAAAACTTTGACATAGTACAAATAGCTTTTGTTGACAGTGCACGTTAGAAAGACATAAGTTGTCCAATGCCAGGGGAACTCCGAATAGGTTGCAGGCCGGGGATTCCACCATTGTCTCAAATCATGTAGTTGCTGAGAAGCCAATCGGAGAAACAAACATCCCCACCCCAGATTTCTCACATTTGAGGAATTGCGCAATCAATCAGACAATAAGAAAATTAGAAGTAAAATACGGACCGATCGACTATCATCCTATGTAAGCTAAGGTTTGGGAGTCGTCTGCTTCTACCTTTCCAATGTCCAACACACGGCTTGTGTGGAAGAACAATTAATTGCATGAACACATAGAAATTATGCCTTATTTATGTTAAATTATCACTGTTCTTAAAGTTCTCAATACTTTTTCCAGAACTTTTTATGAGTAATTATATAAATCATGACAATTATTTCAAGTGGTTGTTTGCATTTATAGCTTATGTAGTCGAGTCCGTAAAATGATGTCATTTAGCAGAAAAATAATAAAATTTACTCTTAAAACATTTGAATTTATGTACATTTTTCTCTGATACTACTTGCAGTACACAACCACACTTTTGCATGCTTATTCTTAGTATAATCCGCTATCTTCGGAACCTCTCTGAAAATTGGGTGTGAGATGGCAGAACGATCACGTTGAGATAGGTGTTGTATTGTATTTCGACTGTTGGGGAGCCGAACTTGAAGTAGTTGCAACCACACGTATGGTAAAAAGTTTCCGGTAACCTTCGCCCCAAGTTTAAAAATATGAACTTGTAATTTGACTGTTTCTTTAACTATTATATATTTATTTTTGGCTCGGCTGCGTCAGTATTTATATTTTTTAGAGACATGAATGCCTTTGCAGGGAGTAGTGTGGTTAAGAATGTAGACTTACACAGATTATCATTTTTACTTTACTACATTTATTAATCCTTGACACAATTTAAAAAACACTTCACTGATATAGAGAGCTGTGAGATTCTTTTATTAATTACTTGCACTTTTTAACACGTAAACTATTTTTGTCTCACACTGAATACGTATTATATTTCTCGAGGACGCACCTCGCGTCCGGTTAGGAACGCTGTTTACAAGCAACTGACTTCTGAATTTGTAAATTTTGCTCCTTTTAGTTTCTGAGTGGCTAATCCTAGTTCAATAGAATACCTTCATTTAACTAAAGCTTTTTCTGGTTGTTGATTGGCTATTTTATAAACTGTCACAAAAAATTACATTATTGTTGCTCCAAGAATTACCAGTAGCATTTAAACTTTCTAATTCATTATAGCCTCAAGGTTACCTCATTGTTACCTCACTGTTAGCAACTTTTAACCTATTATTCTCACAGCTGCTACATTATTAAATTACGTAATACATTCACATAACATTATGTATACAATAATATAAACATATACAATGACTGTAATATACACATTTTATATCTTGCTACATACGCATATTGCTTCAAGGTAGGCTGTTATTGAATTTATATATTATACAATTAGACTGAAATCATTTAAGTGTTAAAAATACTACCTAAACGTGATGAGGTGTATGCATGATTTCTCTCTCATTAGCTAGCTTCTTGTGCTTGACGTGGACACAAACATGAAAGCTTGGAGCGTGCAAACTTCTATGCTTACGTTACGCTTATGTTTGAGCTTGTTTGTGGATCACCCCTTAAGCAGGCAGTAAAATATGTGATGCAGTAAAGTACGAAAAGCTAGATCTAAGATGTTTTTCCAAATTGTACTTAAGGGGAGATTATAAGCCCTACCGCAAACGTTAAATCTGCTAAATTCATGACCCATTATATCGGAAACTATTTAATATATGAGACTGAAATGTTTACAGATTGCTGAAGTATGCCTTCTAAATACACTCATCTACTATCGAATAAAAAGCTTGTTTATTAATGAAGATTATTTTCTTAATTATGCTCTTTTTATCAAAATTCATCTGGATTACGTTCTACCTTCTCTACTACGTACATAAAAGGTATTCCATTCTGTGTGTGTGTGTATATATGTGTGTGTGTGTGTGTGTGTGTGTGTGTGTGTGTGTGTGTGTGACTGAACAGCATAGCTAAGAAGCGAAAAGTCGGATGAATACCAAGCTTGGCATTTAATTGTAGTACCTTCCAAAGATGCGACATAAATATTTTCAATAAAATCCATCTACCATTAACTACCCTTAACATGGAATAGTTTTCAAACTTCCTAATTTTCTAAAAAACATTGTTCTAAAGCATATATCTTGAATTTTCTGGAAAAAACCTGAGAGGCCTTTTGTATAATATTGTGTAAACTCGTAAACATTAAGTTATATTCGAAAACGTATACATATACGTACACAAAAAATATAGATCTCTCTTGAAACATAGTTTCTTTCAAATAACTCTTTTGTGGCACAAGCCATTTCCGAGGTATCCAGTATTAATGGATCGAATTGTTCAAAACTTGGCCATTCTTTGCGTACAACGTTCAGTTTTAAAACATTTGACTATTGCTGTTCCCTTTGTATCTATAACGAAATGTTACATCGGTAATAATGTAATAAATAGAAAAATAAACTTTCGTAAGAATAATTTATGTAGCCACTAATAAAAATAGAGGCTAGAGAAAATCGTGTGAATGTAACACATACTAAGATTTTAATTAAGAAATAATGTTTCCAATTACAAAGTAGATGCACACAGCACTTTAAGATTGTTTTCATAATCCTAAAATTCCATTTATCTAATTTCAATAGTTTCTACAAATCTGGACATTTTTACATGAGACTGTCATTCACAGAAAAAGCTGTTTAACGTAAAAATGGAACAAAGAATCGATAATCAAACAGGATTTAGAAAGGGGAGATCCTGTACAGATAACACATTTGTAATTAACCAATTCATTGAAAAGAGAAGGCAATATAACCTTCAAACACATTCAGCTTTTATAGACTTAGAAAAGCATTCGATAAGGTCAGCAGAACTAGACTCTGGCAGATATTAGATAAAAAGGAAGTTAATAGAATTAGTTAATAGAAGTACTCAAAAATATCTCCAGAAACAAAAATAAATATTGTTTTAGGAAATACGCGATTATCACGAGAAATTATAATTAATAGGTAATTGTTTAGACAACGATGCAGTTTGTCTCCGTTGTTATTTAATATATGCATAGATGATATTCTCCGAAAATCAAAAGAAGAATTACCATTTGGAACAGAAATAAATAAAAAATGACACACTAAATACGCTACTCTTTGCGGATGACATGCTAATTCAAGACAGTGAACATTGTCGCAGTTCTCGGTGGCTTGTGTTATCTTATTTGTTGGGCGCTTATTGTTTAATTATTTTTTTAAATTTGGGTTCTTTGTCCTCCGGCTAGCTATTATAACTCAGTCGAACACGTGTCTCAAAGCAGGGTGTGTAAACGGAAAGAGTTGTTGCTAAAGATAACACTGAAAAAAATCTGAATCTAGACTTTTATTGCCGTCACGCTTAAATAATAATTGATATACTTAATCTTTATACACGCCTGACTGAAACTGTGATATTTCCAAATGTAATCACAGTCGATTTAGTTGCCGCGAACCAATTACTTCGCGTACTTTACATTTTTGTAGCTAACTCTGCGATGTGCACCTCCTGAGAGATTCTTCAGAACTGTGATATTTCCGAATGTAGTCGTTTTAGTTGCCGCGCACCAATTACTTCGCGTACTTTACATTTTTGTAACTAACTCTGCGACGTGCACCTCGTGAGAGATTCTTCAGAACTGTGATATTTCCGAATGTAGTCGTTTTAGTTGCCGCGCACCAATTACTTCGCGTACTTTACATTTTTGTAACTAACTCTGCGACGTGCACCTCGTGAGAGATTCTTCAGAACTGCGACACCTCCTATGGACTCTTTCACCTCGAATTGCCTAAACATTATAATATAGCTCCTATTGGTTACCAAATCGCGCCCACTTTAGCGTCTGTGGTTGTCAGCCAATCACTACTACTAACATATATGCACTAGGGAAGATATTCCCTCCATTTCTAAAAAAAAAAAGCACGCTACCCTGACGTCATTTGTTTATCTCTTCTTAGTGACAAACAACCCACCCCCTCGGTTTATTGTTACCCAATTCTATTGTCAGTTTCAGTTAGGTCATGTAAACTTATTTCCTAACAATAATTATGGCTAACAAACATCTAAAATCATGTACATACAATAATATTAATTTACACAAAAGCACTCTAGCATTCACAGCACGTTATGATATAAAATATTGCTTCAACATAAGCTGTAAATTAGTATCTGTAATTACAAAAAATCACTCAAGATTACAGTCTAAAAATTTTGGTCGAGAAATCAAAGGTTCTGAGGAACGCAAATAATAAGCTCTAAGATAGCTTTATATAATAAAGTGTTAGAACAAGTTAGAAATTTTAACTATCTGGGCTGCAATATAACAAATAATACAAACAATGAATAAATAAAGAATAAAGCAAGTTCCAATATATTTGTGGAATAATAGTAAACACTTTGCCATGAAAACCTCGAAGAGAAACATATTTAAAATTTTGCAAGACAATGGCACTTATGCCCATGTGCAGCATTCTCGATCAAGATTTTACCGTGGTAAAACATGGACTTTGCCGCGGTGAACGGTCATTTGTGGTGCATCGACGCCGGAAAAAGTTTATGGAGGATTTTACCGCGGCCGATTTTCTTCGATTGTTTCCAACGTTACTTCTGCTGAAATGTTAAAATGGCGGAACGGTATAGATTAGAATTCCCAAAGAATAGAACACTCCATTTTCGGCAATGAATACATCCTGATAAAGTTACTTTAATGTACTTTGTAATTTGTAAAGCTTTAAGGCCTATTTGTGCGACAGGTGCCTTAAATATCCTGATCAAAGACGTAACGAAAATTCACACTCTCACGGCGTTATTTATCACAATTATATCAGTTGAAGCATAGCTCCAAGAGCAAGGCAGAAATAAGGAGAGTAATGAATGGATGTGGTGCAATTTCTAGATTTTCAGGAACATTAAATACCTGATTACACAGGTATAGGAATCCGGTAACCTGAAGAGATTTGTACCAAAATTTGAAATCTAAGGTCGTCATCGTGGTGTCGGGGTAGCGTGTTCGCCTCTTATTCCGGGTTCAAACCTTATTCGGGAACAATTTAATATTTTTTGCTTCTTTTTTCTTCCTGTCTTTCAGTGAATATCGGCTAAGTTAACTGGGATTCAGCCAGTGTGGAAAGAAAGAAAAAACATCTATAATATTTTATCATATTTTTCTAATCATTTGTAAGGACAGCTTTTCCCACGTGTCCATCTTAAAGTTATTGCTTCAACCTCTGTACTTTCTATCTTTTCTTAAGAATTGATGTTAAATTTAATAACGTAATAGAGAAACTTCGGTCTGATTTTGCTTTCCTCCATTGCACACTGAACTACATGCATGCGCTTCAACTAAGAGGTAGAACAAGTGAAAAACAGACGACATGATGTACATCAGGGTGCGTTCAGTAGTGTTTACCTGCAATGAACGGTGCGCTCAACTAAGGGGAGCGCCTGCCAGATAACCACGGTCACCTAAACTGTGGTGAACATTGATGCACCGCTGTGTGATGATTACCGCGGTCAAATTCTTATCGCGGTAAGCTGAAGGTCCCTGAAGGATTTTAACGAGGATGGTGCACACGGCCATCAGTGTTTTACTGTATGGTTCGGAGAGATGGACTATAAAACAGAGAGATTCGGATACAATTCAAGCTGCAGAAATGAAATATCTCCGAACAGTGAAAAGGTGTGCAAGATTAGACCGAATTAGAAATGAGAACATAAGAAAATAATTAAGTAAATTTTCGCTAAATGACCAAATATTAACAAACAGAGAAAAATAAAAAACTCATGTAAAAAGAATTAGTAATACCCGCATTCCATTTCAAACATGTATGTACATACCACCACGTTATAGTAACACAGGAAGGCTGTTGAAGCGATGGTGGGAAGTATGAGGCCGGAACCTGAGGACATCTCCTAAACCGTAAAGTGTTGCTTATGATGATGATGATGATAATGATCATGAAATAGAGAAAGAAATCACATCGCTTGAACACACAGAAGCTGCCCACGTAACGTTTTTACCAATTTGTAGAGCAAAACTTCCCTTAAAAGTTGGGCTAAGGTTGACTTCTCTACTCCAAGTGTATAGGAGTTCGTTTTTTCTACTAAATGGTGCAGAACTGGAGTATAAAATGGCAGCTGTATTACCGTTTGGTAAGGTTAAGTATAAGTATTTTGTTCTAAGTGTTGGTACTATTAAGTATGATAACTTCTGTATGCTTAATCCATGCGATTTCTTTCTTATATGCGAGTTTTTCTACATTTTTGCTTTGAACAGCTTTTTCTGTGAGTAACATTTTCTGACATAAATGACCCGTTATCTCAACGGTTACATTAAATTTTGGGATGACTATTCCATTCATACGCCACGTATTTGATATGACCAGTAACGTTTAACAATGCCTGGCATATCAACTAATAATGTGTGCCAAATTGACCCTCCCCGGAGAAAGATACAGTAGCCGACGGGGCTGTACTAAAGGAAAGCGGTCATGTACGGCAACAGAAGGGAAACGACTAGCGTAGTACTTCTCAACGAGTCGACTACAACAACAAGAATGGGAGAAGTCGGTTTGACTCGAGCAGTACGTCAGGCGATTGTGGTCGTTGTCTGCGCAGGCGCTGGATCACGCTTAGCTTTCTTCAAGGGTGCTGTCTACAGGCTGGCCAGTCTGTCTTCGACGACAAGCGAGATTGCGAAAAAACAAGACAACAGTTAGATAGAAAGCATTCAGCATGGTAATTCTAAATTCATTTTCGGCTTAACATATTCAAAATTCCTTTTAATAATAACTTACCGGGGAAGGATTGAGGGTCGGATCTATAGACTTATTGTGGTTGGTCTGAAACATATCGGTAAATGTGAGAGCAGGAAGCAATTTGTAACTATGGTAATTAAACGTAAAGCATTTAAGCCGTAAAGCATGTAAAGAATGGTGAACGAAGAAGGGTTTGTTAATTGTAATGGTTTATGTTATTGAAGTGTCAGTTCATTAAAAGAAAGAAATTCGGCTTGTGAATTATTTTGTGGAATATCTTTTCTAATAACAATCAGCCAGTATTCCTGATTTAATTCACCACCTCTAGGGTTAAAGTTCACGTTTCAAATGTTAGCTTGCAACAATGGGCTTTTGTTGAATAAAATGTGAGGTCATTAATGAATCGTAATAGTACCCAATAATTTTAATCAATGTACATTCAAATAGTGTCATGTTCCAAATAAATTATGTTCTTAAAATGTGCCTGATATATTTGAAATTTAACTATTTTCTCATTCCCACTATTGGTAGCGTTGGTTAGTATTCCTAACACACTCGATTGTTAATTCATTTAGTAGGCATACCCTGATCTGATACCTGACACAATGTGATTAGATTTTAGGCAACATAAGTACAAAATTAATTAGTTCAGATGGTACATGCTACGTACACCCGTAGGCAAAACAAATGTGTCATCGCCAGATTCCATGCGATGATCGGAGGCTTCGTGCACCTTCGTAACAGCTGTGTTTACAACGCACATACAGGAACTGTAGAGTGGTCTGTGCCTGTGACGCTTATAAGCTACGGAAAATAGAGCACGCAGCAACGTTACCTTGGCCGAGAGGTTAAGAAGACATTGCATTCGTTCATAAGTTGAGGCAGTATTTTTAACACTTAAATAATTTCAGTCTAATTATATAATATGTAAATTCAATAACAGCCCACCTTGAAGCAAAATGTGTATGTAATAATTTGTAAACTGTATGTAACAGTCATTGTATATGTTTATATTATTGTATACTATTATATACATGTTCAATGATGTTATGTGAATGTATTACATAATTTAATAATGTAGGAACTGTGAGGATAATAAGTTAAAAGTTGCTAACAATGAGGTAACCTTGAGGCAATAATGAGTTTGAGAATTTAATACTACTACTTGTGATTCTTGGAGCAACAATAATATAAGTTTAGTGACAGTTTATAAAATAGCCAATCAAGGAACAGAAAAAGCTTTAGTTAAATTAAGGTATTCTATTGGAGTAGGATTAGCCAATAAGAGACTTGAAATACAGAAATTTACTAGTTTAGACGGTTGAAAATTAATTCAGTTGCCTCCAAACAGTGCTCATAACCAGACGTGTTGCCTGCAAACAGCGTTACTAACCAGACGCAAAAAGTGTCCTCGAAAGAAGTATAATACGTATTCTTGTGAGACGAAAAATTAGTTTACGCGTTAAAAAGTTTAATTAATTAATAAAAAAGAATCTCACAGCTCTCTATATCAGTGAAACGTTATTTAAATCGTATCAAGCATTAATAAAAGGAGTGAAGAAAAACTTATAATCTGTGTAAGCCTACATTCTTGTCGCATACGCCCTGACATCCATGTCTCTAACAATAATACTGACGCAGCCGAGGTAAACATAAATATATAATACTTAAAGAAACAGCCAAATTACAAAGTTAATATTTTGACGGTATGGGGATTTTCTTGAAAATCTTCGTGACGCACCTTTGCGAGGTATTGAATTTACGATAAATACCTAACTTGTTATTTAGGTTCAGTAGCTTTCAAAGATGCGACACAAAGATTTTCAAGAACATGCTTCTACCTCAGGGTACCCTTTATATGGAACATTTTTGGAAATTGTTATTTTCTCAAAAATGGCTCTAACGATTTTGATTAAAATATCATATGTTTAAAATACTTTCATGGTAAATTAAATGTATATCTTGGATTTTATGGGAATGTTCTCAAAAATCGTCTTCATTTTGAATGAATTTTATATAACTGCTAAACCGTAAGAGAGAGAGAGAGACAAAATTTTACTAGAAAAAAGTAGACCTCGTTAAACCACACAGTTTATGTCTCATACTTTTTTTGGCCGAGTGAACCATTTCCGAAGTATTCCTTGTTATTTGTTTGAATTTTCCAATAGTTGTACTTTTTCTCAAATGGTAATTCGTTCTTTGTTTTATGTGCTGGACATGCAAAGAGAATGGATTGCGCCAGATAGCAACCAGCTCTTAAAAGATTTGTTATCGCTTAAAGCCTACCAATTGCCCTTGCATCTTCAAGAAAATTAGTAATAAGATGATTAACATGAAGTAGATGGGGATAAGCGTTTTAAAAATAATTTGTACAAGAGTAGAGTAAGTCATGTGAGTGTAACACATCAGATTTTTCTAAACAAACTGTTTGAATTTAAAGGTGCCTCAAAACATGCATATCTAGTGAAATCTCGGTATCGAATTTTTGGGTGGTAGAGAAAGTAAAATTCACATTGCGATCTAGGGAAGTAGAAATATTTTTGCACATACTTGTACATAAACACAGCTCTGTAGCTTCATCTTGTAATACTTCTGTGTTAGGAATATTATTAACGGCAATGAGATAGAGCAATTAATCTCGGACAAGCGTGCTCCTGTCGCGTTAGGTATATTATGAGCTTACCTATAGCTCAGACACTCCGTGTTTACTTAAGCGCTCTGGTTCTACCATCTTAATTTATTTAGGTAACATGTGCAGCTGATTAACGCCGTTCATCTTCATTAATCTGAAATGTAGGTCACACCAGCAAACCGCCGCCCCGCGCCGTCACAATTAATTTAAAAGATATCGTTTCACAGTGCTGCAAGTAACATATTGCCGTCACAGCGATTGGAATGTAATAAAATAAATCACGGCTCGACACACATGCATGCTGCAATGAATCATATACGCACTGAAGAGCCACAAAATAATAATAGTAGTTCTAAAAATGATGCAAAATTTAATGAAATTTATCGCAGATGTCAATTAGATACGCTCTGTTAATGTTGCTGGAAAGGAACCATATGCTTTTTTGCTTATTGTAATCACAGACGCACGAACTGGTCGAGCTGGATGACCAGACAGAGAAAGGCTGGCCCGTTTTTTGCACAGAGGAACGTATGTCACTACCACTGTGTAATTCAGTTATTGTTTTGACCGTTGCTGTAAAACATGGAATGTAACAGTGACAGAACTGCGGGAGAAATGCTACAAAATCTTTGCTTTTAAATTACACCTCCTGTTTAGGAGTGATTGAAATGACAGTTTGCTTTACTACAGAACGGGTGCACAGCACAGACTTACCCTCAAATTTACAGCTTTATTAATATTACAAACAGAGAAAAAAATTATTGTCCACGATTCGGAACCGTATAATACAGTAGACACAACCATAATCTGAAATTAATTTGTGTTTATTTTCTTGTTTTTTGTTCCCAAAGTTCTTCTAATGGTTTGAAATCTGTTTACTTTCATCTCATAGACTTTGTCGAACTTAAAATCAGGATTGCATCCTAGATAATGCAAATGGTCTACTTGCTCCAATATTTTCTCATTTATGAGTATCTTTAATCTAACGGGGTTATTCCCTTTAAAAGTCGTTATCCTTGCTTTACTTACAGGTATAGTTAAATTATAATGCATAGCATTTTAGTTTAACCTATACCAATCTATATCCCTTCATGCTTTAAAAGAGTTGCAGAA
This sequence comes from Deroplatys truncata, assembly GCA_030765065.1. Classification (NCBI taxonomy): domain Eukaryota; kingdom Metazoa; phylum Arthropoda; class Insecta; order Mantodea; family Mantidae; genus Deroplatys; species Deroplatys truncata. The sequence goes on from CM060984.1 coordinate 71,788,374, forward strand.
CTCAAAGGAGCGATTCCAAGTAAATACAGGTCAGTGGGGAACTGATGCAGTAGCTCCCTTTAAAACCCACTACTACTACACCAAATAATAAAAAATGAGGTTTAAGTACCTTACGTAATCAAAAGTATCCCGACACATGGCTGAAAATGACGTACAAGTTCGTGGCGCCCTCCTTTGGTAATGCTGGAAGTCAATATGGCTTTGGCCCACCCTTAGCCTTGATGACAGCATTCACTCTCGCAGGCATACTTTCAATCAGGTGCTGAAAGGTTTCTTGGGGAATGACAGCCCATTGTTCACGGAGTGCGGAACTAAGGAGAGGTATCGATGTAGGTCGGTGAGGCCTGGCACGAATTTGACGTTCCAAAACATCCCAAAGGTGTTCTACAGGATTCAAGTCAGGACTCCGTGCAGGCCAGTCCATTACAGGGATGTTATTGTCGTGTAATCACTCCGCCACAGCCCGTGCAGTATGAACAGGTGCTCGATCGTGTTGAAAGATGCAATCGCCATCACCGAATTGCTCCTCAACAGTAAGTAGCAAGAAGGTGCTTAAAATATCAATGTAGGTCTGCGCTGTGATCGTGCCACGCAAAACAACAAGGGAAAACATGACCACACCATAACACCACCACCTCCGAATTTCACTGTTGCCACTACACACGCTGGCAGTTGACGTTCACCGGGCATTCGCCATACCCACACCCTGCCATCGGATCGCCACATTATGCACGGTGATTCGTCACTCCACATAACGTTTTGCCACTGTTCAATTGTGTAATGTTGACGCTCTTTACACCAAGCGAGGCGTCGTCTTGCATTTTCGTGCGTGATATGTGGCTTATGAGCAGCCGTTCGACCATGGAATCCAAGGATTCTTACCTCACGCGTAATAGTCATAGTACTTGGAGTGGACCCTGATGCAATTTGAAATTCCTGTGTGATGGTTTGGATAGATGTCTGCCTATTACTCTTTAAGACCCTCTTCAAATGTCGGCGGTCTCTGTCAGTCAACAGACGAGGTCGGCCTGTACGCCTTTGTGCTGTACATGTCCCTTCACGTTTCCACTTCACTATCACATGAGAAACAGTGGACCTAGGGATGTTTAGGAGTGTGGAAATCTCGCATACTGACTTCTGACACAAGTGACACCCAATCACCTGACCACGTTCGAAGTCCGTGTGTTCCACCGAGCGTCCCATTCTGTTGTTTCATGATGTCTAATGACTACTGAGGTCGCGGATAATGAGTACCAGGCAGCACAATGCACCTAAGATGAAAAACGTATGATTGTGGGGGTGTCCAGATACATTTGATCACATAGTGTACCTGCCTGCAGTAAAGGAGTTATGACATCGTCAGTTGTTAATAAAATCAAAGCCCCGACATGACTATAGCAATTAAGAAGGACTACAAATGAAACAATTATCTTAGCCAATCAGCTTGACGCAACCACGATTCGAACTCGAACCCCTAGTACTAGAGAAGAAACAACTTTACCTCACGGTAGCTTATAAACACATGAAAATAAACGTCACAACAGATATAATACACAATAATTCTTCCGATATTTCATGTGAATTAGCTTTCTGTTCCTTCACTACAAAACCGGCTTCCTTTACTGTTCCCTCCTTTATCTTCGTTTTTCATATGAAATACTTACCTTAGTACTGTGTATTTTCTTGTATCTCCTTCTGTCCTCAATCTTTTCCATTTACCTTAACTTCCATTGCATCTCAAACGTTTTCTTTTCATCCAATGTTTTGTCAATTTCTTTTATTTCTTAATAGTGTTCTTCCTTCGTTCACTCATTTAGTAACGTTATGAGACAATACACTATAATAAGTATGTTCCTAAACTGGCTTTTATACCTCTGTAGCAGGCACCTTAAAGCAAACGGATTCGAACAGCTGTGGTCGTTAAGGCGAGACGAAATAGACAGGCCATCTATTAAAAGTGAATTCGAATGCCACGACTGTAGTCAGTGTCTGTGGTAAAGGATGGGAGGGCCCACGTAAAATAACGGTGTGATAACACGCGTGGCTGATGACAAGGTTAACTTTGACTACAGGCACATGGATTAGGTATTTTATTCTTACAAAAGTATTAAAATAGTATCGAAGTAATTTAATATTTTCACAGTATAAAATAGTTACTTTAGTTTTAAATGCTAGTGTAACATGAAAATATTAAAAACAGTGTTTAGCCTTGACTAAACATCTTGTTACTACTGTGCAACACTATGCAATAAAGAGTTAAGGCTGAGAAATCTACATTTAACTGTTCCAATGTCTCTGCAGTGACAAAGTATCAAGCACTCCAAGATATGAAAAGTTGGACATAAAGCCAAGAGGCGCCGAACATTCCTGGGACCATTTACCAGCAAATTTCCTACACAGTCGAACTACAGCACTGCAGGGAAGAGGGGAAGGGGGGAATGAAGACGACGCGTGGACTAAGAAGGGAGTATCGTGGAAAGGGTAAACTTATGTTCAAGGCTTCTAAACAAGACGCGGAACGATATTTTCCAAACTGGAAAATGGATCCAGTAATTCAGCCACCAGACGGTCAGACGCGCTACCACTTCTTTCTCTTTGTTTATATCTTTCTCTCTCCTTATTTCACCTCATCTTCCCCTTCTCTTGGAGACTAATGTGCAACGTTCGAAGTCGCTAAAGGCCCAGTCGACTATAACAGCAACACTCAACATGGTTGCTACTTCTTCTGCACCAGTTAAGTAAGACCTTTTATGCTCTCTGCCAGATCCGAATAACATTGTTACACATACAACATGTGCTCATTTTCTTGTGGGACGCTTTCTATTTTAAATATTGTTTGGAATGTGTGATTGCCTATTTGCAAATATTTGTAAATGTAGGCAGTGCTTATAATACAAATTAGTAAGTTACTGAAATAGAAATAACATTTTCGATGTTTTCTATTATAACCTATTACAAAAACTGTATGCTGTTTATTATTATTATTATTATTATTATTATTATTATTATTATATAAGTCGTGCTCTGTGGTGTAGTGGTTACCATGCTAGGCCTCTAGGTCCCGGGTTCAAGGCGGAGGGCGATGGACTTTTTCGGGCGTAAAAATTCTTAACGTGATTTCTTTCGGAACGGAAGTAAAACCGGTCGTAGATTTACGGCACGTAAAAGAACCTCAAGCCTGATAAAGAGGTCTCTAAGCAAAATTACCGGTCTTTCACGCCCAATATAGAATGGGATACTAAGGACCACAGAAGTTAAAGAGCGTCGATAAATAAAACAAAAATTAAAAAAAACTCAATTTCGCTGTTTATAGGATAGAAAAGCTCTCCTTGAGAGATTGACAACGACAAATGACTATGCATATAATCAGCTCATACCTAGCCCAGCTCTACTACACCTAACAAGACTACTAGTTGTGTTTTGTTTTCTGCAATGAAAGCTTTAGCCAAAGTGCAAGTGTTTCACTGTTTAAAGCCATTTATGGGTAAGTCTTTTGGAAATTTTAAGTTTTCATGAGTGTATAAATGAGACTACTGTAAGGGGGAAAATTGTTTATTCGTACTTCCTCTGCCACGTACACAGTAGATAGAGAAGGTACTGCATTTCGTTTAAAAAGTCTATACTAAGATTTCACGAAAATACACGTTTTGAGGCCTATGAATTATAAAAAAACATTTTTGGAAAACATGCCCCTGTGTGTGTCTGTATACAGTAGGTATAACTCAAAAATAAAAAAATGGAATAAGCATATACCAAACTTGGTATTTAAGCTCAGTAGGATGCGACGCAAAAACTTTGAAAAATAACCCCCACCCCAAATTACCTTTGCATGGAGCTTTTTCAATTTTTTATACTCTGAAAAAAGATTCCAATTATTTTGATTAAAATATCATATCTTAAACATACTTACATCACAAATAAAATGTATCTCTTGAATTTTCTGCGAACAGCCTTTGAAGTTTTTTTCATCGGAATGAGGTTTGTATAATTATGTACAACTGGTAAACGTTAAACGAAACACGAAAACGTACCTTACAAAAATTTAGAATTCCTTAAGATACACAATTTACTACAAATATGTTTTTCTGCGGCATAAGCCGTTTCTGAGATATCCATTATTAAAGGTTCGAATTGTTCATTACTTATCATTTTTGCTTTCTCTACTATGTATAGTAAGTAGGGGAAGTATTGCATTCGCCCCAAAATTTCTATACAGAGATTTCACCGAAAATACATGTTTTTAGGTCCCTGAATCCAAGAAAAGAAAAAAAGAGCATTTTCAGAAGAAGGTCCGCGTGTCCGTGTATGTAGATGCGTATCTGTGAACAGCATAATTCAAACACGAAAGGTATCTAACTTGGTATTTAGGTCCAGTATCCTTCAAAAAAGGCGACACGAAGATTTTCAAGGTAATCCCTACCCCAAACTACCCATTACATGGAACATTTTCGAACATTTTGATTTTCTCAAAAATGGCACTAACGATCTTGATTAAAATATCACATATTTACGATATTTTTATGGCAAATAAAATGTGTATCCTTAATTTTCCAGGAATGCCCAAAAAGCCCTCTTCTTCTTAATTGTTTTTGTATAACTGGTAAAGCGTAAGAGATAGTCAAAATGTTACTACACAAAAATGTACATCTCGTTAAAACACACAATTTATGTCATATACATTTTTGTTTTGTCGAGTGAACCATTTCCGAAATATTCGTTGTTATTTCTTTGAATTTTCCAATACCAAATACTTATTTACTTTCTCTACTACGTATAGTAAGTAGGGGAAGGATTGTATTCCACCCAAAAATTCGATACTGAGATTTCACCGGAAATACATGTTTTGAGACCCCCTGAATCCAAAAAAAGCATTTTAGAAACATTTCCGTGTATGTCTGTCTGTCTGTCCGTGTATGTGTCTGTGCGTCTGTGAACAGCATAACTCAGAAACGAACAGACGGAAAAACACCAAACTTGGTATTTAGGTTCAGTATCTTCCAGAGATGCGACACAAAGGTTTTCAAATCCCCCATCCAAGATTACCCTTTACAAGGAACATTTTTCGAAACTTTTAATTTTCTCAAAAATGGCTATAACGATTTTGATTAAAATATCATATGTTTAAGATATTTTCATGACTAATGAAACGTATATCTCGAATTTTCTGGGAATGTCTCCAAAAGTATTCTTCATTGTGAACGACTTTTGCATAACTGGTAAACCATAAGAGATAGACAAAATGTTACTACACATAAACTGTAGATCGCGTCAAAATACACAAACTATGTCATATACATTTTTTTTGTTAGTGAACCATTTTGGAGGTATTGCTTGTTATTCCCTTACATTTTCCAATACTTTTACTTTTTCTCAAATTCGTTATTAATTTTTTTTATGCCCTGGACATGCAAAGAGATTGGAATGCGCCACATAGCAACCAGCGCTTAAAAGATTTGACTATCGCTTATAACCTACCATATTCTCCTTGCATCTACAAGAAAATTAGCAATAAGATTAACATCTTGATATCTCAATTAACATGAAGCATATGGAGAATAAGCATTTGTAAAAATAGTTTGTACAGGAGTAGAGAAAGTCATCTGTGTGCAACATATCAGATTTTTAAATGGGAATTCGTCATTCTTTTTATTTTTATTTTCTTTTCTTTTTTATATCCTGGACATGCAAAGAGAATGGAATTGTCAACATAGCAACCTGGTCTTGAAGGATTTGATCATCATCATTCCATATTCTCCTTGCACTACAAGAAAATTAGCAAATTGTTTCTGGAATTGTTTATCTCGATTAACATAAAGTAGATGGAGAATAAGGTTTGTAAAAAAATAGTTTGTATATCAGCAGAGAAAGTTATTTGAGTGCAGCATATCAGATTGTTTTAAAGTCACAGAGATTTTCAGTTCTTTCTCGTGATCTCATGGAAACAGTATGTAGTTTTAAGGCCAGCGTATAGCGTCCTGTTCTTTAACATTTGACTATCGCTGTTCTCTTTGTAGCTATAACAAAATGTATGATGTACCTATTTTTACAAAGTTTATTTCGATTGAAATGTGGTAGATAGAAAAAAATCTAATGTGCTACACTCACATAACTATCTCTACTCTTGCACAAACTATTTTTACAAACGCTTATTCTCCATATGCTTCATGTTAATTGAGATGTTAATCTTATTGAGAATTTTCTTGTTGGAGCAAGGGGAATATGGTAGGCTTTAAGCGATAGTCAAATGTTTTAAGAACTGGTTGTTATGTGGAGCGTTTCATTCTCCTTGTATATACAGGACCTAAAAAAATGAATAACGAATTCCCATTTGAGAAAGAGTATAAGTATTGGAAAATTTAAGGAAGTAACAAGCCATATCTCGAAAATGGTTCACTCAACAAAAAAATTATATGACATAAATTGAGTATTTTAACGCGATCTACATTTTTCTGTAGTGAAATTTTGTTTAATTCTTATAGTTTACCAGTTACGCCAAAGTCGTTCACAATGATGAATAATTTTGGAGACATTCTCAGAAAATTCGAGATATGCATTTCATTTGACATGTAAATATCTTAAACATATGATATTTTAACCCAAATCGTTAGAGCCATTTTTGAGAAAATTAAAAGTTTCAAAAAATGTTCCATGTGAAGGGTAATCTAGGGGGGATTTCCTTGAAAACGTTGGTGTCGCAACTCTGGAAGATACTGAACCTAAATACCAAGTTTGGTGTTTATCCGACTGTTCGTTTCTGAGTTATGCTGTTCAAAGTCACGCACACACACAGACATGTTTCCAAAAAGGATTTTTTGGATTCAGGGGGTCTCAAAACATGTATTTCCGGTGAAATCGGTATCGAATTTTTGGGTGGAATGCAATACTTCCCCTACTTACTATATAGTAGAGAAAGAATAGTTTATATACCCACTAATAGATATAGAGTGTAGGGAAAGTCATATGAATGTAGCACATCAGAATTTTTTACAGGCATTATAAATGCCCCTGTGATCTCTTGGATCCATGTAGTTGATAGTAATCAATGTGTATATGTTTTTATTTAAATAAATACACGTATTCATTCATAATTTGGACATGAAATCGTTTCCAACCTGTGAATAAGTTTGTCTGGTTGAGATGAATGATGTACTCGCACCGGCAGCCACAACTACCAGGCCAAGTTCAAATGAACACCAGAAAGCTGTATGAACCGACTGCCGCGAGGGAAAAGGAGTGTTCCTAACATGATTTTAATCGGCCAGCAAACAGCGCAAGTTGCCGAGGGCTGGCGGGCGGATGAGACCGCTGATACACAGACTTAGTAGGTGAAGTTTAATTGGTAATACACACTGTGGCTTTACTGCTCTCTCCAAGATTTGTATTAATGCTGCCACTATCACTGCTCCTGTTCCTGTTTCGCAAAGTGGTTAGAATTGCTAATGTTGTTCCAACTTGAACTTATCTAACCACCGTAATAAATCTGCTGCGGAACCCAGTTTGCAAAATAGTAAAACACATTAATAATAATTAGCTACCCTGTCAAAGTTTATTGCATTAGGTCAAATCTAGGGATGGGCCCTCGATACTCTTGATATCGGGGTGTGTATGAGAATTTGAGATAAAACTTTGATACTTTTCCATACTTTTAAATTTTAAATTTTTGCATCATTGAAAGTTGTGCGTTGGACTACAGTTCTTGGCGGACCTTGACTGCGTTTCCTGTGGGTGAATTAATGTAACATTCCATATATTCTTGTGTCTAAATGAAAACTCGCAAAACAGTAGGAGAAGTAGTAGAGGTACTCGTGTAACATGCAGCGATAACTGAGTTATGAATGGAACTGGTTTAACTGAAGCACTAAATCACTAACCAGACCTCCTGACTCACTCTGAGCCATTGCATTTACTTATTCCAGTGACAAAAACTGTGAATATAGCGGAAACAAATCAGAACTTAAGACATGAGGTAATACAGCTCATGGAAATATTTGCTATTCCCTTCTATCTGATAGTTTATGTTTATGCAAGTCAAATTCGGGTCTCGAGCGTAGCTTATAGGTGTACCTTCTGTACGAATACTTTCCATAATATGAATAGAAATTATTATTATCCTTAAGTAACAATAGAGGATATATAACCTGTAACACTATCACATAAAACTGATGTGTTACACTCACATGACGTTCTCTACTCTTATACAAACTATTTTTACAAACGCTTATTCTCCATCTACTTCATGTTAATCGAGATAAACATTTGCAGACCCTATCTTATTGCTAATTATCTTGTAGATGTAAGGGGGATATATATTTACAAGGGCAATATAGAAATACAGTAGCCTTTAAGCATATACGTATCTCTTAATAGCTGGTTGCAAGGTGCAGCACCATTCCCTTTGCCACAGATTAATACTCTTTGCATATCCAAGAAAAAAATGAATAACGAATTCCCATTTGAGAAAATAAGTATTGAAAAATTTAAGGGAATAACAAGCAATATCTCGAAAATAGTTCACTCCACAAAAAAAAATGTATATGACATAAATTGTGTATTTTAACGCGATCTACATTTTGTGTGTAGTAAAATTTTGTCTATCTCTTATGGTTTACCAGTTATGCAAACGTCGTTCACAATGAAGAATACTTTTGGAGACATTCCCAGAAAATTCAAGATATACATTTTATTTGTCGTGAAAATATCTTAAACATATGATATTTTAATCAAAATCGTTAGAGCCATTTTTGAGAAAATTTTAAATTTTCGAAAAATCTTCGATGTAAAGGGTAATCTGGGGTGGGGGGATTTTCTTGAAAACCATCGTGTCGCATCCTTGGAAGATACTGAATCTAAATACCAAGTTTGGTGTTTATCCGACTGTTCGTTTCTGAGTTATGCTTTTCACAGACAGACTCACACATAGACACACACTGACATGTTTCCAAAAATGCGTTTTTTGGATTCAGGGGATCTCAAAACACGTATTTCCGGTGAAATCTCGGGTTCGAATTTTTGGGTGGAATACAATACTTTTCCTACTTACTATACGTAGTAGAGAAAGTAAAAATTAAATTGAGTTTTATTTGTGGACGCTCTTTAAGTGCTGTGGTCCTCAGCATCCCATTCTATATTGGGCGTGAAAGACCGGTAATTTTGCTCAGAGGCCTCTTTATCAGGCTTGAGATTCTTTTACGTGCCGTAAATCTACTACACGGGACAAACGATTTTACTTCCCTTCGGAAGGAAGCCATGCTAAGGATTTTTACGTCCGAAAAAAACATCATCAACTAGAGGCTACATGGTAACCACTACACCATGGAGGACGACTTGAATTATCAGGATTAAAAAATTGTTGCCAATTGTAGAATGTCAAACAGGAAAAAAATTGGAATTAGCGTACAATACAAAATTGGTTACATGCGTTTATACACAGAAAACTACTAACAAGAATGTCATTCAGTAAACAAGCTGTCATTTTTAAGTCTTTTAAAGTGAGTATCGCGTATTGGTGCTCAAAAATCAGTATCCGTATAGATAATCGAGAAGTAGTGTTATCATCCCCTCACGAGTCAAATCCCAACAAAGATTTGCCATTAACAGGTTGTGAACGTGTTACATAAATCAAAAAATAGTGATAATATAGTTGCAAATATGCACAGAATACACTTTTAAACATTTAATTCGAGATTAAGAGTCCTATCCCGCTAATGCTAAATTTGCTAAATTTACGGCTCATTATCATAAATTACTTAAGACAACATTGAAATGAACTTACCAGTCAGCCACGATATGAGTGTGCTTGGAGGAGGGCGGGAGTGTATCGACATCGATTATTACTTTCTCTACTACGTATATTAAGTCGGAGAAGTACCTATTGTATTCCACCCAAAAATTCGATACCGAGATTTTATCAGAAATACATGATTTGAGACCTCCTGAATCCAAAAAAATCATTTTTGGAAACATGTCCTTGTGTGTGCGTCTGTGAACAGCATAACTCAGAAACGAACAGTCGGATAAACACCAAATTTGGTATTTAGGTTTAGTATCTTCCAGAGATGCGACACGAAGGTTTTCAAGAACATCCCCCACCCAGACTACCCTTTACATGGAACATTTTTCGAAAATTTTAATTTTCTCAAAAATAGCTCTAACGATTTTGATTAAAATATCATATGTTTAAGATATTTTCATGACAAATGAAATGTATACCTCGAATTTTCTGGGAATGTTTCCAAAAGTGTTCTTCATTGTGAACGACTTTTGCATAACTGGTAAACCATAAGAGATAGACAAAATTTTACTACAAAAAATGTAGATCGCGTTAAAATACAGAATTTATGTCATATACGTTTTTGTTGTTGAGTGAACCATTTTCGAGATACTGCTTGTTATTCCCTTACATTTTCCAATACTTATACTTTTTCTCAAATGAGAATTCGCTTTTTTTTGTCCTGGTAATACAAAGAGAATGGAATACTCCACATAGCAACCAGCTTTTAAAATATTTGACTATCGCTTAAGCCTACCATATTCCCCTTGCATCTACAAGGAAATTAGCAATAAGATTAACATCTCGATATCTCGATTAACATGAAGCATATGAAGAATAAGCGTTTGTAAAAATAGTTTGTACAAGAGTAGAGAAAGTCATGTGAGTGTAACACATCAGATGTTTTTGGAATGATTTCGACTATTATGTATGCAACTAAGAAGTACAGAGACGTATTTTTATCAGGGAGAGTTTATGTCAAGCCATAATTTCCATTTTAGTGAGGAAATGGTACTTTATCAACAAAGTTATGTAATAATTGCTTAAACACATGACAGTTTAGCCTATTACGGTCTCTGCACGTACAGTCGAGTGCAAAGGAATCGTTTTGGTTACTTTTAGTGTTTCCGATTCTTGAATGTTGGCAGAATCTTCTCCTCATTTGTGTTCCGCGTCTGCCTTAGGTGAGTCATCCTCTAATTGGTTTTAGCTGAAGTCCTATACGCTAGCATTACTCTATGAAGAAAGATCAGGCCTAGCTGGGCGATGAAACAGGTGGAGAGTCACCTGAATGGTTGAAATAATATGCCTCCCAAGGACTGCCCATATTAGCCTCTGAATGAGTCCGGCTCTTATTGGTTCGGCATTCAAGCATTAACCTCTGTAACCGAATGAGGGATGAGGCGTGTTGATTATCTAGTCTGCATGATATTGGATGACTGAAAACTAATAAGTTTCTGACTCACTTAAAAAATATAGAGATATAAAGATAATGCTTCCGCCACTACACATAAAATTGGGCTTGATGAAGCAATTTTTAAGGGCTCTACCACAGGGTGGACCCTGCTTCAAGTACCTTTCCAAGAGATTTCCCTTCATTACACAAGACAAATTAAAGATTGGAATTTTTGTTGGTCCTCAAATAAAGAAATTGATGAAGGATGAAATTGATGAAGACAATGAATGAGGGAGAAATAGAAGCATGGACCGCCTTCCGATCAGTTACGGAAAACTTCTTATGCAATAACAAGGATCCTAATTACAAGGTCATTGTCAAAACAATGTTGGAAAATTTCAAGAAATTGGTTGTAACATGAGTGTAAAGGTGCATTTTCTGCGTTCACATATCGACTGCTTTCCAGAAAATCCGGGACATTATAGTGAAGAGCACGGTGAACGTTTTCACCAAGAGACTAAGGAAATGGAGATGAGGTCCAGGGGAGATGGAATGAAACTATGATGGCCGACTACTGTTGGATGTTGAGGAGGGACAGTCATCTTCAAGGATCTGCAAGGAAGTCAAAGAAGAGAAAGTTTGAAAATAATTAAATGAAACTCTTTGGCTTCTTGTTTTGTTAAAATGTAGTCATGAAATAAATTAAAGGAGTTCTTGAAAGTATTCTTAAAATGTTTCTTGAACAAAAACTTATCTTGTTGAAATGGTATTTGAATACTTTTCTACGCTCATTAGTAAAATAATTAAAACTACTTATTTTGTGTAAAACCTGACGTGATAGAAAAAAATGGAAGTTATTTTTGGATTCAGCATGAAAACTTGATTCAAGAACAGTACGTTTAAGAAATCATCTGACAAAAGGTTTGAAAATGCAGACTAGGTTATTGATTGTCGGCTTAAACTACGGTTCCTCATTTCGGCACGTAATTTTTTGGCATCCGACTAAGCATAATAGGTTGAGAAGGTACTGCATTTCACGCAAAAATTCGTTACCGATATTGCATCAGAAATACATATTTTGAGAACACTTGAAGTCAAAAAATGCATTTTTAGAAAAACGTTCCTGAGTGTGAGTGTGTGTATCTGGCTGTTAACAGCATAACTTAAAAACGAAAAGTCAGATAATACCACACCTGGCATTTAGGTTTAGTACCTTCCAAAGGTGCGACACAAAGATTTTCAAGAAAATCCCCCCCAGCCTCAACTACCCCTTACATCAAACATTTTTTTAAGGTTTTGATTTTTAAAAAATGGCTCCAAACGATTTTGATTAAAGTACCATATTATAAAGATAATTATATGACAAATAAAACATATATATTGAATTTTCTGAGAATAGCCTGCGAAGTCCTCTTCATTCGGAAGGAATTTTGCATAATGGCTGGCCCCGTAGCTCAGTCGGTAGAGCAACTTCCTGCTGTGCGAGTGGTCCCAGGTTCGGTTCCCGACTGGGGGGTGAGAATTTTTCTCTAGCCAAGATTAATCCGTATCCTCCACAGAGTCTGGAACTATGAATGAGAGTGATGATTTAATGATTAAGAAACCAAAAGTGCAAGAAACCCAACGACAAGAGTTAACATCATTGCCAATAGGCAATAACTTCAAAAGGAAAGGCCGCCGATAAAACCAATGTAGTTAATGGCTGTGCTATAAATGGAACTAAATTTTTTTTGTATAATCTTGTATAACTGGAAAACGTTCGATAGGCGAAAATGTACTAGACGAAAGATGTAAACAACAATTTATTTCATATAGCGTTTTTATGGCATTAGCTGTTTATGAGATATCGATTGTTAATTGTTCGATTGCTCATTTATTGTTTATTCTTAAAGCCCTTTCAACATTCAGTTGTTTCTCAGGGTTCTATGGAAACAGTATATAATGTCTAGTTCTTAAAGATTTGACTATCGCTGTCTCTTTGTATCTATAACTGAATGACCAATGTAGCTATTTCTGCAAAGGTTTATTTGGATTAAAACGTAGCTATTAAAATAAGCTTTAGTAAGAATAGTTAGTATACGATTGTAAACGGTTGAGGATAGAGAAGGTCATGAGAATGCATCACATCTGATTTTTAATGGAAGATGCGTTTAAAATGATTGAAAATGCTATCTGTCAAGTGTCTTGTCTGCAATGATTCACACAAGCAAAATTTAGTATTCGACAAACATGTTTACTTTCTCTACTACGTATAGTAAGTAGGGGAAGTATTGTATTCCACCCAAAAATTCGATACCGAGATTTCACCGGAAATACAGGTTTTGAGACCCCCTGAATCCAAAAAAGTATTTTTGGAAACATGTCCGTGTGTGTCTGTCTGTGTGTCTATGAACAGCATAACTCAGAAACGAACAGTCGGATAAACACCAAACTTGGTATTTAGGTTCAGTATCTTCCAGAGATGCGACACGAAGGTTTTCAAGAAAATCCTCCCACCCCAGATTACATGGAACATTTTTCGAAAATTTTAATTTTCTCAAAAAAGGTCTCTAACGATTTTGATTAAAATATCATATGTTTAAGATATATTAATGACAAATGAAATGTATATATTGAATTTTCTGGAAATGTCTCCAAAAGTATTCTTCATTGTGAACGACTTTTGCATAACTGGTAAACCATAAGAGATAGACAAAATGTAGATCGCATTAAAATACAGAATTTATGTCATACACATTTTTTTGTTGAGTGAACCATTTTCGAGATATTGCTTGTTATTCCCTTAAATTTTCCAATACTTTTTCTCAAATGGGAATTCCTCATTCATTTTTTTATGCCCTGTACATACAAAGAGAATGGAATATTCCACATAGCAACCAGATCTTAAAATATTTGACTATCGCTTAAAGCCTACCAATTCCCCTTGCATCTACAAGAAAATTAGCAATAAGATTAACATTTCGATTAACATGAAGCATATGGAGAATAAGCGTTTGTAAAACTAGTTTGTACAAGAGTAGAGAAAGTCATGTGAGCGTAACACATTAGTTTTCTTTTCGGGGGTTTCCCTAGGTCTTTAGGCGAATGCTAGTATTGATCATTAAGTCCCCCGAGTTCCCATCCATTTCACTTCACCTTTCATCCTCTTGGTTTCTTTCAGGGTTGCAGGTGTCGGTGGGAAGTCTCGGCGTGTGCATGGTTGGAAAAAGGGATGCTCTGTTGAAACCTTCTTCCCCCGGATTGAGGACGCTTACACATCCCCGGGCCCCCCAGGGGATGTGTAAGCCCCACAAGGGGAGAGGACTCGGCTGCTCCAATGCCCATCCGGAGTGTTTAAGATGTGCGAATGGTAGGGACCCTGCCCTCTGCCTTACGTACCTCATGGTCCGACTACCTTCTGTCTCCTCTCACCTCGGCCCTCCCGGGGGCATAGGCACAAACAATTTGCTTAGGGCGAGTGCTAAGTCCCCCTCTGCTTAGAATCCTAATCCTAATGAAGAAACTATACGTCTGCTACTTTGTCAGCTACATTAAACATAAAAAAACACAAATTATTTCCAATTCTTATAGATTTTATTGCTGTATATTTAAATAATGTTTATGGCAATAAATAAAATCATAATCTATATTGTTATTGTATCCTTACAATATTACAGGTTGTAACGAGAAACGGTGCTGTGCGCTGTTTGTAGCGCGAAATCGTCGATCCATGGGTTGTTGTGGTCTTCGGCAGTGTTCTTCCTCGGCTATTGGTGCTCGTCGGTTGCTACTTATTCCATGCCTAACTTTTCCTACCTCTATCTAATTCTTAATTATCTGGTTATTGTGGGTGAGGCAAATTTCCCTTAATCAATGAAGTTTATTAACAATTGAAGTAATTATGGGCGGCTAGCTTTTCCCATTATTATAATACCATCACTTTAAATAACGCAGGAACCTAGCTATCTGCACACACACTCCCACCCTTGAATGCACCCACGTGCATTTGTAGCACCCCGTGCCGACGACAATTCTAGAAGATCATTTAGGGAGAGAGAGTGGGCTCTGAGAACTTTGTCTGCCCTTATATACGTGAGCCTAGTGACGCTCACCTCTGCGTTTAAAAATGTAACGGCGTTTCCTATTGGCCCTCAAACCTTAACATGTATGAGAATATGTGGTTTCAAGTCCATGCGCTTAAGCGTCACCCTGGTGGGTTGTGAAGGCGATTCAATATCTCCGTCTCTTCCTTTTCTCTATCTGTCTCTTTCTATTTCTCCGTACCATTACCGGTTACCTGCCTGTTGGCTTGGTGAAAGGTACGCTCTACTTGTTCTACTTAGGATTATGCTTTTCCTGGAATTTTGCTAGCTCGCCCTTTTCTTACAACCAGCTTTGTACAAATGTTAGATGTTGAATATTTTAACATGTTAGTGAATTATATTATTACTGCACACTTCTTATGTATGTATGGTATATCCCCTTTCATGGTCTACTTCTGGTTTCCCACGCCAGATGGCAGTAAATGATATTAAATGACCTAGGTACGCCGTTCAAACAAAGAAGTGTGACTACATGATTCCGATTTATTTTCAAAGAAGTCCGTTTACATTGGATGTATATATATCTTATAATCGTATTTTAATAATCATGTATTTTGGGTATACTATAGGTTATACCTCACGCATTGCGACCTAATGGAACTATTGTCGCTACCACCCCCTGAGGATGTAGTGAAGGAACCACAGGAGACTACAGGTCATGGCTCAGGTAGTATCGTTCTGATCCATGTGTTTTTTCGGGGATTTCCCCGGGTCACCAGGCGAATACTGGGAAGGATCATTACTACCGAATTCCCTGTCCCTCCGTTTCATCTCCATTCTCATTTCACTTCATCTGCTTCGAATCTTTCAGGGTTGCCAGTGTCGGCTGGAGGTCTCGGCGTGTGCATGGTAGGGAAATAGGATGCTCAGTAAACCTCCCTCCGGGGATTGCGAGCGGTCTCCGAGTTCCGGGCCACCACCTGGGAAGTTCAAATCTGTAAATGATAGGAATCCTGCCCTCTATTTATCGTGCCTCCTAGTCCGACTACCCTCTGTCTCCTTTCTCTTCGTCTCTCCCTCCCGGGGGCGCCCCGTGCAGGTACAAAAGAACTGTATAGGTGGAGGTGCTAGTCCTATGCTATCCTGTCCTATCCTAAGAAACACAGTAAAACTACAGCCACTCTACGGAAAAAATATGTACTACTAATTCAACATTATCCCTACCTTATGTAACCGGCAGAGTCAGAAAGGTAGCTCCACAAACAACGCAATCACGTTTTGGGATGTAAAACAGGGTAGAGAACCGTATAAAAAATCTGATGACGATAAATTCCCATGAGAAGCTGGGCGCAACACATAAATATTTATTCATTATCATATTCATGAGCGTTAACATCGCGATTGTTTCCCGTGGAGGGCTCCAATTCCGGAAAGGTGGGTCTTCCACAGCCGTGACTACGTACCTACTCCACGTGCTAACTCGTAGCTCTGCATTTCGATACCAAATAAATCACTTTTCCACACCAAGGGAGTGTTTCACACAACAAAATCACGCTATATCTTCGTTTCTTTCCTCTAGCATGCTCCCATGCCCTTTGTTGAATACCAACTCATTTCACGTCATGAAGGACAGACCAGGTTACCAGTTTCAATACGTTAACTTCCAACTAAAAATCTGATGTGTTACACTCGCCTGACTTTCTCTACTCTTGTACAAACCATTTTTACAAATGCTTATTCTCCACTCCCCTCATGTTAACCACCTAATTGCTAATTTTCTTGTAGGTACAAGGGAATATGGTAGTATTTAAGCGATAGTTAAATCTTTTAAGAGCTGGTTGCTATGTGAAGCATTCCATTTTCTCTGTATGTCCAGGACGTAAAATAAAACAGAATAAAAAACAAATAACGAATTTCCATTTGAGAAACAGTATAAGTATTGGAAAATACAAACAAATAACAAGGAATATCTCGGAAATGGTTCACTCGGGAAAAAATATATATGGTATATATCGTGTGTTTTAACGAGATCTACATATTTTGTGTAGTAACATTTTGTCTATAGTCATTCAGAATTGAAAGGACTTATGGGAACATTCCCAGAAAATTCATTGTATACATTTCGTTTACTATGAAAGTACCTTAAATATGATATTTTAATCAAAATCGTTAGAGCCATTTTTTAGAAAATCAAAATTTTTCGAAAAAGTTCCATGTAAAGGGTAGTCTGGGGAGATATATTCTTAAATCTTATTGTCGCATCTTTGAAAGATACTGAACCTATATACTAAGTTTGGTATTTATTCGACTTTTCGTTTTTGAGTTATGCTGTTCACATACACTGACCTTTTTCTAAAAAGGATTTTTTTTATTCATGGTGCCTCAAAACATGTATTTCCGGTGAAAACTCGGTATCGAATTTTTGGATGGAATGCAATACTCCCCTTACTTACTATATGTAGTAGATAAAGTAATATATATATATATATATATATATATATATATATATATATATATATATGTATATATATACTTTTGGCATATGTTTCTTCTGGTCTGAGTTCAGTTCATGTAAACGAGTAACTGAAGCTTTGAGAAAGCTTAATATACGGTGCGGTCGTTTTATGACTAGACCACAGACCGGCTATATGCGTAGCACGCTCTACTACAGCAACTTCGGTACTTCTCCGATGTTCAACTGGCGGCGTATGAGGTGCTCAAGGTTTTCTTTATCACATCTGCTGCTTCGCTGCTTTGTGTTCGTGCTGTAAAAACGATTCTTCTTGTGCATCTTAAAGGTGAACGTTTATTAAAGACATCTGTGTTGTGTGTAATTACTCCTGAATAAGTAAAGCAGGAGTTTCGGAACCAGAAACCTTAAGTGCAATAGTGTGCGGAGCACGCATACACGAATTTCGCGGCCTCACCATAAAACGCCTGCACTGTATATTTTTGGATAAGACATGTTATTCTCCGAACCAAAGACATGACAAACTTACCAGATGATCCTTACCATTAAACATTTTCAATGCGCTTCAAATAATATTTAATTAAATTTAATTAAATTTAATCTATGCCATACCATTATACACAGCCTTTGTTTGGACGCGTGGCCGTATTACAGGGAGTTGCTTGCCCTGCACTGCGTTGTTTCTAAACAGTTCTTTTCTCCCTCCTCTCCGGGAGTCGAAGTATTTCTACAGAGGTTGATATGTTAAGAGAACACGTGTTTTAGTGTTATAATGTGTTAGTGCTGTTATCATGAAAAAGTTCCGTATGTTCTAGCACACAATTTTCATGTAAGATTCCTATGTGACAATAAACTCTTGCAGAGAGGGGAGAGCGATTTATAGACGGATTACTTACTGTTCGTGCGCCTCACAGAGAAACGGTTCGTAATCTTGTGAGCAGATTTAGGAATACGGCATTATTCCTGATAAGAAACCGAAAGTAAATCATCGTGTTCTTACAGAGTAAAAACTCGATGATATCGGAGAAAAGAAATCTCTGAGAAAGCTTGCCCAGGAATCAGGAATTTCGCAAACCTCGACTTGGAATGCCACTACACTTTTAAAGTTATAACCATATAATTTCAACCACGTGATAATGCTAGTAGAGTTAATTTCTGAAATTGGGTGATGCACAATGTTAACGATTTCTATGTTGATCCGCGTTTAGTTTTAGAGATTAAGCATTCTTTTTTGGAGTTGTTATTTAAACTTACTTAACTGCATGATCTTACAGCGACTTCATAAACAATTATTTTACATACCTTTAGCATATTAACAGAATCATAATTCACAGTTGACAAAATACATAAAACAAGGTGATGTGCATATATACTGTTACAATACCTTGTCCTATAATTTTGCATACTTGAAAGGTTGTATTGTGGCATACTAATTTAAAGATGATGAGCGACTTCGCCAACTGTAACGTTAGCTACAAAATAAAGCATTTGTTACGTTATAGCTACGAGGGGCACAATTTAAATTTTGAGCCTTGGCAATCCTAAATGTTGTAGGTGCCATCTGACGTTTCCAACGGAAGGTTTGACATTTTTGACCATAATATACTTCAAACATTTTGTCAACAGAGCGTCATTTGTTTTGTCTACACTAACTTGAAAACTGTGTGTCAACAAAAACGTGGAATTAACTCGTGAAAATGTTCGTGCAATGATTTATTACGACTTTTGACGTGGATTATCAAGACAAGAGTGCATCGATCAACTAACTTCCACATTTGGCGACGAAGCTCCATTCTTTGCCACCGTGAAACGCTGGTATAACGAATTTAATCGTGGCCGCCGTTCGCTCAATGATGAAGTTCGTGAAGGTCGTCCAAAATCAGCTGCTGTGTCACTAAAATATGATGCTGTGCAAAAACTAATAATAAAAGATCGTCATGCGACATATTGTGAGAATGAGGCAAACCTAGGCTTTAGTTCCACTAGCATATATAAAATATTGCATGATTATTTAGCCGTGAAAAAGGTTTGCTCTCGTTGGATCCCACATATTTTGACGCAATCTCAAAAAGAGTCGATTGGTGTACAAAAATGCTCAAGAAATACAATGGCGGTCCTCAAAAGACGTATATAAGACTGTTACAGGTGACGAATCATGGATCTATGCGTATGAGCCGGAGCGTAAACAGCAGTCGACTGTGAGGGTGTTTCAAGATGAAGCAAATCCAACAAATGTTGTTCGCACTCGAAGCACTTCGAAGCAAATGGTCACTGTTTTTTCAGCAAAACTGGCCATGTGGCAACAGTGCCTTTAGAGGAACGTAAAACGGTTAATGCCGAATGGTACACAACCATTTGTTTGCCGGAAGTCTTCGGTGAGTTAAGGAAAACCAACAAGAACCGTAGGATCGTTCTTCATCAAGACAATGCGAGCGCACACACATCTCGTCTAACAACAGAGCATTTGAAGGCTCGAATTGACGGGTCATCCGCCTACAGTCCTGATTTGGCACCCAATGACTTGTTTTTGTTCCCTAACATCAAGAATAAATTGCGTGGACAACATTTTCGTTGTCTGAAGAAGCCGTTGATGCCTTCAAAAACCATGTTTTGGAGGCGTCTCAAGAAGACTGGATATAAATGCTTTGACAAATGGTTCAAACGGATGCAAAAGTGTATTGATCATAAAGCAGAATATTTTTAAATACAATAAAGCAGTTTTCAATCAGAAGTTCCTTTTTTAATTATTAGGCTCAAAATATAAATAGTGCCCCTCGTACTAGGAAGTTATACATTGTGGGTTTTAGTAATAGTGGACAGATTTCGGAGAAAGGGTCAAAGCTAATCGATATACAGTCTTTTGGAACGGGATCATAGTCGACTCTGGAACAGGTGGCACAACCTGTAAATGCCTACTTCTACATACATTCTTCTAATCTGATGCCATGCTTTGTCAAGCTGAGGTACCTAGGAACTTCCCTGCCACAACCCCGGAGGTAATGCGCAGTTCCCGATCTAGCACACTTGAGTTGTCCTGACTGACGCGGTCCTTACGCGCGGGCCTAATTACTACGCATGCGCACATCGCAAAACCAGTGCCTTCTGGAAAATTCCCCAACGCTTCCCGCAATTTTGACCCCAAACAATAACCCTAACGAGTAGTACAATAATATAGCTAGTGTAACACAAGTAACATATACATTACAATATTATATTTTTTTCAGGAAGTTAAGTCCTTCATTGAGTGGCTTAGGTTGCTAGGGATTGTGAGACATTCTTCAGATGGCCATATTGCCGACAGTTTTGAATTCTGTGTTGGACAGTTTCTCTTGTGATGCAGGTTGTGCATTCAGGTGGTTGATCCTTGGAGAGGATGTAGGAGTGTATCCAATCTGAATTCTTGTGATGAACATCTAATCCGGTGGTACTATTTGGCCAGGCAGCCCAAGAGTTTTTCCAAGTCTTATGGAGAATTCCTTTCAAGTTAGTGTTGACATCTTTAAATAGAACTTTGGCGGAGTTAATATTTTAAGGAGTTGTTCCTTTCTTAGCAGCTTTATCGGCTAGGTCGTTTTCAGCGATATTAGTGTGAGATGAAACCCAGTGTGAGTTAAAAATGCAGTTTTATTTACGGAGATAGAACATAGTATTTTATGTATAGCATTTTTAAAGTAGTCTGAGCACTGAAAAGGTCAGAGATGCATTCCAATCGTGTTGGAAGATACACAATCGCATGAAGTTTCAGGTAACATAATTTACATACGAGAAGTAATAGACGCTGTTTCACCCTGGTGAGAAGTGAATGCCTTGCTTTTCACAAATATCCATAAGTAGTCTGGCAGGCGTCCGAAAAACCTTCTCTTGAGTGTCTGTATGCTAACGTCGGCAGTGAGCGGTGACTCCATCTTGTTGAAACCAAAGCTTGCATTGTTAATGCAAATTAATTTCATCAAGAAATGACAAATGTGAAATGACAAATTCTCCAGATTGTGCATTATCGTGCAGAATTATCTTAAACTCAGTCTCGTCATCCTCATTTTCAAAAAAGGGTGGTCCAACAATTGCATTTGAAGACACTGCATACCAAATCGCTACTTTTGCACTTAGGTACTGTGGATATGAGTGCATATTATTAGTGAACCTTGTCATCTGAAACTCCTTGCAATGGGGTATTTTCCAACTTGACTAAAATGCCACCCTTAAGTTATTTTGAAAGTTTAATTTTGCACTTTCTGCTACTCAATACTATCACAAGTTCTGTTAGTACTTTCAGTGCTTATAACTACTAAATAAAAGTATGCAAACCCATTAATATTGTCACGAGTGCTGAAAAATCCACGATTTCCCTTCCAAAGGCTTCGAATTGATACACTCCTGCACACAAAGCAAAAACAACCAGCAATGGTTGGAAACCAATGTTCCACTGTTCATCATTGCTGTTGACTGGCCTAGTGGAAGTCCGGACCTCAATCCAGCTTATTCTCTGTGGCAGAAGCTCGAGGCGACAGCATGTCAAAAACGGCACCACAATATTGAGATGTTAAAGTCAATCACGCCAGCTGTCAAGAGAATTCAACTGGACACGATTCGTGCAGCTATTGATGAGTGGCCTTAACATCTTCGCCGCTGTGTTAACGCACTTGGTGATCATTTCGAATAAGAATGTTGATTCCAGCACTTTTATGTTCTTTCAGAATATATGTATATTAATGGGTTTTATAGTTTAATTAAGTAGTTATGTGCATTGAAAATACTGACAGAACTTATGGCAGTACTCTGTATATGTACATAAATCCATCCTCTTTATAAACCTTATTACACAAACGTTTCCTTAATGTACAATATGTGGGAACACAAATCGTAAAATACGAGAGCTGATTACAGTAGAAGTGCAAAGAGTTTTCCTATTTAATTGGAAATTTTAATTAGGTTTGGAAATTTCATTGTTAAGTTCATGACACCAATTATGGCTCTCATATTAAGAAGTATTTTATCATTTAATTCGCTTATATAAGACAGGATTTATTTGTTGGTGAAGAGCTCAGAAATGAAGCAGAACATCCTGCTGGCAGTCAGTGAAGTATCTTTTGTTTAGAATCAATTATGGATGGCACAGTCACTGCCACCGCTATTACAAGGAATACAGGTTTTCTTTTTTAAATACAAAGAAAATAAATTATTGTAATTTGAAACATTCTAGCCGAAGAGAAATAAATTTCCTGTTATATGCATATATTACGTAATTTAATAATGTAGGAGCTGTGAGAATAATGGGTTAAAAGTTGCTAACAATGAGGTAACAATAAGGTAACCTTGAGGCAATAATGATAAGAAAGTTTAATAATGCTACTATTCATTATTGGAGCAACAATTATGTAAACTTTGAGACAGTTTATAAATAGCCAATCATCAACCGGAAAAAGCCCTAGTTAAATGAAGGTATTCTATTGGAGTAGGATTAGCCAATCAGAAACTGAAATATAACAAAGTTTACAAATTCAGAAGTCAGTTGCATGTAGACAGCGCTCCTAATCGGACCAGTTACTTGTAGACAGTGTTCCTAACCGGACGCGAGGTGCGTCCTCGAGAAATTTAATACGTATTCGTGTGAGACAAAAATAGTTTACGTGTTAAAAAGTGCAAGTAATTAATAAAAAAGATCTCGCAGCTATCTCCCTATATCAGTGGGGGTTTATTTAAATAGTGTCAAGCATTAATAAACGGAGTGAATTAAAATTATAATCTGTATAAGCCTACATTCTTCAGTCGCACCACTCCCTGCTGAGAGATTCATGTTTCTAAAAAAAATGTAAGTACTGACGCAGCCGAGGCAAACATAAATATATAGTATTTAAAGAAACAATCAAAATTACAAAATTAATATCTTTTAAACTTAGGGCAAAGGCCACCGGAAAGTACATTTGGGGCGAAGGCCCCCGGAAACTTTTTACCATTCGTGCGGTTGCAACAACTTCAAGTTCGGTTCCCAAACAGTTGAAATACAATACAACTCCTTTCTCAATTATCACAAGAACTATTTTAAATATCACCTGAAACTTTACAGGGTATATATAGTGCTTTCTAAATACACTTATTTATGATCAAATAGTTTGTTTATTAAGGAAGATAGAACTTTTTTCTTAATTATACCATGTTTTCATTAAAATTTTCAGAAATAATTTGTTTAACATTCAATTAATATTACTGACATCAAAGTGTATCGACAATAAAACTTACGGTTGCCTTAGCATCGTAAATTGTAATTTAGATATTATGTATAATAAAGAGAAATCGGATCATTTATATCAGAATTTCAATTAGAAAATAAAAAAATCTACAAACCTAGTTCTAAAGAGAATAGAAATGTAAATAAACAACAACTACACGTATCATTTTGTTTTATTTTACATGTTTGCAATTAGACGCCAAAAACATTCAGACCATGTTAAAGAAATATATACGTAATAAACTGCAACAATCCATAGATGAAGTTTATACTGCGTATTCAGAGTTAATTTTCCATTTTTTTAGAATTTACTATATAAAAACACACAAGGGGGAACAAGGTTCAAACTCGTTGCTGCGGATCGGATATATTGAGCTAATTTGACGAGAGCACTGTGAATATTGCACTGAAGCCCCCACGGTAATATCCACATTAATTAACACAGTAATAATTAGAATAATACTATGTCAGGTAAACAAAGGAAACATTCAACACAAGTAACCACTTGCTTGTACCAATCGCGAAGCTATGATAAACTAAAAAAACTTTATAAGAAAACAAAGTTAGAGGGTGTTAAAAATTCTGATTAAGGAGGAACTTTAAATCAATATCCACAATATACATTCATTAACATAGAGTTTATAAAACACAAAGGGATTGCACAACTTTCTGAAGTATTAAGGATATTGACCCGGGTACCAGATATGCCAGTAAAAACATTACAGACCATGTATGAAGCGATGGTTAGGTCCTCATTACTATACGGCAGTGAAGTATGGGGATGGGAGAGGGTGGATAATGTAAATAAAGTAAAATGTAACTTTTGGAAGCGCATTCTAGGGTTGGGGAGGGGTAATTCAAAGTACGGAGTTCTTCGTGAGGTAGGATGCTGGGAAGATGCTGTATTTGCTAAACTAAATGTAGTTAGGTACTGGCTGCGAATAATTAAAGGTGATCAAACAACTCTGAGGGCAATATGTTTAGCGTCATCAAATGAACAACATAATGAGTGCATCCAAAATGGTGGGCGGCGGGGTTACAACGGGAATTATCAAAAATAGGCTTAAACGATATCTGGAAAAGGGGTAATGAAAATACACACAGTGCCGTGAAAAAAGTCAAAAGACAACTATGATATATAAACAGGCAGATTATACAGTCTGAATATAGACAAATATCAACATTGGAGCTACAAAATGAAATAAAAACTGCTTGGGGTAAGGAAACATATATTTTGGAATTAGGTATAAAACAGAGGACGGCTTAGGTTGGGAGGGTGGAAAGCTCGCAAGATTGCTGATGATGAATAGGAGGATTTGCCCATTATACGGGGAGCAAGAAGACTGGACGCATATTTTGGCAGCATGCCTGCAGACGGAGAGTATTAGGAAAATATTATTACCACAAGTGTTTTTGGCTTCCAACAGACGGAGGACAGCACACTGGGACTTCATTCTAAACAGCCGAAACTGGCCAAGCTTGGGCACATACTTAATGGAAGTACGTGTACTAAGATATAAGGTATTTATGTAAATTTTCTATGTGGTGCTTGAGCACTTGTGTGTGTGTTTGCCTGTGTGATTCAGAGTGTTTTTCAAGTTTATATGTATGTATATAGTGTGGTGATTATAAACATAGTTGTTTCTGGTCGATTCTGCAAGTCAGGTATACAGATCAGGTATTTTTCTAGAGAGCATGTACAGTCTTATGACCCATGCGACTGTGTTTTGCAATTAATGTAATACCAAGTACTTAATAAATACTACTACTACTACTACTACTACTACTACTACTACTACTACTACTACTACTACTACTACTACTACTACTACTACTAGTTATTTCCCTGGGAACTAATCCTAGTACAAATTATGCTCTTTTGTTATTTGCTGTCATATATAAGCTATTTGTAGTTTGTCTTCGGAAGTTGCAAGGCGGAATTACTTAAAATAAATCTTCATTAAAGATTAAAGTGGTAAAATAATATTGATTATTACATGATCATTCATTTTCTAATCGGATCAGTAGAATGGTATGTTTAGAAAATTAAAATCACAGTTACTCGCTTTGGCACTGGCCTTTTGATCCCAAAATCTGGGGTCAAACCTGGCCTAGACCGACGTCAATGGATTTACTAGCATGTAAAAGAACTCCGACATACTGGCGCCGCTTATTCAGGGTGATTTATGAAGAAATGATACATTTCTTTATTTAATTATAAATTCACACAATGCTCCAATTTTAGCACCAAATAAGCAGAATTTTCTTGAGTTTCGATTGCCTGTCACTAGATGCGTAAATGTTAATGTTTTATTCGTATTTGTTAGTTTTATTGTCGGCAACTGTTTTTGAGATTTTGTTCTGGTCAACGTGAAAATGGAATACTCATTAAATGAGCGACTCTTCCTTGTAAAACAATATTGGATTACTAATTCAATTACAGCTACTCAGAGCATACCACAGAGAACTTGGTGTTCGGAATCCTCCCCAAAGAAACACAATACTTGGGACTGGTAAACAAATTGGAAACAACTGGATCTTTGGTGAGTGAAAAAGGCAAAACTCGTTCATGTAGGCTTCCCACGGTTGTTGTTGACGTAAGAGCACGACTGGACCAGTCACCCAAAAATCATTAAGACGCAGGAGACAGGGTACAGCTACTCAATCGGTGAGAGAGCTGTGAAAAGAGCAGGCCTAAAGCTGTATAGGGTTACGTTTACCATCAGTTACAGGAACCAGATAAGGATAGACGACTGAATTATTGTTATTGGTTTCAGGTGTTCATTGTGCAAAATTCTGCCATATTGTCCATCACATGGTTCACAGATGAAGCATGGTTCCATTTATCCGGCTATGAGAACTCAAATAACTCACGCTATTGGGCCAGCAAAGATCCTCCTGTTATTCATGAAACACCTATGCACCCGGTTAAAATCGGAGTTTAGTGCGCAATATCCGCACAGAGAATAGTGAGACCAATTTGTTTTTAAAACAATATGAACACGACAGAGTACCGACGGATTTTTATGGAATTTGCTAAGCAACTAGGCGATGTAGAGCTGATTCAAGGATATTTTCAGCAGGACGGCGCTACATGCCATACATAAAATGAATCCATGGCACCAATTGCAAGTTTCTTTGACGACCGGATAATTTCCAAGAACCTGTGGCCACCGAGATCTCCGAATTTGACATCGCCGGAATTCTTTCTATGGGATTACTTAAAAGACAGGGTTTATGCCACACTTACCCAGACATTGGACGATCTGAAGCACAACATTACACAGGAGATTCAAGCTATTGACAACAGAGTCCTCCAACGAGTGGTCAGTAACATGGAACGACGTGTTGAGTTGTGCCTTATGCAGGAAGGAGGACATTTTAAACATTTGCTATAGAGGCAAATAATCTCTCAAAATTCCTCTGCATTTCAGGTATAATACGTTGTGACTAGCATAACTCGTTTTGAAACAATTATAGAAATAAATGTGTCAGTTCTTCATAAATCACCCTGGCAAATGGCAGCGTCTTTAACAGACAGTGTTTTATTTTACGGAAGGTCTTCATTACTTTCTCATGATAACAAATAGTTAATTTATACTTTCTTTTGCTATAGTAAATATGACAAAAACGGATAATGTGTTTAGAAAAGAGCTCTACAATGTGATCTTGGATTCCATGATCCATTGTCAAGCTTTATACAGAATACTTGTAGTTCTTATTTATATGAAGCATCTTATATTCATTTCTTTAATACAGTCCCCAGTCATTTTTACTTTCTCCACCACGAAAATAGTAACTAGAGAAGGTATTGCATTCCACCTAAAAATTCGATACTGAAATTTCATCGAAAACATACGTTTAGAGAGCCCTAAACCAAACAAAATTTTTATAGAAAAAATCGTGTGTGTGTAAACATATAACTCAATAATGAAAACTTGGATAAATGCCAAATTTGGTAATTAAGTTCAGTATCTTCTATAGATGCATCACGATGATTTTCAAGAAAATTCTCCCATTCTCAAAATTATTCCAGTTGAAATATTTTTCAAAATTCTGATTTTCTAAAAAATGTTTAAGTACCATATATTAAAGTTATTTACTGTTAAATAAAATGTATATATTTAACTTTCTGGGAATAGCCTTTGAAGTCCTTTTCATTCGGAAGGTATTTTGCGTAATCTTGTGTAACCGGTAAACGTTAAGAGATAGACGAAAACGTGTGGATCTCTTTAAAGCACACAATGTATTTAAAATAACGCTTTTTGGATTAAACAGCTTTCAGTATATCCGTTACTAACAGTTGGATTTGTTCAATACATTGTCTTTGTATTTAACTCCTGTTGATTTGCAGTAGCTTTTCGCGATGTCATAAAAGAGTCTGAAAGATAGATAAGGTATCTTTATTGCTTTCAAATTACTGAAGTTATTTCACAAGTATTTTGTGCATGGGTCATTGATCGTACATGCATATTTAAGATACAATATGGTTACAAAAATCAACAGAGAAAGAGAAAACAACAAAAAAAACAAGAAAAAGAGAAATAGAGATAAATTACCTTTGACTAATTGAACAAATTTGACCTAGCTTTGCGCACTTTAACCAAGCAATTGCCCATGTTTTGCCAGTTCCTCTGGTCAGCCAGTAGATCCCAACATGCCAATCTCTTTCTTGAGAGATATAAGAATTTTTCTTTCAGTTTAATCGTTCGCTGGTTCTCCCACTGTGCACATTCCGCCAAAATACGTACCCAGTCCTCATCCAAATCACAGAATGGGCAGATTCTCCTGCCAGAATCGTCAGTAATTTTCTGTGTCCTCCAGCCCCCAGTCTAAACCATGTCATTCCTGATCTTTCCTTTCTTCCTAAGTTAAGTATATATGCCTCTTTTACGAATTCAATTTTATTTCATTTGCTAGACTTAGAGAAGGTTTAATTTTACAATCCGATTCTATTTCCTGTTGGTTGATGTCTCTTAGCCTTCTCTTAACACCTTTCCATATGTTTTTGTCATTTGTTTCAGCTCTTAGCCATATTGACCCCATTCCTATTCTCCTCAAACTCCTTTCCAAATCAGCTGCCCAAAACTTAGGAGACAGGTTTTCTCGCTGGTATTTAGAACATTTGGATCGTGAAAGTGTATGAAGTTTAAGGCCAGTATATAGCGTCAAGTTATTTGTGTGTATAACGAAATGTCTAATGTGCATATTTCTGCAAAGGTTTATCTGGATTAAAATGAAGTAGATAGAAAAGTAACCTGTTGGTAAGAATAATTTTATACCCGCTAATAAGCGATAGAGGGTAGAGTAATCATGTGAATGCAACACATCTGATATTTATTAAAATATGTTTAAAGCATGAAGCGGATAGAACAATAGCTGTGTAGTATCTTAACAAGCAGATTTAATCACAGAAAAGATTAAACCAGCAACGTACATATAGAAGTAAATGTGTTCAAGATATCTAAATCATAGGCATTTCGACAAAGCTCCACGCCTCGGAATCTGGAGTATTGCAGTTTCAATATGCTCCGTTATAAGCGCCGTCGAGGGTTCTTGTGTGAATAACATTCACTGATAAGCTCCGTTCCACTGTTCTGAAAATGCGAAACATCCTTTGGCATTTAAACCAGACAGGCAAACCCAGCTGTGGGTTTCTCGCACAGCAACCAAATATCTTTAAAACTAAATTACATTTCTGTTTTCTCTATTACGAACATAGGTAGATAAGGAATTGCATTCCATCCAAAAATTCCATACCGAGACTTTAACCAGAAATACATGTTTTGAGGCCCCGTGAATCCAAAAAATATTTTTACAGAAAGGTCCGCCTGTGTGTATGCGTGTATGTGTGTGTGTGTGTGTGTGTGTGTGTGTGAGAGAGAGAGAGAGAGAGAGAGAGAGGGAGAGATTTTTTCAAGAAACCCCCATCAATCTACCCTTTACATGAAACATTTTTCTAAACGTTTTATTTTCTAAGAAATGCCTGTAACAATTTTGATTAAAATTGATATGTATAATATATTATTCATATATTAATGATATGTATATGAAAAAAAAATGTATGCCTTGAATTTTCTGGGAATATCCTGTTTAAGTCCTCTTCATTTGGAAGGAATTTTGCATAATCTGGTAAACGTTAAGCGATATACAAAAGCATACTAAAAGTCTGATGCGTTACACTCACATGACTTTCTCTACTCTTGTACAAACTATTTTTACAAACGCTTATTCTCCATATGCTTCATGTTAATCGAGATGTTAATCTTATTGCTAATTTTCTTGTAGGTACAAGGGGAATTGGTACGCTTTAAGCGATAGTCAAATATTTTAAGAGCTGGTTGCTATGTGGAGTATTCCATTCTCTTTGCATTACCAGGACAAAAAAATGAATAACGAATTCCCATTTGAGAAAAAGTATAAGTATTGGAAAATTTAAGGGAATAACAAGCAATATCTCGAAAATGGTTCACTCAACAACAAAAAAATTATATGATATAAATTGTCTATTTTAACGCGATCTACATTTTTTCTGTAGTAAAATTTTGTTTATCTCGTATAGTTTACCAGTTATGCAAAAGTCGTTCAGAATGAAGAATACTTTTGAAGAAATTCCCAGAAAATTCGAGATACACATTTCATTTGACATGTAAATGTCTTAAGCATATGATATTTTAATCAAAATCGTTAGAGCCATTTTTGAGAAAATTAAAATTTTCGACAAAATGTTCCATGTAAAGGGTAATCTGTGGTTGGGGATTTTCTTGAAAACCTTCGTGTCGTATCTCTGGAAGATATTGAGTCTAAATACCAAGTTTAGTCTTTATCCGACTGTTCGTTTCTGAGTTATGCTGTTCACAGTCACACACACACGGACATGTTTCCAAAAATGCTTTTTTTGGATTCAGAGGGTCTCAAAACAGTATTTCCGGTGAAATATCGGTATCGAATTTTTGGGTGCAATACAAAACTTTCCCTACTTACTATACGTAGTAGAGAAAGCAAAAAGTAGTTCTCTTTAAAACAAAATTTATCTCAAACAAGTGTTTTTGTAACATCAGTCATTTCCGAAATATGTGTTATCCATGATTCGCATTGTTCAGTACTTTGACTTTGTGTTAAATTCCTGTGGATTTTCAGTTGTTTCTTGCGATGTCATGGAAACAGTGTGGAATTTTAACGCCAGCTTATAACATCTCATTCTTAAACATTTGGCTATCGCTGTACTCTTTGCATCTATAACGAAATGTTAATGTAGCTGTTTCTGCAAAGGTTTAGCTGGATTAAAATGAAGTAGATGGGAAAATAAACTTTCGTAGGAATAATTTATATGCTCGCTAATGAGCAATAGAGGGTAGGGAAAGTCACGTGAATTTAACACATAAGTTTCTTTGCATTTTCGAGGTTTATTTTCTGTCTCAATATGCTCTAATCATGAGATTGAGAAGACTAGAAGAAATAAAGTTAAATATTCAGTACTCTTATGGTGCACACTCTCAGGATTTTTCTTCTCCCAACAATAAGGTTGTTATAATAATTGACGCATATTTTTGTTCCTAGTTTAAAATGGACAGCTCTGTTTGGTGTTCGGAGCTGTACAACCAGTTAATTGTAATGAAATCACGCCGATAACTTTCAAGGTTAAATAGACAAGATACTGCCTACCCAATTTCGTGGTGTTGGGGTAGCATTTCTTCCTCACATTCAAGAGTCCCGAGTTCCTATCTCGGTTAGGGTATTTTATCCGGATAAGGTTTTCTTCCGAGGTTTTGCCTTATCCTGAGAAGACGAATGTCGAGTAACTAAGTCTAGGGACTCCCGGCCCATTTGAGCTTCATTTCAATAATGTCACTCACCGTGCGATATGACGGATTATACTACAATGATGACTAGGGCTAGGATTTTTATGATAGGGCATATATTTTTTGGTAGGACTGAATGGTCCTTAAATACATATAAATGCTTCTTATGAAACAGGGAAATGAATTAACCTAGTTTCTTAAGCCATATTTTTGCATATATGGCCATTTCTCTCTTATAGAGCATATTTTAGTAAGTAAATGGTCATATTCGTCATATTTTCACTCTTTCAAGAAGAAAAGAACTTTCTCATGCAATTTATTTATTCCGTGTTACATTAACCCAGAATTGCACACCTCATTTTGTTTCCTGGAAAATGGCAAGTATCTACATTCCTTCCCTGTTTCCTTTGAATTCGCAATATGGACTTCACCCTTACGCATCAGTGAGTTTGTGTAAGCTATTGTTACTCTATGAACAGGTATCTGATTAAGTCATTCTGGACTCTGGACTGCAGAAAAGTGTCTAATTCACTCATTGTGTTATTCAGTCTTATTGAAGTCGTAAGCGTGTGCAGTACAGTTCAGAAAAAATGCCTAAAGTAAAGCAAAATGTTCAAGTAAAACTAAAAACGTTTTGTGTCAATATGGCGAGAAAGTATTTTCAAGTGATGGTAAAATACTCTATTGTAAACTGTGCGACGTAAGAGTAACTGCGGAGAAGTCATTTAATGTTCAGCAGCATGTGGCAACAGATAAACACAAACGAGGAGTACAACGGATTGAAAATGAAAAAAACACTACAGCAAATGCTCCTAGGGGAATCCCGCCAATCTTATTCACCATTCTGCGAAGAACTTTGTACAGCTTTCCTTTGTGCTGATATTCCCTTAAGTAAACTAAACCATCCAAAATTTTGTGAATTCTTAGAAAAATACACAGTCAAACCTCTTCCTGATTCTTTCACATTAAGAAAGAACTTTGTCAGCCGAAGCTACGAAAAAATCATACAACAAATCAGACAACAGCTCGTAAATAAAACAAATTTGGGTATCAATTGATGAAACTACAGACTCTATGGGAAGATATATTGCAAATGTCATTGTGGGAACTTTGAAAGAAGATGGTCCAGATGAAAAGTTTCTAATAAACTGTGAACATTTAGAAAAAGTAAATTTTTCCACCATTTCTAAGTTGTTCGACAGATCTATGGGTGCCATATGGCCCGAAGGTGTTAAGCATGACAATGTACTTCTCTTCGTAACAGATGCTGCACCTTATATGGTGAAAGCTGCCGATTCTCTAAAAGCATTGTACAGTAAAATGGTGCATGTGACTTGTTTAGCTCACGCCTTGCACCGAGTTGCAAAGGAGATTCGTAGTAAATTCAGTGACATTGACAAATTTATTGGATGTGTCAAAAAGATATTTTTGAAAGCCCCTTCACGTGTTGTAGCATTTAAGTTGTTAGCTCCAGACATTTCCTTGCCACCATCTCCCATTTTGACAAGATGGGTGTCCTGGGTTGATGCCTGCAACTATTACTGCCAGAACTTCAACGTTGTGAAAAGCATCATTGGTTCATTCGATAGCAGTGAAGCTACTTCAATTGGACTAGCTCAAGAATTAATGTCTAATGGTGAAATTTCAGGCAAACTTTCATACATAAAATCAAATTTTGGATTTATTCCAGCTGTCATAACTGCTTTGAAGGGATCAGAAGTGCCACTGGTGAAGCAGATAGAACAAGTGAAAAAAGTTGTGAATAAATTAGAGGGTGTTTGTGGTAAAGTGGGAAAAGAAGTGTCAAAGAAAATGGAAAAGGTGTTAGAAACAAACGAAGGGTATCATACACTGTATTCCATTTCAATGATTTTGTTGGGTGAAAAGTTCTCTCTTAATCATTCAGATTTAGATTCAAATGATATTGTTCATTTTAAATATGCTCCTCTTGTGTTAGCTGAAGTAGAAAGACGCTTTTCGAAGTACAAGGCTTTGTTGGCTGACAATAGGAAATCTTTTTCATTTGAAAATTTGCTCAAGGTCTTCATTGTGTATTGCAACTCAGAGCTTATATGAAGTAGAATGAGGATGTAAAAAGCACATAGGTTCCTATAATGTTAATAAAAATCATACTGGAATGTCAAATTGCATAGTTTAGCTTGCTTCTCATGTGCATTTTATTCTCAAATAAATAGTTCATTATCAAAATTGACTTACTAATTTATTTTACAGTAGAAATTTTACCTCATTTTAATCTTGTTAGGTCATATTTATTATGTTATTGTGCATATTTTGGTAAATGTTTGGTCACAACAGCATATTCTTTTGTGCATATTATGGTGATTTTTAGGTCATAAATATCCTAGCCCTAATGATGACTATGTAATAATGTTTCATTATAATTATCTCTTCGAATACAACAGATAATTACGTGTGAAGGTCTTTCAGCTAATCTGCGGTCTCATTAATGCCTTATTCACCTATCAAAATCGAACTTAATGAGTATTTTTAAAGTATGGTGCTCTAAACCTATAATTAATAGTTTTTTTTTCTCCTAAGTTTCTTTATTTTTTTATTCTTGTAATTTCTGCTTAAATTTGACTAGGCATCTAGGAACTCTATTTCATGCATTTTGGTGTTCACAAAGATAAAATAAATCCGCAATACACCTTCCGGGTACCTTGTTTCGTATACCGAACGTGTATTTCATATTTGTGATTTAACCTTCTTTCATTTTATACATTATTATTGTACAGTTTTCACTTATAAATTTAGTAAACAAAAATAAATTACAGAAAAATGAAGAAAACTAAATAAAAATCCAAAATGCTATCAGCATAATTAAAATTTAAATAAAAAATGTATTGAACTATTGTTACTGGGACTAATAACACAAAATAACTGCTAAGTAGCTATTCTTAATTTCTATTAAATAATTAGTAAATTAAACAAAATTTTCGGGTCTTCTATTGGGGGTCGGTAGAAATTGTAAAAATGGAGAAATTTGGTGATCTCCGAATTCAAAATATGAAAAAAGTAAGGGACTTCCTCGCGGCTCTTTAGCCTGTAACTCATGTGTTTCCTTCACTTCATCCCTTTCTCCTGCGGGATGTTAGCCACAATACATCTAGGTAGGTCGCAATGCGCGGGGTGATCCCACCATTGTACACAGAGCGCCAAAGAAAATCTTCTGCGGATTTTGTATCGTTTTCTGGAGTTTTTTGAGGCGTGTCCTTCACCTTACCTATCGCAGAGCCTGGTGCCTTGATAACCCAGAAATAAGGGGAAAAAGAGGGGAGGTTGATGACTTTGCTTTTTCTGGTGTTATTGAAACCAAAACATGTTTATTGACTCAGCACCTGTCATGCCGTATATTGGCGAAGTTACTCGTGGACGTATCGTGGGTATGTGGGAGGCTGGTCGCACTGCTACAGGAATTGCAACAGCAGTACATAAAAGGGTCTTATAGTAAATTACTGGATAAAAATATTCCAGGAAGGTATGTGAAGACGGTCTACATACTTGTCAGAAAGTGGACACTCCCCGTAAAACCTCCGCGGATGATGATATCCGTTTACGAAATGCAAACTACTCGTTTGTCATAATTGACTGATCATGTTTAGAAACTAGAGGTAAATATGTGTATGTATATGGTTTACCGAATATGACGTACATATTATGGCAATAAAATTGGGCTATATTTTTGTCTATAATCCTGTTGTATTCCTATGATCAGCAATGTGTTAGTAAATGTATATTAACCAATTATAGTTTGAATTGGAAGGAAAACATGCTGTTTTATTTATTTATTATTTAGTTATGTTTGCTTCTATCCAGCAACAAGCATTGATATCACTGTGAGAATACAGTTCTGTTTATTTTTGTTATAAAGTGATGCCGTGCTATGTGTTTAATGAATACCACGCAAGCTTTAATTTGCACCCCCTGAAAATCTTCTCACGCTGCACATTCTACATTTCGCTAACCTGGGCGGTCATCAAGTTTTCCCCTTTGCTTTTAACCCTTTCAAAGGCGTGTCCTGCACTAGCGGCTAAGGTATGACGTACCAATCACGATAAGAGGTCTGTATGACAAACTGAATGCACGCAATCTACCTCTTTCTGTTTTAGCCAATACAATCGAGGGCGTAAACTTATATTTCGTTTCCACGCCATTTTGCAACCTTTGCTGTGGTTTTTGGTGTAACTACTTAATAGACGGCCTGGCGCTCCCTTCTATCGTGGCTTAAAGTAACCAAATGGCTTCGCAAGGCCACGTAAAACGATAAATAATGTGACAGAGACGCGAGGTGCAGTGATATTTTCTTTGGCGCTCTTTGTACAAGCTATACCGGTACCAAGGTTTCTTTTTAGGTAATTTAATTGAAGTTTCAAATTCTGCATTTGCTATCCTCTACCGAAAACCTATCAGCACTCCTAATATTACTGAAAAAAGTTTCTTTTGGTAATTAAATTTCCTTATCTGTAAGGTAGCGACATAGTTTCGATTAGTTTATAAGAAATAAACATTTTAATTACAATTTCCTGCCAAAATCAAGTTGTGGTAAAGTCTAGGACGTAAGCCACTCTTCCAAATGAATTCTTTTGGCCTGATTAGCAAGCTGCGGCAACTTGAAAATTATAGACTGCGCTTCCTTCCTTCCTCTCAATGAATCTTCCCCGCCACACTTAAAGCCCAACAAAGACATTTTCACTTTCCAGAAGAATTCCAAGCAAATGCTTTTGTTCTTCTGTGGCCACGAGTTCCTTTGTTACGCAACCTTCGCTTTCTTTATTTAGTACAAGAAATAATTCAAGAGAGGGAGTCTCGAGAAGAGGCGATGATGAAATAGTCATGGCATCTGCACATTGTCTAAGTAGCTTGGAATAATCAGCACTGAACCAACTTGGTGTACTTCTTTAGCTAATTAAATGAACAGCGTGTCTCAGTTTGCACCCACTTTCTCTTTAGCGTCTTAGCTGATCCTTGTAAAAACATCCGTCTCATCTAGACAATTTGCAAGTCGGATTTGTTGAACAGCCCAACAGTTCCACAAAGATACCGCTGCACAACTTTTCCCTTAAGGTGCCTAACGCTTTACGTTTTTTATGTTCCTATTCACTTAAGGGACAATGGGACTGGGTTTTTAGGTGATAATAACATTTTCGAGGTTTCAATTATGTCATATAAATATTCATTAGACACTTGTGAATCATTTAGGCAAAACATTTTTCAGGATTCGCCATTTTAAAATGTCCAGCGACATATTTAAAGCACTCATTCGCTCCCTTTTAACCTCACTGGGCGCTTTCTGTATGCAGTTTTTTCTGTTTTACATCTCTACACATGAAATGTATTATTTACATTGCAGTTTCGATCTGGCTTGTACGTAAATTTGCATACATAATCTCAAATGTGCTTTCTAAAGATTCAAACATGCATTTTATGATTGCTTTATTAATGGTCTCACAAAAAATTAACACCAACAACTTCATAAAAACGAAAATATGGGAAAAATAAATAGTCTTGAAACCAGCTTTATTACAAAAGGCTGTACAAAACCTTAGCAGGACCTGTCCTATGCTATGGCAGTGATGCTTGGACCCTAAAGAAAAGAGCTCGAAAGGGGTATAATATGGAATACTAAATGGGGTCTAAAAGCCAACGAGTTTATTTTGAAAGAGCTGAAGTTGCAACCAGTCCTGGAATCTGAAATGGCACCTCTAGGCCGAGCTATGTATTTATTAATAATTGGGATAATTACTTTTTAGTGAAATTAAATTATGCTATGTACAACTATTTTTCTTTTTACTGCCTGTGTAGCTCAAGAAGAGTGAATTAATGATATGTTTGTATTTATTTTACTAATATTAGAGAAGTAACAAATTGTTTAATGTAAATAATTTAAGTCCTATGTTAAAATACTGTTCACGACGAGATATTTTAAATGCAGGAAAAGTCTCTGAAGGCAACCAGTGAGTTTTACGATGTCTCTCTGGTAGCAAAAATATTGTTCCTACAGCGAGGGCGTAGATCTATTGTCCTTTTGTACGGTAATTCGCCGTGACCGGAGTGAGTGAGACAACAAGCTTAACGGTAAAATTAAGGAAAGCCGCGATTTCATGTTAAAATTGAGCAAGAGGGGTGGAATAGGACCAATGAGATCCAGGTAAATCGATATGAAATAGTGAGACGCGTTGAGTGGTGCGAAAAATGCACCAATAGGAAATTAAATAGTCTAAGAAGCCCGCAACCACAAATAGATCTGCTAAGACCAAAGATCGAGAACTTACTTCGAAACTACAGGCATGCTGCCGGACACTTAAGAGATGACGCGCCAAAAGTTAGTGAATTAAGACAGGTTTTGCTACACACATAAGAATCGCCACAAGTAAAGAGATTTGTTAAATATATAAACTTCGCGTCATATCAGCGCCGTGTTACAACAGCAGTGGACAGTGTTTTAACGGCGACAATATCAGTATTGTGAACTGCCAGAAGTAACAAAATAAAGAAAACAGTGGAGTCGTCCTTTTGTAATTGAAGCACGTCTATTTCTCTCCGTTACCACACTCGAGATCTACGTTTCCTTTACCGAGGAAAAGTCCCTGCTCTTACATATTTCAATAATTACTACAACTAGCCGAGGATAGAGATGCAGAGAATCAGCCCATGACGAACATCCGGAGTCTACGCGGAGGCTGCAGAAAGGTAAGCCGTGAGCTACGGGCATTACGAACCAGAACAACTTCGGGCAGGAGGTGCTACTGCCGCAAATCCATACAATATTACCAGAACAACTGCAGACAACACCTGCATAGGATGGGTCCAGAACGGATTCCCAAAGCTGTAAAGTATTACATCAGTAGGGGAAAGAGATCACTCGTCCGTACCAAGAAGAGGTGGAGGGAAAAGTTCTTAGTAGAGTCGTAACAGGCCCGGTGGCCAAATACTTGATCGGGTGAAGAAAAACAAGAAACTTTAGTGTACTTAATATGGTTCTTGCACATATATGCAGTCAAATATGCAAACACGCAGGTAGGGTAGGGTAGGGTAGGGTAGGGTAGGTTACCAGCAGACAGCATGAACGAAAAGTGGATAAAAAATTACACCTAGCACCTGACTCGCAAGGGATCTTTTGTACATACACCCCCGAAAGGAACGGATGAGATGAAGGAACCACAGGCGTCATAGGAGCTGCAGGATTGGCCGACGCGGCAACAGAGACACGCAGACTTTCCAAGAGTTACAGGCTTGACCACCCGGCCAGAGAATACTCAACAGCGGCCCTCCTAAGCCACCGGAGGGTGGCTCGCAGACTCCCCTCCAACGGAGACCGGGAAAAGCTCGATCTTGCAGCGGAAGCTCGAACGCCGAGGAGTTCCACTCTGCGCCATTCGTCCGTAGCCGACCAACACACAGCTCCGGAGTTGAATTGTAACGTGAAAGACGAAGATGAAATGAGAGGAAATGAAGGAGAGAATGGGACAGGAAGGTCGGCCGCTGGAAACGAACCCCGAATGCGAGCCATAGACGTTACCGCCTGAGCCATCCCCTCGGTAGGCTAAAGCGATAGAGTTTAAAAAGTGTCTTGGCTTCAAAATTCCATGCTCTTTGTCTGACTACGAGTAAAAACGAATAGCAACTTACCCCTTGAAGTATGTATAAGTGCTAATGAATCCACAAAGATTATCTCGGAAATGGTTAAGCGCCACAAAAAAATTATTTGGCATAAATTGTGTGCTTTAACCATTTTGTCTGTTTCTTACGGTTTACCAATTATACCAAAGTAATTCAGAATGAAGGGGACTTCACAGGCAATTTGTAGAAAGGTTAAAATATAAATTTTATTTGTCATACAACTATGTTAATACTCAGTTTAATCAGTCGTTAAAATCCATTTTAAAAAATCGAAAAAGTTTCTATACCAAAGATGGTTTAGTATGGGAACTTTCTTGAAAAATCTTATCGTACCCTTGGAGGACGCTTTACTTAAATACTAAGTTTGGTATTCAAACGTCTTTTCGTTTCTTAATTATGCTGTTTATAGACCGACACAGATACACACATACACACTGATATTTTATTAAAAGTCTAACTGTTACATTTACGTAACTTTCTCTATTGTTTATTAATGGATATACAAATTATCTTAACAACGTTTAGTTTGTATTCTACTTCATTTTAATCCAGATAAACCTTTGCAGAAATAGTTAAATTATACATTTATTATAGTTACAAAGGGAACAGCGATAGTAAAATGTTTAAGAACTGGACGCTATAGCCTTAAGATTCCGTATTGTTTCCATGCAATCGCGAGAAACAACTTTAAAAAGTATTAAACAATTCGAACATCTAATAACGGATATCTCAAAAACTGCTAAACAAAACATTATTTTAACTAAATTGTGTGTTTTAAAGAGATATACGCTTTTTGTGTGGTGCATTTTCGTCTATCGCTTAACGTTTAGCAGTTATACAAGATTATACAAAATTCCTTCCGAACGAGGACTTCATAGAATTTTTTCCAGAAAATTCAAGATATACATCATATTTTTCATGTAAATATCTTTCATATATGGCATTTTAATCAAACGTTTTAGACTATTTTAAAAAAATAAAATTTTCAGGCTTTTTTAGAAAATTCTAATTTTCAGACTTTTTTAGAAAATTCTAATTTTCCGACTTTTTTAGAAAATTCTAATTTTCCGACTTTTTTTAGAAAATTATAATTTTCAGACTTTTTATAAAATCCAAATTTTCATTTTTTAAATCCAAATTTTCCGATTTTGTTTAGAAAATCCAAATGTTCATGTTTTTTATAAACTTTAAATTTTCAGACTTTTGTAGCAAATCCAAATTTTCAGACTTTTTTTAGAAAATCAAAATTTTTAGACTTGTTTTAGAAAATCAAAATTTTTAGACTTTTTTACAAAATCAAAATTTTCAAACTTTTTTAGGAAATCAAAATGTTCAGACTTCTTTAGAAAATAACAATTTTCGAAAACTTTTCCATTTAAACATGATTTTTTTTAAAATCTTCGTGTCGCATCCTTCGAAGATAATGAACTCAAATACGAAGTTTGGTATTTATCCAACTTTTCATTTTGAGTTATGCTGTTCACAGACACACACGCACGTGACATACATATATTTCTAAAAATGCTTTATTTGAATTCAGGGGACCTCAAAGCATGTATTTCCGTGAAATCTCAGTATCGAGTTTTCGGTTGAAATTCAATACCTTCTCTGCCTACTATTTACGTTATACAGGAAGTAAAAAAAATCTGATGTGTTACACTCACATGACTTTCTCTACTCTTGTACAAACTATATTTACAAACACTTATTCTCCATATGCTTCATGTTAATCGAGATATCGAGATGTTACTATTATTGCTAATTGCTAATAATCTTATTGCTAATTTTCTTATAGATGCAAGGGGAATATGGTAGGCTTTAAGCGATAGTCAAATATTTTTAAAGCAGGTTGCTATGTTTGGTGTTTATGCGACTGTTGGTTTTGAGTTATGCTATTGACATACACACACACACACACGGACGTTTCCAAAAATGTTTTTTTTTGGATTCAGGGGGTCTCAAAACATATATTTCCGGTGAAATCTCAGTATCGAATTTTTAGTTGTAATACAATACTTTCCCTACTTACTATACATAGTAGGGAAAGTAAAAAAGAAAATTGGAGAGGAATTCAGGGAGTTTCAAAGCGTGTATTTCTCGTGAAATGTCAATTTAGAATTTTTAGGCAGAATACAATGCTTCTTCTACTACAAATAGTAGACAAAGTAAAAACACTATTTTTGAAAAATAAATTGCTTACACAGTTCTTATTTGGACGAAGTCTCTATTTCAGAAGGAGAAAGCCCCGGATGTATGACCAAGAGATGGACTGAGGTCACTTAGAACAGTATTAACTTGAGTTTGTTACTTTCCACAAAGAGGACAAGACGAGGAATATTTCTGGGAGAAGAGATAAAAGGAAGCAGCAGAGAATTATTTGAACACTGTTCCTTTGCTTCTGCCGGCAACATCTTTTTGATCATGGCACTGTGGATTGAATGGGCGGCTGTAAAGCGCAGAAAGAGACGGTGAATGCAGCAAATGTTCTTTTCTCTTGCAGTGGGACTGCCACTACTATTTGAAATTATTAACTCTGCCCCTTCCCCGTTGCTCATACATAAATTAGAAGTAGCAATGCTGCCATCTTAAACCACCCAACTCCTTTGCACAATATCAGCGACTCATCAGCCCAATGAAAAGTGCCGAGAGTTTCGGCGTGATAATCAAGGCAAAGGCAAAGTGCTGTCTCCTATGTGCGAGACGACTCGCTTTTTGAGAGGATAATCTCTAGTAATTTTGCTTCCAGAGATTTCTATAGTCAACTTTCAACCTTGATCACAAAGACATGCTTTGGCGATTGCGTTTTAAATTACAAATAGCAATTCAAAAGATATAAATCATTTGAACCTCTCTTTATTTTCGTAACATTGACTATTTTATGCATAGTATAAACCATTCATCTGATTTCATATTTTGAAAATATTTTAATGATATATTCGCCATCTAACCGGTGGAGCAATTAAGATTGATAGATAAGGTATTTTTATTGGTTTAAAATTATTGAAGTTATTACACAAGTATTTAGTGCATATGTCACTGCCGTACATGCATAAATTTAAGATACAAGGTGTAGTAAAAAAATAAACAACTGAAAAAGAAAACAACAAAAAAGAACAAGAGAAGGGAAAATAGAGATAAATTACCTTTGACTAACTGAACAAATTTGACATAGATTTGCGCACTTTAGCCAATAAATTGCCCATGTTTTGCCAGTTACTCTGGCCAGCCAGTAGCTCCCATCATGCCAATCACTTTCTTGACGGACTTAAGAATTTTTCTTTCAGTTTAATTGTTCGTTGGTTTTCCCACTGTGCACATTCCGTCAAAATATGTACCTAGTCCTCATCCAAATCACAGATGGGCAGATACCCCTGCCAGAATTGTCAGTCATTTTCTGTGCCCTCCAGCCCCCCAGTCTAAACCATGCCATTCCTTATCTTTCCTTTCTTCCTAAATTAAGTATAT
Source organism: Deroplatys truncata (assembly GCA_030765065.1). NCBI lineage: Eukaryota > Metazoa > Arthropoda > Insecta > Mantodea > Mantidae > Deroplatys > Deroplatys truncata. Next base: position 71,831,165 of record CM060984.1, read on the forward strand.
ATGCCTCTTTTACCAATTCAATTTTATTTCATTTGCTAGACTTAGAGAGGTTTAATTTTACAATCCGACTCTACTTCCTGTTGGTTGATGTCTATTATTCTTCTTTTGACTCCTTTCCATATGTTTTTGTCAGTTGCTTCAGCTCTTTGCCATACTGACCCCACTCCCATTCTCCTCAAACCCCTTTCAAAATCAGCTGGCCAAAACTTAGGAGACAGGTTTTCTTGCTGGTATTTATAACATTTGGATTGTAGGGTGGAGTTATCCCTCCTGCATCAACCTCAGCCAGTACTCCACTGCTCTTATTTTAGAATGTATTGCGTCTTCATAACTACAGCGGTTAGTGATAACGTTGATAATTATTGGCGGGCTTTATTGGTAATAATTATTTTCTGTATCACGTACGTAGTAGATAGAGAAGGTGTAGCTTCCACCCAAAAATACGACACCGAGATTTCACTGGAAATACTTGTTTTGAGACCCCCTGAATGCAAATAAAGCATTTTGGAAACATGTCCGTGTATGTATGTGTCTGTGAACAGCATAACTAAAAAACGAAAAGTTGAATAAATACCAAACTTGGCATTTAGGTTCAATACCTTCCAAAGATGCGACACGAAAATTTTCAAGAAAATTTCTCTACCCCAGATTATCCTTTACATAGAAGGTTTTAATTTTTTTTTATTTTCTAAAAAAATTCTATAATGATTTTGTTTAAAATACGGTATATTAAAGATATTTACATTACAAATTAAATGCATATCTTAAATTTTCTAGGAATAGCCTATGAAGTCCACTTCCTTTGGAAGAAGTTGTATATAATCTTATACAACTGGTAAGCGTTAACCGATAGACGTCATTTTTCACAAAAATGTAAAGCTCTTTAAAACACGCAATTTACATCAAAAATGTTTTTTGTGGCATAAGTAATTTCTGAGATATCCGTTAATGGTTCAAGTTGTTCATTGTTGGTCATTCTTTTAAAGTTCGGTCAACATTGTAAGACCAGCCTATAGCGTCCAGTTCTTAAATATTAGACTATCGCTGCTCCATTTGTGTCTATAATGAAATGTGTAATGTAGCTATTCCTGCAAAGGCTTATTTGGAATAAAATGTAGTAGAATTGTAGTAGACACGCTTATAGCAGCTATAATGGATAAAAGCGAAATGTCGTAAACATATTTTTCTAAATTATGCTAATATTACACCTTATTAAACAAACGGACGAATGGGGGGCCGCAAACAGGGTAAAGCAACGTAAGTAGGCTTTAGCGGCCCTTTTTGCTCCTACTGGGAGGAAGGGATAAGCAGAGAGACCCAAAGGGCGACCAAATTTGAATGCCGACGGGCTCAAGCATGGGCGGGGTCCCCACAGTTTCCAGTTCGAATACATCTGACGCCGCCCGGGCCCATCCACAGGACTCCGAAAGCCGGCCTCCCATCCGGTGGAGGAGCAGACACGAAGCGACACCATGGAAGAAACCCCCTACAAAGTGCACAGCCACCGCCCAGCCGCAACTCGCTGAACACCTTCACCTTGTCCTACAACCCTTAAACAGATGATAATGAAAGAGCATTCGCCTGCCGACCAGGGTCAACCACGTAATACCCATGGGTCAGAGTGGGCAGTCGCCGGGAGTCACAAACGTTGCGGCAGAGTCAGCCTCGTTCGATACTGAGACTTTAGGGATTCTTCTGATTGCAGGACGTGAAGCATACAATTTCGTGCTATTGTTTTGTATGGTTTGCCTCAACACACTACAGTGTGATCTCAGAAACGTAAACTCTTAAACCATAGGCATATAGAACAAAGGATACGCATCACTTATTTCTTCTTCGTCAATGGATTACCCTTCTCTTTTTAAGTCTTACACCCCAAGGACTTAAAAGCCACTGCCTTGAGTCAGTAGCTTTTCGAAACGCGGGCAAACTCTGGATCATAGCATATCCAGGATGGGTGATCAGCCCAAAGTCTTGGGTCAGTAGCCTGTCGAGGAGCAAGCAAACTCTGGGTCATAGCATATTCAGGATGGGTGATCAGCCCAATGTCTTGGGTCAGTAGCCTGTCGAGGAGCAAGCAAACTCTGGATCATAGCATATCCAGGATGGGTGATCAGTCCAATGTCTTGGGTCAGTAGCCTGTCGAGGAGCAAGTAAACTCTAGATCATAGCATATCCAGGATGGGTGATCAGCCCAATGTCTTGGGTCAGTAGCCTGTCGAGGAGCAAGTAAACTCTGGATCATAGCATATCCAGGATGGGTGATCAGCCCAATGTCTTGGGTCAGTAGCCTGTCGAGGAGCAAGTAAACTCTGGATCATAGCATATCCAGGATGAGTGATCAGCCCAATGTGTTGGGTCAGTAGCCTGTCGAGGAGCAAGCAAACTCTGGATCATAGCATATCCAGGATTGTTGATCAGCCCAATGTCTTGTGTCAGTAGCCTTTCGAGGAGCAAGCAAACTCTGGATCATAGCATATCCAGGATGGGTGATCATCCCAATCTCTTGTCAGTAGCCTGTCGAGGAGCAAGCAAACTCTGGATCATAACATATCCAGGATGTGTGATCAGCCCAGTGCCTGGTATGGCGGTGAAGAAAAAGGAAATGAAATGTAGTGATGAAAGGCATTGTAGGAAAATTCGCGGCTCAAATTATCCAACCCAGCAATCGCTTAGGGACTGAGGAAAACCTTGAAAAAACCTTTAGTCAGATTGGCCGACCTCGTAGGTTTGAATGCGGGAACCCGCACGTATCAACGCAGCGCCACTTCGCTCAGTACACCATTGATTTCAAACAGCGTACAGTTCAAGTTCAAGAAAAAATACACGAGGGGCACTATTTATATTTTGAGCCTTGGCAACCCTGAATGTTGTAGATGCCATCTGACTTTTCCAATGGAAAGTTTCATATTTTTGACCATAATCTACTTCAAACATTTTGTCAATAGAACGTCATTTGTTTTGTTTACACTAACTTGAAAATTGTGTGTCAACAACAACATGGAATTAACTCGTGAACATGTCCGTGCAACGATTTATTACGACATTCGACATGGATTATCAAGACAAGAGTGCATCGATCAACTAACTTGCACATTTGGCGACGAAGCTCCGTCCTTTTCCACTGTGAAACGCTGGTATAACGAATTTAATCGTGGCCGCCGTTCGCTCAATGATGAAGTTCGTGAAGGTCGTCCAAAATCAGTTTTTGTGCCAGAAAACATTGATGCCGTGCAAAAACTAATAATGAAAGATCGTCATGCAACATATTGTGAGATTGAGGCAACTCTAGGCATTAGTTTCACCAGCATATATAAAATATTGCATGATTATTTAGCTCTTTGGATCCCACATAATTTGACGCAAACTCAAAAAGATGCTCGATTGGTGTAAAAAAAATGCTCAATAAATACAATGGCGCTGCCTCAAAAGACGTATATAAGATTGTAACAGGTGACAAATCATGAATCTATGGGTATGAGCCGGAACGTAAACAGCAGTCGACTGTATAGGTGTTTCAAGATGAAGCAAATCCAACAAAAGTTGTTCACACTCAAAGCACTTCGAAGAAAATGGTCGCCTGCGTTTTCAGCAAAACTGGTTATGTGGCAACATGCCTTTAGAGGAACGTAAATCGGTCAATGCCGAATGGTACACAACCATTTGTTTCCCGGAAGACTTCGGTGAAGTAAGGAAAACCAACAAGGACCGTAGGATCGTTCTTCATCAAGACAATGCGAGCGGACACACATCTCGTCTACCAAAAGAATATTTGAAGGTTAAACAAATCGAATTGATGGGTCATCCGCCATACAGTCCTGATTTGGCACCCAATGAGTTCTTTTTGTTCCCGAACATCAAGAATAAATTGCGTGGACAATGATTTTCGTTGGCAGAAGAAGCCGTTGATGCCTTCAAAAACCATGTTTTGGAGGTGTCTCAAGAAGACTGGAATAAATGCTTTGATAAATGGTTCAAAACGGGTGCAAAAGTGTATTGATCATAAAGGAGAATATTTTAAAAACAATAAAACAGTTTTCAATCATAAATTACTTTGTTTTAATTATTAGGCTCAAAATATAAATAGTGGCCCTCGTAAATACATTTCTCTCTTCGAAATAGTTTACAGTAACATAAATCTATCTGTATCGTGTATTTTACAAACTTTGCATACTATAGCCTGGTGAATATCACAAAATATGTTGAAAGTCAAACCTTTATTTTCACTACAGTACAACGGAAAGAAATCCGATTTGATGCATTCACATGACCACCTCTACCCTCTGTCATTTATTAATGTGTGTACAAATTATTCTTAGTAAAGATTATTTTTATATCTACTACGATTTAATACAAATAAACCTTTGCAGAAATAGCTACATAACACATTTCGTTATAGATACAAAGAAAACAGCGATAGTCAAATGTTTAAGAACTGGCTATACGCTGGCCTTAAAATTCCATACTGCTTCTATGTGATCGCAAGAAACAACTGTATGCTGAATAACCAAGAGATGAAAAATTCGAACCTTTAACAACGGATATATTAGAAATGAGTTATGCCACAAAAAAACTATTTGAAATAAATTGTGTGTTTAAGGAAATTTGCATTTTTTTGTGTTGTACGTTTTCGTCTATCGCTTAATGGTTAACAGTTATACAAGTTTATACAGAAATCCTTCCGAATGAAGAGGACTTCAAAGGCTATTCCTAGAATCTTCAAGATATATATTTAATTGGTAAGTGTATTTAATATATTGTATGCTAATCAAAATCGTTAGAGCCATTTTTTTTTATAAAATCAAAATTTTCGATGTTTATTCGGGTAGTTGAGGGTGGGTATTATCTTGAAAATCAACATCTTTGGAAGATACTGAACTTAAATACCAATTGTGACACTTATCCGATTTTCCGTTTTTGTATTATGCTGTTCACAGACACACACGCACACACACGCGCGCGCGCGCGCGGACATGTTTCCGGAAATGCTTTATTTGGATTCAGGGATCTCAAAACATGTATTTCCAGTGAAATCTCTGTATCGTATTTTGGATGTAATGCAATGCCTTCTCTACCTAATAGATACGTGGCAGAGAAAGTAAAAATACGATGAGTTGCATTCACATAACTTTCTCTTCTCACGCAACTACAAAGTATTCCTACAAAGGCTTACTCTGCTATTTATTTCTTGTTAACAGTAATAAAAAGTAAGAATACAGCAGATGCTAATGATTGTCGGATTTTTAAAAAGCGAGTTGCTATGTTGTGGCTTTGAAATTCCATGCTCTTTGTATGACCACGATAAAAAGAAAAGCAAATAGCGACTTACCATTTGAAAAAAGAAAGTGTTTAAGAATTCAAAGAAGTAAAACTTCGATATCGTTAACGCCACTAAAGGTTTTATTCGACATAAATCGTACGCTTTAACGAGATATACTTTTTTTCAGCCTAAGATTTTGTCCATCTCTTACCTTTTATCATCTTTATAGGCTACTCGTAGAAAATTCAAAATAAATACTTTATTTATCTTGCAGATATCTTAAACGTATATTTTAATGAAAACCATTAGAAATTCTTTTGAAAAAAAATGAAATAAAATGCATGTAAAGTAGTTTGGGATGTGGGCGTTTTCTTGAAAACCTTCGTGTTGTACTTGGAAGATATACTCTTAGATTTTAAGTTATGCTGTTGAGAGACACAAAAAGAGCCTCAAAAATATATTTCCGGCGAAATCTAGATGTATAAGTTATGGATGGAACAATATTTCATCTATCTACTAGGTATGTAGTAGAGAAGAAAAGAAAAAGAGGATCGCTTAGCCTCAGACACTACAAGAGGATAAGGTAAGGGAGTGCGGATACGCAAACAAGTCGGGAATTACGAGGCCCGTCCATAAAGTAACTTACGTTTTGAAATAAATATGAAACCGGTATACACACAAACGTTTTATTGTATAATCATACATCTGAAAACTACAGCCTCTCTCTATTTTTATACATAGTCTCCAAACAGATTCAAGCCCCTGTCATACTTTTTCAGTCTTTGAAATACCCTCTGAATGAACCTCTGCCACCTGTGAACTAAGCCAACCTGACACGGCGTTTTGAATCTCTTCGTCATTGCCAAAGCGATCAGCTGCAAGCCACTTTTTCATGTACCGAAACAGATGGAAGTCGCTCGGGGCCAAGTCCGGACTGTACGTGAGATGGTCAGAAAGGTCCCATTTTGAACTTGGCCGAAAGTTTATTTGTGTTGTTTGCTGTGCGAGGACGAGCGTTGTGATGCAAAAACACAACACCAGATGTCAGAAGACCGCGATGTTTGTTTCGGATTACTGTTCATAGTCTTTTCACACTTAACAGGCACTTCACACTTGACGGTGTTTGTTATTTCGGCGCTCATGGTGTTGAGGTTATAACTAGTAAACACGCGACAGTACAGTGCTCCACCTTGCACAGGTAGAAGCGTACTGAGCCACTGCGCACGCTGATGTCGAAATGGCAGCGTTACTCCTACTACTTCTCGTGCTATGCATGCACGGAGGTTACTTTCTGGACAGCGCTCGTATAATCCAGTTCAATTGAGATACCATACAACAGGCGAAATCCTTCATTTTTGGAGCAGTATTTACTGGAATGTTTTGCTTTCGTTTCCCCTTCTCGTATGTTGGCAATAAGTTTAGATTAACCTGTACGATAAATATTACGTTTAGGGAAAGAAATCTATCCTTCGGCTCTGCAGATGATAAACTGATTGTCATGCCGTTAAGCATATTCTTATGGACATCTAGTTTTCCACGATCTCTCTTAAAATTATACACTTTCATTTATAAGAATGCCTTTTTTTTGGCTATTCTGGTTTAATAAAATAAAAAGGCCACAAAAATGAACAGAAACAGAAAAAGGGCTATGGATGAATAAATTTTCCTGGTCACTTTCCTGCTGGCTATGAACTCGAAAATACGACTTCAATATCGGGCAAAACGAGGATTTTAGAATATTGGGTCGCATATATGAAATTTCAGAACACTGCTGCGTAGGGGTTGTAAATTTAACGCCAAGCATATTGCTTATTGCTTAACAAGCAATGTGCAGCTCCCGAAAAAAGTAAGTTTCAGTCAGTATCTTCTGTTTAAATCTCTTAATCCAGCCTGTGTATTTCAAATGGACATTCTTAGGACCTCTAGTTACGGCGTTCTACTGATAATATTGGCATTTGCACTGATTCAATTTTAACTTTCTCTACTACGTATAGTAAGTAGGGAAAATGTTGCATTCCACCCAAAAATTCGATACCGAGATTTCACCGGAAATACCTACACGTTTTGAGGTGTCCTGAATCCAAATAAAGCATTTGTGGAAACATGTTCGTGTGTGTGTCGTCTGTCAGTGAACAGCATAACTCAAAAAGGAAAAGTCGGGTAAATACCAAACTTGGTATATAGGTTTAGCATCTTCCATGGATGCGACACGAAGATTTTCAAAAACGTCCTCCACCCCAGACTACTTTTTACATGGAAATTTTTTGTAAACATTTGATTTCTTCAAATGGCTCTAAGGATTTTGATTATATCATCATATATTTAAGACATTTTCATGGCAAATGAAATGTATATTTTGAATTTTATGGGAAAGTCCCCAAATGTCCTTCATTCTGAATGACTTTTGCATAACTGGTAAACCGAAAGAGGTGGACAAAATTTTACTATACAAGAAAATGCAGATCTCGTTAAAACGCACAATTTGTATCACATACTTTTTTTTTTCGAGTGAACCATTTCCTAGACATTCCTTGCTATTTGTTTGAATTTTCCAATACTTATAATTTTTCTCAAATGGGAATTCGTTATTAGTTTCTTATGTCCTGGACATACAGAGACAATGGAATGCTCCACATAGTAACCTGCTATTTGCCAATTTCTTCAATAGCTTTACTTAGCCCCACAATTGAGATGGAACCTGCTACTAGATCATCTGCAAAGAATAATCCTGGTATCCTCTTATTATTAATCACTGGTGAATGTTTACTCCATTTTTTATCTCTTCTATATTATCATCTTGTGGCAGTATTTTATATCACAACAATGTAAATGCCAGAGTGATTGTAGTGTAAATAAGCATTATTGTATGACATTGATTTGAGATGTTTGTTAATTATAAGCATTGTTAGGAAATAAGTTTACACGGCCTCACTGAAACTGACAATAAGAGCGGGGAACACTGTAACGAGGGGTGAGTTGTTTATTAATTAGAAGAGGCAAGCAAATGACATCAGATTAGTGCATTTTTTTGTAGAAATGGAGGGAATTTCTTCCCTAGAGCATATGTGTTCGTAATTTTGATTGGATATAAATATAGACGCTAATGTTGGCGCGTTTTATTAACCAATAGCAGCTCGGTTATAATCTTTAGGCATATCGGGTGAGGGAGTATAAATTCCGTGCCAGAGACAGGTTTCGTTCAGTCCAACAGAAGGATTCGCGGGTAATACGTCGTTCAGTCCAACAGAATCATACAAAGGTTATATGTTGCACAGTTTAAGAGAATCGTTCACGCGTTATACATCGCGCAATTCTACAGAATCTCTCGCGTTGTAAAGTTAGTTATAAATGTGAAATACGCGAACTAATAATGTGCAGCAAATAAGTGATTATAGTGATATTAGAAAATATAACAGTTTCAGTCTGGCGTGTATCAAGAATAATTATGTGAAATGAGTAAAGTGTGACGGCAATAAAAGTGTAAAAACAAATTCTTTTATAAGTGTTATCTTTCAGTAACAAATCCTTTCCGTTTACACACCCTGTTCAAGAGATATGCTTGACTGAATAGTAATAATAGCTAGCCGGAGGACAAAGAACCCAACATTCAAAGTAATAAAACAATAACAGGCGCTCAGCAATAAGATAACACGAAGTTACTGCGACAAATTGGCTCCCATACGTGGGGCAGATAAACATGAAGCATCTTCCAACTACCAACAAATATCCTGCTTCAATCTATAAATAGGTTAAATAGCACTGGACTAAGGCTACACCCTTGTCTAAGTCCTAAATTGTTCGCGTTCTCTTCAGGAATTGTTCCCTTGGCTATTTTCACACATCAATCATTATTTGCATTTAAAGGCTTTATATTCCTTATAAATGATTCGCTCACTCCTCTCTTAATTACAGGGTATTTATGAAGAACTGATACATTTATTTCTTTAATTGTTTCAAAACGAGGTATGCTAGCTAAGACTACTTATACCTGAAATGCAGAGGAATTTTGGTAGATTACTTACCTCTATAGCAAATGTTGAAAATTTTTTCCATCCTGCATAAGGCACAACTCAACATGTCGTCCCATGTTACAGGCCATTCGTTGGAGGACTTGTCAATAGCTTGAATTTCCTGTGTAATTTTGTGCTTCAGATCGTCCAATGTCTGGGGACGTGTAGCATAAACCCTGTCTTTTAAGTAACTCCATAGAAAGAAGTCCGGAGATCTCGGTGGCTACACGTTCTTGGAAATTATCCGGTCGTCAAAGAAACTTGCAATTAGTGCCATGGATTCATTTGATGTATGGAATGTAGCCCATCCTGCTGAAAATATCCTTGACTCAGCTCTACATTGTCTAGTTGCTCAGCAAAATCGATGAAAATCCTCGGTACTCTGCAGTGTACATTGTTTTCAAAAACAAGTATTCTCTGTGTGGATATTGCGCACCAAACTCCGGTTTTAACCGGGTGCATAGGTGCTTCACGAATAACATGTGGTAATTTGCTAGCCCAATAGCCGGATAAATGGAACCATGCTTCATCTGTGAACCATGTGATGGAAAATACGGCAGGAACGCCTGAAACCAACGACAATAATTGAGTCGTCTATCCTTATCTAGTCCCTGTAACTGATGGACAACCGTAATCCTATATGGCTTTAGGCCTGCACTTTTCTTAGCTCACATTGAGGAGCTGTACCCTGTCTCTAGCGACAAACATCTTAATGATTTTTTGAGTGACTGATCCAGTAGTGCTCTTTCATCGGCAACAACCGTGGGAAGTCTAGATGAACGAGTTTTGCCTTTTTCGCTCAGCAGAGATCCAGTTGTTTCCAATGTGTTTACCAGTCCCAGTATTGTGTTTCTCTGGGGAAGATTTCGAAACCAAATTCTCTCAGGTATGCCCTTTAAGTAGCTGTAATTGAATTCGTAATCCAGTATTGCTTTACAAGGAAGAGTCGTTCATTTAATGTGTACTCCATTTGTATGTTCACCAGAACAAAATCTCAAAAACAGTTGACGACAATAAAACTAGCAACTACAAATAAAATATGAACATCTGTGACAGGCATTGTAAACTCTAGAACATTCTGCTTAATTTTGTGCTAAAATTGGAGCATTGAGTGAATTTCAAACAGAATAATTAAAGAAACAAATGTGTCAATTGTTCATAAATAAACCTGTAGTTTTAACCATAGTGCATCCCCGTTAATTTATTTTCTATTAAATACTTATCTTTATGAAATTATAACTAGTGCTTTATACAAAGTACTTTTCAGCACTACTGTATATTCTTGATACGAAAGCAACAACAAAACAAAAGCTTGCTATCATCGTGCAGAATTTTAAAACGCTACATGTTTTAATCTTTAATCACGTTTATATCATGGTGTATACAGAGCAATTAGGCTAAAACTGTAGTAAATATTTACGATAGACTTTATTTTAGCAATTACGTACAGTAAAAACTAATAGCTAAAGCATATATAATTAGTGATCTCTCTCTCTCTTTCTCTCTTATGTCTTCAATTCCATTGATACGATAAGATAATTAAGAACGGACATACTGAAGAGAGAGGTATCCCCGATCTTCAAATTAAGGTCTGTAATTCCATATATTGCTGCTAAGGATTTTAGTTATTTTCAAAAGGTTCGCCCTACCTCATTGCTCTTTCAGTCTATCATGGAGCTATAAAGTAACAATAGAGGTGGTCAAGGAAACGTTCTGGAGCTGTTGACTTTCATTCTTCGAGGACAATGAGCCGGGACAGGATAACAAAGCCGTATCCGCATTCTCCAGGGTATACCGCTATTCTCTGCACTGTTCAGGAATTTAGGGACTTTATATCCTAGGAGCAGAGCCGTAGAGATTTGCAGCGGCTCCAAATGGACATAATGAACTTATTCTCAACCCCTTGATGGCATAACACTGGTCATTACTTCGTGCTCCCAGCTCTACCCGTGAAACAATATCCCCGGCTTCCTTCTGCTTCTTATCTAATCCTTTTGCAGTAGATCTTCCCTCCTGATGCCAATTTCTCAACACTCTAGGGCCTGCTCCACTGCCCAATATTCTATGATTTCATGCTCCTATTCTTCATTCTTTCGTTCACTATTTCTGTTCCTCGTGTTACCGTCTTGATTTATTTCTTCGTTATTTTTCTTCATCCTCTCTTTATATCCTCCAGCGTTTTCACACGTATTAATTTAGTCACCGACAATCTTGGCCAATCTTATTCTCTACCCTCCTGTTTCGTAACATTTCTCCCTTTCCGCACGTTCACATACCTCATTTCACAATTTTATTGATGTTACAGACAAATCTAATGTGCTACATTCATATGACATTCTGTACCACGTATCATTTTAAAGAGCATAAAAACTTATTTACGAAAGCTAACTTTTCTGTCTTCTTTATTTTAATCGACATAAACCTATGCAGAAATACCTACAATACACATTTCATTATGTGTACAAAGGAAACAGAGATAGTCGAATGCTTAAGAACTGGACGCTATATGCTGGCCTTTCGACTGAACATCGACTTGAAAAAATCTTATGTGTCACACTCACATGACTTTCTCTACTCTTGTACAAACTATTTTTACAAACGCTTATTCTCCATATGCTTCATGTTAATCTTATTGCTAATTTTCTTGTAGATGTAAGGGGAATATATATGTACAAGGGCAATATAGAAATACAGTAGCCTTTAAGCACATACATATCTCTTAATAGCTGGTTGCTAGGTGCAGCACCATTTCCTTTGCCACAAATTAATACTCTTTGCATATCCAAGACAAAAAAAGAATAGCTAATTCCCATTTGAGAAAATAAGTATTGAAAAATTTAAGGGAATAACAAGCAATATCTCGAAAATGGTTCACTCAACAAAAAAATGTATATAACATAAATTGTGTATTTTAACGCGATCTACATGTTTTGTGTAGTAAAATTTTGTCTATCTCTTATGGTTTACCAGTTATGCAAAAGTCGTTCACAATGAAGAATACTTTTGGAGACATTCCCAGAAAATTCGAGATATACACTTCATTTGTCATAAAAATATCTTAAATATGATATTTTAATCAAAATCGTTAGAGCCATTTTTGAGAAAATTAAAATTTTCGAAAAATGTTCCATGTAAAGGGTAGTCTGGGGTGGGGGGAGTTTCTTGAAAACCTTCGTGTCGCATCTCTGGAAGATACTGAACCTAAATGTCAAGTTTGGTGTTTATCCGACTGTTCGTTTCTGAGTTATGCTGTTCACACACACACGCACACACACACACACACACACACACACAGACATACACACGGACATGTTTCCAAAAATGATTTTTTGGATTCAGGGGGTCTGAAAACATATATTTCCAGTGAAATCTTGATATCGAATTTTTTGTTGGAATACAATACTTCCCGTACTTACTATACGTAGTAAAAATGTTTTTTCGTATTCATAGGGCCTCATAACATGCAGAGTTATATTCCGGTAAAACCTCGACATCGAAGTTCCTATTATCTGCTATAGTTAGGTGATAGAGAAAGGAAGAAGTATGGCGATATAACGTAATGTATCTTCTTAAATAATCCTGTATGCTTAGGGAAAACACAAGAAACCCTAATGTGTTTGTGCCAAACTAAAATTTTGACGCTAATTTATCCCGAGTAGAACCCCAAAGTTATATTAACCGTAGACATCGGTGCAAAAAAATTAGCCGATATAATGGACTGTACGTTATGTTGGTAAGGGGTTCGTCCCCATTCATGGCTCCGCCACACCCTTACCTAGTTTTAGCAACCCAAGATGAATGGCAGCTTTTGCATAGCCTTTGTTTCGCGATGGCGGATGTGCATCATAAGCAGGATCCAAGGCAGTGATAGATACCGTTTAATTAATTGTTCATCCGTAGACTGGAAAGTAGAATAAAACTAAAAAAGTATGTAAGTCGATACGGAGGTATATTAGGACAAGAAAAGTTAAGGATGTCTTGTGTTTTACAGAAGAATTGGGGTCAACATGGAGAATTTCATAAGGTGTTATCGATACGATATCGCTACGATATCGTATCGATCAAATGTAGAGCAGCGGAACGGGAAGCCTCAGATCGGTGGTTCGAATATCGACCAAGGCATTGTATTTTTTATTCTGGTTTTACCTTTCCATTTAATTCTTAATTTTGTTATCAGAGTTTTGCAAGAAAATGAATATAAGAAATGTTGCCAACCCTTTTCAAGCAATCCAAAAATGAAACGTTCTGAGACTTTTTTTGTAATGCTTTTTCATTTTACGTGGTTCATTTGCTATAACTCAGTCTCTTACCATACCTATAACCTTGCTCCTTGGGGGCAATCATTTTGGGTTTGTTGTCCATATCATTTATTCCTTTCAGATGACATACAATGCAGAGGACATTGTTTACAAGCCCATTTCACCCAACCACTTCACTTTATTAATTACTTGTAATTAATGTATGACCTTATAATTTGCATGCACTTAATTTAAGTTGTAATTTTATATAACTTATCTTATGGCTTGTAATCTCTACAAGATAAAAATAAATATCTATCACATAATGTTTATCTTACTTCCTCCACGATTTCCTTCGCTCCTAAGCCGGGAATCCATCACTGTTCATTGGTTAGATTTTGAGTACCAGACTTTTGATGTCAGACCAATAAGGGACACAGATTTCGCGAGTGCCTGGTGAGTACCTTGTAGCCGTTGAGGTGAAATGCTTCCGTTTTCTGCCCCTTTCGCGGCTCACTTTGTTCGAACCAATAACAGATTAGCACATCCGTGTGGGTGTGGGGCACTGCTGATAAGGGGATTCTGTCAACATTAAATAAAGAAAAACACCATAGGAAACCAAAAGCATCGGAAACTTTTTTTTTGGCACCGGACTGTACTTGATACTGTATTTTCGAACAAAAGTTCTAAGAAAGAATTACTTCTTTAAAATTTAGATATAAAAACTCCTTAAATATTGTAGAATATGATGCAATTGTAGTCCTTTAAGTGTCCTAATACAAAATTTTAATGGGTATACTTAGCTGTGAATAAATAGCACATGGAATTTAAAAAAATTCCTTCTCGTTATAGTTTAATTAACTAAATCTTTCTCGTGATGTAATTTTTGCACAGTTTCTTTCAAATTTTTAGTTAAGAATTCTCTGAAGTCAAAAGAAGGCTTATAATCAACAATCAACCCTTTCATTATATGAATGCATTATGTGTATATATACAAAATTAGGCGTTCATACTTAGCTTTTTTTAATGTTGCAAAAGTTTAATTTCCGATTGAAAATATCTATAGTTTAAAAATAATACGCAAACAATTTAAAAATTTTAAATTTTTATTACGAGACTCGCTTTAAAAATCAAATGAGGTTTCCCTTTTTAATTTTTTTTTTTTTTTTTTTGGAAAGCTATGTACCACTCGGTGAATTTGAGTTGGCCGGCGGCTGGGAGACCAGCTCGAATCGGGTACTTCCGTGAACGCTGGGAATAACTAGACTTTATTTTAAAGACTGCATACATTATTGTAGTGGTTATAATGGGGAGCACAACTATAATCATAAAAGTATATAATTCATATATGAGATTTGAAACGGAACAAATGTTTCAGAGTGTTTCAACATTGAATACTTGTCAACATAACACACTTTGATTTATGGTTCTCAAATGGAGTATGACTAAAGCTCATTACGAGGCTTGCTTACTGCAGTGGCTCAGTTATAGAGAGTTAGTTTGCAGTTTCTGTGGTTGTAGGTTCAAATCTCTGTAGATATTCAGCTTACCCTCTTTCATTTTAAGTACACGAGTAAAAATATAAGTTTTTTTTGTCATTTTTATGCATGTGACGTTTATTCAGTAGTCCGTCATATTTGTAGCTGGCAACCATCAAATTAATTTATTAGGGTAAGGTTTCATACCTAGCCAATTTAATTTTACAACCATAATTTTCATCATTATTGTAACTATATTCTAAGTAAACTAAAGTACCACAAGCAATATTTTGCAGTAAAACCGGTTGTAAACAGTAGAAGAAAACAATCCACTACGGAGAATAGAACTTTTGCTGCTTGGGTAGAAGTTGGTGATAAATAAATGAAGAGAAAAGCTGTAAGTATATATAAAACGTGCAATTATTGCTAGCTAATGAATAGAAACAGTATTAGGTGCTGCCATTTTGGAAACCTTTGGTGGAAGAGAGGTTGAAAATTCTGGAATTGTTGGTAGATATGAGAGAATATTAGTCGGAAGAGAGGATGCTGTGGAATTTGAAGTAGATTGATTTGACCTTGGCAAATAGGTGTATATAAATTTTTATAAAAGAAGTGAAACTGTACAGAATTACAAATAAAACAACTAGGAACCATAAAAATAAAATAGATTGATGCATATGAATGGAATAGTGTTATCATGGAAGCATATAAACAAGATTTAACTGTAATTTCTGCCTGGTTTTTTTATTAGGAATGTCATTTTCATTTTTCACTCCTAAAAGGGAAAGTATTTTTTCTTCTTTTATCAAGCATTAGGCTACTGCCTGTTCCGATCTCACACCAGTCCAACTAGGTCGTTTTATCGGCCTCCGTTCCCTTGGTTTATACTCTATTATTTGTTGAGGAATTCTTTCAGGTGTCATTCTTTCCAAATCATCGCCTATTTTATTTAATATATATAGACAACATTTTTCAGGAAGGAAAGGTGAAGTACATAATGTATTAACATGGACAAAACACATTAAATATATTAATGTTTGCTGATAATGATATTTTAATGTTTAACAATGAAGATAGGGCGTATAAAGAATTTTATGAATTAAATATTATTATTATTAAATTATACAATATGAAAATATCAAGTCAAAAAGCTTACGTAATGGGTAAATTCCCAGTAATAACAAACATTTTAATTGAAAATAATATAATTGAACAAGTGTTTTATTTTATATACATTGCATTTGATTTAAGTTACGAAATAGATTGGGATATGAATCAGAAAATACTAAATTTCAAGTACTATGTGGTTCAGTTAAAAGATTTGAAAGGAAAACAAGAAAAGACATAGAATTAAAATTTTACTCCGCCATGACGCTTCCTGTCTACATGGACGCTAAGAAATAAATTACAAGCCGGCAAAATACGATCTGTTAAAGGTTTTAAAAGATATGACCGATTTAGAAACGAAGACGTTAGGAAGGAATTTATTTTATGTTATATAATTATTTAAACAGATACTTCTTTAATTAAAAATCTGAGGTGACCTGGAAATTCTGTTGTCTCTGACTTGAATTCGCTGGACGTGCTGGTTGCTGAGGGAAAATCCTGATAAGAATTTCAGCAAGCGGTCAGCTTACATTCCAACCTACTTTACAGAATGAGAGTAAGGAACCTTACCACTCCGGCGGCTTGCCAAGCCCTGTATAGCCCTGTTTCTCCCATCATACGATGGAAGGATCTGTATGTAACACCACTAAAAGATGAATTGCTTCGCCGTGTCTCAGGGTAAAGGCCGAATCGATGCCCTACTTCGCGTTTTGACCAGGGATTCAAATTTCTTTTTTTCCCATAGGCAGCAGGAAGTGTAACCCCTTCCCCTTCCTTCCCGTTCATTGTCTGTGACGAGAGGAACATTTCTTGTCTGTGCCAACAAAATAAGTTTTCCAGTTTTTGTCCCCTCCCGCTTTCATTTATCTCTTGTGCTGGATATTTCTCATCGGTACTTCTTTTATTAGCGCATTTGTTTCCCTTTCTTTCGTCTTACTTTATTATTAGCCGCTATTCAAAAAGTGCTCTAAAGATACAGATAGGCTTGTGTCTCCCTGCAGAGATGAAACGAACAAGCAACTAACTTTTGGCCGTACTTCATCTCACTGACTGTGAAACATACCCATAGTAATGGGCCTCATTTCCCCCTTTAGTAGTTTCATGCAAAACAAGAAAAACATGAAAATATCTTGTTGTAATATAGAGAGGCTCCATACACATATAGTGTGGTAAGTTGGTTTGTCTGTAAAGCTGTGCTAAAACCGACATTTTTATTCTCCCCACTACATATTGCAAGTATTCCACCCAAAATTTCGATGTCGAGTCCTCACCGGAAATATGTTTTGAGGGCCTCGTGAACTACAAAAAAAATCTGATGTGTTACACTCACATGACTTTCTCTACTCTTCTACAAACTATTTTTACAAACGCTTATTCTCCATATGCTTCATATTAATCGAGATGTTAATCTTATTGCTAATTTTCTTGTAGATGCAAGGGGAATTGCTAGGCTTTAAGCGATAGTCAAATATTTTAAGAGCTGGTTTGCTATGTGGAGTATTCCATTCTCTTTGCATTACCAGGACAAAAAAACTTAATAACGAATTTGAGAAAAAGTATGTTGGAAAATTTAAGGGAATAACAAGCCATATCTCGAAAATGGTTCACTCAGCAAAAAAATTTATATGACATAAATTGTGTATTTTAACGCGATCTACATTTTTTGTACTAAAATGTTGTCTATCTCTTATGATTTACCAGTTATGCAAAAGTCGTTCACAATGAAGAATACTTTTGGAGACATTCCCCGAAAATTCGAGATATACATTTCATTTGTCATGAAAATATCTTAAACATATGATATTTTAATCAAAATCGTTATAGCCATTTTGAAAAAATTAACATTTTCGAAAAATGTTTCATGTAAAGGGTAATCTGGTATAGGGGTATTTTCTTGAAAACCTTCGTGTCGTATCTCTGGGAGATACTGAACCTAAATATCAAGTTTGGTGTTTATCCGATTGTTTGTTTTTGAGTTATGCTGTGTACAGACAGACACACACACAGAGACACACACACGGACATGTTTCCAAAAATGCTTTTTTTTTTATTCAGAGTGTCTCAAAACATACATTTTCGGTGAAATCTCGGTATCGAATTGTTGGGTGGAATACAATGCTTTCCCTACTTACTATACGTAGTAGAGAAAGTAAAAAAAAAGCATTAGTATTTTAGGTAAAGCTCTGTCTGTGAACAAATTCTCCATAACTACCTAGCTTGTAATTTCAGTATCTTCCACTAAGGTTTTCAAGAACCCTTCAAAATTTTAGATTTTCTCAAGAAAGGCTTTAAAGATTTTGAATTAAAACACCATATATTAAAGATATTTACATGACGAAATGTATATTCTGGGAATAGCTGGTGATGTCGGAAGGATATTTGTACAATTTTGTATTGCTAGTAAACGTTAAGCGATAGAAGAAAATGCACTAGACAATAACTATAGATCTCTTTAAAATACACAATTGATTTCAAATCATTTTTGTGCTATAAGTCATTTATGATATATCTGTTATTGATGGTTCGATTTGTTAAATACTTTGTCATTCTTTTTTCGTGTCGATTTAAGTTGTTTCTCGCAGTTGCATGGAAATAGTATACAGCCCAGCATATAACGTCCATTACTTAAACATTTGGCTATAGCTGTTCTGTTTATATCTATAATGAAACGTGTAATGTAGCTATTTTTGCAAGGGTTTATCTGATTGAAATGAAGAGGATAGAAATACAAACTTTTGTAAGAATATTTGCATACAAACTAATAAACGAAGCAGAGTAGAGAAAGTCATGTGAATGTAATGCATCAATTTTGTTTATTTTATTTTCTATTGGAAATTTGGATCTGTTTATAAACTTCCCCATAAAAGCCATTACTTAGTTTTCCGGAATATATATTTTAAGGTTAATATCCTTAGAAATATGGTTAAGCTAATATATTGATTTTTGCATATCATGTATTATCCAGTTATAGGGCTGCACCAATAAATCCAATCAGGATGATTTAGACATTTAAAAATAAAGTACTTCATGCAATTGTAAATGCTCCGTGGTATATCTTCTATAGTGAACTCGTGATTTAAGAATAGCTACAGTTTATGAAGAAATCTCAAGATGACACCACCAGCATCTTCAAGTCCATGTCAGTCCTGAAATGGAAGCTGTGCGGTTATGAATGACGACTAAAGAGAATTAAGTCAAATGAGCTGACTTAATAGAACTTGACAAAACTTTGTAGCAATGCAAAGAATTTTATTATTAATAACATTTTTGTCAAATGGCGTAATACATGAAAATAAAGTCGTTAGTCGATTTTTATAGATTGGTCATGATGTAAAAAGGTCTTGAAAGGATATCATATGCATTATTTTGAAAAGTTGCTGAATCGTTAGCAAATAAAAGGGAAGTTTACATACATTCCATTATTCAAGAATATTCCTGCATGAACTAAATGATTCTAGTTCCTTAAATTTGGTACATGTATAAATTAAAAAGGGCGGCGCCGTGACCGAGTGGTTAGACCGCTCGCCTCCCACCGAGGCGGACCGGGTTCAATCCCAGGGACCTGCATGTGGGATTTGTGGTGGACGAAGCGGCGTCTGAGCGGGTTTTCTCCGGGTTCTCCGGTTTCCCCCGCCATTCATTCCACCAACTGCTCCATCATCACCTTTCCTTTCATCCATTTCACCCACATTTCGTTTCATCTACTTCCTTCATCCCATACCAGGCATCGGGCTGATCACCCATCCTGGATGCTCCTCGACGGGCCTCTGACCCCAGGCACCCGCTTGTAAGTCCTGGGGGTGTAAGTTCTACATAAGAGGAGGGTAAACAGATAATGAATGAATATAAATTAAAAAGAGTGGAAGATAGGCTATCTCCTCATTATCCTAAATTGGTTATACTCTTTGTATTTATAATAGTGTTTGTACAAATTCTTTATGTTTTAATATCTGGCTTTTAATATATGTATTAATTGTTTCCTATACATTATACCAAACGGTTTTACAAAACCTATAAAACAGTACGATTTCCTGAAGTATATTCTCTGCCTTTCTCCACTGCCTGTTTAACTGTGAACGTATTACCAATACGTACGACGGCGGATTGATACGTCCATGACTTTGACGAGAGATAGCGTTCTAATCACAGGTTTCTTGTTTGCACCCAAATACTACACCTATTCTGGGTATAATCGCAGAAATTCGTAGTCATTTGTTTCTTAGAACATGGTTGAGAGTGTCTAAAGTAAGCAGATGTGTGTTGCTTCGTAGAAAATGGAGAAAAGTGAATTTCAGTTCTGATAAAGCATTACTTTTGCGTGGTAAGACGCTGAAGGAAACAGAAGAAAAGCTGAACAAGTATTATGGGGACTCTGCACCATCACATGACATGGTTCACAAGTGGTTCACAGAATTTCGATGTGGCCTTTCGAGCTCAAGAGATGCCGTGCGCTCAGGACGGCCGGTTGAGATCACAACAGAAGAAATGGTGAACAAAGTTCACGATGTTATGTTGGAAGACCGCCGAGTGAAAGTCCGTGAGATAGCCAGGACTATAAACATCTCGAGTGAACGGGTGTATAACATTCTGCACGAATGTTTGGGTATGAAAAAGCTATCAGTAAGATGGGTGCCGCGACTGCTCACAGTTGAGCACAAGCAGAAACGCGTGACCATTTCACAGGAATATTTGAACATATTCCAGCGCAACCCAAATGAGTTTTTGCGGCGTTATATCACGGTTGATGAAACTTGGATCTATTACTATCATCTGAAACCAAACAATAATCAAACCTTCGACAAACCTGCTCCAAAGAACGCAAAAACCATTCCGTCGGCAGGAAAAATCATAGCAGCTATCTTTTGGGATTCACAAGGGTTGATAGACATCCACTACCTGGAAAAGGGTAAAACGATCACAGGTTCATATTATGCCGCAATGCTGGATCAGTTTTACAAGGAATTCACCCATTTGGTGAAGAAAAAGGTGCTCTTTCACCAGGATAATGAAACCGCATACAAGTCTGTTATTGCCATCGCAAAATTTGTAGAATTGGGGTACGAACTGCTACCTCACTCACAGATTTGGCTCCGAGCGACTTCTTCCTCTTCACAAACCTGAAAAATTGGTTCGCTGAGAGAAATTCACTTCAATATATCCATATGGTATAACTGTTGCTGGAACACATCACAAAGATATTGACAGTAAAAGTACATTTGTGTTGCTTCTGCGTTTATATTACTTTCTCTACTTACTTACAGTAAATTGAAGAATTATTGTATTCCACGCAAAAATACGATGTCGAAGTTACACGCAAATGCACGTTTGGAGGCCTCTTAAACACCAAATAAGCATTTTTAGCATAACTCAAGAACAAAAAATCTGATAAATACCGAATTTATTATTTAAGTGCATAACTTCCAAAGATGCAATATCAAGATTTTTCAGGAAATCCTCCCATCCCAAATTACACTTTGAATGACACTTTTTTCGAATACTTACTTTCTCTACTACGTATACTAAGTATGGGAAGTATTGCATTCCACCCGAAAATTCGATATCGAGATTTCACTGGAAATACACGTTTTGAGGCAACTCGAATCCAAAAAAATATATTTTAGAAAAAGGTCCGCGTATGTGTGTGAGAGTGTATGGACAGCGTAACTCAAAAACGAAAAGTCAAATAAATACCAAACTTGCTATTTAGGCTCAGTACCTTTCAAAGATGTGACACAAAGATTCTCAAGAAATTCCCCACCCCAGACTACTCCATGGAATATTTTTCGAAAATTATTCTTTCAAAATGGCTCTAACGATTTTGATTAAAAAATCATAATATGTTTAAGATACTTTCATGGTAAATCAAATGCATAACATGAATTTTCTGGTAATGTTCCCAAAAGTCATCTTCATTCTGAATGACT
Source organism: Deroplatys truncata (assembly GCA_030765065.1). NCBI lineage: Eukaryota > Metazoa > Arthropoda > Insecta > Mantodea > Mantidae > Deroplatys > Deroplatys truncata. Next base: position 71,853,182 of record CM060984.1, read on the forward strand.
TTTGAATAACTGGTAAACCGTAAGAAATAGACAAAGTTTTAATACATAAAAATGCATAGCTCGTTAAAGCACACAATTTGTGTCATATACACCTTTTTTGTCGAGTGAACCATTTCCGAGATGTTCCCTATTTTTGATTGAATTTTTCAATACTTGCACTTTTTCTCAAATGGGAATTCGTTATTCGCTTTTTTATGTCCGGGACATGCAAAGAGAATGGAATGCTTCACATAGCAACCAGCTGTTAAAGCATTTGACTATCGCTTAAAGTCTCCAATATGCCCCTTGCACCTACAGAAAATTAGCAATAAAATTAGCATTCTGCAAATGTTTATTTCGATTAACATGAAGTATATGGAGAGTAAGCGTTTATAAAAATAGTTTGATCAAGAGTAGAGGTCATGCGAGTATAACACTTCAGGATTTTTTTTACTTTCTCCAAAATGGCTCTAACGATTTTGATTAAATTGTGTTAAAGTATTTACATAATATATAAAATGTATATTAATACCTTCTTCGTTTTCAATGTCCTTTTTATAACTTCTAAACCATAAGCGATAGACAAAAATGTTCTACAGAAAAAATGTGCATCTCATTAAAGCATTAAATTTATGTAAAATATATATTCGCAATTTGTCAGTCGCTATTCGTTTTTGTTTTTCTCGTGGTCATGCAAAGAGCATGGAATTTCAAAGATATCACATTGTCGCTTTCCCTATTGTACACTACTAAAATATGTAAGTGTACAACGAAAGTTTATCTCGACGAATAGAATAATAAGCTTATGTAGTAAGATTTCTAGATGAATAACTAGAGAAAGTCGTGTAATGTCAACACATTAGATTAATGGACATGTCTTTATTATACACACACAGATTTTATATCATTTTCTACAAAATTAAAATGAGACTGCCTCTGTAGTCGAGTGGTCAGCGTTTTGGCTTTTCAACACGGAGGTTCAGGTTCGATTTTTCTCTGGGTAACTTTTATGTAATTATAGTCATTCCCTACGCTCCATGGAACCTAGAAGTGTGAATGTGAAAATTAGAGAAACCAACAGCGGCAACCTACAGTCAGAGAATCAGTTGCTTCTGACGTCTAAACAGCTTGTACTAATGAAACAATAAAAACATAAGTTGAAGAAGTTAGGTTGTTGTATTGTTTTTGCCACACGCTTTGGGGGCCAATTTGAAGAAGAATGTTAGTTTCACGTATGGAAAGCCAATTTGAAAAAGGTGTATTATATTTCGAATGTTGGGGAGCCGAGCTTGAAGTAGTTGCAACCTCACATATGGTACCCGGTAGCCTTCGTCCCAAATTTAAAAATGTTAACTTTCTAATTTGACTGTTTCTTTAAATGTTATATTTAAGTTTGCCACGGCTGCGTCAGTATTATTGCTAGAGACATGGATTTCTTTGCAGGAAGTAGTGCGGCTAAGAATGCAGACTTACACACATTATAATTTTACTTCACTCCCTTTATTAATGCTTGACACGATTTAAATAACACTTCGCTGATATATATATATATATATATAGAAAGAGAGAGAGAGAGAGAGCTGTGTGATTCTTTTATTAATTAGTTGCACTTTTTAACACGTAAACTATTTTCGTCTCACACGAATACGTATTAAATTGCTCGAGGTCGCATCTCGCGTCAGGTTAAGAACACTGTCTACAACTAATGCGTCCAATTATAAGTGCTGTCTACAAGCAACTGACTTGATTTCTACCGCCTAAATTTGTAAATTTCTGTATTTCAAATCTCTGATTGGCTATTCCTAATCCAATAGAATACTTTTATTTAACTTGAGCTTTTTCCTGGTTGTTGATTGGCTATTTTATAAATTGTCTCAAAATTTACATTATTGTTGCTCCAATAATCACTAGCAGCATTATTAAATTTTCTTACTCATTATTGCCTCAAGGTTACATTATTGTTAGCAACGTTTAACCTATTATTCTCACAGCTCCTAAGTATAAAATTACGTAATACATTCACATGACATTATTACACATGTATACAATAATATAAACATATACACTTTTTATGTATTGTTACATACACATATTGCTTTAAGGTGGGCTGTTGTTGAATTTGTATATTATATAATTAGACTGAAAATATTTAAGTGTTAAAAATACTGCCTCAAAGTAAGTAAAATGCATGAGGGAGGTTTATTGTGCATCTATATATTTAAAATGAATGAAAAATTATTAATGCGTTTTAATAATAAGTATCCCCATATATAGTAATTTAGATGTAGAAATCTCTCCTTAAACGAAGACTGCTTCATTGAAGAACTGGACCAAAATATTGATCAGCATAAGAGTGCAGTAATGTCAGCTTTAAAACAAAACCAACTGCTGGAGTGTTGATGGTATAAATGCAATTGAATCATCAGCGAGGTACAGAAACTTGGGAGCATGTTACCGTGACAACAGAAGGGGGCGGGGTTTACCGGCTGACCTCTTCACCTGGGGAAATGTGACGTCATTTGCTAGGCATTTCGGCGATGAGATCAGCCAGTAGAACCCAGTCCAAAGCGCCGTGACGTCGCCTTTAAGGACTGCAAGATTTTTGTGCTTTAGGTCACATGCTCTTGGCAGAAAGGGAAGACTCCATCCTGTCCGCATAAGAAGAAGACGTCGAGGAAACTCAAGAATTAATTATAATGGCATTACCAACGTTCCTGGCTATGGTCTAGTTCTAGAAACCTTTACCTCCTGTGTACCTTACAGACACCAGTCGAAATCCAAATGTCGTTTCCACAGTTAGGAATTTCTTATTCTTCTTCAAATTTATCTAGTTTAAATCTACGAGTTTAAGAAGAGATAAACTAATGAAAATTAAGAAAAATGACATTTTTAGTATTCTGTGTTTTACATTTTTAATTTGATAAGCATTTTATCAATGTAGACGCAGTAGAATAAAACCCCATTTAACCAAACTAAAGAGGCCAAAGCCGTTTCAGATAACGCAGTTTTACATTCTCCACGTGTGCATAGCAGGTAGAGAAAGTATTGCATTCTACCCAAACATTCAACAGATTTCACCCGAAATACATATTTTGGGACGTTTGAATCCATAAACACATTTTTAGAAAAAGTGTGTGTGTGTGTGTGTGTGTGAACAGCATAGCTCAAAAACCAAAAGTAAGACAGAAACCATACTTACTATTTAGGTTCAGCATCTTCCAAATATGGGACAAAGATTTTTCAGCAAAATGCCCCCACTAAAAACTAGTTTTTATATGAAACATTTTTTCAAAATTTTTTATGCTTAAAAATGGCTAACGATTTTCATATAAAATACCATATATTAAAAACATTTACATCAGAATAAAGGTATACCTTGAATTCTCTGGCTTTTTGTCTGGAGTCCTCTTCATTCGGATGGAATTTTGTATTATCTTGTATAACTGATACCTTAAGCGATAAATGAAAATGCACGGCACAAAAATGTAGATCTCTTTAAAAACACAATTTGATCCAAATAAATCGTATTGTGGTATCAACCTTTCTCAAATATCCTCATTAATTGTTAGAATTGTTCAATACTTACCATTCTTTTTTAAGTCTCATCAATTTTCAGTTGTTTCACGTGATGTCATAGAAGCAGTATGGAATTTTTAGCGGCAAGTTCTTAAACATCTGACTAACGCTGTTCTCTTTGTACTTATAACGAAATATATAATGTAGCTATTACTGCAAAGATATATATTGAATAAAATAAAGTGGAGAGAAAAATAAGCTTTTGTAGGAATAATTTGCATACCAACTAATAGCAATCGAGGTTAGAGAGAGTAATGTCAATCTAACTCATCTATTTTTACTTTCTCTACTACGTATAGCAAGTAGGGGAAGTATTGCATTCAACCCAAAAATTAGATACCGAGATCTCACCGGAAATACATGTTTTGAGGCCCCCTGAATCCAAAAAATTCATTTTCGGAAACATGTCTGTGTGTGTGTCTGTGACAGCATAACTCAGAAACGAACAGTCGGATAAACACCAAACTTGGTATTTAGGTTCAGTATCTTCCGGAGATGCGACACGAAGGTTTACAAGAAAATCCCCCCACCCCAGATTACCCTTTACGTGGAACATTTTTCGAAAGTTTTAATTTTTTCCAAAATGGCTGTAACCAATTTGATTAAAATATCAATTGCTTAAAATATTTTCATGACAACTAAAATGTATATCTCGAATTTTCTGGGAGTGTCTCCAAAAGTATTCTTCATTGTGAACGACTTTTGTATAGCTGGTAAACCATAAGAGATAGACAAAATTTTACTACACAAAAAAATGTAGATCGCGTTAAAATACACAATTTATGTCATACACATTGTTTTTGTTGAGTGACCATTTTCGTGATATTGCTTGTTATTCCCTTAAGTTTTTCAATAATTATTTTCTCAAATGGGAATTCGTTATTTATCTTTTTGTCCTGGATATGCAAAGGGTATTAATCTGTGGCAAAGAGAATGGTGCTGCACATAGCAACCAGCTATTAAGAGTAATGTCTATGCTTAAATCCCACTGTATTTCTATATTGCCCTTGTAAATATATATTCCCCTTACATCTACAAGAAAATTAGCAATTAGATAGAGTCTGTAAATATTTATCTCGATTAACATGAACTAGATGGAGAATAAGCGTTTGTAAAAATAGTTTGTACAAGAGTAGAGAAAGTCTCTACACATCAGATTTTTTTACTGATCTTTCTTCTCGCAATGCTTAAGAGCGCTGTATTCCGCCTCAGTTTGATGAGCATTATATCTGCTGCAATTAGCTCGATACTTTGTTTTACGAAACAAAAGACAAGCGAAAAGTTTTGCGACCGCCTGTGTGGTCGAGTGTTCAGCATTTTGGCTTCTTAACTCAGAGGTCCCGAGTTAGATTTCCGGCTGGTGCGAGGAATTTCTCTTTAATTGGAGCCATTACCTATCCATCACAGAGTCTGGAACTATAAATGTGGGAATTTAATGTTAAATAATAAACCCCAACGTTATAAAAATCCTATTGTTCAGCGAGCAGTAGTAGCAGAGTTGTTTCTCAAGTGAAAATCCCCCCATATGACGAAGCTAAATGGGATATACAAATTAAATAAAAGAAAAGAGTTTCGTGTTATTGTTATCTTTCTTTATTTGTAGTCGCATTGACTACTAGGTCATATCGCGACTTATATCCATATATACGAGTGCAATAGTAATATATTGCATGCTTTATATTGATTAAATAATACAATAATTGTAATAATTGTTACAAGCCTATTTTATGTTATTAAGTCTTGAGCAGATCTAAAGCAATATAACCAATTTCCTATTATACATTTTTACTTTCTCTACTACGTATAGTAAGTAGGGGAAGTATTATATTCCACCCAAAAATTCATTACCGAGATTTCACCGGAAGTACATGTTTTGAGACCCTCTGAATCCAAAAACATGTCCGTGTGTGTGTCTGTCTGTCTGTGAACAGCATAACTCAGAAACGAACAGTCGGATAAACACCAAACTTGGTATTTAGCTTCAGTATCCTCAGGGATACGACACGAAGGTTTCAAGAAAATCCCCCCACCCCAGATTACCCTTTACATGCAACATTTTTTGAAAATTTTAATTTTCTCAAAAAATGGCTCTAACGATTTTGATTAAAATAGCATATGTTTAAAATATTTTTATTACATATTAAATGTATATCTCGAATTTTCTGGGAATGTCTCCAAACGTATTCTTCATTGTGAACGACTTTTGCATAACTGGTAAACCATAAGAGATAGACAAAATTTTACTACACAAAAATGTATATTGCGTTAAAATACACAATTTGTGTCATAAACATTTTTTTTGTTGAGTGAACTATTTTCGAAATATTGCTTGTTATTCCCTTAAATTTTCCAATACTTTTTCTCAAATGAGAATTCGTTATTCATTTTTATTATGTACTGGACATACAAAGAGAATAGAATGCGCCCCGTAGCAACCAGTTCTTAAAATATTTGACTATCGCTTAAAGGCTACCAATTCCCCTTGCATCTACAAGAAAATTAGCAATAAGACTAACATCTCGATATCTCGATTAACATGAAGCATATATAGAATAAGCGTTTGTAAATGTAGTTTGTACAAGAGTATAGAAAGTCATGTGGGTGTAACACATCAGATTTTTATCTGATGTGTTATATTTAAACATTGTTAAACAGCTTGATGTCTTTCAATAAAAAATGTTTTTGAAATGTGTAGGGTTGTGTAAAACTAAAAATATGCATTCAGGGATGTTATACCTTCTCTCCAAGTTATAACTTCTACATTTAGAGATGAGGTGTTCGATGGAAATTGCAGATCTCGCTGCGAGGAGCGAGAGTAAAAAGGAATGGATTAAGCGTGAATGGCCTATTCGTAAACGTGTTATACTCAATTGATCAGTTAACGTGTTATTGATAGTGCTGTAATTCAATATTTGGAGTTAAGATTTGAATATGCATTTTCTATTTTTACTTTCTGTACTACATATAGTAAGTAAGGGAAGTATTGCATTCCACTCAAAAATTCGATACCGAGATTTCACCGAAAATACATGTTTTGAGGTGCCCTGAATTCAAAAAAAGCATTTTTGGAAACATGTCCGTGTGGCTGTGTGTGTGTGTGTGTGTGTGTGTGTGTCTGTGTAACTGTGTCTGTGAACAGCATAATTCAAAAACGAAAAGTCAGATAAATACCAGACTTGGTATTTGAGTTTAGTATCTTCCAAGGATGCAACGTAAAGAAAATTCCCCCACCCAAGACTATCCTTTACATGGAACATTTTTTGAACATTTTGATTGAAATATCACAACTTTAAGATATTACTACGGCAAATGAAATCTATATCTTGAATTTTCTGGGAATGTCCCCAAAAGTCCTCTTCATTCTGTATAACTTTCGCATAACTGGTAAACCTTAAGAGAAAGACAACATTTTACTACACAAATAATTAGGTCTTGTTAAAGAAACAAAATTTATTTTCGAATGGCCCATTTCTGAGGTATTCCTTGTTATTTGTTAGAAATTTTCAATACTTGTGCTTTTTCTCAAATGGAAATTCGTTATTTATTTATTTATTTATTTATTTATTATTTTTATTTTTATGTTTTTCTTTGTTTTTGTTTTTTGTCCTGGACATTCAAAGAGAACGGAATACTCCACATAGCAACCAGCTCTTAAAAGATTTGACTATCGCCCACCATATTCCCCTTGCACCTACAAGAAAATTGGCAATAAGACAGTTTCTGCAAATGTTACATGAAGTATGTGGAAAATAAGGTATGTAAAAAAAGTTTGTATAAGTGTAGAGAAATTCATGTGAGTGCAACACATCAGACTTTTATTGTCTGTTATACCCTATTTATTTCACTGCTTGTCTTTAGACCATAAATAATTGTGCACAGAACGTAAGGAATATATAACTTTAATTAAAGCTCACCTGTAATTTTCTTTAGATGTGAATTCGTTTCTCCAGAAAACATATTATATCCCACATTTACTTGTGAAAACGACCGTATAATAACTAAAGACAGGCAAATAAAAAGTTATTAAACGTTTTCCAGTGGACTGAATTCAATGAATGTAAGAAACGCATTGACATTTCATAATATTTCACTAAAATCTTCATACATTATGAAAATGTTCTTCTTGTCTGTAAGAGTTAGGATATTTCGCTTTTAAAATAATTTTCATTAGCAATGAACCGGGAGCTTTCCAGATATTCCATTCGAGTAATTTTCTGCGAGCTTACGAGACCCAAGCAAAAGAGGTTCCAAATGTAAATACTGGAAAGGTACGATACAATTCCCATTTCATCAAGGTAACCCCGAGACTGTTCACATCCACCCCTTTCACTCATCTTTCCCTAGTCCTCTTTCAGAGGCACTGGTGATAAACTCGCTTCACAGCACTGACGCCATGCGCAGACAATCGCCTGGCGGAAACGTCCGAATAAATGTGGACTGTATGGTTCTTCGATATACTTTAAATGAGCACCATAAAAGAAACTATATAACACGTAGAACGAATAATATTTCTCTGATATCAGAATAAACCTCTGTTGAGGACAGTCGATGAATGAGCATTGATTTTACATATTCATTTCATGTCTAGGTAGAGAATTGCAAAGCACGTAACGCTCTATGCATTTTCATGCACTCCCCCCCTCATTTACATGAATATCTTTACGAGAGATTGCCACTGCGTTGCGATTTGGAAATCATTTCTCATCAGCAGTTCTCCCATTTTCTCGGGGAAAAAAAACTTGAAATGATACGAACCTAAAGTTATATATATACATACCCACACAGGGTGAATGACCTAAAACTTGCACCGCAAATATTTCGGAAATGGAAAGTGCTATTGATATGCAGTTTTCACAGCATTGATTCGTAGTCAGGGGTTCGTGCATTTAACCTATAAACAGACTTTAATAATGCTGAAAAAGAGTATTTTTGAGCAAACACACATTTTTTTAAATGGAACAATGCCTAGTTACATCAACACAATAAATGCAGGGTAAATTAGAATGTCAGTGGCGTTTGTTGCAAAATTCTAATGCAAGTGGTTTACGAGAAATCTTATTTTGAAATTTTTAAGCCCCGACACTTACTTGTACAACCTGTGGTAGCACAAACTAAAGGAAAAACAAAAGGGAATTACAATACTTCTGTGGATTCTTACAAGCAAAGATAACATAGCCCTTCAAAGGTTGTGTTCAAAATGACCACCGGCAGCTTCAATACACGCTTCCAGTCTGCTATGGAAAGAATGCTGCACACGTTCTAGCATTTGAGTGGAAATTTCATAGCAGTGATCAGTAATATCTCGTTTCATATCGTCTAGTGTAGAGAGTGTTTTTCAGCCTTTCTCACAGAAAAACGTCTAAAGGGGTCAGATCCGGTGAACGGCCCGGCCAAAGTACAGGTCCTCTTCGATTTGGAAACCATCCGTTAAGACAAGCTGTAGTACTTCGTGCACTATGGGCTGAACAGTCATCATGTTGGTACCGCAGGTTCCTCCTAGTCTGCAAAGGAACGTCTTCTAGCATCTGTGGCAGATGGTCTGTCAGGAGGCTGGGATACTTGTGCGAGTTCATTGGTCCTGCTATGAACAAAGGGCCTATGAGCTGATGGTTCACTATTCCACACCACACGTTTAAACCCCATGGACGCTGACGTTCCACCTGACGAAGCCAACGGGGATTGTCAACAGACCAATAGTGCATGTTTCTGCGGTTTACCTGGCCATGATCACTAAACAAGATACATGATGAATCTGGAGTATCAGCCTTAATGCCCATGTACAAAAGTTAACACGATTCTCAAAATCGTTTCCATGCAGCTCTTGATGCAACGAGATGTGATAGGGATGGAACCTATGTCGATGAAGAATGCGCAGTACACTTGCCTGACTTATGCCACTTCCACGTGCGATTGTGCGAGAACTAATTTGCGGATCTACTGCAACGGCAGCCAAAACTTAATTTATGCCTCTTCTCCAGTCACTTGTTTGTTTTTGTTACGTTTTCTAGGTTTTACAGAACCACATTTACGTAATTGGTTGAAGAGTTTGATAAATAATTGCCGAGATGGTTGACGTCTATTGGGATACGTTTCCGCATACACCGTACAGGAACGAACGGGATGACGCATTCTTCCTACACTCTCCATACACCATGAGCATGTCGGCTTTTTTTGCATTAGTAAACCCCATCTTCCACTCACGACTTTGCTTAAACTGTCACAAACTAACTGACCAGAAAGTCGCAATGCAATCAATGAACAATAACACAATGCAAACAAACATAACAATATCATACCTAGCGAAACAGGTTGAATGGGACAAACAATTATTGTCGGGGTGGAAACTTTTCAAAATACGATTTTTCGAAAACCACTTGCACTCGAATCCTGCAACAAAGACCATTGACATTCTAATTTACTCTACCTTTCTTCTGTTGATGTAACTAGGCATTGATCCATTTAAAAAAATTATATGTTTGCTAAAAAAATACACGTTCTCAGTATTATTAAAATTTGTTTACAGGCTAAATGCACGAGTCCCTGTCTACCAGTCAGTGCTCTGAAAACTTTCCATTTCCGAAATATTTGCGGTGCAAATTTTAAGTGATTCAACCTGTATATATCGTGTGTGTGTATATATATATGTATATATATATGATATTGCATTTTCCATTTTGTATTGTGAATTCTGCATCGCTTTTAGTGAAAAATCATGACTACTAAACACTTTACATTAGAGTAGTAAACTTCAGCCCATCTTTTAGGGAAGGTTTTGCTCTAAAAATGGGTACTATTATTAATTTAATAGCGTCAGTATGCTCAAGCCATATGGTTTCCTTATTTGTAAATATATGCGAATCTGTTTTCTGCATTTTTGCTTTGATAAGATTTTTATATGATTGACATTTTCTAATATAAATGAGCCGTTTTACTAACAATTATTGAAGATAGTAGTAGTTACAAAACAAACTTCTAAGTGCAATTGAGGTGTTATAAGGGATATGTTGCTGATAAATTTTAATCCAAAAGCACTATATTTAAGAAAAATATCTTATGTTCCTTAATAAACAAACTTACTGAATAAAATGACAAAAGTGTATTAAGAAGGTATAGGAAGCCAAGGCCCCCATGGCAATAGGGAGGGCGTTAACCAAGTGACTCTCCCAACCCCGAGAGCTTTTCATTTGTGTCAGCACCTGAAAATTTTAATTCGTTCCCCCGCATTTCAGGAACGGAAATGGATACCCACTTACGCGCGTGAACCCCCCAAATGGGAAAAATTACCGAAAAACCTCGGTAGCCCAAGAGTGAATATAACACACCGTCTACCGGCTATCCAGGACGGAACCGGAGGACCATGAGGTATCTCGCCATCCCGCCTGGATGCCACCGCCCAGACGTGCCCACTCTCCCATAGGTATTGGGAACCACTACCCCACCGAGTCCAACCCAATCCGAACAACTCCCAAACGGGAGGGGCTCAAACGTTCTGCCCGACGTAATTCTCGTAACGTCAGAAGTGCCATTAGTGCTAGAGATACGCAGCGCCCGCACCACGGCAGCTGAAGTGGTCGACCCCCCCCCCGCCCCCAACTCAGATTAAGAACGTATACATCTACAAACTGTAACATTTCAGTCTCATATATTAAATCTTAAATAGTTTCTGAGATAATGGGTTATGAATTTAGGACTTTTAACATTGGCGGGATAGAACTTTCAATTTACCTTTAAAAAATTTCCGTAATTCGAATTCGTAGAATTGAAAACATCAATTACCAAAAACCAAAATAAGTTCTACACTAATAAAATTAATAAATTATTATATTAATAATTTTCCCCATATTGTCTTTATGGTTCGAAAAAGTAGCTTAAGTGAGGCAAGATCTTTGCTGCAAGGAAAATTTTATAATAGCATATATCGTATGCTTAACTAAATAAAAATATTCTGATATGTTACATTCACATGACTTTTTCTACCCTGTATGATTTATTAAGGGGTATAAATCTATTTTTACAAAAGCTTATCTTTCTATCTACTACATTTTAACCCAAATAAACCTTTGTGGAAATAGCTGCATCACCTTTCATTATAGATACAAAGGGAACAGCGATAGTTAAATGTTTAAGAATTGGACGCCTTAAAATTCCATTACTGTTTCTATATACTTGCGAGAAACAACTGAATGTCTAAAGGACTTTAAAAGAATGACGAAGCATTGAAAAATTCTGTCCATTAATAACAGATGCCACAAAAACACTATTTGAAATAAATTGTGTGTTTTAAGGAGGTTTGAATTTGTCTGTGTAGTGCGGTTTCGTCTATCGCTTAACGTTTTCCAGTTATAACAGGTTATACAAAATTTCTTCGGAACGAAAAGGACTTTTAAAGTCTATTCACAGAACAATTGAAGATAAACATTATATTTGACATGTAAATATTTTAATATAAAGTGTTGTAACCAAAATCATTAGAAACCTTTAGGAAAATCAGAAGTTTCGAAAAACGCTCCATATAAGCAGTAGTTGGGGTGGGGTATTTTCTTGAAAGTCTTCAGGTCGCATCTTTGGAAGTTCGCAAGTTTGGTATTCGTTCGACTCTTCGTTTTTTAATTATCTGTTCAAACATACATACACACACACTCACGGCCTTTTTTTAATTCAGGGACCCCCAAAATATGTATTTCCTTTGAAATCTCGGTATCGAATTTTTGGGTAGAATTGTCCTAGTTCTCTGGCTCGTGTTATCTTATTTGTTGAGCGCCTCTTGCTTTATTATTTTAAATTTGGGTTCTTTGTCCTCCGGCTAGCTATTACAATTCAGTTGAGCAAATGTCTCTATGCAGGGCGTGTAAACGGAAATGAGTTGTTGCTAAAAGATAACACTGATAAAATAATTTGTTTCTACACATTTATTGCCGTCACATTTAATTAATAATTCACATATTTAATCTTTATACACACCTGACTGAAACTGAGATATTTCCGAATGCAACTACAGTCGTTATAGTTGCCGCGCACAAATTACTTCGCGTACTTCACATTTTCTAACTAACTTTGCGACGTGTACCTCGTGAGAGATTCTTCAGGACTACGTGACGTGCGCCTCGTGAGATATTCTTCCGAACTGCGCGATACTTCCTTATGGCTCGAGAATATATACTCCTTCACCCCGAATTGCCTAAACATTATAATAGAGCTGCTATTGGTTACCAAATCGCGCCTACTTTTGCGTCTGTTTTGTCAGCCAATCACTACTACTAACATATGTGCTCTAGGGAAGCTATTCCCTCCATTTCTAAAAAAAGGCACGCTACCCTGACGTCATTTGTTTGTCTCTTCTTAGTGATAAACAAATCACCCCCTCGGTTTATTGTTACCCACTTCTATTGTCAGTTTCAGTGAGGCCGTGTAAACTTATTTTCTAACAATACTTATGGCTAAAAACATCTAAAACCCTGCACATACAATAATATTAATTTACACTACAATCACTCTGGCACTCACAGTGTTGTGATATATAATATTGCCTCAGAATGCAATACTTCTCTACCTACTATGTACGTGGTAGAGAAAGTAAAAACGGATATCTCAATGAATATGTCATAAAACGGTTTGACATTGCTCATTAAAATGCATGTTGCCTTTTTTCTTCAGTTTCTGCATTGTGATAAAAATTCAATCGAGAAAAGATTGTGGATGTATGTGTTTTTCACATGTTCACTACCTAAAAAGTGTCAGGAGAAGCTATTTTAAAACTGTTACACTCCAAAGGTTTTATTAGTTGACTTATTGCTTTTTGCAAATTATCACATAAAACAATTACAAAGGAACCCCAGTCTTCTAATCAAATTGCTTTCATCAGTTTTTGACGACACTAATGCCAAAGTGATAAGGGAAAATAAGCAAGGTCAAATCTTTTGATCCAAGAGTTAAAGAGAAAATTCAATTCTATATATATAATTTAAATTCAAAAGCAACTGAAGACATCTCCGTCATTAGTCTCTGCTCTATTTTTGCTTTGTGCCTCAGGGCTGGAACAGGTTGTTTATTCTTGCTTCTGAAAATATAATGGACTTTGCTTTGATTATCAGTAATAATAATAATTGGAATTAAACTATAATTTGCTTAATTAATGTAATATAAATGTTCACAAACTTTAGAGTGCGTACCGATCGAGATGGCGCCGTGGTAACGCGCGCGACTCGCATTCGGGAATCCTAAGATCGGTTCCCGGTAACCGCCCGCTCTGTCCCTGGTTTTTTGGGGGTTTTTGCGGGTTGTCAGGTGAGCTGGAGTGATTTTTTAACCCCTGAAATTCCTGTCCGCCCATTTCCTTTCATTTATCATTTCAGTTATCCTTCACCCGTTAGGTCGGTTTCAGAGTTGGCAGTGGCGGCACTGATGTGACGTGGCAGAAGAAAAGGATGCTCTCTGTGAAACTTTCTCTGTCCCAGGCTTTCGGCTTGTTGTCGGGTGTAAATGGACCGCTCCTTCGGAGCGAGGTGTTGGATTCCCTGTGTGTGGTGGCGGTCTCCACATTGCTGTCAGATTGTCGGGGCGTCTCAATCTAAACTGAAGGAACCCTGTAATTGCTGTACCGTCACTGCTGGTTTTGGCCGCCCCGGGGTTGCCTTCTAGTGGGACACAACTACAATATCTCTCCTCGCTGGAATAGTGCGAATTCCCTTGATAATCAGGGCAAAAAAACCGTATATAATTTTTTTAACCTTACCATCGTAAGCCACATAGTAAACATTTCCACCTCCATGATACAGTGTTTGCTTTCTAATAAATTTCCAAGTTTCAAGCTCGGTATAACTGGATTGATGTTTATTTAGTCTTACCTTTATTAAGTTGTGTTGATCGCACATGAGTTGTTTTACAAACTCCAAATAATTTCACTAGATGATGTCAGGTGCTATTGTTTTTTCCCGGTATTTCCATTATTCCTTGCACTTGGCGTGTTGGTTGTTTTTGCAGCTTGGGTTGGGTGACTTGTAACCGGGATCGACGGTTTGTTTTCTGCCAGTGCTAAGGGACATATCTCTTTTTGGTAAGTTCTCCGAATCGCTTAGTAAGTCGTAAATTTTGTATTTTCCAGAGGTCTTTACTGACCGGAGTTTTCATATGGGTTTGTACGTTGCTATTTTCACAATCCTGCTGTTTGCTATAAAATGTAATTTTTATACTTGTCACACTTGCAGTCTGGTCACTTGAGTTCCGTTGTCCGTTTTAAACAATTTTAATTGTTTTAAATAGTTATTTTGATAAACTTTATGAATTGTTAAACTGTTTGGATTTCATGCAAATTGTTAGTTGTTTAACCCCTTATCAAAAGTGTTAGTTTCTCCAGAGTTTAGGAAATTGTTGATGTTAATCTTAATTTTAATTGTTAACGTTTGATGTGCCTAAAGTTTATTTTATGTTATATTTTACGGCTTACTTATTTACGACATCATGGGAATTCATTACATTTGTGTTGATTGTTCAAACACCAGGCCAGCGTGAGGTAGAGAAGTTAGGATATGCAGTTAAATGGGCAAAGGCATAACTCACATTGCATTATCTTCACTCCTGTGATAACTAAACTTATATAACAATGTACTCCTATTCCCAAGTTTATGAGATTGATAATTTTGGAGTTTATGCTGCATGTGACGGTATATTGTAGCACCCCTTGGTGTAATTAGCTTCAGGGGATGCTTACAACAGGGGATGGTAGTCTCCGTTGGTTGAGCTTAGTAGGTACCAGGGGTAGGATGGGCACATGGTGAGCGTAGCGGTGAGCTAGAGGAAGAGGCATCCAATAAGTACCCAGGGATTGTATAAAAAGTAAAAACTATATTCTTAAGTAATTCGGCATAGGCCTAGAAGGAACCCTCCGTAGAGCGGTGGTACGTGCAAATGGCTTACCTGGAAACCTTTTGTACATCTTGTGGTGTCACTTAACAATGCTAACTTAAGTATGTTGGGGGCGCCGGGCTCTTGTCGAACGTAGCTTCGATGTGTCGGAGAAGTCGGTTAAGAGTGAGACTTATGGTCCAATTTCGAAGCCATTAAATAAATTTCGCGCTCTGACCACGCGACCTCGTGTGCTACAATACCGAGCTTCCTATATTTCACCATCTTATGACACTTTTCCAAGTTTCCGGCTCTTGGTTCGAGCTTCACCTATGGCTCACTACAGGGTATTGTTTTGTGTGAAAAGCCTTTGTTAAATAAACCCAGTATATACATAAGGCTTTGCCTGTTTTCAATAAGTGCTTGGGGGCATCCCTGTTACCTGGTATTGGTCCGGCCGTCATCCCATAGCAAAGGCCCGAACGCTTCCTAGTAAGTTTGTCAGCTCCATTAAGATAACGTGAGTACAAGACACGTTACAGACTGCAAGGTAGAAGTAGTGTTGTATTGTACCCAAAAATTTGACATTGAGATTTAAGGCTTTATACCTGCTGAATAAAAACCAAGCATTTTTAGAAAGAAATCTCTCTCCCTATTTTTTCTCTTTCCCTTTCTGTGTGTGTGTGTGTGTGTGTGTGTGTGTAAATCACATAACTCAAAAACTAAATACTGGATAAATGCTAATCTTGGTGTCTATTTTCAATATCTTCCAGAGATACGAAACGAATATTTTCAAGAATATTCCGCTACAACAAACTACCCTTTAAATTAAAAAAAGAATCATAGTTGTGATTTTATAAAAACAATGAAAAAGATTTTGATTCAAATATATAATTAATATATTTACGTGAAAAATAAAATGCATTTTATTTTCTGACTTTTTGGGGGAAAGCCTGTAAAGGCTTCTTCATGCGGAAGAAAATTTGATAGTTTTGTATAACGGTAAATCACAACAACAAAAAATTACTACACAAAAATTTTAAAACTGTTTAAATGTTGTTTTGTTCATCTGCCATTTCGGAGATGCTCGTTAATATTGATTTGAATCTTTCAATACTTTGTCATTTGTTTAGAGTGCTGTTAATATTCAGTTGTTTTGATATCCTGTATTCTCCTCGTATGCAGAAGAGAATGAAGTGTGTTCCATTATGGAAGCCAGCTGTTAATCTTGGTTCTGACAAATCTAGCTCCATCCTCTGGCAGCATGACCACCCCTGTTCCTTGAGTATAATTCTATTCAGTGGATTGGTAGGGCAATCTCTCCTCACATTTCACGTTCCCCCAAGTATAGCCGAAAAGCCAAAGGATATTATTATAACTTAAACTTTTTATTTTCATGCTTCAGTGCAAATTTTTAGTTTCTCTACTACGTATAGTAAGCAGGGGAAGTATTGTATTCCACCCAAAAATTCGATACCGAGATTTCACCGCAAATACATGTTTTGAGACACCCTGAATCCAAAAAAAGCATTTTTGAAAACATTTCCGTGTGTGTCAATGAAAAGCATAAACCAGAACCGAACAGTTGGATAAACACCAAACTTGGTATTTAGTTTCAGTATCTTCCAGAGATGCGACACGAAGATTTTCAAGAAAATTCCCCACCCCAGATTACGCATTACATGGAACATTTTTCGAAAAGTTTAATTTTCTAAAAAATGGCTCTAGCGATTTTGATTAAAGTATCATAGGTTTAAGATATTTTCATGACAAATAAAATGTATATCTCGAATTTTCTGGGAATGTCTCCAAAAGTATTCTTCATTGTGAACGACTTTTGCATAACTGGTAAACCATAAGCGATAGACAAAATTGTACTACACAAAAAATGTAGATCGCGTTAGAATACACAATTTATGTCATATGCATTTTTTTTGTTCAGTGAACCATTTTCGTAATATTGTTTGTTATTCCCTTAAAATTTTCAATACTTATTTTCTTAAATGGGAATTCGTTTTTGTCTTGTATATGCAAAGAATATTAATCTATGGCAAAGGGAATAGTGCTGCACATAGCAACCAGCTATTAAGAGTAATGTCTATTCTTAAAGGCTACTGTATTTCTAAATTGCCCTTGTAAATATAAATTCCCCTTACATGTACAAGAAAATTAACAATAAGATTAGAGTCTGCAAACGTTTATCTCGATTAACATGAAGTAGATGGAGAATAAGCGTTTGTAAAAATATTGTGTATAAGCGTAGAGAAAGTCATGTGAGTGTAACCCATCAGATTTTTAATGTCGGTTTCGCTACTGCCTTTCGATAGCAGGAATAACTTTAACCTTCGTCTTCATGTCGTCGATGAAAGCTCTCATGTAGAAGTCATAGCTGTCTTACGGTTTAACATACATGCAAATAATGCTTCACCTCTCCTCTAGAAGACCGAATTATGTTGTGTTGGTTTAATATTTCCTTGTGTACCAACTGTAGCTAAACTCTTTCGTAGAGGTGGTATCTGAACCACCCCTTTATTTCACATTGATTACAACATCGATCAATGGTTCGTTTTTCCCTGTTTTTCAGGCTAGTCATATAGAGGACTGATATTGATTGGGTGGAGTCAAAGGTGGTTACGTGAAGGTGGAAACCTTACAGAGGGAAAAAACACTATTGCGATATAGGGGAATAGGCCACTTTCTTATGTACGTTACTGTACCTACGTTAAACTATTTCTGCAAACATTTTCTCCGTTAACATGAAGTGGATCGATAAATAAAAACAATTTGTAGAAGCTATATAAAAATAAGCGATTGTGGGCAGAGAGAGTAACGTGAATGTAACAGATCTGATTTTTTGTCGTATTTTCCTTGTCCTGATAAACAAAATGTCGAGTAACGAGCAGTCCAAATAACTTCTAATTTATTCATTCCATTGCTACACCTCGTACACCATCTCTGCGGACCTGATTTATGAAAAGGATTTTTAACACCTGAAGCTCTGACAGCATGTTTTTTTCTTGCATATCTGTACTCTCTGGCTTTCTGCTGAAGGGAGAAAATACATGATTTGTTTCAAAAGAGGGCTGCAAAATAGAAGTTTGGAAAAGAGTTGATTAGCGTGTTATTTTCGTATTCTCTTTTCCAACAGCCAGATGGATCCCCAAGGTGGGCTCAGAGAACTCGCAATGTTCGCAGATATTTCTCAAAAGAGAACAATTAATAAATAATATTCATATTTATAGCTGACATACTTTGCTAAGTATTTAAACCCCTAACTTCCTCTAATGTATGGAATTTTAAAAACAAAAACCAGAAAAGAAACACGGAAGGTTTTACAAAGTAATGGCGCTGCTTTTCTTTATGGATCTGAAACATGGACGTTGACGAAAGCTGACAAAAATATGACACGAACTGCGGAAATGAGATTTCTGAGAACAGTAAAGGAATGTACGCTTTTGGACAAAATTTCAAATGGAAAAATAAGTGAAGAATTAAAAATAAATTCTTTGGAAGAATTGTAAATTATAGAAATTGAGTGGAGACAGCATGGTTGTGAAGCCGGAGCAGGTAGGCTACTCCCTGGAGTGCAGAAGAAGAAAAATCTAACGTTAAAAGTAATAGTAAAATGCATACATAAAATATCTCAGTTAACAAAAGCTCTAACTAACCAATAATACAACGGTAAGTCATTAAATACCCGAACACTATCTTTAATTTTTTGTAGGTTGGCTGTATCAGTTTGTGCGCGCTTATGAAATGTTTGACCGTTATCACTCTAGTGAGTGTTGCATTGCTGCATAATAAGTATGGTCTAAACCCCTCGCCGTTTGCAGCAAAGAATGCGGCTATCCTTTTGCGTCGTCTGAAGGCGTACCAGGAGACGAAATACATCAAAGGGCTTTCGCACAATATGGAGACAATGTTTACCCCGGCGAAGTGTGTACGAATGAATTGAAAAGATCAAAAATGGTTGGACAACTGTGAAGGGCAGGACACCCATCCATATCCACTAGTGACGCCAACAGTAAACAAGTCCGTATCCTGATTCAGAGAACCGAAGCTTGACTGTCGATGAAGTAGCAAATCTTATCTTTTTTGGTCAACTTAAAAATACCTTAAGGGGCCGTCATTTCACCACAGTCCAAGAAGTGAAAGAAGCGGTGCACTGAAAAACCTTTTTTTCTGAGGGCATCAGAAAGCTTGTTCAACGATGGTTCATGTGCTTGAGAAGCAAGGGAACTAAGATAAAGTGAGGTAATTTTAAGTGTCTATTGTTATAATAAATTTAAAATTTCCTTGCGGATACTTATTGACTTACCCTCGTAACTCCTACATAACTCTCTTCACAAATATTTATAATGCAGAGCTGCCACTGCAAAAGGTGATCATTTTGGAAAGCCATGATCTTAAAAGCACGCTTTGTGTTCAATAGGACCGCCCTCTCGCCTTAAACTACATTGCAAGTGGACTTCATACACATTTTGAAACAAATCTACCAAGGTAATATTTATAAAACTATTAAGCGAATTAATAACATTGATTTTTATTTTCTCTACTACGTATAGTAAGTAGGGGAAGTATTGTATTCCACCCAAAAATTCGATACCGAGATTTCACCGGAGATATATGTTTTGAGACCCCCTGAATCCAAAACAAGCATTTTTGGAAACATGTCCGTGTGTGCCTCTGTGTGTGTGTGTGTGTGTGTGTGTGTGTGTGTGTGTGTGTGTGTGTGAGAACAGCATAACTCAGAAACGAACAGTCAGATAAACACCAAACTTGGTATTTAGGTTCAGTATCTTCCAGAAATGCGACACGAAGGTTTTCAAGAAAATCCCCCTACCCCAGAGTACCCTTTACATGGAACATTTTTCGTAAAGTTTAATTTTCTCAAAAATGGCTCTAGCGATTTTGATTAAAATATCACATGTTTAAGATATTTTGATGACAAATAAAATGTATATCTTGAATTTTCTGGGAATGTCTCTAAAAGTATTCTCCACTGTGAACGACTTTTGCATAACTAGTAAACCATAAGAGATAGACAAAATTTTACTACACAAAAGATGTAGAGCGTGTTAAAATACACAATTTATGTCATATACATTTTTTTTTTAGTGAACCATTTTCGAGATATTGCCTGTTATTCCCTTAAATTTTTCAATACTTATTTTCTAAAATGGGAATTCGTAATTCATTTTTTGCCTTGGATATGCAAAGAGTATTAATCTGTGGCAAAGGGAATGGTGCTGCACCTAGCAACCAGCTATCAAGAGATATGTATGTGATTAAAGGCTACTGTTTTTCTATACTACCCTTGTAAATATATTTTCCCCTTACATCTACAAGAAAATTAGCAATAAGATAGACTCTGCAAATGTTTATCTCGATTAACATGAAGTAGATGAAGGATTAGCGTTTGTAAAAATAGTTTGTACAAGAGTAGAGAAAGTCATGTGAGTGTAACACATCAGATTTTTACTCTCCAAGCTTTAAATTGTGCAATCTTCGAATAAAATGCATCAAATAATATCTCAGAGTGCCTACGTGCAATTTATAATCCTGTGTCTGGTATATAATGCTTTCTGACCTTTAATTGAGCCCTAAACCTGACATGGTATAAGCTATTAAACCCTTTCAGGCAGGATATTGTACTAAATATGACGTGCAGTCTTATTCAGCTGATGCACCACTTGTAGTGAAAAACTGTCTGCCACTAGCACGGGTTCTCCATCACGGTGCCCTACATAAACGTAACGTCATACATTCCTAGAATGCTGAAGTGCCTCTCCGTATATGATCAAGTTGTGACAGAGTCGTCGCGTTCAACACAAAGCCTAGACTTCATATCTATTTTAATGCTATTCTAAACAGGGAAAATGTGTAAGAATGTAATGTTTATTTATATATTTATATCTATGTGAGTGTATGTAAGGCAATCTCAAAAATACTCAATGTATTTTGATAATTCTTTCACCATGAAAAAACGCTATTCTTTCTGATGGACACGGGGCTATAAAACACCTTTTATTTAAATTCACAAACTACTAAAAGACTAAAATGGATTTACAAAGTGTATTATTAGACCACATTGGAGCTATAAAAGAACATATTTGAGAAGAAGGCCCTGTTTATTCGTTAAGCTTGCTATAGCATAGAAAATAACCGTTACTCCATTGTAAATGCATGTAAAATAAGACAAATGCCACGTATATTTCATTATAAGTAATATAACACATAGATGGCAACAATTTAGCAACTAAGATACAGTTAAACAAAAGAGAATCGAATCGGCTTGTCACTAGAACACGCATGCGATAACAATGCCAAAATATTTGAATAACTCTCGTGTAAAAACGTTTTACTCTATTTATTTTATATGTTTAATCAGCTAAGATCAGAATACAGTCAACCAAAATTTTATAAAGAACAATTAAGATTATTTTTCTCGATGAACTCAAACTATGCTTCTTTTTCAAAACGGTTGGTTAACTTGCTGGACTGGGAGAACAGAATCTTCATATTCACCACCTTCACGTCTATTTCATTGTATACGTTAAGGGTTTGTATACTATGTGAAAACTACTTAGGTGTATGCAACCAAGAGAAAACTTTTAAAATTTCACCAACTGTGGTCTTCTAAAAAAATACCTTTATCATTGCGACCGATGATTGTTCCACCTCCAAAGGATGGTTATAGAATATGCAGCATTTCCTGACTTTCATTACTATGATTGTCTAATAAATTATTCGACGACTCCGACCGATGATTGTTCCACCGCCAAAGGATGTTTATAGAATATGCAGCAGTTCCAGACTTTCAGCTACTGTAATTATCTAATAAATTATTCGACGACTCCGACCGATGATTGTTCCACCGCCAAAGGATAGTAATGGAATACGCAGCACTTCCAGACTTTACCTACTCTGATTATTTAATAAATTATTCGACCACTCCGACCACTCCGATCTACCGCTAAAGGATAGTTATAGAATATGCAGCAGTTCCAGACTTTCAGCTACTGTAATTATCTAATAAATTATTCGACGACTCCGACCGATGATTGTTCCACCGCCAAAGGATAGTTATGGAATATGCAGCACTTCCAGACTTTCACTTATTGTAATTACCTACTACATTATTTGACCACTGCGGCCGATGATTGTTCCACCACCAAAGAATACCTGTAGGTCATGCAGCATTTCTGCAACTTCGAAGACGGTCATGGGTTGGTTAAGGAAGTCGGACATTCCGCATTATTTTGCGTGAATATCTGGGGATTCTTTATTCCCTATTAGGATTAACCGCGGGTCAAAGAAATTAGAATTATAGGGGATAAAGCACAAGCACAAAAACTGTTCTACATGATGGTACACCAATTTCACAAATAACGTCGGGAGATAAAGTAAATTAATTTAAAATTTCATCTTAATTTTAATTCTAATTCAATTCAATTTAAAAGCTACCGGTGAAACGTCGGATAATCCAGCTAGTGCTGTGCAGGTACTGGAATTATATGCCATTTTATGCGCACATGTTTGTTTTTATACTTCGTGTTTAAACTATAACTTGACTTTAATTTTGTAAACGACTTCTCATCGGCGCCTGTTTTACATTTTTTCTCTACAACGAGGTCATACCGCGACGGATCTGTTGTAAGATATCGGTGTGTGATGGACAGCTAGCTTTCTAGGTCTCATTCCTGTGTCATACCCTCGTGCTTTTATCACATGTCTACAGAGGCCTTAGCGCTAGGCAACTGTACCTCTACTTCTATACGTGAAAGACAGATGGCAGCTTCGACACCTGTCCACATAGACCTTAGTGATAGGGTATTTCTGTGTCTATAAATGCCGGGCAGATGCATTAGGGTGCCATCCAGTCTACCTACTTACATTATACAAACTGGCCAAGCTTGGGCACATACTTAATGGAAGTGCGTGTGCTAAGAGATTGTTTGGCTTCTTGAGACAGGAACGGTGGAAGCTGATAAAGTCCGGATTCATTCGCTCAATGCAGCCCTTTATTTCACGTTTTGAGGTCACTAGTTAATGCTGTTGTAAAATAAAATAAAAAAGGACATATTATATAGCTGACAGTTTTTATACATATCCCTCCGTATCTCAGAAAAAACCGAGGCCGCAGGACAAGTTTGAAAAAAATCTAAAAACAAAACAAAACAATGCAGTGTTACCATGTTGCTGCTAGTTAATGCTAATGCATTTGGAAGCGCAAATAAAAAAAATAAACGAAAACATACTACACAAAAAAATTAGATCTCTTTAAAAAAATGCTTTATCACCTCAGTCAAGGATCTAAAACCAATACTTTTGATAAAAATATATATATATATATATATATATATATATATATATATAAAAAAGTAGTACAATGGCACGGAGGCACAGCCCCGAACCCCCCCCCCCATTGCTTAATTATCTAGGACCCTTCCAGGTAAACGCTATGCTAATTAAAATTGGATGAAGAGCATTTCAGCCCATCTCTGTGATATAGTGGTAGCGTCTACACGGAACCTTCCTCTAAAAATATTTTATTTGTTTATAGGGGCGTCAAAACATTTATTTTTTTTTAAAAAAAAAGAGATAAGGTGTTTAAGTAAATTTTCTTTAAATATAGGTGGTGCTTGAGCACTTGTGTGCGTGAGTACGTGTGTGCATGTGTGTGTGATTCAGGGTATTTTTCATTTTATATGTATGTATATAGTGTGGTGATTATAAAAATAGTTGTTTTCAGGTCGATTCAGCAAGTCACGTTTACAGACCAGGTATGTTTCTAGAGAACATGTACGATCTTATGACCCATACGATTGGGTTATGTAATTAATGTAATACTAAGTACTTAATAAATACCACTACTACTACTATCCATGGATATATGCCAGATATTACTAGCAAAAAATGTTTTCTACTGCTATATTAATTTTCATAATATACAGTATCATCCATTTCCGAACGCATCATCCTGTGTAACCAAACAACGCTAAGAGATGCACAAAAGTTTGCTCCAGGATGAAGTAGATCTCTTTAAGATATACGCATTGTAAAAAAACGTCATTTTTATATTGCTGAGCTGTTTCTCGGTTACCTCCGCTGGGGTTAAACATGCTGGAAAGATTAAAAGTAAGAATAAGGATACTTAATCTCTCTTGTCAGCGGTTACTCAACGCTCCGACGGTCCATTTTTCTTTCTCTACCTCTCGTTCTAAACCTCATTTCTTCATCTATTTCACTTTCATTGTATTCCCATATGGGGATGAAACGTAGAAAGTTGCCGCTCAAGCTTACGTTAATCTGCACTTCAAATCTTTCTCATGCTTTTAGAAACCAAAGGGGAATACCAATGAAAACGCCATTTGATACAGTTTTTGATCAATTTGACTGAAAATGAGATCTAAAGTTTACCTAATTTAAGTTTTTAAAGGAATACCAATGAAAACACTATTTTCTATACTTTTTTACCAATTTATTAAATGTAATTTAAAGTTTACTTTAATTTGATACCAATGAAGAACGCTATTTTCTATAGCTTTTGGTCAATCCGTTGAGAATGAAATTTAAAGCTTACCTTAATTTAATTATAATTTTTCCACGAAAATTCCAATGAAAACACTATTTTCTATAATTTTTTACCAATTTGTTAAATATAATTTAAAGCTTACTTTAATTTGATACCAACCAAAAACCCTATTTTCTATAGCTTTTGGTCAATCCGTTGAGAATGAAATTTAAAGCTTACCTTAATTTAATTTTAATTTTTCAACAAAAATCCCAATGAAAACGCTATTTTTTATAGTTTTTGATCAATTTGGTTTAAAATGTAACTAAAGTTTACCTTAATTTAATTCTTTCAAGATAATAATTTTCAAAAAGGAGTTTATTTTCCTATTCCAAATCTCCTAAAGGATGAAATGCTAATAAGAATCCTTATTTTAAGTAATCATGCTGTTTATTTGTTAATATTGCACAAAACTACCGTATAATGTTTCATTCATAGTCTTTTTCCAAATAAAAATACTTTTTACGTGAACGTGTTTGACTTTAAAAATAAATTATTCAAAACACCATTTTCAGAATTGGGTGTGTAGCATTTCTAATGAACAAAATGGGCTGAGAAAAACATCTAAGAACTTAAATTTTAAAATGTAAAGAAATTTAATTACCGTTTGTTACTTTCTTGCACATATAGTAACACAGGATAGTATCAAAGGTTAAAATATATGAAATTTTAGCACCTGAAAATTATTTAGTTTGTTTAACCGAGATTTTCAAGGCGGTTTAGCGACAGATTCTCTTTAAGTCTTTTCAACTGAAAAGCTTATTTTCCGGATGCTTCTCTGCAAATAAGGGGGCATTTTATGACTTACTTATTATTTCTTTTCTTTCTATTTACCTCACGTTGCTTTGATTCTGTGGTTATATTGCAACGGATCTGTTAAAAGATACCTCGGGGATTGGTGTGTGGCGGTCAGAGAGCCTTCCATGTCTCGTCGCTGTACCAACTATCTTACTTCGTCACGTATCCATAGAGGCATGCATACAACATGCTTTGCGATGGGCAGATGGCAGCCACGTCTCCACAGAAGTATTATACAGCAACTGTACCTCTGCTTCCACTCTTGCCGGACAGGTGGCATTAGAGTGCCGTCCAGTCTACGTGCTTTCATTATCTGTGGATAGATGGCAGAGCATTTACAATTACATTCTATTTTTATTTTTACTCGTGTTTTAGACCTAAGATGGAACTCTTAGTCGCGGTATTAAACAGCCAATCCGGCATTTACCTTGGCAACTGAGGAAAACCACAAAAAAATCTGATGTGTTAAACTCACATGTCTTTCTCTACTCTTGTACAAACTATTTTTACAAACGCTTATTCTCCATCTATTTCATATTAATCGAGATAAATATTTACAGAAACGATCTTTTACCATGCAAAAAGAATTACATTTTACACATAGCGACCAGTTCTAAAAATATTTGACTATCGCTTAAGGCGTACTATGTTCTCCTTGTTTTGTATTTGCAAGGGCAATACAAAAATACAGTAGCCTTTAAGCATATAATACACATCGCTGGTTGCTATGCGCAGCACCATTCTCTTTGCCACAGATTAATACTCTTTGCATATCGAAGACGAAAAAAATGGAATTCCCATTTGAGAAAATAACTATTGAAAAATTTAAGGGAATAACAAGCAATATCTCGAAAATGGTCCACTCAACAAAAAAAAAAAATTATGACATAAATTGTGTATTTTAACGCGATGTACATTTTTTGTGTAGTAAAATTTTGTCTACCTCTTATGGTTTACCAGTTATGCAAAAGTCGTTCACAATGGAGAATACTTTTGGAGACATTCCCAGAAAATTCAAGTTATAAATTTTATTTGTCATGAAAATATCTTAAACCTCTGATACTTTAATCAAAATCGCTAGAGCCGTTTTTGAGAAAATAAAACTTTTCGAAAAATGTTCCATGTAATGCGTAATCTGGGGTGGGGGATTTTCTTGAAAACCTTCATGTCGCATCTCTGGAAGATACTGAACCTAAATACCAAGTTTGGTGTTTATCCGACTATTCGTTTCTGAGTTATGCTGTTCACAGACAGACAGACACACACACACACACACAGACAGACAGACAGACAGACACACACACAGACAGACACACACACACAGACACACACACACACAGACAGACACACACACACAGACAGACACACACACACAGACAGACACACACACAGACAGACACACACACACACACACACAGACAGACACACACACGGACATCTTTCCAAAAATGCTTTTTTTTGGATTCAGTGTGTCTCAAAACATGTATTTCCGGTGAAATCTCGGTATCGAATTTTTGGGTGGAATACAATACTTCCACTACTTACTGTACGTAGTCGAGAAAGTAAAAAGGCATTTACAGGTGTATATTCAGTCCGTTAAAAAATAGAACTGGAAAATAGAGTTCCGGATCAAGTGTCTATTTAATTTTTTTGGTGTAAAATATATACAGTTGGGTCATTTAAGTTGAGACTGCACAATATCATCAAAACTAAGCGTCGTAGAAAGAAAGGTCTTAAATAAAAGTTGCTTGATATTATGGGGGAAAGTAAATGTCATTAGTCGTGTTTTATTTGGAGGACGTTGTAATCCTCATTTTAGGGTCAATTTAATTTCTACTCTTTTTAATCTTGTTTTTCACGCCTCATAAAAGCTAAATAACACAGCACTTTTCAATTGTTCTTACACCAAGTAAATAACTAAAATTCTGAATGACTGAGTACGAAGAGCGCTATGAATGGTTGGACTATACATGGATAGACATTTGAGGATCAACTTAGTTTCATAATTGGGAACCAACATTTTTTATTTTGTTTCATTATTCCTCTTAACAAAATAAACTGCTTTTTATAAACAATGTTTAATGAGAAAACTACATAAAAAGTCTGATGTGTTACACTCATATTACTTTCTCTACTCTTGTACAAGCTATATTTCCAAACGCTATTCTGCATATGCTTCATGTTAATCGAGATATCGAGATGTTAATCTTATTGCTAATTTTCTTGTAGATGCAAAGGGAATTGGTAGGCTTTAAGCGATAGTCAAATATTTTAAGAGCTGGTCGCTATGTGGAGTATTCCATTCTCTTTGCATTACCAGGACAAAAAAAAGATGAATAACGAATTCTCATTTGAAAAAAGTATGTGTTGGAAAATTTAAGGGAATAACAAGCAATATCTCGTAAATGGTTCACTAAAAAAATGTATATGACATAAATTGTGTATTTTAACGCGATCTACATTTTTTGTGTAGTAACATTTTGTCTGTCCCTTATGGTTTACGAATTATGCAAAAGTCGTTCACAATGAAGAATACTTTTGGAGACATTCCCAGAAAATTCAAGATATACATTTTGTTAGTCATGAAAGTATCTTAAATATATGATATTTTAATCAAAATCGTTAGTCATTTCTGTGAAAATTAAAATTTTCGAAAGCTGTTCCATGTAAAGGGTAATCTGGGGTGGAGGGATTTTCTTGAAAACCTTCGTGTCGCATTTCTGGAATATACTGAACCTAAATACCAAGTTTGGTGTTTATCCGACTGTTCGTTTCTGAGTTATGCTGTTCACAGACACACACACGGACATGCTATCAAAAATGCTTTTATGGATTCAGGGGGCCTCAAAACATATATTTCCGCTGAAATCTCGGTATCGAATTTTTGGGTGGAATACAGTACTTCTCCTACTTACTATACGTAGTAGAGAAAGTAAAAAGTAGATTCCCATTTAAAAAGTTTAAATTGGCCTAAAACGTCCTCAAAAGAAAACACGACTAATGGAATTTACTTTCCCCTATAATATCAAGCACGTTCTATTTAAGGCATTTCTTTCTACAAACTTACTTTTGGAAATACTGTATAGTGTCAACTTCAATGGTCTACCGTGGTTCTGCACGGAAAGATAAATTTAATTACATAACTGGAACGTTAAAGGCAAACGTTAAAAAATAAGGCAAGAACACACACAGCAATGAAATGTACAAGTCTATGGCAATATCTGCTGTCACATATGGATCCGAAGGGTGGACCAATACAAATCAACATTTGAAAAATATACAAATAGCAGAAATGAGCTTCCTGAGACCTTTAACAGGATATACAAAGTTGAACAGAAAAACCAATATAAGCATTCGGGAATAACTAAATGTAAAGAATTAAATAGCATAATAAGAACATAAAGCACATTGGAAGTCACTCTTGGGCAGAATGTCAGACAACAGAATACCCAAGGCAGTTTGAAATTGATAAAATAAATGAGTCGAAATGATATTAAAATCTTGCACTTACAACATGATGTTAAAGATTGTGGCAGTATTTTTAACACTTAAATGATTTTAGTCAAATTATATAATGAGTAAATTCAAGAAATATGTGTATGTAATAATTTGTAAAATGTATGTAACAGTTATTGCATATGCTTATATTATTGTAAACATGTTCAATAATGTTATGTGAATGCATTACGTAATTTAATAATGTAGGAGCTGTGAGAAAAATGGGCTTAAAGTTGCTAACAATGAGGTAACCTTGAGGTAATAATGAGTAAGGAAGTTTAAATGCTCCTAGTCATTATTAGAGCAGCAATAATGTAAATTTTTGAGACAGTTTATAAAATAGCCAGTCAACAACCAGAAAAAGCTTTAGTTAAATGAAGGTATTCTATTGGAGTAGGATTAGACAATCAGAAACTGAAAAGGAGAAACCTTTACAAATTCAGAAGTCAGTTGCTTCTAGACAGTGATCATAACCAGACGCGAGACGTGTCCTCGAGAAATTAATTACGTATTCGTGTGAGACGAAAACAGTATACGTGTTAAAAAGTGGAAGTATTAAATAAAAGAATCTCACAACTCTCTATATCAGTGAAGTGCTATTTAATTTGTGTCAAGGATTAATAAAAAGGAGTGAATTAAAACTTAAAATCTGTGTAAGCCTACATTCTTGCCGCATCACGCCCTGCCAAGATATTCCATGTCTCTAACAATAATACTGACGCAGCCGAGGCAAACATAAATATATAATATCTAAAGAAGCAGTCAAATTACAAACTTGGGACAAAGGCCACCTGAAAATACATTTGGGGTGAAGGCTACCGGAAACTGTTTACCACAAGTTCGGCTCCCCAACAGTTGAAATATATTAAACTCTTTCAATACAAACTACTTCAAATTGACGCCCAAAGCGTGGTGCAAATAACTAACAAACAACTTCTTTAAATTGGCGTCCATACGTGGAGCAAATTTAAACAACTACTTCAAGATGGACGATCATTTCGAGGCTATCAATCCTCGTCATCAGCGGAGACGACTCCACTGATCATGAGGCCTTGATAGCCTCGAAACGATCGTCCATCTTTTAACATCATAATGGTGAAGGCTTTTAATATCATTTCGACTCATTTATTTTATCAATTGACTCTTCACTGTTAATATTGTCCCATTTCAACATTGATAGTTTGAAATTATCACCCACAAGGAAAAAGGAAATCAGGTAGACAAAAAAATGAAGCATCAATAATTTGGAGCCTTAACAGCTTGAAGCATAAACCGTGAAGTAAAAGAAGAAGAAAGAATAAAAAGAATAAAATTACCAAATAATCTGCATAGAAAGACATTTAACAGCAACGTTATTCTCTTTCGCTGCGAAACACACAAACGTTCCAGGAGTAAAAACCAGTTATAATTCTGAGATAGGTGTATTTTAATTTTACAGAGAGTATTACATGCTTTGAGTTCATATTATAACACTGCTTCACTTGTATTAGCCTCTGGAGCTTGCAGAACACGTGGTTTTCCATTGTCACAGTAGAACGTACAGGGATCTAGGCCTCTAGAGATGTATCTGTTACACAGAGAATATGTTCTAAAACAAAAGATCTGTGCAGTAATTAAACGAGGTAGCTTTAAACACAACAGTATGTTTAGTTTCAAAGCTAGTGCCTAACAAACGAGTGATGCACAACAATTTTTACTTTCTCTACTACCAACCTAGTAAATAGAGTTTGCATTCCAACTATAAATTGTATATCTAGATTTCACTAAAAATTAATATTAATATTCCGAGGCCCTTCCACAAGAAAAGGTCCGTGAACAGCATAACTAAACAAAACTCTGATGTGATACATTCACACGACTTTTTCTATCCTCTATCGTTTATCAGTGGGTATACAGACTATTCTTACTAAATCTTATTTTTTTGTC
Organism: Deroplatys truncata; assembly: GCA_030765065.1. Classification (NCBI taxonomy): domain Eukaryota; kingdom Metazoa; phylum Arthropoda; class Insecta; order Mantodea; family Mantidae; genus Deroplatys; species Deroplatys truncata. The sequence goes on from CM060984.1 coordinate 71,884,377, forward strand.
TATTTCATTTTAATCCAAATAAACCTTTGCAGAAATAGCTACATTACACATTTCGTTATCGATACAAAGTGAGGCAGTATTTTAATACCTGAATAATTTCAGTTGTATTTTATAATAAGCAAATTCAATAACAGCCCGCCTTGAAACAATATGTATGTTATAATTATTTAAATTGTATGTAACAGTCATTGCAAATGCTTATTTTTATTGTAAAAATATTTTAATAATGTTATGTGAATACGTTACATACTCTAATAATGCAAGAGCTGTGAGAATAATAAGTTTTGAGTTGCTAACAATGAGGTAATAATGAGGTAACCTTATAGCAATAATGAGTTTAAGAGTTTGAAAGGTTACTAGTCATGATTAGAGCAACGATAACTTAATTTTTGTGACAGTTTAAAATTAGCCAATCAATAGCAAGGAAAAAGTTTAAGTAAAATGCAGATATTCTATTGGACTAGAATTAGCCAATCAGAGACTTGAAATAGTGAAGCTTACGCGTTTTGGCCGTTGAGGTTACTCAGTTGCTGGCAAACCTTGGTAGTGAACAGATGGAAGATATGTTCTCTACGAGTGAATCGTAAAATTTGTATACGTGCTAAGTGAAAGTATTGAAGATTCTCAGTTCTTAAAAAGTGTAGTGCTTTATAAAAATGTGCAAGGATTAATAAAAGATGTAAAATTAAAAACTTAAATTCTGTGTTGTCTACATTCTTGACTCTACAAACAAGACTGACGCAGCCGAGGCAAATTCAAACATAAATAATATATAGAAGCAGTGTTAATAATAAAGCTAAATAGTATAGTGTAAAATTTGGAGTGTAATAACAAAAGCACATCTTGAAATCAGCTTCTGGTACGTAGCAGCATATTGCGTAATAATAGTAACTATTACGTAATCAACAAATTCAAAGTGACGCTCAAAGGGTGTTACAAACTACATAAAGTACTTAAAATTACGTAAAAAAAAATTACGTGAAACAAAAACATCTTCCTCAAGTTGCCTTCCATACGTGGGGCAGTTAAAAATTACGTAACAAAACAAGACAAAAGCAGCACAACATAACCTTCTTCAAGTTAAACAATACGCAACAACATTATTACTTCAAAAGGGAACAGCGATAGTCAAATTTTTAAGAACTGGACGCTATATGCTGGCCATAAAATTCCATACTGGTTCCATGCAATCGCGAGGAGGCTGGCCCCGTAGCTCAGTCGGTCCTGCTGTGCGAGGAGTCCCGGGTTCGATTCCCGGTTGGGAGGTGGTAATTTTTTTCTAGCAAAGATTAATCCTCCCCAGAGTCTGAAGTATGAATGAGGGTGTGAACGTGTATATGATCTAATAATTAAAAAATAGAAACACAAAAGTTCAAGAAACCCAACGAGTTGCACGAGTTAATATCATAGCCAATCGGCGATAAGTTCCAAAGGAAAAGGCCGCCAATAATACCAATGTAGTTAAAGACGGGGTATAAATGGATTTACAAAAGAATCGCGAAAAACAACTGAATGTTGAAAGAACTTAAGAGAATGACTAAGAAATGAAAAATTCAGGCTTTAATAACGGATATCTCGGAAAGATGTAATACCACAAAAAATTATTTTAAATAAATTGTGTTTTAAAGAGATCTATATTTTTTGCGTAGTGCGTTTTGATCTATCTTTTAACGTTTACCAGTTATACAAGATTATATAAAATTCATTCCAAACGAATAGGACTTCGCAGGCTATTCCCAGAAAATTCAATATATGCATTTTATTTGTCGTATAAATATTTTCAATATATACGACAATATCGTTAGACTAATGTTTTAAAAAATAAAAGGTTTCTAAAAATGTTCTATGTAAAGGGTAGTTTAGGGTGGGGAGATTTTTTTAAATCTTCATGTCGCCTCTTTGGAAGGTATTGAACGTGAATACTAAGTATGGTACTTATTCGCTTTTCGTTTTTGATATATGCTCTTCACAGGCATCCCCATAATGATCTTTTTCTTAAAAGGTGTTTTTGGTGGGGATTCAAAAAGCTCAGAATGTGTATTTCCGGTGAAATTTCGGTATCGAATTTTTGGGTGGTAACATTACTTTCTCTACCTACTAATTACGTGGTAGACAAAGAAACAGCGAAGAGTCGGTTAAAAATTGAACTTGGTATTGAGGCCTAGCATTTGCCAAGAATGCGATACTAGAATTTTCAAGAACATTCTATAGCTACCCTTTACATGGAAAATTTTGGTTATGTTTGATTTTCTAAAAACATCTGATGTGTTGCACTCATATGACTTTCCCTACTCTTATACAAATTATTTTTACATTTGCAGAAACTACCCTATTGCTAATTTTCTTGTAGATACAACCTATTAAGAGCTGGTTGCAATGTGGAGTATTCCATTCTTTTTGCATGTCCAGGACATAAAGAAGGAACGAATAACGAAAAAGTAAACGCATTGGAAAATTCAAACAAATAACAAGGAATATCTCGGAAATGGTTCACTCTACTAAATATGATGTGTTACACTCACATGACTTTCTCTACTCTTGTACAAACTATTTTTACAAAATCTGATTCTCCATCTATTTCATATTAATCGAGATAAACATTTGCAGAAACGATCTTCTGACATGCAAAGGGAATTACATCTTACAGATAGCGACCAGTTCTAAGAATATTTGACTTTCGCTTAAGGCCTACTACTTTCCCCTTGTTTTGTATTTGCAAGGGCAATATAGAAATACAGTAGCCTTTAAGCATAGACGTATCTCTTAATAGCTGGTTGCTAGGTGCAGCACTATTCTACTTGCCACAGATTAATGCTCTTTGCATATTCAAGACAAAAAAATGAATAACGAATTCCCATTTGAGAAAATAAGTATTGAAAAATTTAAGGGAATAAGAAGCAATATCTCGGAAATGGTTCACTCAACAAAAAAAAATGTATATGACATAAATTGTGTATTTTAACGCGATCTACATTTTTTGTGTAGTAAAATTTTGTCTATCTGTTGTGGTTTAACAGTTATGCAAAATTCGTTCACAATGAAGAATACCTTTGGAGACATTCCCAGAAAATTCAGGATATGCATTTTATTTGCCATCAAAATATCTTAAACATATGATACTTTAATCAAAATCGTTAGTCATTTTTGAGAAAATAAAATTTTCAAAAAATATTTCATGTAAAGGCTACTCTGGAGTGCGGCATTTTCTTGAAAATCTTCGTGTCGCATCCTTGGAAAAAGCTAAACTGAAATACCAAGCTTTGTACTTATCCAACTTTTAGTTTTAGAGTTATGCTGTTCACAGACAGACAAACACGAACATGTTTCAAAAAATGCTTTATATTGATTCAGAACACCTGAGGGAATAGCTTCTGAAGTCCTCTTCACAACAAACAGAATTCAGGAATGGGGACACTATTATGAGAGATTTAATGTTGATGCATGTAACTAGAAATAAATCTTCTGCGACTCCTTATTTCTATCCTAAAATGCTTATTTTGATACTGCCTCTTCACTCTACAATTTCTTGCACATTGTTTTCTGCACCCAGTATTTTAGGGATGCGACTCCATATCCCCCTATTTACGTACTTGATCATGTTTCGGAATGTAAAACTTTTTACTTTCTCTACTACGTAAAGTAAGTAGGGGAAGTATTGTATTCCACCCAAAAATTCGATACAGAGATTTCACCGGAAATACATGTTTTGAGACCTCCTGAATCCAAAAAAAGCGTTTTTTGAAACATGTCCATGTTTGTGTCTGTGTGTGTGTGTGTGTGTGTGTGTGTGTGTCTGTGTGTCTGTGTGTCTGTGAACAGCATAACTCAGAAACGAACAGTCGGATAAACACCAAACTTGGTATTTAGGTTTCCAGAGATGCGACACAAAGGTTTTCAAGAAAATCTCCCCACTCCAGCTTATCCTTTACATGGAACAATATTGGAAAATTTTAATTTTCTTAAAAATGGCTATAACGATTTTTGTTAAAATAGCACATGTTTAAGATATTCTTATGACAAATGAAAAAAAAAATCTCTAATTTTCTTTCCTAATGTCTCCAAAAGTATTCGTCATTGTGAACGACTTTTGTATAACTGGTAAACCATAAGAGATAGACAAACTTTTACTACACCAAAAATGTATATCGCATTAAAATACACAACCTATGTCATATACATTTTTTTTGTTGAGTGAACCATTTTCGAGATATTACTTGTTATTCCCTTAAATTTTGCAATACTTATACTTTTTCTCAAATGGGAATTCGTTATTAATTTTTCTTTTTTTTTGTCTTGGTAATGCAAAGAGAATGGAATACTCCACATAGCAACCGGCTTTTAAAAGATTTGACTATCGCTTAAAGTCTACCAATTCCCCTTGCACCTACAAGAAAATTAGCAATAAAATTAACATCTCGATATCTATATTAACATGAAGCATATGGAGAATAAGCGTTTGTAAGAATAGTTTGTACAAGAGTAGAGAAAGTCATGTGAGTGTAACACATCAGATTTTTTTATTACAATGTCGAAACTTGCTGAGAGAAGAACATACTTTCTAAACACAAAGGTCAAATATAAAATAAATCTTACTTGCCTGTTTTTTATTAAACTATATGAATAAAATCTGATCTGTTAAGATCAGCATACACTCAATTTAATGCTGGACACATACATTACCTATACACAGCTCTTTCTTTGACTAGAAGGAAATGTAAAAGCAGGATCTTCCATTTTGAAGGCCCTAAGACATTAATGGAAAGGAAATGGAAGTACATTATGAATGTGTTTTTCCAAGAAATGTAGTTTCCTATGTCATATTCAATTTGTAGTTTCTCTACTAGGTATAGTAAGCAGGGGAAGTATTGTATTTCACCCCAAAAATTCAATGTCGAGATTTCACCTGAAATGTCTGCTTTGAAGACTCCCTGAACCCCTTCCCAAAAGTTAGAAAAAGGTCCGTATGTGTCTCTGTAAACAGCGTAACACAAAAACGAAAAGTCCGATAAATACCTGGCTTGCTAATAAAGTTAAACATCTTTCAAGGATGTGACACGAAGATTTCTAATCCCTCAATCCCAGACTACCCTTCACAAGGAAAATGTTTTGTTAGTCAATTTTGAGAAAATAAACAATATGATTTTGATTAATACATCATATGCTTAAAATATTTTCATGTACATATTGAATTTCCTAGGAATAACCTGTGAAGCCCCCTTTATTCTTAATTACTTTTGTGTAACTAGTAAACCGTAAGAGATAAAACAAAATCTTGCTACACAAAAATGTATCTCGTTAAAGCACAAAATTTATGCCAAATAAACGTTTTGTGAAGTTAATCATTTACGAGATATTCCTTTTTATTATTTTGAATTTTTAGATAGTTTTTCTTTTCTGAAGGGTAAACTCGTTGCTCATTTGTATTTCAAGGTTATGCAAAGAGAACGGAATTTCAAAGCCAATACACAGCGACCCCCTCTTAAAATATGCAATATTTCTACAAATTTTTATCGGGATTAACTTTAAGAATATGGTTTTGTAATAATAGTTTAAAGAATGGGTAGAGATGGTCCTGTGAATGTGACACAGACCTTTAAACGTTGGTTTTGTTAACTTTTACTTCTAAGCAAGCTCACATTTCCATTTTCGGACTCTGCTGAGGGTAGGGAATGATCCTCGTTAAAGAAACATTCCCCCACTCAGACAAAAATAGAACCTGAGACTTCTGGGTTGAGAAGCCAGAACGCTGACCATTACACCACATTATTTTTGTTTCATATATGGATTTGAAATGGAAACGTTCTTACATGAAAGGGGTTAATGCGGATAACTTAAATTTGGTCAAAAAACGTTGTTTTCAAGTTAAGACTGGTTCATTTTAAGTTAAGAATGCAACAACATTTTCGCTCACAATATCCCGGGAACGAAAACGGGATCAATGACCATATCTACACTAAAGTGAAAAGTCGATTTTGCTCATTGAGACGTCATTTGTTTGTAATTGACTAATGGTACTTTTTCACCTGCTTCCAATTAAGCCAATATAATGCAGATTAGCTAACCTTAAAATTCGACACAGTAAACATTTTCTAAATGCACATTCATTATGAGGCAGTATTTTTAACACTAAACACTCAGTCAAATTATATAACATAAATTCAATAACAGCCTGCCTTAAAGCAATATGTGTATGTAACAATATATAAAAAGTGTATATGGCAGTCATTATATATGTTTATATTATTGTATATATGTTCAATAATGTTATGTGAATGTATTACGTAATTTAATAATGTAGCAAAATAATAGGTTAAATGTTGCTAACAATGAGGTAACAATGAGGTAACTTTGAGGCAATAATGAGTAAGAATGTTTAATAATGCTACTAGTCATTATTGGAGCAACAATAATGTAAATTTTGAGGCAGTTTATAGAATAGCCAATCAACAACCAGAAAAAAGCTTGAGTTAATTAAAAGTATTTTATTGGATTAGGAATAGCCAGTCAGAGACTTGAAATACAGAAATTTACAAATGTGGCGGTAAAAACCAAGTCATTTGCTTGTAGACAGCGCTCATAACTGGACGCGTTGGTTATAGACAGTGTTTCTAACCGGACGCCAGACACGTCCTCGAGAAATTTAATACGTATTTCGTCTGAGACAAACATAGTTTACGTGTTAAGAAGTGCAAGTAATTAACAAGGGAATCTAACAGCTCTCTATATCAGTGAAGTGTCATTAAAATCATGTCAAGAATTAATAAAAAGGAGTGAATAAAAAATTAAAATCTGTGTACGTCTACATTCTTCAGTCGCTCCATAACCCTGCAAAGAGAAACATGTCTCTAGCAATACTGACGCAGCCGAGGCAAACATAAATATATAATATTTAAAGAAACAGTAAAACATTACCAAAATTAATATTTTTTAAACTTGGGGCAAAAGCCACCGGGTACCATACGTGGTTACAACTACTTCGAATCATACAGTCGAAATATAATATAATACATCATCTTCAAACTGACTTTCCATCCGTAGCAGCTACCAAACCTTCTTCTTCAAATTGGCTCCCAAAACGTGGGGCAAATAATAATACAGCAATAAAGCTTCTTCAATTACTATTTCCGATTCTTCGTGCCAAGCGTCATTACTTGTTAGTAATGCACATTAAAGTTAATTTCTACCGGTTCTTGGGGTTCTTTCTAGTGTCTGCTATTGTTTTTAGACAATAGCAAGTTTTGAGCTACGTATAAACAAACCACAGAAGATGCTTTCACTAGGAGAACCAATGCTCAATGAATATGAGGGATCGGGATGCATATTTTCTGGAATTTCTACCGATTTCCCAGCTTACAACTGGAGTGAGCTCTAGTGGCTGTTTCATGTCAGGGCCGATTTGAATCATTTCTACAGGGAAGAGTCTAATATGCACAATGTGGATTTAATGTTCCAGGAACGGCAACGAGAAGACTAAATTTGAGCAACTGCTCTCGTCTAATTCCTGTGACTCAGGAAAGCTTTCTGCTAAGTGTGAACGCTCACACGATAATGCATGTATTTTAACTTTGTCGATCTCATTCTGTTTTCCAGAACCAGTCATTACTCAAAGAATAAAGTTATGCTTGTGTCCACTTAGGCACCTGAGTAGGTTCGAAAAGTAACTCAAAAGAAATGGAAAATGATTCTCACTTGCAGGAAGGTAATTAACAAAGGGCGAATCAGAATGACCGTTTTTATGAGGTTAACTTACGTTGTACTGTAGTGTGTTTATGTTGAAGGAGAGAGGGTGAGACAGATGTAAACAACGGGCGCGTGCCGAAGTGGTCGTGCAGGTTATATCAAAGCAATGGGTCTGCATGAGGACTGTGCATTGCAGTGAACAATAAGGTATATCCGGAGATTGCCTAAAGTGAACATTCTCCGCCTCTCACTTAAACAAGACTATATCGTGAGAAACTCCTTTCGACATCGCGAGAGGTAATAGGTGCATACTATAATACACTTATATCATTGTCTACCGAGCGGGAAGGCTAACGCTGTAACTTATGTGGCCTGCATTCGGGAGGTCCCGGGTTCGGTCCCCTGCAAACGCCCACTCTGACCCACGAATTTTATTTTGGGAGGGTTCCCGGGACGTCAGGCGAATGCTGGAGTGTTTTGTTTCATCCCCCGAATTTCCGTCCCTTCATCATTCCATTCATCCTTCATCCATTGGTCTCTTTCAGCATCCTAAATGTCAGCGATGGAGTTTCGGTGCAGTGTGGCAGGAGAAAAGGATGCTCTCCGTGAACCCTCTTCCAGTGAACCGTGACTCGGGTTTCAGCTGCCGGTCTGGGTATCTAAACCCCCTTGAGGGACGTTGGATTCCCGTGCGTGGGGTGGGATCTCTGATCTGCCTTTCGTCTGCATCTGGAAACTTAGGGACGCTGTCATTCTGCACCGTTGCTCCTGGAATCGTCCTCCGTGATGTAGTGGTTACCATGCTAACGAGGTCGCGGGTTCAAACCCAGCAGAGAGCGATGGATTGTTTCGGGCGTAAATGTCCTTAGCAGCTTCCTTCGGAAGGGAAGCAAAGCTGGTGGTCCTGTGTCGTAGATTTACGGCACGTAAGAGAATCTCAAGCCTGACAAAGTGGCCTCTCAGCAAAATTACCGTCTCTTACTCCCATTATAGAATGGGACACTAAGGACCACAGCAGTTAAAGAGCGTCCATAAAAGAAACTCAATTTATTTTTGTCGCTCCTGGATCCGGCCACTCGGTGTCTCCTCTCGCCTTATCCTTCCTCCGGGGACGCCCCCTCATGGGGCGTAGATACAGTATTCGCTCTAGATAGTTGCCGAGTCTCCTCCGTTTCAGAAGATAGGATATATCTCTGTTCTATACACTTCCTACTCTGTTCGTGAAGTGGAACATCATGCCTACTACGGTATACTTCTTTACCGCCTGCACCCTCTCTCATCAGTAACTTGAAATCACGGACCAGATCACTGTAATCCGTCCTCTAATAATTAATAACCCTTATGAAAGAAACAAGTAACGCACTTAATAGGCCAAATAAGCCTTCACTTAGGAGAGTTAAACTCTTTGTAAGTAGATATGCACACACTGTGGCCCCTGCACGGCTACTCGCGCGCCGGGGGCCGCAGCTCGGACTCCCGCCGAAACAATATATCATCCTCGCAACCGCCTCACGTTTTTATAGTTAAAATGACAATAACAGTGATAATAAGCACATACTTTATCGCAAAAGATGTTGGAAATGTCCTCTGTCCACACATTTCCGACATCTTTTCAGGAAATTTTCATTCTGAGAGTTAAATATCGGAATTTGAGTGAATTTCTCGCGTGATATTTTCTTGTGATCATCAAAGTCGCGCAAATTTCGAAATTGTATTTTGCAAAATGATAGAGTGATTGACCCATGCTTAATATTCTTCTCTGATGAAGCATGTTTGAATTTATATGGCTATCTTTCGTCGCAAAATAACAGATATTGGAGTACAAGGAAACTCGATTTTACACACGAGGTTCCCTTGCATGATGCGAAAATTAGCTTGCAATAAATACATACAGAGTAATACGATCTATATATTTTAAACGAAAATAAATGCATAGAGGTACAGGAATAAGTTACTTGCACAATGACCGACGTTGAATGTCAATCTGGAATTTTTGCGACAGGTTTTGCTACCGCGCATACCACTGATGAGTCATTAAATGTAATCCAGGAAATGTTTGAAGATAGGATAATTTTTATGGCCTTTACGACTGATTTAACTGTGTGTGATTATCTATGGGGGAACTTGGAAACTAAGCTGTAAGCAGTAAACCTCCATACATCGAAAGAAAACATCAGGCAAGAAACTTCCTCAATTTCGAATGTTGAACTCACGAGTATGAATGAAAAATTGCTGAGATGTCTTTTTCTTCAGGGGGCGGCCCCACACTCGCCGCCCCCGGTGACGATCATCCTCAGAGGCTACATCGTCTCCCCATGCTGTTAGTATCTAATATGCAGCTGGGGGGTGCTTTGTTAGTAGTGACGTGCTGGTGCGTGTTGGATGAAGTGTGTTAGATGATCGGGTTCCGCGGAAGCACGCCGGTTAAACTACTAATGCGAGCATGTAGAACATGCAAGCGTGCCAGGTGGAGTTTACCGGCGCAAGCCATGGCTGGCGCTCGGTGGTTAGTGCTGGTTAATTTAGGGTGATAATGCTAGGGATGTGTTAAAGAGCTAAAAATTAAATGGGGTGGCGCGGGTGTTAACATCATGCAGCTGATAGAAATGAGATCTGTGGCGGGGTTTTACCTTTGGTTACCGTGATGCTGCTGCAGTTTTGCTGTCGTGGTGGATGGCTTATAGGTGGTTCCTTTATGGGCTGGCGCAGTGGCAGAGGCAGACCGTTGTTTTGAAGTTCCTGTTCGGTCTGGTTTCCTATAACTGAAGACGTTTTAATAGTGTGGGAGAATATGACAAAGATATGGGATATAAGACGGTTTAGGTGTTCGAGGATCTCCTCAATAGGTACTTCATTGGACAGGTTGCGGTCAAACAGGGCTAATAGTCGTTTGTGTTTGTTGATGATGGTTTCATAGGTGCCTAGTGTTTGGATGAGGGGGTTTGTGCTCTTGGTGCAGTTGGTGTACAGATCGGCTGCTAATTTTTTGATGAATTGTTCAGTGGTGTGTATCCGGGGCTCTTGGTATAGGAGTATGGAGGGTGCAAGTTTGGGTACTCTGGCTATAATACGAAGGATTTTGTTTTGGAGGGATTTCGAATGTTGAACTCACGAGTATGAATGAAAAATTGCTAAGATGCCAGAAATATACGGACAGACAAGGACAACATTCTCTTTAATTTTAATTATGTTATCGTTCTAATTGTAACGTGAGGCGGTTGCTGGGATATTATAACTGTTTCGGCGGGAGTCCGAGCTGTGGCATCCGACCGTGCGGTGGTCGCAGTGTGAGAGAATGGGAAGCCATAGAACGCCGCGTAGTGTCGCCGCGTAACAAGCAACAGGAGCTAATCTGGTGAGACAAATACAACTAACTAAAAACGTACATATCGATCCTTAAATTAAGATCAGGAAGCGCACAAAAGCCTTTTTAGGCTGAGGTGCATAAGGGAAAAGTTATTCCAAATTAATCACAGTTACAGGAACCTGCAAGCTAATCTTGTATAGGTGTCCGTAATAATCCGGGTAAAATTGTATTGAAATTTATATTATTTGTAAAATTCGGAACTAGGGAATAAAACTTATAGCATACAGGTACTTACTTCATTTCAAGGATCTAAATGTTTCTCAAATTCCTTCAACTTTTTGTTGTAGATCGCAAATGCTCAATTCTCATATTTGTTCCTGGTTACTAACTTCACCAGATTGTGACGGCCACCTTTGGATATTAAATCTCGTGCAATTTTTGGCAACTGTTGCAGTGATCCGATCACAATCCACTCCCACTGTACGTAACCGTTTTTCCAAGCCCTGAGTCCTGTGCAGGTCTATGTTTACCACAGCCTATGCTTTGTACACTAAAAATCTCATTAATTTTGACCTTACTAATAATGATCTCCCTGTACCATACCATGTTAGCTCTGCTAATACACGTTGTTCAGGTTTACCTTTGAATCTCCATGCAACTATGAGAACGTATCCGGTCGTCACCACTTACCTAATAGGCAGATGTATTGCATTCCAGTGAAAAATTCTATATCGGAAGTGCATTTTTACTTTCTCTACTACGTATAGTAGTTAGGGGAAGTATTGTATTCCACCCAAAAATTCGTCACCGAGATTTCACCGGAAATACATGTTTTGAAACTCCCTGAATCCAAAAAGAACATTTTTGGAAACATGTCCGTGTGTGTTTCTGTGTGTCTGTGAACAGCATAACTGAAAGGAACAGTCGGATAAACACCAAACTTGGTATTTAGGTTCAGTATCTTCCAGAGATGCGACACAAAGATTTTCAAGAAAATCCCCCACCCAGATTCTCCTTTACATGGAACATTTTTCGAAAATTTTAATGTTCTCAAAAATGGCTCAAACGATTATGATTAAAATATCATATGTTTAAGACATTTTTATGACAAATGAAATGTATATCTCGAATTTTCTGGAAATGTCTCCAAAAGTTTTTTTCATTGTGAACGACTTTTGCATAAGTGGTAAACCATAAGAGATAGACAAACTTTCACTACACAAAAATGTAGATCGCGTTAAAATACACAATTTATGTCATATGCATTTTTTTGTTGAGTGAACCATTTTCGAGATATTGCTGGTTATTCCCTTAAATTTTCCAATACCTATACTTTTTCTCAAATGGGAATTCGTTATTAATTTTTTATGTCCTGGACATGCAAAGAGAATGGAATACTGCACATAGCAACCAGCTCTTAAAATATTTGACTATCGCTTAAAGCCTACCAATTCCCCTTGCAACTACAAGAAAATTAGCAATAAGATTAACATCTCGATTAACATGAAGCATATGGAGAATTAGCGTTTGTAAAAATATTTTGTACAAGAGTAGAGAAAGTCGTGTGAGTGTAACACATCAGATTTTTAGATGAAGGCCTGTAGTGTGTGTGTGTGCGTAATATAACTGAAAAGCAAAATGTCAGAAAACCTGGTCCTTATGCTCAGCATCTTCCAAGTTACGACACGAAGATTTTATCCCCCAACTCAAAATCCCCTTCACCTGGAGTGCTTACATTCCCCAGTATGTACACAGAGTGCCAAAGAAAATCTTCGGCGTATTTTGTATAGTTTTCTGGGGTCCTTCGCCTTACCTATCGCAGAGCGTGGTGGTTTGATAACACGGCATTAACGGGAAAAGAGGGGAAGTTGATGCCTTTGCTTTTTCTGGTGCTATTGAAACCAAAACAAGTTTACTGTTTTACCAGCCATGCTGTGTACTAGCGAAATTATTCGTGGACGTATCGTGGGTATATGGGGACTGGTTACACTGTTACAGTAATTGCAAGGGCAGTGCATAAAATGTTTTTATAGTAAATTACTGGATAAGAATATTCCAGGAAAGTGGGGAAGATGGTCTACATACTCGTCAGAAAGTGGGCACTCCCCGTAAAACATACACAGATGACGATATTCGTTTACTAAATGCAAAATACTCTTTTGTTATAAGTGACTAATCATGTTTAGAAACTGGAGATAAATGTGTGTGTGTGTGTGTGTGTGTGTGTGGTTGGTTTACCGAATATGACGTACATATTATAGCAATAAAATTGGGTTATATTTTTGTCTATAATCCTGTTGTTGTATTCCTATGATCAGCAATATGTTAATAAAGGTGTATTAGCCAACTATAGTTTTAATTAGAGGGAAGTCATGCTGCTTTATTTATTTATTATATGGCTATATTTGCTTCTATGCAGCAAGAATCGTTTATATCACTGTGAGAATACAGTTGTGTTTATTTTTGTTATAACGTGCTGCCTTGCTATGTATTTAATGAATATCATTCAAGCTTTAATTTGCACCTCCTAAAAATCACGCTACACATTCTACATTTCACTAACCTGGTCGCTCATAAAGGTTTCCCCTTAGCGTTTAACCCTTTCAAAGGCATGTCCTGCACTAGCCGATAAGGTATGGGCTACCAATCACGATAAGAGTTCTATATGACAAACTGAATGCACTCACTCTACCTCTTTCTGTTTTAGCCAATACGATCGAGAGCGTAAACATATATTTCGCCTCTGCGCCATTTTGTAACCTTTGTTATGGTTATTGGTGCAACTGTTTAGCAGAAGGAGTGGCGCACCCTTGCACCGTGGCCTAAAGCAACCAATGGAATGGCCAAGGCTTCGCAAGTGTCTGTGGACACTTTTCGATTTAATAAGGAAATTTTGTGAGAATGGTTCTTTTCAGAACGCTACAAGAAGTGATAGATCTCAATTATTTGTTTTGGCATGCTGAAAAGTCAACTGTGTATAAAGATATACCAAAAAGAACAACTGAAATTGGTAATAATAAATTCCATTAACTCAATCACAAAAGAGTAACTTTAAATAAATTTTTAAAAAAATAAATTTATTCCTATTGTTATATTCATCTTCATTTTTGAGAAAGAATAAAATCAAATCGACTTGTACTATTTTCGAATAGTATAATAATTTATTTATATTTATAATTTTAATATTATTAATAATATTATATTTTACTTTTTGTAGATTAAATAAGATTTCATTTGTTTATGAACCTGTGCCTTCAGCAGAATGGGATACATCACCAATTCTTTTATAAATGGGTAACTTAGTTATGATTTGTATTTATTTGTTTTATCTTTCTACTGCTTTTTACAAATTCATTCCTACCAGTCCAACATTGCAGCATCACGATTTCATGGATTCCGCGTCACCACCACAACTCATATCTCACTTATTCCATTACTGTGCAAGGTCTTAAATATCACACTGTATTTACATGACTAATAAAATGTATATCTTAAATATTCTGGGAATAGCATCCAAAAAATTCTTCATTCGGAATTAATTTTGTACAACTTTGCATAACCAGTGAACCGCAAAAGATTACAAAAAATCTGATGTGTTACACTCACATGACTTTCTCTACTCTTGTACAATCTAATTTTACAAAGGCCTTTTCTCCATATGCTTCATGTTAATCGAGATATCGAGATGTCAATCTTATTGGTAATTTTCTTGCAGATGCAAGGGGAATATGGTAGCTTTTAAGCGATAGTCAAATATTTTAACGCTGGTTGCTATGAGGCGCATTCCATTCTCTTTGCATGTCAGGACATAAAAAAATGAATAACCTATTTGAGAAAAAGTATAAGTATTGGAAAATTTAAGGAAATAACAAGCAATATCTCGAAAACGGTTTACTCAACAAAAGAAATGTATATGACATAAGTTGTGTATTTTAACGCGATCTACATTTTTTGTGTAGTAAAATTTTGTCTATCTCTTATGGTTTACCAGTTATGCAAAAGGCGTTCACAATGAAGAATACTTTTGGAGACATTCCCAGAAAATTCGAGATATACATTTCATTTCTCATGACATTATCTTAAACATATGATATTTTCATCAAAATCGTTAGAGCCATTTTTGAGAAAATTAAAATTTTCGAAAAATTTTCCATGCAAAGGGTAGTCTTGGGTGGGGGGATTTTCTTGAAAACCTTCGTGTCGCATCTCTGGAAGATACTGAACCTTAATAGCAAGTTTGGTGCTTATCCGACTATTCGTTTTTGAGTTATGCTGTTCCCAGACACACACAGACACACACACACAGACACACACACGGACATGTTTCCAAAAATGCTTTTTTTGGATTCAGGAGATCTCAAAACATATATTTCCGGTGAAATCTCGGTATCGAATTTTTGGGTGAAATGCAATACTTCCCCTACTTATTGTACGTAGTAGAGAAAGTAAAAAGGTTATTGAATAAAACATTTAGATATTTGCAGTGTCACCTTGTCACCTTGTCTGTTAATTACATTATTAAAGTTGGAGTGTTTAGGAAGAGATTGTACCTAGGATGTGGAATGATAGCAAGACCGATACAAGTTAACAGGATTAGCCCCCGCCCCTCAAGAATTTGTTCATAACAGTAAAATTCAGGTACACTGGTATTAATTAAGAAATATTTGCCCGGGCCAATATACATCATATCCAGCATAAGTACACCAAATTTCCATAATTATAAGTTTTCAGAAACCATTACATTATTACACGAGGTCATACAAATTATGTAATTACTGCAAAGGAAGAAATAAGGTAAACTATCTTAGCATAAATACATAACAGATTTTCACTACAGCTCTTCACCTCACGCTTTCTAAGTCACTAAACAGATCAATACCACTATCAAATAAATCCCGTGACGCGGCGAAGCAAGTCATCAGAAAATATGGACAACTAAATGAACCCTGAACGCATTACAATTTAAATAAACTCTGAATAAAATATTAATTTAGGTAAAAGATGGACAAATTAGCAATTTAAATAAAATCCGAATTTGGATAAAGCTTAACGAATCATAAGAGTTAGAACAATCAAGCATTGCTCAAAACGGCTAAGATAACTCGCGCACTACATAAACAAATCTGATGTGTTACAATCACATGACTTTCTCTACTCTTGTACAAAATATTTTTACAAACGCTTATTCTCCATATGCTTAATGTTAATCGAGATGTTAATCTTATTGCTAATTTTCTTGTAGATGCAAGGGGAATATGGTAGGTTTTAAGCGATAGTCAAATATTTTAAGAGCTGGTTGCTATGTGGAGTATTCCATTCTCTTTGCATGTCCAGGACATAAAAAAATGAATAACGAATTCCCATTTGAGAAAAGGCATAAGTTTTGGAAAATTTAACTTAATAACAAGCAATATCTCAAAAATGGTTCACTCAATAAAAAAATGTATATGACATAAATTGTGTATTTTAACGCGATCTACATTTTTTGTGTAGTACAATTTTGTCTATCGCTTATGGTTTACCAGTTATGCAAAAGTCGTTCACAATGAAGAATACTTTTGGAGACATTCCCAGAAAATTCAAGATATACCTTTTATTTCTCATGAAAGTATCTTAAATATTTGATATTTTAATCAAAATCGTTAGAGCCATTTATGAGAAAGTTAAAATTTTCGAAAAATGTTCCATGTGAAGGGTAATCTGGGGTGGGGGATTTTCTTGAAAACCTTCGTGTCGCATCTCTGGAAGATACTGAACGTAAATACAAAGTTTGGTGTTTATCCGACTGTTCGTTTCTGAGTTATGCTGTTCACATACACAGACACAGAGACACACACACGGACATATTTCCAAACAAACTTTCTTTGGATTCAGGGGACCTCAAAACATATATTTCCGGTGAAATCTTGGTGTCGAATTTTTGAGTGGAATACAATACTTCACCTACTTACTATACGTAGTAGAGAAAGTAAAAATCAAATGGCGAGGCAGAAATAAAACAGTTAGTAAATTAAATTATGCCTATGGCTCCGCAAAAAACAACTACATATTAGTGCCTAAAATCTGCTTATTAAAAAATCGGACAAACTCCGATGACTAAACCATTCAAGAAACTTGAGATGTGCCTTCTCACACTGCAGAATATAACTCCACGAGACAGGTGAAGGACGACCGGACCCAAGCACCGATATACTACATACGGTGACTAATAGAAACACAGTCGGTAAACAACACGGCTCAACGGCTGCTACCAAAATTATTTGGAATTCGATAACCAAAATGACCCAATAAGAAAAAACTAATATGCAATCAGCACATAGGTACTTTAAAAGACACAGTTTGTTGCAAATAACTCTCTATGTTGCATCAGCCATTTGCAGCATATATGTTGTTATTGCTTTGAAATGTCAGTACCTTTGTACTTTTGTAAGTGCTGTCACTACTCAATTGTTTCTCGCAATGTGATGGAATTTCAAAGACAGCATATTTCGAATGCTCTTTAAATATTTGCTTATAGCTTCTCTCTTATGTACCCTTTACCTACAACTAAATGTATAATGAAACAATTTCTGCAAATATTTATCTCTATTAATATGAACTAAATAGGAAAGTAAGATTTTGTAAGAAAATTTTGCAGAATAAATATGAAGCTTAGAGGTAGTGGCCAGACAAACTCATAAATGTAACACAAGATTTTTGGTATTATTTCTTGTTATTAGACTTTCTATCACCTAAAATAAATGAGTAAAATTAAACTCCTCTTTCTAACTTCAAAACCAATAAAAAAATAAATAAAACTAAAAGTCATTAATGCAACTTGTGTATATAACCGGCTGCTTTAGTAATAGACTGAAGGATTGATAAGTGATTGTACCAGATATAGTAATTTTTTATTGTAGATTTTACATGCCCTTCACATTTTGGCACCTAGAGTCCCCGTAAATACGGAGATTGGAGATTCAAAGACAAAGGGGCCCACATGTCCAAATCCCAGCGTTCTTTCCGGATAAAGACCTGGAAGGCGTTAAGATTAGCCACATCTCCAACTTGCATTATCCAAAATAGGTGGTAAGAAGTATCCAAGTAAATGTATCTGTCAACTGATCGTTGGGTGGAGAAAAAACAAACAAAACAATAAATAAAAAAATAAATAGAGAAAAACATTCCACGTGATGAGAATGACTTCGTATACTACCATTTCTACCCCAAAAGAATTGCATTTTTAAAACTAGCAAAACCTTATTCATACCCGGCGCTTCCACCAATCTTGTCACGGTTATACCGTAATCATTCCGAATCCTAACTTCTTAGCTCAGCCGGACAAACGGGACGTAAAGACTAACACTACTCGCCTGGCTGTGCAATACCGAGGACCAGGAAACATTGTACGGGAAGCCTAAATGAACAAGATTCAATTTACAAATAACACAATTTATTAAGAAAGTACAGAAGTACCTTTAACCTCCAGAATAATTCTGAAGCCATGTCCTGCCATGGGGTAGACGAAAGTCAAGCACACTTACATGTTCTTCTCACTATGCCCAAAACCAAATGAGACCGAAACACACTAATTCAACTCTTTTTATAATTCATTATCCCCACCCCAACTTCCTGTTAAACTCCAATCTACTGGAGCATTCCAAGCATCCAATTAAATAACTAAACAGTAGAACCAACATTTGAATCGAACCTTCCAGTATACAAACATAATCAGGTGTAACACCAGTTCATACGAAGGTTTGACTCAACGCAGGGCCTACCAACCTGACATGTGCTCGCCCTATCATATAGTTCATTTATGGAAGGATAAAGACGGGCTAATCAATTTTAAAATCCCGCCAGTGGACACCTTGTAAAATAGATTCATCGTTGCACCACCAGAGAGAAGGCTGTAGTCAACTTCAACCAGAAACGGCAGTTGGACTTCGGTGGTTTCGTGGTTGAAAATGGAAGCAACGGCTCCCGAAACTAGTAAAAAAATATCAAAAATTAAATTTTAAGTGACGAGGTGTTAAAAAACCGACTCTACAAACATGCAAGTGTAATTTGGATGTCACGTTATTAAATTCCTCTGAATCAATTAAAAGCGCAAAGGGGTAATTTATCTATTCCTTAATAAAGGCTAGCGCTCGCCCAGCTAATCACTGACAAACACGCCTGCTTCCATAATCGCAATCATTAGGCCTTAATGTAGCTACTTCTCAAGCTACAAGGTGGAGAAGCCAAAGCAATTTCCAAAATCCTTCCGACTTTCGATTCCTAGTCATCTTTCCTGTTAGAAGATTGCCAGATAAGCAATATCGTCGCCTACTATGAAAAACAGGACGAACCAACCCAAGCATATCTGTTAAACGTTACACAGCAAGTACATTTAGTTCGGAAACTCTCCCCTAGAATGAGTTGTAGTGCAGGAAGTGGGGACCAACCGGAACGGGAAGTGGCAGTGGTACATCTGATCGGCTAAGTGCCTTCACCATTACGCCTGACATTCGGCTGGCCTTCTGCCCAAGTATTTCAACTGTGTATCGTGCAACATTCACTTTTGCTGTATACCTTCAGGCCTATATTTTCTTTTCAAGATTAATCTACAAACGCACAAAGAAAATATGTGAGAAAGTATGGCGCGGTCCATTTCCTTTCCAAATTGCTTATTTGAAGACTTTATAAGTGATGTCATTTGCTACATAGAAACCTCTGTTATTTTGAATCAGCCGCGAACCTCATACTCGGGTTACGTACCGCAGTACACTGTCCTAGGTAGGATGGTTACAATAGGCTGCGTTCTCTTATCTATGGTTGCCACTGGAAAGTACTCTAGGTTTAACCCATCCTCTAGTTTTGGTTTTGGACGGTAGGTAAACAGAAGAAGACTATTCAATTAGTACTACTTCGCCGTAAAGTCCAACCACTCCCAGTACACGAAGTTGGAATGTGAAAGGAGGAGAATGACTAAATTAATGGTATCTAAACAACGTATCTAACGTAAAAAATGTACACGACAGTCAATTTATCTTCTCACAAACTAGTGTGAGTGCTACACTACAGTCGTTAATAAAGGCATGAAGCAGTAAACATTAAAGTTAATTGTAATAATAAAATAATAAGTAATTTAAAGTTATGTGTGAGGATACCACATTACATTAAAATGCTTTTATGTTGCTAGAAAAACACGGCCGCTGCTAGTGTTATTTCTTTAAATACGAAGATTTTCTCTCTCGCACGGCTCACTCTCTCCCCCATCATCCTTATCCCATTTCTTCCCTTCTCTCTGCGACCTAAATGCGGAGATTCTTGTCTGAGTCTATCCTTCTCTCTCTCTCCCCACTTTTCTCGCTCCATATCCGTCTTTCTCTCACTATACCTCTCTCTACCTTTCCATCGCTCCCCTCATCTTCTCCAGTATTCTACACTCTACCTCCCTCCATCGCACTCATCCCTTCTATTTTCCTCTCTGTGAAACGTACATACTATTTGATGTTTTGTAAACCGATATTGAAACTGTTTTCTCTGCAGTGATAATTCAAATTCAAATGTAAGTAAAACGTTCAAAAGTACATAAACTTGTGCTGGTAATTCTTGTAATGTGATTGAAAGTATACGTTTTTCTTGGTAGTCGGTTTATATACTCATAATAAAAATTATTACAATAATAATGGAAGCGATAAATTCGTATAACTTCTTAAATATTTATCCTGTGGAAGCTTCGTATATAATATTTCAGAACTATAGTAATTAACTTTTATTTGTACTGTTATAAAAGGAATAAGGAGCGAGATATTCCTACATTTTTACTGTGTCCATTAGACCCAAAACTATTGGTGAAAGTAATTAGCATGTTATAGAGCTTATTTTTTAAATAGAGTGTAAAGTGCTCGTATGTTATAGTACAAAAAGTTTCAGGACAAACAATTTTACCATCCCTGCATGCAGATATGATGGTGGTGGTGGTGATGATAATATATAATATATTATATGATGATATAATGATAATATGTTAATAATCGTCTTCAAACTCAAACAATAAAAATAACATAAAGTTTCAGTTACAGGTTTATGGTAAATGTATGGGAATTTGCATTACTCCTAGAAAACAAACCAATAGAATAAGGATCAAGATTTAACTTCCTTGGATGTGAGAAAACAATTAACAGTGAAACAGATATCAATAACAAAATAAATAAATTTAACTGCATAACCGGAACAATATTGGCTTAGGGAAGTCGATTGAAGCAATATCGAAATTCTGTAAGGATGTGAGATTTAAAAAAAAATCTGAAGTGTTACACACACATGACTTTCTCTACTCTTGTACAAACGAGTTTTACAAACGCTAATTCTCCATATGCTTCATGTTAATCGAGATGTTAATCTTATTGCTAATTTTCTTGTAGATGCAAGGGGAATATGGTAGACTTTAAGCTATAGTCAAATATTTTAAGAGCTGGTTACTATGTGGAGTATTCCATTCTCTTTGCATTTCCAGGACCTAAAAAATATGATTAACGAATTCTCATATGACATAATAAATTGTATATTTTACGACGATCTACATTTTTTGTGTAGTAAAAGTTTGTCTATCTCTTATGGTTTACCAGTTATGCAAAATTCGTTCACAATGAAGAATACTATTGGAGACACTCCCAGAAAATTCGAGATATACATTTCATTTGTCATAAAAATATCTTAAACATATGATATTTTAATTAAAATCGTTAGAGCCATTTTTCAGAAAATTAAAATTTTCGAAAAATGTTCCATGTAAAGGGTAATCTGGGATGGGGGATTTTCATGAAAACTTTCGTGTGACATCTCTGGAAGATACTGAACCTAAAAACCAAGTTTGGTGTTTATCCGAATGTTCGTTTCTGAGTTATACTGTTCACAGACACACACACGGACATGTTGCCAAAAATGATTTTTTTGGAATCAGGGGCCTCAAAGCATATATTTCCGGTGAAATCTGGGTGTCGAATTTTTAAATGGAATACAATACTTCCCCTACTTACTATACGTAGTAGAGAAAGTAATAAATACGCGGAAATAAAAAATCATGGTATTTAAGAAAGGAAAAAGGCTACGAAATAATGAAAAATGTTGTTGGGAGAGAACAGAAATTGGAGTAGTCAATAAATTTGATCATTTGGGTATTAGGTTTAGCAATACCGGGGGTTGGAGGGAACAAAAGTATAAGGTGCTAGCTAAGGGAAAATTAGCTTTTAACGTTATTGGTGCCTGCAGGCACAAACTACCAGGAACACACATAAAGCGGTTGGAGAGAATATATTCGACAGTAGTAGAGGCCAAAATGATGTACAGAACTAAAATATGGGGTACTGATGAGGGATGGCTAAACGTTGATTCGATTCACAAGAATTTCTGCAAGCAAATTCTGGGACTACCAAAAGGTTCACCAAATGCTGTTGCACAAACTGAACTAGCTATATTTGGGAGTAAAGGAAAAATAATGACAAGAACTTTGAAATATTGGTTTAGGATTAAGAACTTGGAAGAGAATAACATCTTGAAACATTGCCTAAGTTTTAAAAAACAAAACGATGAGGAGTAATACCTGGGTTAATAGAATCAAAGAGACCACAGATAAAATCGGATTGGGTATGATGTGATATGGCAGAGAAGTTAAAGAAAGGAGATTTTGGAAAGAAGTCAAACAAAGAATTGGGTACACTGAAATTCAGGAGTCATTTAGTAGTTTCAGCAACAAAAAGTCATTGAGGATATACAGAGAGATAAATTGTGGGGTAGAGAGCACTATGTGGATAAAGGCAACCAGAGGAGGAGGTAGGGAACTGCACGGTCCCGAAAAGGGGTAGTGGAATTGAAAGGAATAAGAGGGTGTCTGAAAATACAGGAACGTCCCGTTGTGCGGAAGGCATGTGTTTCTGCAATGCGAAGAAATCAAAATAATGAGATGAAAACTTAGGGTTGAGAAATGGGTTAATCTACCAATAGAAATAAAAGGGGAAAAATTGATCAGTTTGAAATCGAGGCATGGGAATGTTAGAGTTTGGGGAGTATCCACCGCAAGGTTGGTAGAAAATGGAGGAAGAAAATAAACAAGCATAAAGATACATAGGTAGGCCTGATAGTAGAACAACCGCAAGGTTGAAACTAGGCGGGTCACTTGTTTACACAACAACTCTCGAGAAAGAGTCATTATTGTGGGTTAAGAGATTGTCAAAAGATTGTAAAATAATGTATGTATTACTAAGTGGATGACAAATTCATTAATACATAACCGGAACAATCAAACGAACACTAAAAAAAATAAAGCTAGAAAAGAATCAATAATGAAGCTGTGTAAAACAGTGGCAATATCTTTTATTACTTACGATTCAGACGCATGGACCATGAACACCAACCATAAAGCTAAAATTGTGCAATCAGCAGAAATTACATTCCTCAGATCAATAGTAAGATATACCCGAATGGACAAAAAGAAATGAAATAATAACAAAATACACAGGAGGCTGAAAACATGTAGAAAGAATGTTAAGAGCAGAACGCCTAAAGTTTATCGACCCGAAGGAAGACGAAACCCAGGAAGACCCAAGAGGAGATGGTTTAGAACAGGAATTTGGAGCCCGAACAGCTTGAGATAACCTATACCGTACAATAGAAGAAGAAGGGAGCTTACAAATTCCCCCTGGACAAGCACAGAGGGACGTCATGCGCAAATCCTTATGGGATCGTCTTGTTGGTCATACGTCAGGACGTGTGGCATACTATGCTGGGTAACATGCGACATATTCAGGTCATGGGACAGAATTCCGTGGCACGTAACATAGCTGCTGCGAGATCGACTACCAATAATTGGTAGCGTTTGGAACGCACAAACAGTGTAGCTTCTTAGATCTTGTGCTCGACCAGCACGCTCATCAGTTTCCAAACTCTCTCCCTTGAGAAAAACATTGGAGCCACTTAAACGCAGTACTGCGGCCCAAGGAAATTAAATGGAGTTTTATTTATGAACGCTCCTTAACTACTGTGGGTCTTAGTATCCTTTTTATATTGAGCATGAAAGACTAGAAATATTGCTCACAGGCCACTTCATCAGAATCTTTTATGTGCCGTAAATCTACGACTCGGGACCACCGGCTTTACTTCCCTTCCGAAGGAAGCCATGCTAAGGATTTTTACGCCGGAAAAAATCCATCACCATCCCCCGGGTTTGAACCCGCGTGGTACCGCAAGACCACGGAGGAATACAAGGCGTCGACACCTTAAACTTGCTTCATCAGCTAAAACGTTTTACTAGCGGATTTGCCTAATTTTTGGCAAGGATTGAAGTTTGCTCGTTGCTAAAATTGCGATATTTTCGAGTTCCAACGCGCGGATTCAAACACCTTTGCAATAGAGGCCGTAGTTCTGTTTACAATGTCAGTATACAACTGCCTCTTGCTGGGACGGGAGCCATTCCGCTGCGATTTCTATCCGGTCTATACCAGTTTCACTCTTAAGTTCAAAGTAAACGAACCAACCTTAATGCATCACTCAGCCGAACACATGGCAGCTCCATGTGGAGGGATGACGGGAAGTAAGTACCTGAGGGGGAAAAGTGCATTCGAATACGACTGCTTTGGGATCGTTAGATTTTAAATGGTTTGTCTTATTCCTATATGTTACCTTACATCCTAAACTTCAAGTATATAATACTAAGGGTAGACAAATAAAAGTGACACCTTAACAATTCGGCACCCCTTTCTACCTAATTACTATTTCATCTGTGGTTAAAGATACTGGATTGTCGTTTAATGCCTACAGTACAGAAGTTTAGGTTCAAACATGACTATTTTGACGCTACCTGACCGGTCTAGGAGAGGGGGTGCACTAAGGACAGTCCGGGTTACCCTTCACTGCCTGGTCTCTGTGTATCAGCTGTAGTGTTGTTGCCAGTTGTACATTCGACAGTGAAATACGGAAATATCCTGATATCTTCGGCGTCCTTGCTTCGCTGGCTTTTGTGTTCTTACGAGCGAGTGTTGGTTTTCTTCTAAATTTCATGTTTCAATCTAACTTAGCTTTTAAACAGTAAGTTTCAATAGTAAATGTTTTGAGATTAGGCAGTTAAGGGTTATCAACTGTCGTGTGGAATATAGTGCTATCTCTTTCTACTTTCCTTGTTTCAACTTAAAGTAAATGCACTATAATATCAAATATCGCTTTTGCTTTAAACTTTTATGAGTCAACGAGTTACGAAAATTATGAGCACTATAGGTTAGAAATTGTAATGGAAAACAAACGCGACGCAAACAATCCAAGCAATTTCTTTAAACAACAGCTAATCATATTCATTGTCGATTATAGATGGGTACTTATCACATGATTTGTTAAAAACATTTAACACAATTGACTTCTCTCCACTTTTTAATGGTTTTCCGCGTTTATGTTTCTCCCTGTGACTGTTTCTCGTCCATGATACACTCAAAAGTAATATTTTCTCAAACAAATGCATCGCGTGGCAAGGAGTACACTCGAACCACAGCCTCGTACACTCTCTGCTATAACGGTTCAATTAGTTGTACTGAATCTGAACGAGAACATTTTGTTTTATAAGTTGAACTACAATAATGCTTGCTTTTAATTTCTCTGCACAATAGTAACGAATAAGGACAAAATGTTAAAATTTGAACTGTTTAATTTAAAGAAAGCGATGACATACCAAGTGAGGAAGGTTATAGTTTGCCCACTAGCCAATGAGGCGTTTCCTTGTCACGTGGTTGTTTTTAAAACTCTACTAAATGCATATAAAGTAATTCTGAAAATGCCTGATGAAGGGTAAAAAAAACCTCTATGGTTCACATGACCAGAAGGCTGACTTAGTTAACACAGATTTATTCGGTCACTGCCAGCAGTCCGTTATTTTTCCATGAGGTCAATACTTTGAAGTGAATTTATCACCAGTGCCTCTGGCAGAAGACTAGCGAAAAATGGTGGAAGCGGTGGATGACAACAGTTTCGAGGTCTCCTTAGTGAAATGGGACTTGTATCGTACCTTTCCGGTATTTACATTTGGAACTTCTTTCGCTTGCGTATCGTAAACTCACAATCTCAGCATGTTTGCTCAAGGTAACTCAAATAATTGGACAGTTTTTGTAGCGTAGAGTGTCTCGGCTTAGCACTCAACCATGCGAATTCTGTGGTCGGTGATCACTTCCATCTCATGCAAAAAATTATTAGTGAAAACTGCTGTGCATCTCCGCAGTACATCAAACTGTTTACGCAGTCGGAAACGCATGCAACCCGAGATTCGATTCCGCACCTCCTTTGAGATAAGGAGGTCACTGTACTAATAACGACGTCATTCACTTAAACCGACTGGTGAAGACTCGTTATAACTAGAAGATGGTGTTTTTCTACAGCTGTAGGTGACTCGCTTCCGCCAGCACATGGCTAAAATATTCCTGCTTATCTCGGGAGCACATTTTTATATATAACACTTGCAGTTTTTAATGGGAAACGCTATCTCTACACTGAAGAACAAAGGGAAAGGAGGCGTCATTAACATCTCCATTATTTAATGAACAATGCATGCAAGAGTTTCTTGCAAAGTGGTGGTTTGAGGAGAATACAAAATTCGGATGTTTGCTGAATATAGGCTTCTTTGAACTATGTAAGACACCTCCTCTCTGGGTAAAAGGAAACGATACAGTTCATCTTATAAGTTTAATAGGACGATTAGAATAACTGTTAAGGCAATTAACATTAAAATTCTGTGTTTCATTCTCTACTCCTTATTCTGCAAACTGTTTTTCACAAAATCTTATTCTTCTATGTACTTCTTGATAATCCAGATAAACTATCATTACACTTTTACATATTCCTTTTAGGTATATGAATGGTTTTGAAGTTCTATGTTCTTTGCATGTCCAAAAGAAAAAATAATAGGCTTAAAACTTGAAAAGAAGTGTTTGAAAATTCAAACCAGGAACGAAGAATTTGTCGGAAATGTTCCCAAAAAGCACTATTTGGCACAAACTCTCTGCTTTAAAGAGATCTACATTTTCGGTGTAGTAAGATATTGTGTATATCTTACGGTTTACCAGTTATGTAAAAGTTATTGAGAATAAAGAGGACTTCATAAGCTATTCGCAAGGCATTCATGATATATTTATTATGCAAATATATAAATATATTAAAGTTTAATCACAATTGTTACTCATATGTTTAAAAAATTAAAAACAACCAAAATTGGTCCGTGTAAAGGATAGCTTGACACGACTATGGCCAAAGATTATCAGGAGATTGGCGCCAGGATGTGGGAGATAAACAACATTAAATAGCACTCGCCAGCGTAAACACCGAGAGCGCTATCGGTAGATAAGCAGAATCTTTTGGAAGTTTCTTCCCTCCTACTCCAGAGCGCGTATCGAGGTACTTCTAGAATGTTCTTCGGAACATTCCATTGGCTACACAAGTAGTGTATTAAGTTGAGACTGTACAATATCTCCAAAACTAAGCGTTGTAGAAAGAAATGTCTTCAATAAAAGTTGCTTGATATAATGGGAGTAAGTTGAGGCAGTATTTTTAACACTTAAATAATGTTAGTCTAATCATATAACGTGTAAATTCAATAACAGCCCGCCTTAAGCAATATGTGTATGTAACAATATATAAAAAGTGTATATTACAGTCATTGTATATGTTTATATTATTGTATACTATTGTATACATGTTCAATAATGTTATATGAATGTATTACGTAATTTAATAATGTAAGTGCTGTGAGAATAATAGGTAAAAAGATGCTAATAATGAGGTAACAATGAGGTAACCTTGAGGTAATAATGAGTTTGAGAGTTTAACAATACTACTTGTGATTCTTGGAAGCAATAATGTAATTTCAGTGACAGTTTATAAAAATAGCCAATCAACAACCAGTAAAAGCTTTAGTTAAATGAAGGCATTCTATTGGATTAGGATTAGCCAATCAGAGACTTGAAATACAGAAATTTACAAATTTAGGCGGTTGAAATCAGTTCAGTTGCCTGCAAACAGTGTTCCTAACCGGACGCGAGACACGTCCTCGAGAGATTTAATACGTATTCGTGTAAGACAAAAAATCAGTTTACGTGTTAAAAAGTTTAATTAATTAATAAAAAGAGTCCCTCGGCTCTCTATATAAGTGAAGTGTTCTTTAAATCGTGTCAAAAATTAATAAAAGGAGTGAAGTAAAATTATAACCTGCGTAAGCCTCCATTCTTGTCGCACCACAAGCCTGCCAAGACATCCATGTCTCTAACAATAATACTGACACAGCCGAGGCAAACATAAATATATGATGTTTAAAGAAACAGTAAAAACATTACAAAGTTAATATTTTTAAACTTAGGGCGAAGGCTACAGGAAAGAGGGTACTATACGTGTGGTTGCAACGAATTTCAAGTTCGGTTCCCCATCAGTTGAAATACATACAACCAACTACTTCAAATTGGCTTTTCCATACGTGGAGCTAGTAAACAATTTTTCTTAAAATGGCTTTCCATACGTGGGGCAGAAACAACCATCTTCTCAAAGTAAATGCATTAGTCGTGTTTTATTTGGAGGACGTTGTGACGAGTAATGGCATTTATCAAAGATATTTCTTTCTACGACACTTAGTTTTGGAAGTGTTGTACAGTCTCAACTTAAATGGTCCATCCTATATAAGCGAGCGCTCTCGCGAGTGTCAGTTACTCAGCAAGTTAACGAGTGCGATTCTGGTGGGACATCAAGCATGATTCTGTAAGTGAGATTATTCAGTGAGTGCTGCTGCTGCAGGAGAGATTGAAGAAGGTTTATGTTCGACTCCCCAGCGAGTGAACCGTCTGGAAGAATTGGCTACATTGTGCGTATTGCATTACTCCGCTACGTCAATAAGGAAAGTGAAGTGAAGTGATGGGAAAATAGAACTAGTTCAGATTAGTGAAGTGACCACGTGAACTCCCAGTGAGGTTGACACAGTGATAGTGACAAACAGTGACAGTGAAAATGAGAACTTAGAGAAGTGACAGTTGAAAAACTGAACTAAGTGACCACATTTTTTGGCTCTGGAATTCTGTTGAAAATCTTTCTGTTGCATCCTTGGAAGATGCTGAACTTCAATACCAAGTTTGGCTTTAAGCAACTTTTCGTTTTTCAGCTATGCTGTTCACGGACACACACACATACACGAAGCATTTCTAAACATTTTATTTCTTGAGGTAACCTCAAAACATGTATTTCCAGCGAAATATTGGTATTGAATTTTTAGGTGGAATACAGTAATTTTTACTAATTATTAGAATAGCAAAGAAAATAAAAGTTCATTTCTTTGAGTTATTACTTTCTTGCTGCTGTACTACGGTAGAGGCTGTATCAGTACTTTATCATAGACATATTTTAATCCCTCCTGAATCACTTTAGTATTAAATAAATGCTCCCGTTGGTACTTCTTTCCAGAGCATGCTGCGACAATATTGCTATACTGGAACTTTGAGTGGGATTTATTAAGATTTTACTATGAATAAAATGTAAGAAGTTATAAATAAACAATAACTACTTAGTTACTTGTGTTGTTTGAAATCAACTCACGATTGTGTCAGCAGTCATATACCCACGTTGGCTATTGTGTAGGGAATGAGACAAGTTAAACTGAATACTTGATTAATGAATGAAGTGACCAGGGAGCAGAGGGGACACCTCGCACCTCGACCCCAAGATGAAACTTTTGTGCTTACCACTTCCAGGGGTAACGGATGAGGTGAAGGAAGTGCAGGCGGCCAACAGAGACCCGTAGATGTCCCTAACGATTCCAAGTTTGATGACCTGGTCATCTCGGCGAGCTGCTCGACCCACTGAGGCGGCATAGACAATGCTGCAATCTGACAGGGCTGAGAAGAACTGTCCAATGAGTAAGCAACACCGACACCGACCGACATTGCATATCCCCTAAGCCTACCTGAAGCATGAAAGGGAAAGCGAAATGATAGGAAATGAGGAAAGGAAATACCTGTTTGAAGAGAACGTACCCTAGTATTTGGCTTGCCATCCAGGGAAAACCCTTTATCAGAGTGGGCGGCCCCAGGAATCGAACCCAGGACCTCCCAAATTAAGCCATCTTGCTCTACACTGCATCCTCCTTATACCTACAACGAAGTGTGTAAGTGTGTAATGAAATTTTACCTCGATTAACAAGAAGTAGACAGAAGAATAATGAATATGACTAGTTAACGGAGGGGTCAACCTGCACCCCGACCCCCAATGGATCTTTTGTACATATACTGCCGAGAGGAACAGATGAGGTGAGGGAACAGCGGGAGACGTGTGGGTTGTAGAGCAACCGGGGAAAATCAAAAGAGACACGCAGAGTTCCCTAATACTTCCAGGCTTGACCACTTGGCCACAGGAGGGTCGCTCGGAGACATCCCTCGAGCGGGATCGAGGAAACACGACCCAGCAGTGAAGACTCGACTGGCTTCCCTCTAGCAGGGTTGAAAAGAAGTTCCATTTCGCAGGCATCTGCGCCATCTACCCGACACCGACCGAACCACAGCCCCGGAATCAGTATCAAACATGCAAGAGAGAAATGAAATGAGAGGAAATGGGGGAGAGAGGAAATCCGAGGTAGAGTACATTACTCCAGCATTTGTCTTTGCCAACCAAGGAGAACCACGAAAAAACCAGGTTCAAATTGGGCGATCACCAGGAATTAAACCCGGAACGTCCCGAAAGCGAGCCTCACACGTTAGTGTGGAGCCAGAAATGTTCTTCTTGTTAACATTTACTAAATGCACAAAAACAACAGAACATAGGCGAGGTAATTCATGAGAGCATAATAGCCAAACACTTACAATAACATTAGTGTGACCAAAGGTAGCAATTCAACCTGGACATGAGCTTTTTATATAATGTTATTTCTCTTCAGTATTCTCCTTTTTATTATAGTTGTAGGTGAAGGTCCGAAAATGATAGAACAATTGCTATTGTACGTCAGCTCTAGTTAGACCGGAAATTAATTACTGCTACATTGTTTCATGGTCACTTTGCATAGTGTTTACAATAATAATGCTACATTATGTGGTAACTCTGATTTTGTTTAGATGTAGGTTATAGCGAGGCACAACTCGCCCACTACTACCTTTCAGACTTATTGTGGCTAAGACCTCCAGGAGGAAAGAATAAAGTGAAGAAACCACAGGAGGCTAAAGGCGCAGGCAGACAGTTAACACAGACTCGCGGAAGTCCTTGACAGTTCCAGGCTGGAGCTGCCTAGAGAGGGCGATGAATGGTCCATTAACCAGCAGCTCTCTTCAGGGAATACTCCTTCCTTTGAGCACGCCTCCGCGCCTCACACGCCAGAAAGCATGGAAACACAACTGAAACATGAGAATGAAAACGAAATGATGAAAAGCATCGTGGTAGGTGAGAAATCACCCAGAATTCATCTACCGATCATGAAAAATCACGAAAAACACGATTTCAGAGTGGACGGTCGAAGGAAATCGAGCCCGGGACCTCCCGAATGCGAGCCTCATATTTGCCATAGATTCTAGGAGGTGTTATTTAATTTATAGATTTGAAAACTGCAGCGCAGGTTGAGAGTTCTAGCAATTAAGATATTATTTAATCGTATGTCAATTTATTATTTATAATTTTATTGAACCTTTCGACCCATTGCAGTAAGCTTTGCATTATTAAAATTTGTTGCATTTAAATTTATGCAACAATTCTTCACGTTATTGCCTTGCGTGTATCCCTGAAGAGTTGCTGGACTATAGTACTTGACAGACCTTGACTGTGTTTCCTTTGGGTGAATCACTGCAACATTGCATAGACTCTGTTGCCTAAATGCAAACATGCGAAACAACGGGGGAAGGAGTAGAGGTACGCGTGCTGCATGCAGCGTTAACCGAGCTGTGAATGAAGCTGATATAGCTGACGTTCTAAATCACGTTTCTGCAATAGCCTGGCTTGGTAACACACTCTCAGACATTACATTTATCTATTCCGGGGACAAAATTCTGTGAATCCAGCAGAAAGAAATCTGAACTTAAGACGTGAGATAATACAGCGCGTGGAAGTATTTGTTTTCTTCTTCCATTTGTTACGCAAGTCAAACTTGGGTCACTAGCGTAGCTTTCAAATATACTGTACTCCAATTTTTACTTTCTCTACTACGTATAGCAAGTAGGGGAAGTATTGTATTTTACCCAAAAATTCGATACCGATATTTCACCGACAATACATGTTGAGACCCCCTGAATCCAAAAAAAAGCACAAGTGTGTCTGTGTGTGTGTGTGTGTGTCTGTGAACAGCATAACTCAGAAACGAACAGTCGGATAAACACCAAACTTGGTATTTAGGTTCAGTATCTTCCAGAGATGCGACACGAAGATTTTCAAGAGAATCCCTCAACCCAGACTACCCTTTACATGGAACATTTTTCGAAAATTTTAATTTTCTCAAAAATGGCTTTAAGATTTTGATTAAAATATCATATATTTAAGATACTTTCATCACAAATAAAATGTATATCTCTAATTTTCTGGATAATGTCTCCGAAATTGTTCTTCATTGTGAACGGCTTTTGCATAACTGGTAAACCATAAAAGATAGACAAACGTTTATTACACAAAAAATGTAGATCGCGTTAAAATACACAATTTATGTCATATATAGATATTTTTGTTGAGTGAACCGTTTTCGAGATATTGCTTGTTATTCCCTTAAATTTTCCAATACTTATACTTTTTTCTCAAAATCGTTATACATTTTTTTATGTCCTGGACATGCAAAGAGAATGGAATGCGCCACGTAGCAACCAGCGCTTAAAATATTAGACTATCGCTTAAAACCTACCATATTCCCCTTGCATTTACAAGAAAATTAGCAATAAGATTAACATCTCGATATCTCGATTAACATGAAGCATGTGGAGAATAGGCGTTTGTAAAATTAGTCTGTACAAGAGTAGAGAAAGTGATGTGAGTGTAACACACCAGATTTTTATAATAGGATAGAAAATCGTTTAAAAGAAAGTTTTCAGCACAAAATGTAGGTAAACACATAAGAGGGTAAGCAAGGTATTATTATTGTTATTGTTATTATACCTAACCATAGGGGATATGTATCCTGTTGCATTATCAAGATAAAAACTGCTGCCAATTGGAGAATGTCAAACAGGAACAATTTCCGAAACAGCACACACTACAAAATTGGTTACATGCGTTTATGCGCAGAAGACTGCTAATGAAAACATAATTCAGTGAACAAGTATCCTTTACAGTTTTTTATAAAGCGAGTATTGAGAAATAAAGGTATCGTCCCATCACTATTTCAAATATTTCATATTCAAAGTCTTCGAAAAACAATACGGCAAGTTTGCATAAAATCCCTGGAAGGAAAACCTAAAGGAATCTATATAAAGGAGTAGCTGGAGGGCCAATTGTTAGGTACAGGTATTTGACAGGTGACGGATGAAGCATTATATCCGTTTGAACCATCTGTTAAAGCATTTATTCCAGTCTTCTTGAGGCACCTCCAAAACATGGTTTTTGAAGGCATCAACGGCTTCTTCTGCCAACGAAAATCGCTGTCCACACAACTTATTCTTGATGTTCGGGAACAAAAAGAAGTCATTGGGTGCCAAATCAGTACTGTAAGGCGGATGACCCATCAATTCAATTTTTTGAGCCTTCAAATACTCTGTTGTTAGACGAGACGTGTGTGCGCTCGCATTGTCTTGATGAAGAACGATCCTACGGTTCTTGTTGCTTTTCCTTACTTCACCGAAGACTTCCGGCAAACAAATGGTTGTGTACCATTCGGCATTGACTGTTTTACATTCCTCTAAAGGCACTATTACCACATGGCCAGTTTTGCTGAAAAAGCAAGCGACCATTTGCTTCGAAGTTCTTCGAGTGCGAACAACTTTTATTGGATTTGCTTCATCTTGAAACACCCATACAGTCGACTGCTGTTACGTTCCGGCTCAAACGCATAGATCCATGATTCGTCACATATTACAATTTTATATACTCTTTTGAGGCACCGCCATTGTATTTCTTGAGCATTTTTGTACACTAATCGACACGAGCATATTTTTGAGATTGCGTCAAATTATGTGGGATCCAACGAGAGCAAACCTTTTTCACGGCTAAATAATCATGCAATATTTTATATATACTGGTGGAACTAATGCCTATGGTTGCCTCAATCTCACAATATGTCTCATGACGCTATTTTATTATTAGTTGTTGCACGGCATCAATGATTTCTGGCACAACAACTGATTTTGGACGACCTTCACGAACTTCAGCATTGAGCGAACGGCAGCCACGATTAAATTCGTTATACCAGCGTTTCACAGTGGCAAAGGATGGAGCTTCGTCGCCAAATGTGGAAGTTAGTTGATCGATGCCCTCTTGTCTTGACAACCCACGTCGAAATTCATAATAAGTCATTGCATGAACATTTTCACGAGTTAATTCCATGTTTTTATTGACACACAATTTTCAAGTTAATGTACACAAAACGATTGACGCTCTATTGACAACATGTTTGAAGTAGATTATGGTAAAAATGTCAAACTTTCCATTGGAAACGTTAGATGGCACCTACAGCATTCAGGGTTGCTAAGGCTCAAAATACAAATAGTGCCCCTCGTACTGGAGATGAATTGTTCTAAATGACAAGGAAAGTTACTATGTAAAGTGTTGCTATGCAGCTGTTTAGAGCGGTTAGAAAGGAAGCCATTTAGGGATGTAAATTTAGTTGCCGTAATAGATATACACATAGTTTAATTAAAATTATGCAAAATGACAACAGATGCTGGAGAAGCTTCAGAAAAGTGTGTTTTTGATGCATTCTTATTAGGACAAATACTGAATGGGTTGCACTATGCTTAGGCCACCAATACTCATAGATGACACACCAGTGGATTTATTTCTGAAGGAACATATTGCATAAAAGGCTACTCTATTCCGGTAAACACAGAAGCAGACTTCGTAGCTGTGAGGTAGTATTTTTAACACTTAAATGATTTCAATCTAATTATATAAAATATAATAACAGCCCGCCTTAAAGCAATATGTGTATAAATAACATAAAATGCATGTATCAGTCATTGTATTAATGTTTATATTATTATGTGCATGTTCATTAATGTTATGTGCATATATATTACGTAATTTAATAATGTAGGAGCTGTGAGAATAATAGGTTAAAGTTTCTAACAATGAGGTAACAATGAGGTAACCTTGAGGCAATAATGAATTAGAAAGTTTAATTATACTACTGGTAATTCTTGGAAACAATAATTTAATTTTTGTGACAGTTTATAAAATAGCCAATCAACAACCAGAAAAAAGCTTAAGTTAAATGAAAGTATTCTATTGGAGTAGGATTAGTCAATCAGAAACTGTAATAGGGCAAATTGTACAAATTCAGAAGTCAGTTGCTTGTAGACAGCGTTCCTAACCGGAAGTGAGACGCGTCCTCGAGATGTTTAATGCGTGTTCAGTGTGAGACGAAAATAGTTTACGTGTTAAAAAGTGCAAGTAATTAATAAAAGAATCTCACAGCTCTCTATATTAGTGAAGTGTTATTTAAATCGTGTCAAGGATTAATAAATGGATTGAAGTAAAAATTATAATCTGTGTAAGCCTACATACTTCAGCCGCACCACACCTTGTCAAGAAATTCACGTCTCTAAAAAAATAAATACTGGCGCAGCCGAGACAAGCATATATATATATATTTAAAGAAGCAGTCAAATTACGAAGTTAATATTTTTTAAACTTGGGGCGAAGGCTACCGGAAACCTTTTACCATACGTGCGGTTACAACTACTTCAAGTTCGGCTCACCAACAGTCGAAATATAATACAACTACTTCCTCAAATTGGTTTCCATACGTGGGGCAGAAACTAACCTTCCTCAGCTGGCGTGAACATAAGGGGGCGCTTTCATGTACGCTGCTCTTAAACCCAGAGACGCGCGGATCAGACTTTCGAATAACTGTTAAATATAAATTTGCATTGAACAGTTTTCAATTTATTTTTACTTTTTTAGTACTATAGCTATGCATACTAATGTTTTACTGTATTAAATACTTTTATTGAGGCACTTAGCAACACACCAAACATCTTACCCACTGGGTCTGTCCTGCCTGACTGAGGTTTTTTTCCAGATTTTCCTCAGGCCTTATGACTTGTAAATGCAGGGAGGTATACTAAGCTTAGGCCTGAAACATTACTTCAAAATTTTCTTTCTCAGATACCATTTCATCTCATACCATCACCGTCCACTGCCTGCGGTGCCGTATTTAATAAGAACGGGCATTAAAAATTACTCGGAAAATTAAAATAACTGATATCTTGTTCCAACATGATGCTGCACAAACTCACGACCTTGATTTTGAATGAAACATCCAGCAACGACTCCATCCTAGAGGTGGGCTAATTATATGACCTCAAAATTCTTCAATGTAATCCAACCCGAATTCTTCCTCTGGGGAAGAATGTTGTGCGTGTATATTGGCCTTTGAATATTGTGACGCAGCGATATGGCTGCCGAGCGGTCCGAGTAAACAACTATAACGCCTCGTACCAGCGTATACATGGGGTGTGCTATCGGGAGATAACTAGAACTTTCCGCAAGCTTTATCTCCTCGTCCTTTCTCCAGAAAGTGTGTCGAAATAATTCTAGAACGTTTGAGACCTTCTGTAGAGGATTACACCGCCTATATAAACCAGCGCTCTGGCAGGCAGTCAGGCAGGCAGGCAGGCAGTTCAGTTGCCAATCAGTGCGAGGTGAGGAGTCGGTCAGCGAGCGAGTTGGGGGGGAGTTTCCCGTGGGACATCAAGAGCAATTCTCCGAGCGAGTTGGTGAAGGCTTCTGTGAAGTATAGCGAGTGCTATATGGTTGTGGAGGTCTTGTATTCGACTCCCGATAGAAGTGAACCGTCCGGGTGAAGAGGCTACTTCACGAAGGAAGTGAAGTCGCGAAGAATTGAACTAGTTCACTTTAGTGAAGCGGCACTGGTGATGTGAATTCCCAATGAACATGAACTGCATGAAAAACGAAACAGTGACAGTGTGTAAGAAGTGACAGTATGTAAAATCTGCACAAAGTCACAATATTCATATCATCAGAGAAAAGATTTTCAAAAACTTTAGAGGAGTTAAATCTGAGATAATAGATCACACATGAGAGGAATTAGCTTCAGGTAAGAATTTGCACTCTGTACTTTGTATTGTGAGTTAAACACAACTTTCATCCTACTAAAATATATCTATAAAACCACACAAACAGAAATAGAAGTTATTCTAATGTTACAAGGTTTATATCTTATATGTTTTATCAAACGGATCGTGAGTTTTACCTAATTAACTCAAAAATACACTTCACGGAGTTCACCCTAATCCTCTACCATAATCACCATCTCATCACCAAGATACTCGGACGTACAGATATTCCCAGTAAATCCGGATTAGTATTTTAAGCTAGCTTAATTTTACACAATGGAAATCAAAACCTCTGTATGGACATATCTAGGAAAAGATTCCACGTAATAGATATAACTGTCACTCTCAGTAGCATAAACACAAAGAAATATCACATTGCCTCTCTTAAACTGAAGGAATACTCGCTGTTCAGTGACGTAGCGGCATTCTTAGCGTTTCCTCTTGTTAGCTTAACTTTGTTATTCTCTGAGTAAAGGAAACAAATTAAAATAAATTATGTGGCTAGTTTGAGAGCCTCATTAGTGCACTGAAGGGAGAGGAAAGGGGAAGGCACGTGCAGAATTCCCTTTGTGTTTGTACAAGAACGCCTTACCTCCCGGAATCAAGCGCCGAGTGAATTTCAAGTGCCCATTAACCAGCAAATGACTTGCTGAAACGATTAAAATCCCTAGCCAGATATCTGTTACTGCCTTCCTTAAAGATAAGAACATTTCCTTCAGATTTTAAAATTTGTAAGAAACTGGACTGCAATTTATATATAATTAAAAAATACACGAGTTTTATTTATAAATAATTCCACTACCTTTTAAAAGTGTTATTATTACTTTCTCAATTACAGTCGAAACTAAAAACACAATGTGGTATAGAACAATATATTTTGTCCAGAAATATAGCAGCAAGCAAGGGCCTGCTTGTCTCAGACTGGGATCTAGAGGAGCGATCAAATTCATTAACGAAGAAGGCATAGGAATCTGCCCCTGTGTAGAGAGGAAGAACCTTGGATTCGTATTATGGCGCATTGTACTAAGACAGAACATTTGAATATCTTCCAGGTACCTTTGTTAACTCGAGGAGAGGGTTACAAGCTT
Organism: Deroplatys truncata; assembly: GCA_030765065.1. Classification (NCBI taxonomy): domain Eukaryota; kingdom Metazoa; phylum Arthropoda; class Insecta; order Mantodea; family Mantidae; genus Deroplatys; species Deroplatys truncata. Next base: position 71,922,677 of record CM060984.1, read on the forward strand.
GTTTGACCTTGCTGGCTGGGATGGGGGAGGGGGAAGCAATTGTTGCAGTTTTACAAAAGATTATGCAGCTCAGATCGGAGTGTAAGGAAGAGGGTTAAGGGTGGGAGGGGGAGAGTTAATGGCTTAGGGGCGGCTGCTGGTTTTGTAGACAATAGCTTTTGTACAATTTTTATCTCTTCTCCTGCTTTGTTTGTGTAACTCTTGTTGTTAGTTTATCTGTTTTTTTCCATTAAGACCAATAAATACTTTTTCTAACACGTAACTAATAGGTAGAGGAAGTATTACATTCCACCCAAAATTTCATCGAGATTTCGCCGGAGATATATGTTTCGTGGCTCCTGAATAAGAAAGAGAGCGTTTTTATAAAACTACCCGTGTATGTATCCGTGTGTGCAGATTGCCAAAAAGACAACCGTATAACTCGTAAACCAAATGTCGGATAAGTACCCAGCATGGCATTTGCGTGCAATATATTCCACAGATGTGACACGAAGATCTTCAAGAAGGTATTACCACTCCAAAATACTTAACACAGAAACATTTTCGAAATTTGTTATTTTCTTAAATGTGGCTGTAATAGTTTTGGGTAAAATACAATATTTTTTTAGATATTTACATGAAAAATTAAATGTACATCTTGAATTTTCTGGGAATAGCCTGCGAAGGTATAATTTGCATAACTGGTAAACTATAAGATTTAGACATAGCCTTGAATATCTCTTTAAAACACACAATTTGTTTAACATAACTTCTTATGTTTATTAGGAACTTCCGAGATATTCGCTGTTATTGGTTTGAGGTTTTTCTGTCATTCTTTGAAAGGTTTTGGTTCAGTTATTTCTTGTGATGTCATGGAAAGAGTTGTGGAATTTTCAGGCCAGAGTATAGCGACCAGCTTATAAATACCCAACTATAGATTCGGTTTTCTCTACCCTTCTTTTACCTAAGTTAAATGTGTAATGAATAAAGCTCGGAATTTGGGACTTTGACCGATATTGCATTACAACAAACACCTCCTAGCAACACGGAGGTATTATACTGCCAAGGCGAGTGCAGCCCTGGATTGGGAGCGGAAAGACGTGGAACTAACGCGATGACGCAATACAACCACACGCATACGTCAGGAAATTTTGTGCAGTCTGATTTATTCTTTAATACATCGCGTAATGTATTCAGTGTTAATGATGGAACATAAAACAACTAGTTCATTCTCTAAAAGCAACTACACCATATTCACCGATTCATTAAGTATACCACTTGCCACCCAAAACTCTGAACCAAACCACCATGAAATCCGATTAAGTTACAATATAAATTAGACCGACAAAAAGGTATCCTTTGTATCGACTACCTCTCCCATTGGCATAAAAGGTAACGAAATAGCAGATGGAGATGCAAAAGAAGCAACCAAGCATCCCGTCAGTAATTCATCGATCGCCTCTCCACACCAAGATGTCATCAGTTTCATTAAACACATGTACATGCAAAAATGGAAATTGAAATGGTTCAACAGAAAACTTGATGAAGCTCGCTCAGGCTGCACACAACCTTTTCTGCATTACCGAACTCTCAAAAGAAGAGATCAAGTTATCGTTACCCGGCTTAAAACTGGGCACTCCAAACTAACGCACTGTTATCTTTTCACTAAAGACCAACCCCCAAACTGTACCAACTGTAACATTCCTCTAACCATCCTGCATATCCTTAAAGATTGTCCACAGTACAGTAGATGTAGACAACAAGCCGGCATTTCCAATCTTCCCAGTACTGTTAACACACCCAAAATGCTCAAGAAGACGCTACAGTTTCCAATGGATACAAAACTCTCTGATTTACTGTAAATGCTTACCTAATTTCATGTTTATGCAATTATAAATTAATGTATATTATTAATAATAGGTTCTGATAAGACTATGTAGCCAAAACGAACTTAAATAAACCTTTAATATAAAAAATCTGATGTGTTACATTCACATGACTTTCTCTACTCTTGTACAAACTATTTATACAAACGCTTATTCTCCATCTACTTCATCTTAATCGAGATAAACATTTGCAGAGTCTATCTTATTGCTAATTTTCATGTAGATGTAAGGGGAATATATATTTACAAGGGCAATATAGAAATACAGTAGCCTTTAAGCATATACATATCTCTTAATACCTGGTTGCTAGGTGCAGCACCATTCCCTTTGCTACAGATTAATACTCTTTGCATATCCAAGAAAAAACTGCTTTTTTGGATTCAGGGGGTCTCAAAACATGTATTTCCGGTGAAATCTCAGTATCGAATTTTTGGGTGGAATACAATACTTCCCCTACTTACTATACGTAGTAGAGAAAGTAAAAACGAATAACGAATTCCCATTTTAGAAAATAAGTATTGAAAAATTTAAGGGAATAACAAGCAATATCTCGAAAATGGTTCAATCAACAAAAAAATGTATGACATAAATTGTGTATTTTAACGCGATCTACATTTTTGTGTAGTAAAATTTTGTCTATCTCTTATGGTTTACCACTTATGCAAAAGTCGTTCACAATGGAGAATACTTTTGGAGACATTCCCAGAAAATTCTAGATATACATTTTATTTGTCATGAAAATATCTTGAACATATGATATTTTAATCAAAATCGTTAGAGCCATTTTTGAGAAAATTAAATTTTAGAAAAATATTCCATGTAAAGGGTAATCTGGGGTGGGGGGGATTTTCTTGAAAACCTTCGTGTCGCATCTCTTGAAGATACTAAACCTAAATACCAAGTTTGGTGTTTATCCGACTGTTCGTTTCTGAGTTATGCTGTTCACAGACAGACACGCAGACACACAAACGGACATGTTTCCAAAAATGCTTTTTTTGGATTCAGGGGGTCTCAAAACATGCATTTCCGGTGAAATCTCGGTATCGAATTTTTGGGTGGAATACAATACTTCCCCTAGTTACTCTAAGTAGTAAAAAAAAGTAAAATGCTATTCACGAGCAAGCTCCATGTATTATTTGTAATGTTACTACGGTTTGTGATGAACAGAAGAAAGGTGAGAAAATGGTTATTACAAATGCCATTGAACGTGCTAATTGTTCGTGTTTTCCCACTTGGACCGTACAGAATGGAGGGAAGACCGTTACGTGGCGCTCTCCGATGCAGGACTGCACTCGCCTAGATCGTATTTATACTGTCGCCGAGTACGATAAGAATGCGCTTGGAGGAAGGCGTCAGAGATTTTTTGTTGTTGTTGATAAAGCGAATGTCATCAAGGTTAGGAATAAGAGGGGAGTGAGAAGCAAGCCGATAGGGGAATGTACAGTGTACAGTGAAAACATACTACGTTTGCAGGCCTCGCTAGTAAATGCAGCTTCGAACTGCGGATGCATTTCCGATAGCCCGCCCATTTGTTCCGTAATAGTTTCTCTCCTCTTCCCACGCACTCATATCGTGGCCGACTAGTGCAAGTTATGTTAGCTTTGTTTACGTTATACCTTGGGATGAACTACCTCAGGTGACAGCAGGACACATCGGATCCTAAGTTCCGAGGCTTTATAATGGTACTATTTCTGTAAAAGTTTATCTGGATTAGCAGATATAAAAAACAAGCGTTTGTAAGAATAGTGTGTAGAAGCGAATAAAAATAAGCAACAGTGGCTAGAGAAACGTATGTGAATGTAACATATCACATATGTTTACTTTCTCTTCTCCCTACATAGTAGGTACAGAAGTATTGCATACCACCCAAAAATTTGTACCTATTTCACATGAAATACAGGTTTTAAGACCCGCTGAATAAACAACAAAGCATTTTTAGAAAATCATTACTCAACGTAACTGAAAAAGGAAAAGACAGATGAATACCAAACTTCGTAATTAGGTTTCAGGCTTTCCAAAGATGTGACAAAGATTTTTAAGAAAATCTCCCGATTCCAAACTACTCTTAACATAGAACATTTTTTGGAAATGTATGATTTTTCAAACACTGACTAATGATTTTGACTAAAATACCATATACTAAAGATATTTACATGACAAATAAAAGGAATATCTTGAGTTTACTGGGAATAGCTGTGTACTCCTCTTCATTAGAAAGGCAAATTTTGTATGATCTTGCATAATGGTAAACGTTAAGCGACAGACGAAAACGAACTACCAAAAAATTTAGATATCTTTAAACCACAAAATTAATTTCAAATACCTCTTTCTGTGGCATCAGCTATTTCCGATATATCCGTTATTAATGATTCGAATTTTTCGATAATACTATTGAAATTGGCTATTCCTTCAAAGTCCTGTCGATTATCAGTTCCTTGTCGCGATGTCATGGAAAGAATATGGAATTTTAAAGCCAGTGTACAGCATCCAGTTCTTAAACATTTGCTGTTATCTTTGTATCTATAACGAAATTGAGGCAGTATTTTTAACACTTAAATGATTTCAGTCAAATTATATAATATGTAAATTCAATGAAGCAATGAAGCCTTGAAGCAATATGTGTATGTAGCAATTTGTAAAATATATGTAACTGTCATTGCATATGCTTATATTATTGTATACATGTTCAATAATGTTATGTGAATGTATTACGTTATTTAATAATGTAGGAGCTGTGAGAATAATAAGTTAAAAGTTGCTAACAATGAGGTAACCTTGAGGCAATAATGAGTTTGAGAGTTTAAATGTTACTTGTGATTCTTGTAAGCAATAATGTGATTTTAGTGACAGTATATAAAATAGCTAATCAACAACCGGAGGGGGTTTTAGTTAAATGAAAGCATTCTGTTGGAGTAGGATTAGCCAATCAGAAACTAAAAAGGAGAACATTTTACAAATTCAGAAGTCAGTTGCCTGCAAACTGTGTTACTAATCAGACGCGAGACACATCCTCGCGAGATTTAATACGCATTTTCGTGTGAGACGAAAAAATAAATTTACGTGTTAAAAAGTGTAATTAATTTATAAAAAGAATCTCACAGCTCTCTATATCAGTGAAGTGTTAATTTAATCGTATCAAGTATTAATAAAAGGAATGAAGTAAAATTATAACCTGTGTAAGCCTACATTCTTGTCGCACCAAAATCCTGCCAAGAGAAACGTGTCTCTAAAATAAATACTGACGCAGTCGAGGCAAAAATAAATATATAATATTTAAAGAAACAGTTTAAATAACAAAGTTAATATTTTTAAACTTGGGGCAAAGGCCACCTGAAAGTACATTTAGGGCGAAGGCTACCGGAAACCGGGTACCATACGTACGGTTGCAAAAACACTTCAAGTTTGGCTCCCCAACAGTTGAAATATAATACAACTCCTTCTAAAATACTCCTTTCTCAAATTGGCGTCCATGCTTGGAGCTAAAAGAAAACATCTTTCTCAAAATGTGTGATGTAGCTATTTCCGAAAGGTTTATTTCTGTTAAAATGAAGTAGATAGGAAGATGATAATAACTTGTGTATCAACTAATAAACGCTAGAGGACAGAGAAAGTCATATAAATGTAACACATCAGTGCTTTTTATTCAGTATGCCTTTGTTAATGGTCTCTTGAGTGGATGATATCCTGGAGTATTCACCTTTACACAAAAAGAAGAGCTATTCAGATGCTATTGAAATCTCACATCGAGTGAATGGTTGTTATGAAGTGATGCGCGCACAAACCGCATATGAGCGTCTGTTTGTTCCTTACCTGTTTGCAAGATCACAAATTTCATAATTCAGCGACTAATTTCGTGCAGTCGATTGCTAGATATTCCACCGTCAACAGTACAACGCTTCTCGACAATGACATACTTGTTTAACATCGTGTTAACACTTGAGTGGCCATCAATGAGTGAGAAGCCCATTTCCATTAGCATGTTCCCGTGGGAGTTGTCACAGTCAAATGAGGATGAATGCCACCTGCATGTTTATCAAGGCAGCGCGAGACTTTATAAAAAGGTACCCCAATGCTGGGTTCGTGCATCGTTAATTGTGTTTGGGATAAGCTCGGTCAGGTTCCAGTAGATATCGAGTGGCCTGCTTCAGTCAACAAGGCAAATACAGAGCGGTCTTTTATGGTGAGGCCAGAGCTCACGCTTATGCCTTCTCGCAGACTGTCTATTACACACTGGGATTTATTAGCTTAACTCCTGCATTACTTACGAGTGAGTAGTGACACCGTCACCTTTCAGTTATTTTTACTTTCTCTACTACGTATAGTAAGTAGGAGAAGTATTGTATTCCAACCAAAAATTCGATACAGAGATTTCACCGGAAATATATTTTTGAGACCCCCTGAATCCAAAAAGAATCTTTTTGGAAACATGTACGTGTGCGTGTCTCTGTGTGTGTGTGTGTGTGTGTGTGTGTATGTGTGTGTGTGTGTCTGTGAACAACATAACTCGATACAGAGATTTCACCGGAAATATATGTTTTGAGACCCCCTGAATCCAAAAAAAGCATTTTTGGAAAAATGTCCCTTTGTGTGCTGTGTGTCCGTGTGTCTGTGAACAGTATAACACAGAAACGAACAGTCTGATAAACACCAAACTTGCTATTTAGGTTCAGTATCTTCCAGAGATGCGACACGAAGGTTTTCAAGAAAAACCTCCCACCGCAAGTTAACCTTTACATGGAACATTTTTCGAAAATTTTAATTTTCTAAAAACCGGCTCTAACGATTTTGTTTAAAATACCATATGTTTAAGATATTTTCATGAAAAATAAAATGTATATCTCGAATTTTCTAGGAATGTCTCCAAAAGTATTCTTTATTGTGAACGACTTTTGCATAACTGGTAAACCATAAGAGATAGAAGAAATTTTACTACACAAGAAATGGAGATCGCGTTAAAATCACAATTTATGTCATATACATTTTTTGTTGTTGAGTGAACCATTTTCGAGGTATTGCTTGTTATTCCCTTAAATTTTCCAATAGTTATATACTTTTTCTCAAAATCGTTATTCGTTTTTTTTTTTTTTTTTTTTTTTGTTCTGGACATGCAAAGAGAATGGAATGCTCCGCATAGCAACCAGCTCTTAAAAGATTTGACTATCGCTTAAAGCCTACCAATTCCCTTGCATCTACAAAAAAATTAGCAATAAGATTAACATCTCTATATCTCGATTAACAGGAAGCATATGGAGAATAAGCGTTTGTAAAAATAGTTTGTACAAGAGTAGAGAACGTCATGTGAGTGTAACACATCAGATTTTTTTGGCTTAGGTATGCAAAGAGTATTAATCTGTGGCAAAGAGAATGGTGCTGCACATAGCAACCAGCTATTAAGAGATATGTATGTGCTTAAAGGCTAATGTATTTCTATATTGCCCTTGTAAATATATATTCCCCTTACATTTACAAGAAAATTAGCAATAAGATAGAGTCTGCAAATGTTTATCTCGATTAACATGAAGTAGATGGAAAATAAGCGTTAGTAAAAATAGTTTTTACAAGAGTAGAGAAAGTCAACACATCAGAGTTTTTGTTTAGTACGTTTTCGCTTATCACTTAACGTTCAGGAGTTATACATTATTATACAACATTTCTTCCGAAATTTCGTAAACTCGACAAATTCGTAAACTCTCGTGGGATTACCCATGATAAAGCCTCCGAATGTATTTTACTGGTGATGCCAGTCTTCAGCTTTTTCTTTTCTTTGTAGTAGTGTTTAACTATTAGTAGTTAGGCACTAGTTAAGTAGTGTAAACGCCTGTTCTTACTGCATATGGAACCACAGACGGTGCACACATATGATATATGAGACGAAATGATAATTGGGAAAGAAAATTTGAGAAGAGAATTTTTCAGGACTAGATTTAGGGCACCTCCTGGACATTTGCCAGAGAGCTTTTGCATTTGAGGATTGAGGAAAACTGGAAAAATCTTCACCCAGAGAGGCCAGTCCTGGTACATTATACAGTGTCACTAGAGTGGAGTAGAAGAGCATAACAAGCAAGAGCTGGCCAAACGTCAAGAAGTTGTTACTTCACTGATTACATATAAGCCATCAGTGAAGTAAATCCATTATTTCTTCAAATACACTTAAAATGTTCCTCACTTTCCCTATAGCACTTACTGGTAACATAGATCATTTAGTTCATATAATCCATATCCCAACCCTCTAGAAGAGCTGCACTATGTCAATTCACTGTAACGGGAGGACAGCTAGAAAACTTATTTTCAGAAAGACGTGGCGAAAACAACAGCAAGCCATAAGATTTGCTGATGCTCTTTCCCTGCTAAAAGCTCTGGTTTCTGCAAGTAACAGCTATACTGGTATGAGAATCTGAGAGCCGTAATCCGATTACTGTTGAGTCTGCAAGTGTTCTTGAGAGCTGATTAGATTAATTGAAGCAGTACTCTGTGGCAGTGCCTCAACATACACTTCAGCGAGTGTATTCCGCATACCGTACAGTTCGAAACCTCACATGCAGTGTTACCTGTTAAAATGGACGTAAAGCAAAGGAATTCTGATATCAAAATTCAATGCTGCACAATTGCCTCCTGGCACTGCAACAAGAATTCGTTTGATTTCTCAAAGACAGTTGGATTTGTATTGTTTATTTGTTCTCAGTAATGTAACTAATCCCTGTTGAGAGCCAACGGACCGGAAGTCAGTATTTGGGGTCAACATAATCCATTCGAATTTAATTACACTTGCATGTTTCATTCCATGCAAGCAATATAGGTGTATTGTGGGTTTCTAACCCGGTTTTTGGAAGGAAAAGGATAGCTGCAATCACTCTTGAACGCCTCTGTCTTTACTGCATTTGCCGCTTTGATAACATTTATTTTACAATATCATATAAGAAATAAATATCTGATGTGTTACACTCATATGGCTTTCTTTACTTTTGAACAAACTATTTTTACAAATGCTTATTTTCCATTCTACTTCATGTTAATCGATGTAAGCATTTGCAGAAATTATCTTATTGCTAATTTTCTTGTAGGTGCAAGGGGAATATGGTAGGCTTTAAGCGATAGTCAAATGTTTTAAGAGCTGGTTGCTATGTGGAGCATTTCCTTCTCTTTGCATGTCCAGGACAAAAAAAAACAAAAAAAAGCCAATTCCCATTTAAGTAAACGTATCACTATTGGAATATTCTAACAAATAACAAGGAATATCTCAGAAATGGTTCACTCGACAAAAAAAAAGTATATGACATAAATTATGTGTTTTAACGAGATCTACTTTTTTGTGTAATAAAACCTTGTGTAGCTCTTACGGTTTACCAGTCATGCTAAAGCTATTCAGAATGAAGAGGACTTTTGGGGTCATTCTCAGAAAATTCAAGATATAGATTTCATTTGCCATGAAAATATATTAAACATTTGATATTTTAATCAAAATCTTTGGAGGCATTTTTGAGAATATAAAAATTTTCGAAAAATGTTCCATGTAAAGAGTAGTCTGGGAGGGTAATTTTCTTGAAAATCTTCGTGTTGCATCTTTGAAAGTTTGTTATTTATCCAACTTCTCGTTTTAGAGTTATTCTGTTCACAGACACACAGACACGCACATGGACCCTTTTCTAAAAACGCTTCTTTTGGATTGAGAGCCCTCAAAACATGTATTTCCGGTTAAATCTCGCTATCAAATTTTTGGGTGGAATACAATACTTCCCCAAATTACTATATGCAGTAGAGAAAGTCAAAAATGAAAACTGAACTGTTCATAGATTCTATTTTGCTTTCTCTAACACGCACCTAATAGGTACAGAAAGCTGAGGCCCACTGAATCCAAAAGAAAGCGTTTTTAGAAAAAAAAAAGTGTGTATATGTGTATGAACACCATAATTTAAAAATGAACCTTCGGATAAATAGCAAACTTGATATTTAAGTTCACATCTTCCAAAAAAACAACACGAAGGTTTTCAAAAGCTACCCCACTTCAAGGTGTCCTTTAAAGGAAAATTTTGTAAAGGTTATAGTTTTATTTTACAAAAACGTAATAGTCCTAATTTTTTAAAGTTCGAGATATTCAGGACAGAATCTTAAACAAGCATGTCCATAAAACTGTCTTTAGAATTGTTGCGAGTCATATCCTGGGTGGTTTTCTAAGCAGACTTTTGGTGGTATGATTTTTATGAAAATGATCACCTCATATTCGACACGTGGGTGGATAGTATAAACCATGCTGACACCCGCTTACCTGGATGACACTATTCAAAACGAATAAGGAAGTAAATTAGTGTTTAATGGTAAAGCTACAACCAAACCCGTCACTTTGCTGTAATATGAGGACTACTACTATAACAATGTTGTAAAGATATAAAAAATTTGATGTGTTACACTCACATGACTTTCTCTACTCTTGTACAATCTATTTTTACAAACGCCTATTCTCCATATGCTTCATGTTAATCGAGATATCGAGATGTCAATCTTATTGGTAATTTTCTTGTAGATGCAAGGGGAATATGGTAGCTTTTAAGCGATAGTCAAATATTTTAACCGCTGGTTGCTATGTGGCGCATTCCATTCTCTTTGCATGTTCAGGACATAAAAAAAATGAATAACGAATTTGAGAAAAAGTATAAGTATTGGAAAATTTAAGGAAATAACAAGCAATATCTCGAAAACGGTTCACTCAACAAAAGAAATGTATATGACATAAGTTGTGTATTTTAATGCGATCTACATTTTTTGTGTAGTAAAATTTTGTCTATCTCTTATGGTTTACCAGTTATGCAAAAGTCGTTCACAATGAAGAATACTTTTGGAGACATTCCCAGAAAATTCGAGATATACATTTCATTTCTCATGACATTATCTTAAACATATGATATTTTAATCAAAATCGTTATAGCCATTTTTGAGAAAATTAAAGTTTCCGAAAAATGTTTCATGTAAAGGGTAGTCTGGGGTGGGGGGATTTTCTTGAAAACCTTCGTGTCGCATCTCTGGAAGGTACTTAACCTAAATACCAAGTTTGGTGTTTATCCGACTATTCGTTTTTGAGTTATGCTGTTCACAGACACACAGACACACACACAGACACATACACACACACACACAGACACACACACGAACATGTTTCCAAAAATGCTTTTTTTGGATTCAGGAGGTCTCAAAACGTGTATTTCCGGTGAAATCTCGGTATCGAATTTTTGGGTGGAATGCAATACTTCCCCTACTTACTATACGTAGTAGAGAAAGTAAAAATGAATAACGAATTTGAGAAAAGTATAAGTATTGGAAAATTTAAGGGAATAACAAGCAATATCTCGCAAACGGTTCACTCAATAAAAGAAATGTATATGACATAAATTGTGTATTTTAACGCGATCTACATTTTTCGTGTAGTAAAATTTTGTCTATCTCTTATGGTTTACCAGTTATGAAAAAGTCGTTCATATTGAAGAATACTTTTGGAGACATTCCCAGAAAATTCGAGATATACATTTTATTTGTCGTGACAATATCTTAAACATATGATATTTTAATCAAAATCGTTAGAGCCGTTTTTGAGAAAATTAAAATTTTCGAAAAATGTTCCATGTAAAGGGTAGTCTGGGGTGGGGGATTTTCTTGAAAACCTTCATGTCGCATCTCTGAAAGATACTGAACCTAAATACCAAGTTTGGTGTTTATCCGACTCTTCGTTTTTGAGTTATGCTGTTCACAGACACACAGACACACAGACACACAGACAGACACACACACGGACATGTTTCCAAAAATGCTTTTTTTGGATTCAGTGAGTCTCAAAACATGTATTTCCGGTGAAATCTCGGTATCGAAATTTTGGGTGGAATACAATACTTCCCCTACTTACTATACGTAGTAGAGAAAGTAAAAATACAAATTCAAATAATTACCTGCCAAAACCTTTGCTACACTCCTGTTCTGGAGCGCTTTAAAGTGTCGAGACACACAAAACGAGAAACAGCACAGGTCTTTTTGGCACAACGGATACAATCCTTTATTATTTCGAGTGGCGTAAAACTATATATATTCTCATTCGTCTTTATAAATGTACCTCTTTTCTTTGCTGTGGAACATTATTTTGCCACTAATATGCGTTGCCTCAAACTCGATGTGAGAGAGTGACCTAACTGCAGAAGGAAACGGGTATAGGCAGGGCGAGTATGCTGTTATCTAGCGGTGGAAGTAACACATCAGATGTTCTCTCCAAGAAGTACAGAGCTATAAAGCATTCGATATATTTAGCATAAATTACATAAGTAAAAAAAAAAACAAAGAAGACAAAACTACTGGCCTACAAGTAGTTCAGCTGGTACATAAAACATAAGTTTTTTAACCTCTAAAATTTTTCATTGGCTGTTTCACCATTGTTTACCGTTTGTTTCCGAATTTTACCTGTCTATGGACTTATATCTCTAATACTGAGCAGGATGGCTTAGACCGTTACGTCTGTGGCCCGTATTTCGTGGTTTCCCCGAGTTGCCAGGCGAATGCTGGGGTGGTTCATCCTCTACCACGACTCTCCTTCCTCTCATTTCCTAACCGCGTCATCTTCCTTGTATTTAGTTTCGGGGTTCTAGAACCAGGCGACGGTATTTAGCGGGTTGCGGCTGGGCGGTGACTGCAACGGTTTCTTAGTTGTCGTCGATGCAGTACAACTTAATTAGGTCTCTGTTCCGCTCCGGGGGAATCAGGAGGTTGGTGGTTTGTGGGCAGGGACCGTGCGGCTTCAGATGCGTTCTATCCGGAAACGTTCATGCTTGCGCCCGTCGGCATCGGATCTGGTCGCCCTTCGGCGGGTCTCTCCCCTCATCCTTCCCTTCCAGGGGTCACGTTGGAAGCATAAAGGGTCGACTGCCCTGCGTGCGGTGCTCTTCCCTGGTTCCGGGGACCCTTCCGTGAAATACACCTCTATATCCCTAATAATTTCGATAGGATTTCAATCTGACATACAGCAAACGAATAACATACATTTTATTTAGTTCTTGTTGCCAAAGGAGAAACTCGCGCAAATTTTAATTCCTATGCTTATAAAAAATATTAGCATTATAGAATTACAAACTCAGTTCGAACAGGGGGAGATAACATATATGTTATTAAAACGAACAACAATGTCTGTTAACGATTCACTCAAGCGCCTATAGAGCCGGAAGTAATCCAATTAGCATTAACGGAGCGCAGGGTTGCAGTAAAAATTCAACATTTCAGCCTATTATTGAAATATGGAACAGATTCGTTAGCAATGTAGATGGGACGTTGTCCTCTAAATGTAATCAATAGCCACTCTGTGAGGGTTTTCCTTTTTCAGAATACATCACTACTAATATTAACATCTGTAGTACATACCTCAGCATATATTCAAGTATGCTACATGTATGCTACAACTTTCAAACCAATATAACATCAAATTTGTTTATTTATTTATTGCGTCTTCAACATCACCATGAAGAAGGCCTTGGAATTTATAGGGCCGAAAAAAAACCATTCAGACTATATTCATCATCATCGCACTAAATTTAAACTTAATGATATTTACAGGAAATGAAAAGAAAAGAAGGAAAATCGGATAAACTAACAACAAAAATCACACAAACAAAACAGAAGAGAAGGAAAAAATTGTTCACAAGCACACGCTATTGTTTACAAAACTAAAACAATACTCGCCCCTAAGCCACTAACTCTCCCACTCTCACCCTTGACCCTCTTCCTTTCAATCCGATTTGAGCTGTCATAAACGTTTGTAAACATGTACCAATTTCTTCCCTCTCCCCTTTCCAACCAGCAGATACAACAAGCTTGTGACACTCTCCTTTAGTTAACAGAGGAACCTGGCAGATACTTTCTCCTCAATCGTTGTAGGTATAAGAACAATGCAATAAGCTAAAGCGATAGTCAGATTTTTTCAAAGTGATGGCTTTGAAAACTCAAACTAATAACAAAGAATATCTTGGAAACTGCCAGCGTCGTAAAAAAATTTATTTAACATAAATTGTATGCTTTAACGAGATCTTCAGTTTTTGTGTAGTAAGATTTTGTCCTATCCGTTACTTTACTAATTCTACAAGCCTCATTCAGATAAGAAGACTTCAAGGCTATTTACAAGAAATTCAATATATGCATTTTACTTGTCATAAAATGAGCTTAAATATATTGTATTTTAATCAAATGAAGAGCCAATTTTGAGAAAATAAAATATTTTCAAAAATATTCCATGTAAAGCAACTCTGTGTCGCATTCTTGGAAGGCCCTGAATTTAAATACTAAGTTTCCTATTTAATCGCCTTTTCGTTTTTGACTTATGCTGTTCAGACATACACGTACACGAAACTTATTTCTAAAAATGCTAGTGGCGCCGTGTTAATGTACATTCGGGAGGTCCCGGTTTCGATCCCCCCGACCGCCCACTGACCCAATTGTTTTTCTTGGTTTTCCCTGGTCGGCGGTCATTGTTCGGGTAGTTCGTCTCTACCGCGACTTTAATACCCATAATCTTCCCTGTCATCTGTTTTAGGATTGTAGGATCAGGCGACGGTGCTTGGCGGATTGTGGTGGGCAATGAATGTGCGCCTTGTAGAAGTTTCTTTCCTGGCGTCGTTGCGTGACTGCCGAGTTAGGACTCGCCGCCAAGTGGGTCCCACCAGGGGGCTGTCTGTAGGCAGCGGCGGATCCGTTTGATCTGGAAACGTTAGGGACCCCGCCCATGCTTGCGCCTATCTTCATCCGGATCTTCCCGCCCCCTCAGGTCCTCCCCTCATCCCTCTTTCCTAGCGGTCACAGTAGAAGCAAAAACGGCTGTTTCGGCTCTTTTTTGCGGACGAACACAGGGGCCCTACCTGTTTGCGATCGTCCGTACTTTATCTTAGTGTAAGTACGTTGTAGAGAAAGTAAAAATAATTGACGACGAGAAAACTAAGTCATTAATCAAATTTGTTGTTGAGAACGCTAAACAGCAAACCCAAAAATAGTCATTTTGAAATCGGCACAAGATACCAAGCTAAGCGGTGTTTTGCAAGAATCAGTTTTTCTCTAAAGTCATTTAGACCTAAACCTTTACCTTAAAATAAATCAACACACAATATTATAATACCAATTGTTGTTTAATATGTTGTGGTTACTCTCTCCACCGCTTACCTATAGTAAATACAGAAAAATTGCATTCCAGCCAAAAACTTTGATACGACATTTCACTGGAAATGCACATGTTAGGCTTTCTAAATCCCAAAAATGCATTTTTAGCAATGGTCGTCTTTGTGCGTGCGTATGTGTATTTGTGAATAGTATAACTGAAAAACGAAATGTCGGGGAAATACCAAACTTGGTATTTAAGTCCAGTATCTTCCAATGGTGCGACAAGGGGTTTTCAAGAAAATTCTATCACCCCAAATACCATTTACATGGAACCTTTTCTAAATTTGGCTCTTAAGTGTTTTTATTATAATACCGTATAATTAAGATACTTACATGACAAAAATATGTATTTCTTGAATTTTATGAGAATGGCGTTTGTTTAACTGGCAAACGATATAAAAAAAAGCGTACAACACAAAAAAATGTAGAACTTCTCAAAACACTCAATTTGTTGCGATTAACTTTTCCGTGGTGTAAGTAATCTCCCAGATATCTGATATTATCTTTTGGTTAGTATTTTAAATACTTCATCAATTTTATAAAGTGCTATAAACTTTCACGAAAATAGCTTGTAGAAGCTAGGTATGTATTGTGACCTTGTCCAGATTTTCACTGTCACTTCACCAATTTATCTGGTTTACTTGGACTTCACTTACTTCACTAATGTGAACTACTTCAATCCCTGGAATTGACTGTTCTTCCACACAAATCGCTTGTTGGACAAGGTTGGAAAGGTAGAATCAGACGACTGAAAAGTTCAATGCCATAGCCGAGATATGACCCACGGATCTGCCGGCCTCCGTTTGGGTGCTCTAGCCACTGAGCTACCGTGGCAACATTTCGGCACGGCATTAATGTATGCGAATTAATTTGAAGAATTTAATGTCGTGCCGGCATGTTGCCATGGTAGCTCAGTGGTTAGAGCAACCGGACGGAGGCCAAGAGACCCGTGGTGCAGATCTAGGCTCTGGCATTGAGTTTTACAGTCGTCTGATTCTACTTCAATCCACCCTGCCACTTCACTTAGCTTTCACTAACACTTCACTTACTTCGTGACGTAGCGGCGAAACGAAATACTCTCGAGGTCGCGGGTTCAAACCCGGCGGAGGATGATGCATTTTTTCGGGTGTAAAAATCCTTAGCATGACTTCCTTCGGAAGGGAAGTAAAGCCGGTGGTCCCGTGTCGTAGATTTACGGCACGTAAAAGAACCTCAAGCCTGATAAAGAGGCCTCTGAGAAAAATTTCCGATCTTTCACGCCCAATATAGAATGGGACGTTAAGAACCACAGCAATTAAAGAGCGTTCATAAATAAAACTAAATTTGTAACAAAATATGCACAATGTAGCCTCTTCTTTCGGACAGTTCACTCGCTGGGGAGTCGAACACACGACGTCTGCGATATCTGCCGGAAACAACACTCATTATACCTCACAGCAGTCGTCACTAACTCGCTCGGAGAACGGCACTTTTGTCGCGCTAGAAACGATCTCGCTAAATATCTATTTCACTGACTGACTTTCCTACCCAACCTCCTGGCAAGAACGTTCGCTTTTAGAACCAATGGAATCTTCCCCAGAACATTCCATTACTTTCCTCACACACGTTCTGCAGGCGGGGGGAAGGAAACTTCCAGAAGATTCTGGTTGCCTGCCGATAGTGCTTCTGGCGTTTAAAGCGAGCGCTACTTATTTTTAACTCCGACTGTCTGGCGCAGCCTCCCGAATTCCTTGGACCATAGCCGCTGCGTCACAGTACAAATGATAGAGGGTAGTCAAAGAAAAGAAGACAGCAGGAATAGGTTAACGAGAGCAAATTTGGTGGTTCTTATAGCACAATCTTGCCATTTTGTAACACTCGGTGGTATTCTCCTCCTTTCTGCCTGCAACTTCGTGTGTTGGGGTGGTCGGACTTTACGGCAACACAGTACTAATAGAACAGAAACTCCTTATGCTAGCCTCTAGTTCCAGAGGTTTAAACGCGGCGGAGAACGATGGATTTTTTTCGGGCGTAAAAAGTCCTTAGTATGACTTCCTTCGCAAGGGAAGTAAAGCCGGTGGTCCCATGTAGATTTACGGCACGTAAAAGAACCTCAAGCCAGATAAAGAGGACTCTGAGCAACAATTCAGGTCTTTCACCCCCAATGCAGAATGGAACGCTAAGAACCATAGTAGTTAAAGAACGTGCATAAATAAAACTCAATTTAATCTTTTAGTTTCTCTACTACGTATAGTAAGTAGGGGAAGTATTGCATTCCACCCAAAAATTTGATACCGAGATTTCACCGGAAATATATGTTTTGAATCCAACAAAAGAATTTTGGAAACATGTCTGTGTGTGTGTGTGTGTGTGTGTGTGTGTGTGTGTGTGTGTGTGTGTGTGTGTGTGTGTGTGTCTCTTGTCTGTGAACAGCATTGCTCAGAAACGAACGACGAACAATCGGATAAACACCAAACTTGGTATTTAGGTTCTGTATCTTCCAGAGATGCGACACGAAAGTTCTCAAGAAAATACCCCCATCCCAGGTTACCCCTTACATGGAACCTTTTTCGAAAATTTTAATTTTTCTCAAAAATAGCTCTAACGATATTGATTAAATTATATGTTTAAAATATTTTCATGACGAATGAAATGTATATCTCGACTTTTCTGGGAATGTCTCCAAAAGTATTCTTAATTGTGAACGACTTTTGCATAACTGATAAATCACAAGAGATAGACAAAGTTTTACTATACAGAAAATGTAGATCGCGTTAAAATACACAATTTATGTCATATACATTTTATTTGTTGGGTGAACCATTTTCGAGACATTTTCTTGTTATTCCCCTAAATGTTCCAATACTTATGCTTTTGCTCAAATTCGTTATTAATTTTTTTTCCTAGTAATGCAAAGAGAATGGAGTACTCCACATAGCAACCAGCTCTTAAAATATTTGACTATCCCTTAAAGCCTACCAATTCCCCTTGCATCTACCAGAAAATTAGCAATAATTTAACATCTCGATTAACATAAGCATATGGAGAATAAGCGTTTGTAAAAGTAGTTTGTAAGAGTAGAGAAAATCACGTGAGTGCAACACAAGACTTTTTTAAAGAAGCTCCTTGGACGGTAGAGAAACCGAAAAACAAAACAGTTGTATGGGTTTAACCCGTTTCTGCCAATGGCAACCCTGTTCTAGCATAACATACTGAAACACCCGGTATACCTGTCGTGCTTGATGAATTATGTAGAGAAGTGAGATATGGGCAACGTCATGTTTAATTAATAATCAACTATTACAGACTTAAGAGATTCACCATCTCTTCTGGTACAAACGGAGTGGCGCTGGCGTATGGACGGAGATTCCGGAGCACTAAGTACTACGTACTTAAGAGAGATTACAGTACATACCTTCATGCTCTCGGATTTGCAAGCAGCGATGTTCTCCCGGCAAATTTACACGTTGCAGTCGACAAGTTTCAGGTAACCACATCTTTGTAAAACTTTCAATTGTACACCTGGAAAACACATGAACAGTATAAAAGTTAGTAACCACTGAAGATGAAAAAAGTCTGATGTGTTTCGCACGGCTTTCTCTAGCCACTCTCGTTTATATTTATGTCTCTGTCACAGACTGTTCTTATTTCATGCTATCCAAGATAAACGTTTGCATAAATAGCAAATGAAGGTACAAACGGAATCAGCAGGCTGAATTAATAGTCTAGTTTTTAAAAATCTGCTATAATCACATGACTTTCTCTACTCTCTATCGTTTATTAGTGGGTGTACAAACTGTTCTTACAAAGGTTTATTTTTATATCTACTTCATTTAATCGAGATAAATCTTTCCAGAAATAGCTGCATTACGAATCTCACTCGTATATACAAAGGAACAGTGATAGACAAATGTTTTAGAACTGGACGCTATATGCTGGCCTTAAAACTCCATACTGTTTACATGCAATCACGAGAAACAACTCGACAGGACTTTAAAAGAATAACAAAGCATTGAACAATTCGAATCATTAATAGCGGCTATCTTGGAAATGGCTGATGCCAGAAAAAAGTTATTTCATGTAAATTGTGTGTTTTATGCTCGGTACGTTTCCATCTATCGCTTAATGTTTACAAGCTATACAGGATTATATAAAGTTCCTTCCTTCTTCCAAAGAATATTGCCAGAAAATTCAACATATACATTCAATTTGTCCTAAAGATATATTAAACTTAAGATATTTTAATCAAAATTAGAAGAACCGTTTTTGAGAAAATCAACATTTTCGAAAAACGTTCCAAGTAAAGGTTAGTTTGGAGGATTTTTTGAAAATCATCCTGTCACTAGCTTGACTTAAACACGAAGTTTGATATTTAATCGACTTTTGGTTTTACATTTATGTCGTTCACATACACACTCGTGGAGCTTTTTCTAAAACTGCTTTTTTGGTTTCAGGTGCCTCAAAACATATATTTATGCTGAAATCTCAACATCGAAGTTTTGGGTGAAATACAGTACTTCCCCTATTTAATATGCATAGTACCGAGCGGGATGTCTTGGGCGTCTGTCGCCGTATTTGGGAGGTCCCGGGATCGATCCCGCTCTGGCCCATGGGTTTTTCGTGGTTTCCCCGGGTCGGCAGGGAATGCTGGGATGGTTCATCTTCTACCACGACTCCCCTTCCTCTCATTTCCTGTATCCATCATCTTCCTTGTCATCTGTTTCAGGGTTGTAGGACCAGGGACGGTGTGAGGCGAGTTGCGGCTGGACGGTGGCTTGCGCACTGTAAAGATTTATTCCTTGGCGTCTCTACGGTACCGCTCAGTTAGGTCTCTCCTCAGCGTGGGGTTCCGCTCCGGGGAAACTTAAGACTGGTAGCTTGTGTGCAGGGGCCGTGCGGCGTCGGAAACGTTCTATCTGGAAGCGTTAGGGGCCCCGTCCATGCTTGCATCCGTCAGCATTCGGATCTGAGCGTTCTTCGGGTCTTTCCCCTCATCCTTCCCACCCAGGGGTCACGTTGGAAGCAAAAAAGGCCGACTGGCTACTTGCGGTGCTCTGCCCCGGTTCCGGGAGCCCTTCATTGATACAAACCTTTACCTTTAACCTAGAGAAAGTAATCTTTGGTAAGAATGATTTGTTAGAAGCTATTAAGTGAATAGGGAAAGGTATGTGAGTGTGGCACATAAGATTTTCTTTTGTTTCATATTATACCACACGGTGCTAGTAGTCGTCCTCCGTGGACTAGTGGTACCGTGCTAGCCTCTGGTTCCCAAGGTCGCGGGTTCAAACCCGGCGGAGGGCGATGGATTTTTTCGGGCGTAAAAATCGTTAGCACGGCTTCCTTCGGAAGGGAAGTTAAGCCGGTGGTCCCGTGTCGTAGATTTACGGCACGTAACAGAACCTCAAGCCTGATAAAGAGGCCTCTGAGCAAAATTACAGGTGTTTCACGCCCAGTATAGAATGGGACGCTAAGAACCATAGTAGTTAAAGAGCGTCCATAAATAAAAAACTCAATCAAAACGGTGCTAGTATAACTCTGCCATCACTGCCTAATAACTTTCCAGACAGTATTTGCATAATTGGTTGTCGAAAAATAGCGTATGCAACTCTCGCCCAGGGAGGCTTCATAACTTACTGTACTCGTGTCTTAATAGGTGCCATTACAACATCGTAGCATAATATACTATTTTGACCTTTTGGCGCTCCATGAATCTTTCGCTTGCCCTGTGAATTGACATTAGCTACAAAAAGTGCCGATAGAAAGACTTCTCAACTTTGCGCCCAACGTTTCTGGAGTTGGAAGTCGTGCACTGCAATATAATTACATTCGCCATTGGTAGCTCAGTCGGGACGACTTTTAGGCTTTATGTGAAAACAGCAGCGCCGCTGTTTTGGGAATTTGCCACTCTGGTCCTTGTAACAATATCCTGGAAATTTCCTTAATGGCAAACGGCACGGGAGAAGAAACACTCGGGAATTGGCTCTAAAACAGGATATAGGATGGGAAATGAGGAAGGAAATGAAATTAAGAAGATGAAAAATGGTTTGTAGGAAAGCTTAGACTCACGTCGCTACAAAAACAAGAGACAGAGAACAATAAGGTGCAGAAGAAAAGGAGGAAATAAGATCGTGAACGTAATGGGGGAATAAGGTTCCAAACTGTAAACATCAGTGTATATACCGACCATTCTAAACCCCACGTTCTTTAACTGGAGCTGAAACACGAGGTCCTATAGGTGAGATTTGTACACCACACTCTCTCTTTGTTGTTAAATACACTTACATGCTGGATAGAAAGTATATAAAGCTTGTTACGTACAACTAACTATAAACGTATATGTGCGAGTGAGTGAGTGTGGGTGTGTAATCTCAAAATCAAATTCACCAATTTTAACTTTCTCTACTACGTATAGTAAGTAGGGGAATTATTGTATTCCACCCAAAAATTCGATACCGAGATTTCACCAGAAATACATGTTTTGAGATCCCCTGAATCCAAAAAAAGCCTTTTTGGAAACATGTCCTTGTGTCTGTGTGTGGGTGTGTGTCTGTGAACAGCATAACTCAGAAACGAACAGTCGGATAAACACCAAACTTGGTATTTAGATTCAGTATCTTCCAGAGATGCGAAACGAAGGTTTTCAAGAAAATCCCCCAACCCAGATTACCCTTTACATGGAACATTTTTCGAACATTTTAGTTTTCTCAAAAATGGCTATAACAATTTTGATTAAAATATCATATGTTTAAGATATTTTCATGACGAATGAAATGTATATCTCGACTTTTCTGGGAACGTCTCCAAAAGTATTCGACGTTTGCATAACTGGTAAACCATAAGAAATAGACAAAATTTTACTACACAAAAAATGTAGATCGCGTTAAAATACAAAATTTATGTCACATACATCTATTTTGTTGAGTGAACCATTTTCGAGATATTGCTTGTTATTCCCTTAAATTTTCTAATACTTATACTTTTTCTCAAATTCGTTATTAATTTTTTTTGTTCTGGTAATGCAAAGAGAATGGAATACTCCACATAGCAACCAGCTCTTAAAATATTTGACTATAGCCTAAAGCCTACCATATTCCCCTTGCATCTACAAGAAAATTAGCAATAAGATTAACATCTCGATATCTCGATTAACAAGAAGCATATGGAGAATAAGAGTTTGTAAAAATAGTTGTACAAGTGTAGAGAAAGTCATGTGAGTGTAACACATCAGATTTTTTTAGATGAAGATGCCATGGAGTAGAAAATAGTTGTTGCAATACGGGCTGTATTGTAATGAAATGCAAACTCAAATTGTTGAAATTATATGATAATAGGTGCAAAAAAAGTTCCAGTAAACATGGATCAACAATCAAACCGTGTGTAAGATTTATTATTGGGAATGTGAAGATACGAGCCGCCACTGATGTAAATCGTTCCCCTTGAACAACGTCGGAGTTTATGGACATGCATGCTGGAGCATCGGCATATTTTGCTGCTTCTGTAAGTAAACATCTAACGTGGAGATATGGTCTAAGATGGATAGGTCGAGAAGGGCCTGTACCTTGGCCTCCACTAATCTCAATCCTTTAGATTTTTCTATAAGAGGTCGCCTCAAAAGTGTAGTGTACAGACACCTTTGAAATACATGTGCAGGAAATTGTAAGGGTTTGTCTAGAATTCCGAGATGATCAGGGTGTGTTTAATAGAGTTGGAAAGCCATTGCAGAGATGAGTGCAGTATTGCATCCAGGTGAAAGGATGCCTTTGCGTTTAATAACTGCCTGTCTAAGTTACCTCAATCATATCTTAACTTAATAAAGAATACAATTCTGCTTTAGTATGTTACATGTTATTAATGCTGTACACTCTTCACTGTTAAAGGAACATTGGTTGCTTAATGAAGTCAGCGACGGCTTGTAGTCGCAGGTTTACAATTATCTCGCACATGGCTCGTTTGCGGCCCATATTTACTGCATCGTTTTTGTTTCTACTATCGTATACTTTTAACCAGTTGAGTTTGCGCTATTAATTATGATAGACAATTGGTCACGAGTTAGCAACCAAGACACAGCGAAACAAGAGAATCTGATCTGCCAGTGCCAACATATTTTAATGACCCCAGAAAGTTTTGTTTTATTTTCTTTGAATGCTATCAAGGGTAAGTAGGGTTGTTAAAGAATTGTACAAAGAGAGAAAATTGTATTCAGCTGATATTAGAAATCAGGCAAACCATATTTTATAATTAACAACTCAGAATATTATTTTTCTTGATAGTTGCAGATTGTGCTTATTTTCCAAACAGGTTAACTTGGTGGCCTGGGATGGGCAATCTTCAAATTCATTTTTTTCACCTTTATTTCCTAAATAGATAATGTTGAATAACTACAAACCTCTACTTATAAAACATAAAGGGAGTAAAAATATATACAGTGCTTTATAATGGCATCTACTATGATTATCTAAAAACCTTCCATGTGTTACCTTCACATGACCTTCTCCACCCTATATCGGTTATTAGTGGGTATATAAATTATACTCGAAAATTTTATTTTTATACCTACTGCATTTTAATCCAAATAAACGCTTGCAGAAATAACTACATTGCACATTTCTTTATGGATACAAAGGGTTCAGCGATAGTCAAATGTTTAACACCTGAACGCTATATGCTGGCCTTACTCTTTCTGTGCAATTGCCAGCAAACAACTGTATGTTTGACAGGACTTCAAAAGAATGACAGAGAATAGAGCAATTTGAACAATTAATATCGAATCTCTTGGAAATGGCTGATGCCATTTTCGTCTGCTTAATGTTTACCAGTTATACAGAGTTATTCCTTCGGAATGAAGAGGACTTTACAGCCTATTTCCAGAAAAATCAAGATATACATTATAAGTCAGATAAAGTCATCCTTAATGCGTAGTAATTTGATCAAAATTGTTGGTCACTTTTGAGAACATAAAAATTTCCGAACATTTTTCCATGTAATGGGTAGTGGAGTGAGGGGATGTTCTTTAAAATCATCGTGTCGCATCTTTCGAAGATGCTGAACTTAAGTACCAAGCTTGGTATATAATCGACCTTTCGTTTCTGAGTTACGCTGTTCACTGACACACATACTCATATACACTACGTGATGAAAAGCATCCGAACACCTGGCTGAAAATGACGTACAAGTTCGTGGCACCCTCCATCGGTAATGCTGGAAGTCAATATTGTGTTGGCCCACCCTTAGCTTTGATGACAGCGTTCACTCTCGCAGGCATACTTTCTTCACGGAGTGAGGAACTGAGGAAACGTATCGATGTAGGTCGGTGAGGCCTGGCACGAAGTTGGCGTTCCAAAACATCTCAAAGACTCTGTGCAAGCCAGTCCATTACAGGGATGTTACTGTCGTGTAACCACTCCGCCACAGCCCGTGCAGTATGAACAGGTGCTCGATCGTGTTGAAAGATGCAATCGCCATCCCCGAATTGCCTTTCAACTGTGGGAAGCAAGAAGGTGCTTAAAATATCAATGCAGGTCTGCGCTGTGATCGTGCCGCGCAAAACAACAAGGGGTGCAAGCCTCCTCCAGGAAAAACAGACCACACCGTAACACCACCACTTCCGAAATTCACTGTTGGCACTACACACGCTGGCAAATGACGTTCACCGGGCATTCGCCATACCCACATAGTGCCATCGCCTCACCACATTGTGTACCGTGATTCGTCACTCCACAAAACGTTTTGCCACTGCTCAATCGTGTAATATTGACACTCCTTACACCAAGCAAGGCGTCGTTTGGCATTTTCGTGCGTATGTGTGGCTTATGAGCAGCCGCTCGATCATTGACTCCAAGATTTCTCACCTCACGCCTAACTGTCGTAGTACTTGGAGTGGATCCTGATGCAGTTTGAAATTCCTGTGTGATGGTCTGAATAGAGGTCTGCCTATTACTCTTTACGACCCTCTTTAAATGTCGTCGGTCTCTGTCAGGCAACAGACGAGGTCGGCCTGTAGGCTTTTGTGCTGTACATGTCCCTGCACGTTTTCACTTCACTATCAGAAACAGTGGACCTAGGGATGTTTAGGAGTGTGGAAATCTCGCGTACAGACTTCTGACACAGGTGACACCCAATCACTGACCACATTCGAAGTCCGTGAGTTCCACGGAGCGTCCCATTCTGCTGTTTCACGATATCTAATGACTACAGAGGCGCTGATAATGAGTACCAGGCAGTAGGTGGCAGCACAATGCACCTAAGATGAAAAACGTACGTTTGTGGGGTGTCCGGATACTTTTGATCACATAGTGTATAAACATATTTTTCTAAAAATGTTTTTTTTTAATTCAGGAATCCACAAAACACATTTCCAGTGGAATCTCCGTATCGGATCGGTTGGAATACAGTACTTACCCTACTTACTATACGCAATAAAGATAGTAAAATTACTCGACCATTACAACAAATACGTCGTTGTTTAAACACCAAAGGTACCTCTACGATGCAGCATTTCTAGAAGTTGGAAGACTGTTTGTGGGAGATTAAGGAAGTTCCGCCAATGTTTCGAATCCGTTTGTATGAATGTCAGGGAATTTTTCATCCTTTGTTAGAAATAACCAGGGCTGTACGAAATTACAATTATAGTGCGTAAACGGGAGGATTTACCATAAGCATATTCTTGGTCATTCTACAACAATTTAATAAAAAAACGGGGGTCAGATAAATTAAATTAAGTCACCTTTCGTGTTTGAAAAGCCACCCGTGCAACTTCGGAAAAGTTTGCTCAAAGGTCTACCCGGAGTCGAAGCACCCCTTCTAAAATCCAGGAGGTGTCAACCGAATGACACTCACTCCCGTGGAGTTTCGCATGAAGCCAACACCTTGAGTCTAAAAAGTACTCCCCTCCCCGCTTACGCAGGGATGGAAGTCGATACACTACTTACGTGCGTCAACCCCGAAGTGATCTACTACGCCGTCTACCAGCTCTCCAGGTTGGTTCCGGAGGACATTGAGGCGTCTCACAACCCCATCTGACAGAGGTATCCAATCTCCCATGGGTATCGGAAACCACTGTCCGGTCGAGTCCAACCCAATTCGAACATCTCCCTTCCGAGAGGGGCTCAGGTGTTCGGTCCGATGTACTTCTAGTATCGTCAGAAGTACCACGAGTGCTAGTGGTCCGTAGCGCCCACACCACGGCAGATGGAGTTCGAATCCCTCCCCTACAGGGTACATCGGACAACTGGCTAGTATTCGTATAAATGACAATCGCTATTTCAGTTGGGCGCTTTTATGGCCAGTTTGTTTGTTTTTCCTGGTTGACAACCAGACAAGTATATATCCTAGGATGCGTTTCATGCCTGTGTTTATATTTAACTATTTTTAAATGAAAAAGTCTGATGAATTACATTCACATAACCTTCTCCACCCACTATCCTGCATTTATAAGTAGCTTCTCCAAACCATTCTTGTAAAATCTTATTATTCTAGCCACTTAAACTTAATTGTAATAAAAGGAGCTTCATTGCACTTTTTGTTATACGAGGGATATACTGAAAATGTTTAGAATGTCCTGCTTCTAAAACAAATTCCAATTTGTTTGTATTTGAAAGCTACTTTGTAATGTTTTAAATTTCATTGCGATTTTCACAAATAGTTCGTTAATTATTTACATTTTAAGATGTTTTGTTCATCTAAAAATGAATTTGACTAGTGAACATTTCTGGCTATGACTTTTTAGGACCTTAAATCGTTATTAAGCCTAAAGAATGTGAAGATCGTCTTTGAAATACGAAGAAGCCCCAGCTAAGGTAAGAATTTACAATTGGTACAGCGAATTCAATACAGATCGGTTGTTTCTTACTGATGAATTTCGTGAAGTACACTCAAGAACTACTGTTACTGATGAAAATATTGCCACTGTTCGAGCAATGCTTGAAGAATATCGACGGACATCTTACGAATTTATTTGGGCATTGATATGAATCAAATCCAAAACATTTCACATCAACAGATAGACGTTAGAAAACTTTGTTGTCGATGGATTCCACATAAACTGGCTCCCGATCAAAAACAACAACGCATTGATTGATGGAGGAAAACTATGGAAAAATTACAAGCCAGCACTTAAAATTGGTTTGAGATATCGTTACTAGTGATGGCTCTTGGATTTATTGTTATGATCTTGAAAAGAAAAGTAATCGGCTAAATCGGTTTTGTACAGAACCTAAGCCTAGAAAATTTCGATGAATTTGCAGTGCTGGTAAGTAGCTACCTCGTAGTTTTTTTTCTAAAACGGGCCATATTGCTACTACAGCATTAGAAGATTGACGTACCGTTACTGCCGATTGGTAGACAAATGCCTGTTTACCGCAAAGTTTTGAAAAAAGCTCGTGAAAAGCTCCCAAAGGACAAATAATGTTAAATAATGACAACACATCGTCCATACAGCCCTGACCTAGCACCTTGTGATTTCTTTAGGTTTCCAAACATAAAAATAAAATGCGTGGAGTCACTTTTGTGTTATCAGGTGAAGTAAAGGAACATTATAAAAACCTGGTTTCTGAAGTGTCTCAGGAAGAGTGGCATCATTGTTTTAAGGACTGGTTTCATTGAATGCAAAAATGTGTTGCTGTTAAAAGACAATATTTTGAAAAAAATACATTAATTTTTAAAAGCTAATCCTTGTTTGATTTTATAAATATGTTCAGTATCGTCTTTGCGGGTACAAAAGAAATTGTGGCAGTAAAATGTTTGAAAACTACATGTTCCTTCTTTCTTGTTAGTTGTCAAACTACAGAAACCGCAAGGTCAATTGGGTTGAGAGCAATGGGGTCACATTAAGACCTGTTGTACCTATCAGCTTCTGTATATCTTAATAGTAAACATTTTGACGTCATAAACTATGCAATTTAGCTGGCGTAGGGGTGTGCTGGTCTACACTAAAGATATATTATTTCGCTTACGTTCACAACTACTACTTTTGGGGGGGGGTTGCAATGAACACACAGCTTCTGTTTTTAATCTCTTAATGTAGTTTACTTTGTATGCACTAGACTGCAGTTATTTTGCAATAACTGTCATTTAAAAGCACAGCATAACTACTTTAATTAAGCATTATAACGGTATTCCCCTTTAAATTAAATAAAGAATCAGAACAAAGCTGATAAGAGAGAGGAATTATAAGTATTCAGCCGGACTATTATTTTTCAGAGCGAAATTTTATTATTTTTTGTTTTGAAATAATGTTGGATATTTCTCTACCACTTATCTACATGTAGGTAGAGAAGGTATTGTATACCACACAAAAGTTCGATATGAGATTTCACGGAAATACAAGTTTTGAGACCCCCTGAATCCAAAAGTAATTTTAGAAAAAGTTATACGTGTATGTGTGTGTGTGTGTGTGTGTGTGTGTGTGTGTGTGTAGCTTTTTCTGCAGAGGTATACTTGGATTAAAATGTAGTAGATAGGAAAATAACCTTTAATAAGAATAATTTTTATACCCACTAGTAAAAGATAGAGGGTTGAGAAAGTCATGTAAATGTATCAGATTAGAGTTTTTAAATACATTCTTAAACTAAAGACTGATCACTTTGGGTGTAAATGATATTAAATATTACTATAAAAATTAATATGATAGTCATTTCTTGCTGGTAATATTGAGACGCAGTGGCTATGGCCCAAGGTAATCGGGAAGCTGGCGCCGGGCAGTGAAGAGGTAAACGGAGATAAGTCGCGTGCTCACCAGCGTAAACACCAGAATCTTCGTCTCCTCGAACGGCCCAGTATCCTGTGGAAAATTCCAACGGCTATATAAACGAGCGTTCTCGCAAGTAGGAGAGTTAGTGAGCGAGTTCATTCCTAGTGTGAAGTAAAGTGCGGTTCTAAAAGTGACTTTGTGACGACAACTGTGATATGTAGTGAGAGATACTGCTGCCGCTGCTGAAGGAGGAAGTCTTGTGTTCGACTACTCAGCAAACGAAAACCACCCGGAAGAAGTGACTATATCAGCATATTTCATTATGCTGCATCGTTAAGAAGGAAAATGAAGTGACTTGGAAATTGAACTGGTTCACATTAGTGAAGGGAATGTATGAACTATGTGAAGTCCCAGTGAAAGCTGAACTAAATCAAAACCGTGATAGTGTAAACTGAGTGAGGTTTAAAGCTGGAAAAACTCGCATTATTTTACAGAAAGGATTGGTTTTTCCGTACTTGGAAAAATGAAAAGCTTTAATGTCTAATGACAAATCCAAATCGTGTATGATTGAAACGAATACTATAAATTGACAGCAAGCGCAGTGTGCTTTTTGCTATGTTACATTTAAGTGTGTTAAGCTCAAAGAGAATTTCAACGTGGGATGTGACGTCGATAGCGTCGATACCTCGATACTCGGTGGTAAACCTTCGATATTTTTTGATTTTTCGATGCCATTATCCTTTGCAGAAAAGACAGTATGCTATGGATCTTATTTGGAGTTGTTTCTTTGACAAAACTCTAGGAAGACAGCAATATGAACAGTGTATTCTAGCAAGATGATGCACCTAATCACTGGCTATGAAGATTTCTTATACCTCTTTCAAACGTATGTGGTGTGCTCGTAAATGACCGATTTCTTGGTGCACAAACTTTCCAGGTATAACCCATCCTGATATCTTCGTGTAGAATTTTGTTAAACACACTATCTATTCAAAGAAACCCAGGGACAATGATGATCTGAAATTAAAAACCTGACGCGTTACAGTCACATGACTTTCTCTATCCTTTACAGCTTAATACTGCGTATACAAATTATCCTTACGAAAGTTTATTTTTCTATCTACTTCATATTAATTGAGATAAAATTTTCCGGAAATAACTGCATTACACATTTCGTTAAAATTACAAATGGAATAGCGATAGTCAAATATTTTAGAACCGTACGCTAAATACTGGCCTTAAAATTTCACACCTTTCCACGCATTCGTGTGAAAAAACCGAAGATTGGCAAAGAATTGAACATTGAAAACTGAAATCGCTTATGCCACAAAAAGTTATTTGAAATAAATAGTGTGTTTTAAAGAAGTCTACATTTGTTGTGTAGTACGTTTTCGGCTATCCCTTAAAGTTTACCAGTTATTCAAGATTTTCCTTCAGAATGACGAGAACTTCACAAGGTTTCCAGATAATTCAAGATGTGCATTTTATTTGTCTTGCAAATATTTTTTTAAAGTTTTATTTTAATTAAGAGCCACTTATCAGAAAATCGAACAATTCGAAAAATGTTCTGCATAAAGGGTTGTGTGTTATGGGAATTTTCACGAAAACCTTCGTTTCGCATTTGTGGAAGGTACCATACTTAATACTCAGTTTGATATTTATCCAATACTTAATTTCCCAGGTATACTGCTCACAAACACACACACACACATACGCGCACAGACATTTTTCTAAAAGTCCTTTTTTATTCAGAGGGTCCTCAAAATATGACTTATCGATGAAATCGATATCGGAGTTTTTGTGTGTAATGCGATACCTTCTCTACCTTGTAGGTACGTGGTACAGAAATTAAAAAAAATCTGATGTGTTACATTCACATGACCTTCTCTGCTCCTATACAGACAATTTTTACAAACGCTTATTATCCGTATGCTTCATGTTAATCGAGATATCGAGATGTTAATCTTATTGCTAATTTTTTTGTAGATGCAAGGGGAATTGGTAGGCTTTAAGCGATAGTCAAATCTTTTAAGAGCTGGTTGCTATGTAGAATGTGGATGTGGAAATGAATAACGAATTCCCATTTGAGAAGAAGTATTGGAAAATTTAAGAGAATAACAAGCAATATCTCGGAAATGGTTCACTCAACAAAAAAAATGTATATGACATAAATTGTGTATTTTAACGCGATCTACATTTTTTGTCTAGTAAAACCTTGTCTAGCTCTTATGGTTTACCAGTTATGCAAAAGTCGTTCACAATGAAGAATACTTTTGGGGACATTCCCAGAAATTTCGAGATATACATTTCATTTGTCATGAAAATATCTTAAACGTATGATGTTTTATTCAAAATCATTAGAGGCATATTTGAGAAAATTAAAATTTTCGAAAAATCTTCCATGTAAAGGGTAATTTGGGGTGGGGAGATTTTCATTAAAACCTTCGTGTCGCATCTCTGGAAGATACTGAACCTAAATACTAAGTTTGGTGTTTATCCTACAGTTTGTTTCTGAGTTATGCTGTTCACAGACACACACACACACACACACACACACACACTGCCATGTTTGCAAAATTGCTTTTTTTGGATTCAGGAGGTCTCAAAACATGTATTTCCGGTGAAATCTCGGTATCGAATTTTTGGGTAGAATACAATACTTCCCCTACTTACTATACGTAGTAGAGAAAGTAATTAATCAAGCTTTCCAAAATCCCTCCTCTGATTTTACAACGGCCTAAATTGCATCACCGTATTTAGTTTTTTCAGAGTGTGTAATGATACCAGGTAGCGTTCTTCCTTTAATGTTATATACGCCAAGCTTCAACATCCAATGTAAAATATGTTTTATAATGCTTTAGTTTTATCCATACCCAAATAGATCATATTTACGAGTATTTATTTGCAAAATCTTCCAACCCTTATGATACAGAGAACTGAATCTAAATACTTATGGCTCTGTAAAGTTAAAGTTAAATTCTCTATCTCGTTTGTCCCGGTTTTATTCATCTAAAAACCATTCCCTCCGTTTTCACAACCTCTTTTGATGTGTACATTTAATAAAGTTCCTAAATTATATATAAATTAATACTTTGAGGAATTTCCTTTGCTATTTATTCAACATTAATTAAGGTAGAGATTAATTAGCATCTAATTAGAAATATTTTGGAAGAAATGAATTAACTAATATATACATGCACTCACCTTTCAAATCTACTTATTTCTAGAGAATTAAATAAGTTTTCAGATTTAAAATGGTGAAACTGGGGAGTATTTTGAGTTTAATGTAACCCAATTCAAATTACATACATCTAAGTTAAGAAAATGGTCTCAGTTACTTCACAGTAAACAAGGTTTGCACCTTGGCTAACCTTGCTTTATTTTTCCCAACTAAGGTAAAACCTTTATCACATTTGGTGATCTCGTACCGCGAATCTCGCTGACCAGAACAGTCTATAGATGATTCAGAAACATTAAAGAGACATTTGTTCAACATCATTTGAATACAACACTTGCACTGTGACCAGTGAAAGGAAGAACATTATTACAGTTTCATCCTGTATCAACATACCGGTTTTACTTTCTCCACCGTGCCTAGCTTGTAGAGAAAGTTTTACATTCCACCCAAAACAAAAGATCGATATTGAAATTTTACAAAAAATATGACTTGAGGGCCTAATCCCTTCCCCTCCAATCCGTTTTAGAAAAAAAGTACGTGGGTGTGTCTGTGTAACAAACCCCATATTTTATTTCAGTAGCTTCTAAAGATGCGAAAAGAGGATTTTAAAGAAAATCCCCCACCCAACCTACCCTTTACATAACATTTTTCAAGGTGTTTATCTCAAAAATAGCTCTAACGACATCGATTACACTACCGAAGGTATATTTGAAATATTTGCTTGACAAAAGCTTTATCTTGAAGTTTCTGAAAACAGCGTATGAAGTCCACTTCATTCGTAAGTAATTTTATATGATCTTGTATTACTGGTAAACCATAAGAGATAGACAAAAAGTTACTACACAGAAATACAGTTCGTTTGTGACATCAGCATTTCCCAAATATCTGTTGTTAGTTACTGGTTGAATGTTTCAATACTTGTCACCAGCTGTCAACATTCAGATGTTTCTCGCGATGTCATGGGAATCGTATGCAATTTCAGTCCAGCATATAGCGACCGTGAATTTGCTGACAGCGCGCAGTTATGTTTCTTTTAAACCTTTTTGATTACTTACAGACTACGGGGATTCAAAAATAGTATCTTATAATAATAATTTTACGGAAGAAGTATGTTTTCTAGGCAGTTAACTACCTGACGCTAAATCGAGCCAGGTGACGCCGCACTAACGCGTACAACTCGTATTCGGGTGGAGCCGGGTTCGATCCCCGGCGAATCTTACTCATGGGTTTTTCGTGGTTTCCCAGGTCGGTAGCGTGGGTTTGTTTCTCTTCTACCACAAATTTTCTGCCCCTCATATGCTGTTCCCATCATCTTCTTCATAGCCATCAGGGTTGTAGATCCAGACGTCGGTGTTCGGCGGGTTGCAGCTGGGCGATGGTGTGCACTTTGTAGAGGTTTCTTCCCTGGCTTAGTTGTGGGTTTATTCAGTTAGCATCTGCCCCAGCGGGCCCCATTAGGAGGGGTTGGGAGCTCGTGGGAGGGTCGAGCGTCGTCGGATACGTTCTATACCGTCACGACTATTAATTTTTCAAATTCCCAAATCTTTCCACACTTCATGACAAACGGGGCGAAATTCGCTAAGCATACGAAACTAAAGATTGCAACAGAGGAATACCGAGTTTAAATGACGTTCTAAAATAAGTTATTTTGGCAATTTTAATAACAAAGGAATTGTTACCTGGACTTTAAGTTATGTTCAAAAAGAAGTCATGACCCAAAACTCAGTCTTGCCGCGAACACAACACGATATCCCTCATATTACAAAGACTTAATAGCTAAAGAGGTTGAAACAAATGATTCCAATTATTTTACACTTAACCATTCCCACCACCACTTCTTGTCCAAGCATCACGTAAACTACTTGAAAATTCTATATGTTTGTAGAACAATATAATGCTGCCAACATTGAGCTGATCCTTCCGGAACAGGAACAGAACTACCAACTCCTTCCGGGAGAGCAAACCCAAGTCGGGCGTACCAACCTAAATCTACAAGTGCTTGCCACATCCTGGAAACGTTAGACACCCCGTCAATGCTTCAGTCCGTTGACATCCGTATTTTGTCACCCTTCACATCTCTCCCTTAATCCCTCCCTCCCAGAGGTTACGTTAGAAGCAAAAAGGGCCGTTACGGCCTAATTTCAGTGCTCTGCCCTGGTTTCGGCCCCCACGTAATACACACCTTTAATAAACAAAGGACAGTACCAAAAATTGTGTCTCACATATCATTACTACGTTAATTCCAGTAATTGTGCTGTGAAAGAATAAAAGTGTAATTTTGAGGTATCTGACAATATTAATAGCATAGAATCTTGGTGTTTCAAAATTTTACGAGCGGCTTGTCTACTTTGCACGGTATTTATGTTAACCCTTTTAGGCATAGTGGAGCCAACCCAGTATTTATTTTTTCCTTGCTACTTGCACAACGATCCAAACGAAACCACTTGGCATGTTTCAGTACACGTCCTGCCATCCGTATCGTATTTTTTAAACTTGGAGAATCTGAATTTCAAGTTGCCATTTTGTCTTTTGATCGGTCGTATTGAAGTGGTGTATTGGCATCGTGTACCACGCCCACTTATTATGTATTCTTTGAATGAATAGACATTGCTGCGTTTTATAAGTGAACCCAAAATCACTGTTTATAAAGTAATGTTAGTCAAAAAATTAGAATGGCGATGTGTTTAGAAACTTTACAAAATAGGTATTGCGCTGGATGTTTCTACCTGCACCGTCATCATGGCGTGCCACCGATTATTTAACCTGGGCCCACCCCATCCTAAACAACAGAGGAAATTGAGTATCCAGCGGGACTAACCATTCTCCTCCAAAAGCACATTTCGGTCATGAGATAGAGGCTGTCTTAACATCAGAGAGCAGTTCGACTCGTGCAAAACAACTTGCAGTTTTCTATCTATATATATGGGAGACTGAGCAAATTCAGTCCGTCACAGTTGCCAATGACAATTATAATGGAAGTGAAACCTCTCCTTTAATTTCTAAGTAAGGAAGCTTATATTATTGGCATACAATAATAAAATTAAAAGCATATTGCAATAATGCGTTTTGTCGGAATCACTTTATTTTAGTATACTTTTGAGGTTTGTATAATAATATTCTAGAAAACAGCTAAAAATGTTCGGTGTGTAGCGGTAAAGGACGTTGGTAATGTTTTTTTTTGGAATGTATGAATTATAGGTGAGGGAATCAATTCTTGGAAGGGTAGTCTTTTCTTGGCTCTCAAGGTAGACGATGATTGGTTCGTTAAGTATAAGATTCTTATCTCAGGATAGGAGATGAAAAACACACGGTAGTTTCTGCGTCACTTTGTCCCATTTATGTGTGATAATTCTCACCAGAAACATTAAACACTTTTACCCTCTCGATTTCCCGTCACACATGATAGATAGACGCGTTCAATGTAACATACTCTCCCTTTCCAATTTACGTCTTATATGGTCTTACCTCGGCGATTACTTAATACTTAGTGAACTTAGCACAAAATTTCAGCGTGTACACTTTACACGTCTCAAACTGCGCTCCCATCATAGATAATCTTCAAGAAAATCCCCCTACGGCAGATTACCCTTTACATGGAACATTTTTCGAAAATTTTAATTTTCTCAAAAATGGCTCTAACGATTTTGATTAAAATATATGTTTAAGATATTTTCATGACAAATGAAATGTATATTTCGAATTTTCTGGGAATGTCTCCAAAAATATTCTTCATTGTGAATGACTTTTGCATAAGTGGTAAACCATAAGAGATAGACAAAATTTTACTACACAAAAAATGTAGATCGCGTTAAAATACACAATTTATGTCATATACATTTTTTGTTGAGTGAACCGGTTTCGAGATATTGCTTGTTATTCCCTTAAATTTTCCAATACTTATACTTTTTCTCAAATTCGTCATTCATTTTTTTTATGTAAAGAGAATGGAATGCGCCACATAGCAACCAGCGCTTAAAATATTTGACTATCACTTAAAACCTACCATGCTTATACATCATGAAATATTTTATCATCAATGGGAGCTATAATCTCTTTTATTGCTGTTATTATATTTATATATTTATATTCCCCTTGCATCTACAAGAAAATTAGCAATAAGATTGACATCTCGATATCTCGATTAACATGAAGCATACGAAGAATAAGCGTTTGTAAAAATAGTTTGTACAAGAGTAGAGAAAGTCATGTGAGTGTAACACATCAGATTTTTCTAGTTTAATCCAACCTCTTTTCTATGCACGTGATTTTCGTATCTTCTTATTGGTTATTTTTATATTTTTTTCTGTTTCTATTGGCTAGAATGAATTAGAAAATCCATCTTCTTTGCGTCTACTTATTTCAATATTTTCGCTTGATTTGATTTTCTGTACACATCAGTGACTTTGGTTTTTCCGTTTATTGTACCTTTTACCAGCGTGGCTTTCCCTGAACATACGAATTCTACAGTCCCCAAGTGCTTTTTAACGACTTGCTGGCCGTTCGCTGGTGATACCTTGCTAACATAAGATTTTAACTCACTTCTTTTCCCTCGGAAGTACATTGCTTCGTATATTTTATCATTTATTAATTTTTATTTATATTACATTCTCTTATTTGTTTATGTTCTGTTCGTTTTCTTAGCTTCTATATTTATAATTGCATTACCCTTTTCTATCTTTACTATTGTCTAGTTTGTAGCATTGATATTTTATTTACTTAGCATTTCTTTACAGAATTCTTTTTATTGCTTTCCATATTTTATTAGTCTCGCTATTCCTTCTCATATTCTTGTTCTTTCTTTGTTTTTATTATGGTTATTATTTTCTATTTTATCCATTCGTGGGAAAAATTACAGCGTCCGGTAATATCCTGTGTAATATCCTGCTATACATTCAAAATACACTTCATAGGAACATACATTATCATTTTCCTTCGTCGTGATTGTGAAAAACAAATGTACCTAAGTAGGGCCACTTAGAAGCAAAACGAATAATGACATATTCACACCATGCACTATCTTCACAGCTAAAGCAAAGCAATTGGAGATTAACCTTACTGAAATGATGTTAAGATTTCCTGGAGCTAAAAACTCATTCGTAAACTCAGTCATTTACTCATTGCAAAATGTTTTCTTCCTACAAGGACAGTGCTCTGTCTCTGCAATGCGACATCCACGAGAAAACATTTCTTCTTCCTCATCTTCATTTTCTTCTTCCTCATATGCGCGTTTAGAACAAAATACTGATAACGACAGGAATGGACGGATAAAACGGCGGAAACATGGTAGGGAAGCGACGTGCAATTTGGTAGCGGTCCAAAGAGGCGTCCCCATGCGGTGGGTTCTAGTTCTCACTCTGGCGGATGAGACGAGAAACAAGTCCGGGCTGTAAGGCAGATGAAGGATGATTCTCTTTGTTCCAGACGTTATAATGGCGCTCGCTCTCAGCAGGGAACCTAGTTAAGAGCAGAAGGGCATTTAATGAAATGTATTCTTGCAGACATTTCTAGGAGTGTTCGCTGCTATCACCAAGATAACAAGTTTTCGCAACGAACAAGTTTGTCTGCTGTTTATCTGACATCTGTTAACAAAGGGCGATAGTAAAGTAATATTTTAATGTAGGCAGCACCTGACACACTAGGATAAGTTGTTTTCAAAAACAGAATTGTGGCAGAGGAACAGTATTTTCGTAATTCCACAGCTATATCTTCGTTATGAAGCTAATTTAGACTCTTATTTCGATGTTCCCTACATTTTTACTTTCTGTACCACCTAACGTAAGAGGAAGAATTTTATTCCATCCAAAAATTCAATAATGAGGTTTCACCTGAAACTCACGTTTTGAGATCCCCTGAATAAAAACAAAACAAAACAAAAATATTAGGAGCAGAAAAGAAGGTTTTCATAAAAACGTTCCGCCTTTGTGTGTGTGTGTGTGTGTGAATCAAGCTTGATATTTAAGTTCAGAATCTTTCAACAATGCGGCCGAATATTTTGAAGAAAATTCCCCCAATCCGCACTAGCATTTACAAGAAAATAATTCGATAGCTCTAAAAGTATTTGGATTAAAATATCTCAATTTAATTTTTTGACATGTGAATTAAAATGCACATATTGAATTTTCTGTAAATATCTTGTGAACCTTGCTTTATTTAGATGAATTTTGTAAAATAAGGAAATTTTATAGGCAAAAGCGTACTGAAGAAAGTCCTAAAAATTGCGCGATTTGTGTTAAATAACTATTCTCAGAGTGTCAAACGTTATCAAAATGTTCCATGTTGCAAATTTAAAACCTTCCTAAGCCTTACCTAACTGACAGACGTGATTGCAAGTTTGGGATTCTTGCCCGCCCGCCCCCCCTTGTTCTTTTCAGGAGATTTTTACCATGAATAAGCATTTAAATGCTGTTTCCACATGTTGAACCCTTCTTGCTTTGTTTGAATCAATTCCTAGGTAAACATATATTGTGAGTAGTTTAGAGAGGATACAAGAATCACTTATTGTATAAATATATAGTAAATATATGTGAATTTTTCATTAGCAGAGAAACTCGCGTGAATGGATCAGATTAGTGTTTTTAAAATTTCAGCACCACATCAACAATATCACTTAAACGTTTTTTTTAATACGTATATCATTGCAAAGTTCTGAATATATGGAAAATACAGTCTAAATGTCTATGTATTAACTGCATCGTAGTATATTTCGTTAATTTTCTGTTTTATCACAACTTCATTAACTATACCTACTAAAATAATTTATTGTTTGATTCTTATCCAGAAGCACAGTTCTTGAAACAAAATCAGAAACTTCGTACGAAGTTGTTATTCATAACTAGTTCAGAGATGAAATATTACAGCAATGAACATCAGCTAAAGGTATGCAAGTTTGAAATGAACCACCAGTCCGTAATGGCAATCGATTTAGAATCCTGGAAGTTCTATCTGAAAGCTAAAAATAAGCTTTCTTTGTTTTGCTTTAATTCGTTTTTCGTCATTTATTCACAGCTTAAAGTGCTTGGAAACTTATGATGATACATTTTATGCCACTATAGGATAATGCAAGATGCTAAACACTGTAGCGGGAAAAGGTTGTTGGGCGCCATTTATAGCGGTAAATCGTTGATCAGTAGCATCTGGAAAGCGTCGTTCTCTGATTGATGCTATCTGCTGCTGTGTTATTGTCCTCGGCTATTGCTGCACGTCGGTGGCTGTGTTTACCATTCCTAATCTTTACCTATATAACTAATTCTTGGGTCTCAGGCTTATCGTGGGTGAGACAAATTAAAATATCCTGCATTTCCCTTAATAAATGTGGTTTATTATCAATTCAAATATTTATGGGCGGCTAGCTTTTCCCATTATACCAATTCCCACCATTTGAATAAATCAGGAGCCTAAACTAACTGCACACGTCTTCTCACCCATATGCACACACGTGCATATGTCGTCGAGAGCGTAACACTTTGTGTCCACGAGATTCTAGAAGAGAGTGAAAATCTGGGGCTTTGTTCCCCTTTATATACCTAAGCCTAGTGACGCTTACCTCCGCGCCTCAAAATATAACGACGTTTTAAATTGGTCGTCAGACCGCGTTATCTTAACATGTATGAGGATATTCTACTCCAAAGTTTTGCGCATGCGCGTCCCCATGACGCGCAGGAAGCGGGTTCAATATGTCCGTCTCTTTCTTTTCTCTATCTGTCTATTTCTATTTCTCCTTACCGCTACCGGCTCCCTGTTCATTAGCTTGGTGAAAGGTGGGCTTCACCTAGAATTATCTTTTACCTGGAATTTGCTAGCTCACTCGTCTCTCACAATCTGCTTTGTACAATTATTGGTTATTAAATATTTTAACATGTTTCTTGGTGAATTATATTATTATTATGTACAACTCTTATATACATATGGTATATCCACTTTCAATACCCACATCTTTTTACTTTCTCTACTACGTATAGTAAGTAGGGGAAGTATTGTATTCCACCCAAAAATTCGATACCGAGATTTCAACAGAAATACATGTTTTGAGACCCCCTGAATCAAAAAAGACTTTTTGGAAACATGTCCGTGTGTGTCTGTATGTGTGTGTGTCTGTCTGTGTGTGTGTGTGTCTGTCTGTGAACAGCATAACTCAGAAACGAACACTCAGATAAACACCAAACTTGGTATTTAGGTTCAGTATCTTCCAGAGATGAGACACGAAGGTTTTCAAGAAAATCCTCCCACCCCAGATTACCCTTTACATGGAAGATTTTTCGAAAATTTTAATTTTCTCAAAAATGGCTCTAACGACTTTGATTAAAATATCATATGTTTAAGATATTTTCATGACAAATAAAATGTATATCTTGAATTTTCTGGGAATGTCTCCAAAAGTATTCTTCATTGTGAACGACGTTTGGTAAACTGGTAAACCATAAGAGATAGACAAATGTTTACTACACAAAAAATGTAGATCGCGTTAAAATACACAATTTATGTCCTATACATTTTTTTGTTGAGTGAACCATTTTCGAGATATTGCTTGTTATTCCCTTAAAATTTTCAATACTTATTTTCTCAAATGGGTATTCGTTATTCATTTTTTGTCTTGGATATGCAAAGAGTATTAATCTGTGGGAAAGGGAATGGTGCTGCACCTAGCAACCAGCTATTAAGAGATATGTATATGCTTAAAGGCTACTGTTTCTCTATATTGCCCTTGTAAATATATATTCCCCTTACATCTACAAGAAAATTAGCAATAGATAGACTCTGCAAATGTTTATCTCGATTAGCATGAGGTAGATGGAGAATAAGCGTTTGTAAAAATAGTTTGTACAAGAGTAGAGAAAGTCATGTGAGTGTAACACATCAGATTTTTTAATAAGACTTACCTTTTCCATTAAAACTCTATTTGGTGTGAAATGCTCAAAATACTCCGTGATAGGTACAAGTTGAAATAACTGCTGAGTGAAAGCGCAGAGAACACCAATAAACAGGAACATGCTCTTTTTGTCCGTGGGTTTGATTTAGAAACTGAAAAAAAATTACATTCACATGACTTTCTCTTTCCTCTATCGCTTATTAGTAGGTATACAAACTATTGTTACCAAAGCTTATCTTTCTATCTACATTTTAATCCAGTAAATATTTCCACAAATAACTACATTACACATTTCGTTACAGATACAAAGTCATATATTTTAGTCCTGGACGCTAAATGCTGCCCTTAAAATTTCATGCTCTTTCCATGTAATCGCAAGAAACAACTGAAAATTGACGGGACTTCAAAAGAATGAAACAGTTTTGAACAATTCCAACCATTAATAACGGATATCTCGGAAATGGCTTATGCCACAAAAAGTTACTTGAAATAAATTGTGTGTTTTAAAGAGATATAACGTTTTTGTATAGAACGTTCTTTCCGAATGAAGAGGACTGCACGCAGTGCCCAGAAAATTCAATATATACGTTTTAGCCACTTTTAGAAAATTCAAGATTTCGAAAAATATTTCATGCCATGCATACTTACGGCTGTGGACATTTTCTTCAAAATCTTCCTGCCGCATCTTTGGAAGACACCGAAATTAAATACCAAGTTTGGTATATACTTTCGGCGTTTAGTTTTTTAGTTGCACAAACACACGCGCGCGCAAATTTATTTTTTCAAAATCTGCTTTTTTGGGTCCTGGAGGTCTCAAAAAATATTTTTTCGGTGAAATTTTGTCATCGAATTTTGGGTGCAATACAACACTTCCCTTAGTTACTATACATTATAGAGAAAGTAAGAACGGTCGATGAATCTGTGACAGTTTTGTAATTTTGACACAAAAACGAGGGATAAAGAAATGCGATTGACACTACAATATTCTCATTAACGTATTAAAGTATTCCGGACACTGTATGGAAATGCACACATTACGTAAATCTTAAGTAAGAGCCATTTCACTACGTATAAATAAATTACATTCGCAAGGAAATGTATCACTTTTTAAGCGGTTGTCAGTAATAATTTCCACCTGTGTAATCATACTATATACAACTTGTATTCAATAAATACGGTGAACGATTGATTTCATGATTTATTTGCAAGACAAGCGATATATTTATGCAGGTATAAGATTATTGTACTTCAAATAAACTACTCCCATGATTATGTACTTCTGACAACGCGTGTAGAGGTCTCGCATACCGCGGGATGGCTCAGGCGGTTATGTCATGAACATTCGGAAGGTCCCGGGATCCATTCCCGGCGGCCGCACACACTGGTCCTTGGGTTTTTCGTATTTCCCCGGGTCGCCAGGCGAATGCTGAGGTGATTTATCTTCTACCACGACTTTACTTCCTCTCATACTCTGTGCCCATCATCTTCTTTGTCATGTGTTTCAGGGTTGTAGGACCAGGCGACGGTGTTCGGGGGGTTGCGGCTGGGCGGTGGCTTAGGCTTTGTAAAGTTTCTTCCCTGGCTTCGCTGCGCTACCGCTTAGTTAGGTCTTTCCTCAGTGTGGGGTTCCGCTCCGGGGAACGATGGAGGTTGGTGGCTTGTGGGCAATGACCGTTCGACGTTGGATGCGTTCAATCTGGAAACGTTAGGTACCCCATCCATGCTTGCGCTTGTCGGCATACGGATCTGGTCGTCCTTCGGGTCTCTCCCTTATCCTTCCCTCCCAGGGGTCACATTGGAAGCACAATGGGCCGACTGGACTGCGCGCGGTGCTCTGCCCCAGTTCCGGAGGCCTTTCCGTGATATGTACCTTTACCTTTAGAGGTCTCGCATACTTTAGGTGAAAACAACCTGAGGGTCGTCCTCCGTGGTCTAGCGTTACCATGCTAGCCTCTGGTTCCCGATGTCGCGGGTTTAAACCTGATGGAGGGTGATGGATTTTTTTCGTGCCTAAAAATCCATAGTATGGCTTCCTTCGGAAGGGAAGTAAATCCGGTGGCCCCGTGTCGTAGATTTAAGGCACGTAAAAGAACCTCAAGCCTGATAAGGCCTCTTAGCAAAATTTCAGGTCTTTAGCGCCCACGCTAAGAGTCATAGCAACTAAAGATCGTCCAGAAATAAAGCTCAATTTATTTATTTGAGAGATGCAGTTGAGTCCAGAGTTCACAGTGCGTTGCATGTCGGCAATGCCCGAAAACCGTCGTCCTTTTAAGCGCTTCTTCAACCAAGGAAATACGAAATAGTCGGCAGGGACCAGATCTGGTGAGTAAGGAGG
This sequence comes from Deroplatys truncata, assembly GCA_030765065.1. Lineage (NCBI taxonomy): Eukaryota > Metazoa > Arthropoda > Insecta > Mantodea > Mantidae > Deroplatys > Deroplatys truncata. Next base: position 71,965,754 of record CM060984.1, read on the forward strand.
GTGATGAAGCACAAACACCCCCTTACATGCCAGGAACTGCTGCACGGTAATGGCGGTATGGGGGCGTGCATTATCATGAAGCAGACGCACACGTCCCCCTCAGGTTAAGTAGGTGGTCGCATTTAATGGCGTGCCTTCTGTTAGATAGTCTTTATTAATTATTCCTCCAGCATCAAAAAACATCATCGGCATTGCGTAATCCACCATGTGGATAAATTATCCGCAGGTCTCCAGCCTATTTTGTTTCTGATCAGGAGTCAAGCTGTGAGGCACTAACCGCGTACACAGTTTACCTAACGTTTCGGTTACTATTGAGTAAGCACTTTTATACGACACTCCAATGACCTCTGTCAACATTTCAACCATCTTTGGAAAAGAGTTGGCGAATTTTTCCGATGGTTTCATCGGTGCACGTGTTTCACGCTGTCCCAACCTCCTCGGAAGCGCTTGTATTATTCGTACACGCACTTTCTCCATAAATCACTGTTTCCATAAACCTGGCGCAGCAGTTCGTGACATTCCTTTGGCGTTTTCTTAACTTTGAAGCAGAATTCACATCCGTACGTTGCTCCATTTCGCCCTGCACTACACCTTACTTCCACATCAGTACACGCAAACTGCACACATGAAGAAGCACACGGCTTCGCGAACGATAACTGACTGACCTCGGGTCTCCCTGAACTGAGTGTCAACGAGTAGGACAAACCACATCGCACGCCAGCAATTCATTCACCGTATTTAATGATTACGTAATGTTATTAGTATACAAAGAGAAAATTTGAGTGTCTGTGTGTGCATGTAGGGTAATATAAAAAAACACTAAATCGATTTTGATAATTATATCACCATTGAAAAGCGCAAGTCTTTCTGACGACATGGAACTAAAACACCACCATCTAATTCTTTTCTTAAATTACTAAAAATTAAACAGGATTTACAAAGCTCTTTTACTTAAATACAGACACACTGAAGCTACAAAAGAGCATCCAAGCCCTTGATGTACATATTATAATGCCACGGAATAGAAAATTGTTGTTCTTTCTCCACAGAATATGCATGTAAACCAACACGAATGCCGCGGATATTACATTCTAAGCAATGTATGTGTATATGGTCACGATTTAGCAATTAAGACACAGCAAAACAAAACAGGATCTAATCTGTTTATAACCCTACCACTGCCAAAATACATTGCTTTATTTCTTTTATATATGTGGCACAATGAACTTCGTTAGCGGAGCATGCTAAATAATTGTGCAAAGAGAACATTTCTAAGATTAGACATTCATGAACCGATACTTTCACTTTCCCTACCAGTACACAGTAGGTAAAGAAGGTATTGCATTCCACACAAAAATTCGATAATGAGATTTCACCGGAAATACAAGCTGTTAGGCTTCTGAATACATAAAAAGCATTTTTATAAATAGGAATGCGAACAGTGTAACTCAAAATTGGAAAGTCGGATAAGTACCAAACTTGGTATTTAAGTTCACCAACTTTCAAGGAAGGGACGTCATTTTCAAGAAAATCGCCCGTCCACAACTACCGTTTACATGGAACATTTTTTTAATGTTCATTTTCTAAAAGATGGCTGTAACGATTTTGATTAAAATACCATATAATAAACATATTGTTACATGCTGGTGTGAGGGCCAAATGATTCTCAGCAAGTTACCAAATTTTGATCACCCCAACACGCACATGGAAGAGCGTAGCTCACAAACGGCGAGAGGACCGAGACCTTGATGTCTACATTCAGAAGGAGGCGTGAGATTTTTTGACAAAATACACAAATATTACATGACACACATTGCCTGTAATTTATTGATGAAACATTTGACGGCTCTACATTACACTTAGGGAAACAAAGGATAAGGGGAGATGCCTTGAAATCGAGGACCGACCATCGCGACTTGCTTCTTACACTCTAATCACAAAGTGACGCGAACATTCAAGTAACGCTAACTATATATCTCCCTCTCCAATCCTGTCTAGGCGCTAGCTAGCCGGGGCTGGCGTCATACCGAACGGGATTCAAACGAAGCCTTCTCTCTGGCGTGTTCCGCGCCAAAGGAGAAGGCTCGTTCTGCCGAAAGAAATAATCAAATTCACCCAATAATTCTGTCGACAATGCGACACAATAATGCGTCTGGTACGGCAATCTTACTGATACGCCCCCTTGAATTTTCTGGGAATAGCCTGAGAAGCCCTCATTTGGAAGGAATTTTGTATAATCTTATATAGCTGGTAAATGTTGAGCGATAGAGTAAACGTACTACACAAAAAATGTATACTTCTTTAAAAGACACAATTTACTTCAAATAAGTTATTTTGTGGCATAATTGTGAAATATCGGTTATCAAGGGTTCGAATTTTTCATTAAATGGTTATTTTCTTAAAAAGTCGTATCAACATTAAGTTGTTACATGGATAAAGTATGCAATTTTAAAGCCAGTATATGGCGTCCAGTTCTTAAACATTTGACTATCGTTGTTCCCTTTGTATCCATAACGAAATGTGTAATGTCGCTATTTCTGAAAGGTTTATTTGGATTAAAATGTAGTAGATAGAAAAATAAGCTTTAGTCAGAATAGTTTATATACACACTAATAAAGATACAGGTTAGAGAAGGTCATGTGAATGTATCACATCACATTTATAAGAACTGAGGATTTTGTTTATCTCATGGTCGCAGGCTAATAATACAAAAAAGAAGTTAATTTGATAGCCTGGAAGTGCGAAATTTATATATTCACCAGCTTCACCTCTATTTCGCTATATATGTTAGGAGTTTCTGTAGTATGTGAAAACTGTGTACCTGTTATCAAACAACTACGGGACCAAAGAGGAGGTACAAAGCTTTAAAATTTTACCTATCGAATTGTCTAATTCAGATTGATGATTGTCCAATAGCAAAAGAGTAGTTATGGTCTATGTAGAATTTTCAGAACTTGGAAGATTGTTGGAAGGAGGTTAAGGATTTCGGACTACAAAGTTACAGTTATAAGGGGTAAAGGGAAGGAGTTTCCGTAAAAAAGTCTTATATGTTACACTCACCTGACTTTTTCTACTCTTGTACAAACTACTTTTACAAACGCTTATTCTCCATATGCTTCATGTTAATCGAGACGTTAATCTTATTGCTAATTGTCTTGTAGGTGCAAGGGGAATATGGTAGTATTTAAGCGATAGTCAAATCTTTTAAGAGCTGGTTGCTATGTGGAGTATTCCATTCTCTTTACATGTTCAGTACGTAAAAAAATGAATAACGAATTCCCATTTGAGAAAAAGTATTGGAAAATTTAAGGGAATAACAAGCAATATCTCTAAAATGGTTTACTTATCAAAAAAATGTGTATGATATAAATTGTGTAGTTTAACGCGATCAACATTTTTTTCAGTAAAATTTTGTCTATCTCTTATGGTTTACCAGTTATGCAAAAGTCGTTCACAATGAAGAATACTTTTGGAGACATTCCCAGAAAATTAGAGGTATACATTTCATTTATCATGAAAATATCTTAAACATATAATGTTTTAATCAAAATCGTTAGAGCCATTTTTGAGAAAATTAAAATGTTCGAAAAATGTTCCATGTAAAGGGTAATCTGAGGTGGGGGGGGATTTTCTTGAAAACCTTCGTGTCGCATCTCTGGAAGATACTGAACCTAAATACCAGGTTTGGTGTTTATCCGATGTTCGTTTCCGAGTTATGCTGTTCACACACAGACATGTTTGCAAAAATGCTTTTTTTATGCAGGAGGCCTCAAAACATATATTTCCGGTGAAATGTCGGTATCGAATTTTTGGGTGGAATACAATACTTCCGCCACTTACTATACATAGTAGAGAAAATATAAATGTTGTGATCATTGTTCAATAATTTAATAAAAATGGGAGAGATAAGTGAAATTAATTCCTCATTCGAGTTTTAAAAGCTACCATCCAACATGGAGCAGAGAGCTAGTGTTGATTGTACCGAAGTGCTTTTCATACGAAGCTTTACAATAAAACCTTACTTTTCTGTTTTCTTTGCATAGATTTAAGACGTTGAAAATAGCCTATTCTTCTCGTGTCATATGGGTCACTGCAGATCTCTTAGAACAGCGGCATTGTTCTGTATTTATCCTGCTCAGCAACGTCTGTCTACCGTTCTGCTCATTCCGTCCCCTTCTTTCTCTCTAATCCTTTATATTCATTTAAACCTTTAAGTAGCAGATGCGTTCCAATTTCTATCAGATTCTGCAGCAGGGTCTCCTTTCTCGTCAACAATTTAGCTTTAGATGCAAGACACGATGTGCTGAGTTTTATACATTCTTCTTCGTCTACTTGAACCCATTACGTAGGGAGTGCAGATTTTTTTATATTTTAGGATTAGAACACTAGTCTGTTAAATGCAGTTGGTAAAAATGTGTTGCATTCACATGACTTTCTCTATCCATACTACTTTCTCTACTACGTGTAGTAAGTAGGGAAAGTATTGCATTCCTCCCAAAATTCGTTATCGAGATTTTACGAGAAATACATGTTTTGAGGCGCCCTGAATCCAAAAAAAGCCTTTTTAGAAAAACGTCAATGCGTGTGTGTTTGTGAACAACATAACTCAAAAACGAAAAGTCGATAAATACTAAACTTTGTAGCCGAATTATAACGTCAATAATTATCATAATAATCTGGTAAGGATAGCGAAATAAAATAAATAATAAAATATTTAAAATCAGTGCATGTATTAAAAGAAGAAGCATTGGGAAAATTGTTGACTGTTAAAAGCGTCAGAAAGACCAGACAGGCACAGTACAGTACAGTTTAGCTAATTAGGGACCAGCCCCAGGTATAAAGGGTAAAATAGATGAAGCCAGTTTCTCTTGGAATTAATGGGTGCAGTTGCACTGGCCGGGATGTGAAGGTCACTAGATGCTTCATGACGCTCATTTTTTGTGCGAAAGAGGGGAAGTTAGGAGCTTTTCTTTGTATCGCGCGTGTGGTGAGAACATTCTCGCTGGAGCACTCTGGGAGTGCGGAACAACGGTCTCGTCGAGGTCCGAAGAATGGGTGCAAACTTGCAAGAGGGTCGAACGTTCAGCTGTAGTTGATAATCTTCGGTCTTGGAAAACATACAGTAACATCGTAAGAATTTAAAAGTGATCGGCAAATCTTAAGTCTTATTTTGATGGTGAATAAAAGTGTTCCAAGAAAGCGTTCGTGTTTCTATGTACATACACTCAGGCACACCTAGTGATTAAGATCTCATGCTCGAGCAGCCGTTCCAAAAAAAAAAAAAAAAAAACAACTAGGAGGAGAAAAGCAGCAACCGTGAGGCAAAGGTATTGCTTCATGATGGAGCACGTAGCGTGGCTGCGTCAACTTGGATCTTCAGTTTACTATCTTCCAAGGTGGCGACACGAAGATTTTCAATAAAATTCCACCATACCAGAATACCCTTTACATGGAGTATTTTTCGAAAATTTTGAGTTTATCAAAAATGTCTCTAACAATTTTGATTAAAAGATATATGTTTAATATATTTTTATGACAAAAGAAATCTACATCTTGAATTTTCTGGGAATGTCTCTCAAAGCCCCCTTCATTCTGAATGACTTTCGCATAACTGGTAAATCATAAGAGATAAATAAAATTTTACTCAACAAAAGATGAGATCTCGTTAAAAAACACAATTTATGTCATACAACTTTGTGTGTGTGTGTGTGTGTGTGTGTGTGTGTGTGTGTGAAGTGAACCGTTTCGGAAATATTCTTTGTTGTTTGTTTCAATTTTTCAAAACTTATATTTTTTCTCTAGTTCGTTATTCGCTTTTTATGTCCTGGGCATCCAAAGAGAATGGGATATTGCACATAGCAACCAGCTCTTAAAATACTTGAATATCGCTTAAAGCCTACCAAATCCTCTTGCATCTACAAGAAAATTAGCAATAAGATATTTCCATATCTCGATTAATATGAAGCATATGGAGAATAAGCGTTTGTAAAAATAGTTTGTACAAGAGTAGAGAAAGTCATGTGAGTGTAACACATCAGATGTTTAGATAAATATCTGCGTATGTATGTCTGTGAACAGCATAACTCAAAAACGAAAAGTCGTATAAATACCAAACTTGGTATTCAGGTTCAGTATCTTCCAAGGAAGTTTCTTAAGAAAATCTCATACTCCAAGCTACGCTTTGCATATTAAATTTTTCGAAATATTTGATTTCCTTAAAAAAATGGCTCTAACGATTTGGATTAAAATACAATATATTGAAGATATTGATTTGACAAATAAAATGCACATATTGAATTTTTTTTGGAATAGCCTGTGAAGTCCACTTCAGTTGGAAGAAATTTTCTATTATCCTGTACAACTACTAAACGTTAAGCGATAGACGAAAACGTACTACACATAAACGTAGATTTCTTTAAAACACACAATTTACTTAAAATAGTTTTTTGCGGCATTAGCCATTTCTGAAGTATCCATTTTTAAAGGTTCGATTTGTTCTTTACTTGTCATTCTTTAGTTGTTTCTCGCGTTTGCATGGAAACAGTATGGATTTTTAAGGTCGGCGTATAACGTGCAGTTATTAAACATTTGACTATCGCTGTTCTCTTTGAATCTGTAACGAAATGTGTAATGTAGCATTATACGTTTCGTAACAGATTCAAAGAGAACTGCGATAGTCAAAAGTAAAGGTTTTTACAAAGCTTTATTTCGATTAAAATGTAGTGGATAGAAAAATAGTCTTTACTAAAAATAGTATGTATACCCACTAATAAATGATAGAGGACAGAGAAAGTCATGTTAATCAAGATAAACCTCGCCAGAAATGGTTTAGTGGACATTTCACTGTATGTATAAGGGATATTTAGGAAGCCGAATCGACCATCACGTGTTTAAAAACGGGATTCTATATGCTGGCTTTAAAGTTGTAGCGATTATCATTCCTACATCATTCTCGTCTCTGCGTCATTGTATGGGTAGTCTTCAGGGCTCGAAATCGCCGATATCGTCGCATCTCAGGGTTAACTTTCGGCGAATCGGCCTGAAATTCCCCACAGTTGTTCTCAGGGTAGGATTGCGGGAGTGGTGACACCAGGATATTGTTTGAAAAGAAACACTGTTTTTACTCACTCTTTATGCTAGAAATCCTGCAAGATTCATTGGTATTCTATAACACGTGTAATTCTTTTAGCACAGTCTTCCCGCTATTGTCTCTTGGAATACTAAAGTTTGCTCTGGCTAGTTATTTAATAACTGGGTGCTCTATCGCCGTTCTTTAGATTCGCGCGAACTTGAAGTAGTCACTTGACTAACCTTAACTGGTTTATAAGCTTGGATATTATTATGTCGAAGAATACCGTTAGCACTTTATATAAATATTTCATCTACATCACCTTATAATTGTATAATTCCGCGGCACTTAGCAAATATAGGAACTTAGCGTCCCTTTCTGATCCGGAGTGCTACGTGTTACCTTAACGAAGAATCATGAAAAACTGTCCCAAATCCACGCTCGCATTCACATATATCAGGCACTGCCCGCCTTCAAAGTCTATACATGTCACTGCGTTTTCCTATCTTTCCATTGGTTCTCACACTTTTTCTCTACGTTTATTGGTTCCCTGGTTGAAAATTCAAAGCCTAATTGTAAGAAAAGTCCGTTGCCTCATAGCGTCTGTTTACTCTTAAAACTCGCCTCATCCCCACGAAGTACAAAAGAAGGTTTTGAATTGTATGGCCCCACGGTCGGAAAATATAATGGACAGTCTGAGGCAGTATTTTTAGCACTTAAATGATTTCAGTTTAATTATATAATTTATAAATTCAATAACAACCCACCTTAAAGGAATATGTGTATGTAACAATATATTACAGCCATTGTATATGTTTATATTATTGTATACATGTAATAATGTTATCTGAATGTATTACGTAATTTAATAATCTAGGAGCTGTGAGAATAATAGGTTGAAAGTTTCTAACAATGAGATAACCTTGAATCAATAATGAGTAAGAAAGTTTAACAATACTACTTGTGATTCTTGGAGCAACAATAATGTAATTTTTGGGACAGTTTATAAAATAGCCAATCAACAACCACAAAAAGCTTTAGTTAAATAAAGGCATTCTATTGGATTAGGAATAGCCAATCAGAAACTGAAATATAGCAAAATTTACAAATCTAGAAGTCAGTTACTTATAGACAGTACTCATAGCTGGACGCGTTGCTTGAAGACAGTGTTCTTGATGCGAGATGTGTCCTCAAGACATTTAATATGTATTTTGTGTGAGACGAAAATAGTTTACGTGTTAAAAGGTGCAAGTAATTAACAAACGAATTTCATAGCTCTCTATATCAGTGAAGTGTTATTTAAATTGTGTCAAGCATTCATAAAGAGAGTGAAGAAAAACTTACAATCTGTATAAGCCTACATTCTTCATCCGCATCACGCCCTGTTAAGAGAAACATGTCTCTAACAATAATGCTGACGCAGCCGAGGCAAACATAAATATATAATATTTAAAGAAACAGTAAAAATTACAAAGTTAATATTTTTTTAAACATTTGGGGCGAAGGCTACCGGAAAGCGGGTACCATACACGCGGTTTCAACCAACTTCAAGTTCGGCTCACAACAGTTGAACTACAATACAACTCCTTCAACACAAACCATCTCAAGTCTAAAACGAAGCTACTCTTATTTTTGCCTAAAGCTTGCAGTCTTTCTTAGGCAATTACGACTTTGTTTATTTAACAATATTATTGAAACTTAAAACGTATTTTCAACTTCATAAGTGCTTTCCATTGATATAGTTTTGAATCATATTACTTTAAAATTATGGAAAATTATCAAATTAAAAGTTAATTAATTATCAATAATTCCTAAATTATAATTATTACAGAGTTCCTTTTTATGTATACTTAATCTGGCGAAAATATCGCTACAATGTGCCATAGTATCTACATGACATCGCGAGGAATAACTTTATAGCCGCAGCATTTAAAAAATGACAAAGTAATGAAAAATTGAAAGAAATGTGAACGGATATCTCGGAAAAGGCTAATGATACAAAAACGTTTTTTCAAATAACTTGTGGGGTTTAAAGATATCCACGAACATTTATAGGTAAAGGTTATACAATACAGGGGGACACCTCGTGCACTGCGACCTATATAGATCTAATGTGCTTACCACTCCTTATAAAGAAGGAATGAAGTTAAGGAACTAAAGCAGGCTACAGACAGATAGACCACAGAGACGCGCGGAAGTCCTTAGCTCGAAGACCGGTTCCATTGCTGGAGCTGCCTTGAGGGGGCGATGAAGGACCCATCCACCAAACAGCCCTCTGGTGTCCATGGAAGTATTCTTTCCTTTGACCCGCGCTATCTGTGCGACAGTGCCATACGTTATGACATCTATAAGCAGAAGAGAACGGAATGAAAGGAAAATGATAGAAGAGAAACCACCCGACCAAGGAAAACCACGAAAACCAGTCAGAGTGGGCGGTCGTCCTCCAGTACGTGCGAGGCCCTTACCTCCGAGCCATCTTGCTCGGTGCTTTTAGTATACTTTGCTATGTATTACTATGTAATAAATATGAATAAATCTAGTTATTCATATTTTTAAACGTTTCTAAAATCACCCGATTCACGGACGCACCCTGTGGATAATACAGGCTGAGCCAAAAAGCTACGAACCGGCTGCGCGGTATTTTTTCTGTCCGCCTCCTCGGCGCTCGCTGCCGTCTGCCGCTATCATAGGAAAACACGGATGAAACCATACAGATTTTTTAAAACAACTTTTAAAGGTTCCACTTACCAACTTTATGAAATGAGATGCTGAAACTGCCCACCGTCGTTGTCCATACATTTTTGGGATCTCTTTAGGAAGCTATCCATCACTCGCCGTAGTTCACGTTGAGAAATGCTGTCAATTTCCTGGCTGATATTTTGTTTTAATTCTTCCAGGATGCGTGGGTTTGTCTTGTATATTTTGTTTAAAGTTACTCCATGGACAGAAATCGCAGGGGGTTAGGCCGGGGGACCGAGGGGGGCCACAATCTGTACTAATAATTCTGTCCTCAAACACACATTCAAATATACTCATCGAAATATTGGCCGTATAAGCTGTTGCAGAGTCTTGTTGAAAAAAGGCAAAATCACGCTCTCCGGATGTTAATTCTCTAAAAATGGGGGGGGGGGCAAAATTGTATTCACTGTTACTCGAAAAAAACTGGCGAGTGATGGATAGTTTCCTAAAGAGGTGCCAAAAATATATGGACAACGACGGTGACCAGTTTCATCATCTCATTTCACAAAGTTGTTAAGTAAAGCCTTTAAAGGTAGTTTTAAACATGTTGTATGGTTTCATCCGCGCCTTTCTATGATAGCGGCAGACGGCAAGAACACCGAAGATGCGGGCAGGCGGTTCTTAGATGTTTGGCTCATCCTGTAGAAGGGCAACCTTTGGAAAGAATAATTTGTGGAAGGTTTATAAATATATATGGTAGAGGTTAGAGAAAGTTATATGAATGCAACACATCTTATTTTTACATTAATAACTGTCACAGATTGTTTTCTGAGCTAGTGCATTCCTTTAGAATTTCTCTGGAAGCATTATATAGTCTCTTCTATGACATAAAAATGACATGTAATGTTCAACTTCCCTCGCTGCAGCATCCAGTCCCCGTCCCTTGGGCTCCTCATATGCCATGTCTCTGATACTTTAAGCCTCACTAAAATGAATTTACTTGTAGAATGCGTGGTATGTAATTTTTTTCCTTCCAGCGGAGTGGAGCCACTGTTCTCTTACACACCACTTTTCCAACAAAATTCAATCCGAGAACAGTGTCCCACGAGTAAAGTATAATTATGCCAAAATTGCTATAAATTTACTTTCCAACGCTGTCGCCCACTTTTTTTCACACCTATTAAAAGTCTATAGAATGAAATTATATTTGCTTTCATCGCATGCGGCGAGGGAAAGCCATGGAGTGAGAAAGGGAGGCTTTGAATGCAGAGTGGTTCCAACAAGAGGAAGTAGGGGCAGTAGGTAGGGGGACATGTGACGGGCGCACTACCCTGGTCTTGTCCTACAGTTCAAACTAATCGACAGCACTCTGTCTAGTTTCCCAACAGGACTTCTTCATTGCAATTAAATGAAACATGTTGGTCACTGTTAACAAGGGCACAAAAATGTATTCCACGCTATATGCACCACTGACCCTTCACTATGAATAGTTATAAGAAAACACGCTGCCTCTTCCAAATCCGCCCCCCTTCCCGACGTTTTCCTTTCTATATTACTTGTATATAATAAGTAAACTAAAATAAAGTATTTGCTTATAAACTCTGACAGCCAGCTACACTAAAAGCTCTCAGTTGCCATCAGTTAAATCCCAATTAGTGTGGAAATGTTATCAGTGTTTATCAAACCCACAATACGTTAGAATTACTGTGTGTACCTGGACACACGGGTATCGCGAGAAATGAAAAGACCGATTTCTTAGCAAGAAAAGGAACGTCTTCCCCTTTATAGGGCCAAAATACCTATGGAATAAGCATGTTAACTGCTCAGTATGGAGACGTTAGGTGCAAACAATAATCCAAAACAAATGCAAAACAATACCCAAAAACAAATTAATAAGCCTGGAGAAAAATTAAGCAATTTACTTACTAAGCTTAACGAACCTCACTAAGATGAGTTATAAGCTTCATAACTTGAAATGGAAAATTCAGAAAACACCTGAAGACAACGGGATTATACCATACGTAACCTATTTGCTGTCCATGACTACAAACCGATGAAACGGTAAAATACATTCTACTAGAATGCGAAGCTACAGAAAGATACCGTTAATCTTGAAAGAGGCTCTATACTACAAATAACAAAAAAATGTATATATTGAGCCCTAGATTAGAAACCAGGAAGTACACAAAAAGTATTCTTAGGCCGGGGTGCTTAAAACGAAATCTACTTCCAAAGTACTACTACTACTACTACTACTACTACTACTACTACTACTACTACTACTACTACTACTACTACTACTACTACTACTACTACGACTACGACTACGACTGCGACTACGACTACGACTACGACTACGACTACGACTACTAAAGGAGGTGTTGTATTTCACATAAACTTCAATATCCATATTTTAACGGAAATGCATGTTTTGAGGACCCTCCAATTAAATCGTTTTTAGAAAAATACCTGTGTGTGTGTTTGCAAAAATAAAAAATAAGTCGGTTAAACAAATATGATACTTAAATAGCTTTCAAGGATGCGACTCGAAAATTTTAAAGATCTCCCACTACAAACTAGCCTTTCCATTGAAAAGATTGCTATTATTCATTTTCTTAAAATGGGTCTAACAAGATTGATTAAAATATGATGCAGTAATTTGTATCACAAATTACTTAAATGTAAATAATGATTGTAATATGAATATGCATTTTTATGTGACATTGATTTGAGATGTTTATTGATTGTAATTATTGTTGGGAAGTAAGTTTATACTGCCTTACTGAAACTGTCAATAATAGCGCGCAATAATGCAGCGAGGGGGTGAGCTGTTTAACATTATTGGAAACGAGGAAGTTACGTAATGTTGGCGCATTTTTCTTAGAATCTTCTGGAACATTTCCCTAGAGCATATGTATTCATAATTTTCATTGGATATTAAAATAGACGCTAATGTTGGCGCGTTTTATTAGCCAATTGCAGTTCAGTTATAATCTTTAGGCATATCTGGGTGTAGGAGTATAGAAAGCCAAGTCAGAGGTAGATCGCGCACAGTTCATCGAAAATCTCAATACATTACACGTCGCCTTCAGTCCGTCAGTTCATCAAAATTCTTTGTACACTACACGTCGCATTCCCATCAGTTCATCGAAAATATTTGTAAAGTACACGTCGCCTTCACTCAGTCAGTTCGTCCAAAGTATTTGTACGGCACACTTCGGATATCAATTTGCAGGTTACGCGTAACAGAGTTATGAAAAATCTCAAGTGTTATAAAGTTAATTATACAAAAAGTTGAAGTACGCGAATAAAGAATTATCAGTAATGAAGTTATTATAACAGTTTCGGTTTGGCGAGTGTCTAGATCAATGTGTAAATGTGAGTGAAAGTGTTCGACATAAAAGTATAAAAGAAATTCTTTCATCAGTGTTATTTTTGGATAAAAGATTCCTTTCCGTTTACACAACCTGTATTAAGAGAAGTGCTTGACCCAAAAGATCAGAGCTAGCCGGAGGACAGTGAAACAGAATTAAATAAAAAATAAAAGTAAAATTCTTTCAAACAAAAACTAATACTGCCGCAAATTGCTAACACCAGATGGAGCTAACAAACCTAACAAATGAATGACGTCACAAGATGGCTTCAACGCGTGAAGTAAACACATATACACAATCATTATAAGTAATACACCCGCAAATTGGCTCCCAAACGTGGGGCTAACAAATACAAACATATAAAAATAATGTTACTTCAAATTGGCTACCACAACGTGGAGCTACAATAATGTTAAATAAATATAACATCAAGAAATACACTCTTAAATACCCTAAGTTTTAATATATTTTATGGAAAATAAAATGTGTATCTTGAATTTCTTGGGAACAGCCTGTAAAGTTCTCTTCATTCTGAAGACTTGGTAATCCGTATGCTACAGACAAAGTGTTACTCACAAAAAGTGGGGATCTCGTTTAATCACATAATTTCTATCAAATAGTTTTCTTCTGGCTTTAACAGTTTGCAAGATATATTATTGATTTGAACATTAAAATACTTGTCACCCAGGTTTACCTGGGCGGAATGTAAAATCGCCACAGTACCTAGCCGCTGGCGCGGCTTTACCTGTGCGATAAAATAGATTTTGAGCTTTACGCAAGCTTTTGTGTCGTGTGTCTGTGGGCGGAGCTTCGCTTCTGTGCTGCAATTGGCTGGATTCTGGCGAATCACCGAACGGACAAGCGTTCAGGTGGCGACCAAGCCCAATACTGCTTAGCTTCTACAACCGCTTGCATTGTTGTGAAAATAAGCAAGCCGGTTGGCAGATAGGATGTAGATAAGGATTTGGGATCACCAAGTTAATAAGAAGGCGGGTCCCTGCTGAACGGTCACCCGTCCAGTTAGCAACCAAGCACAATGCTTGCTTAATTTGGGGAGAGTAGAGATGGATTGGTAGCCCTTATGCAAGCAGTCAAATGGGTCCTTGGGTAGACGTGGCTCTTCCGTCTTCTCTACTACTTACCGAGATTTCACCGTAAATTCACTTTTGAGATTCCTTAAATAAATAAAAAAAATCTGATGTGTTACACTCACATGACTTTCTCTAATCTTGTACAAATTATTTTTACAAACGCTTATTCTCCATATGCTCCATGTTAATTAAGATGTTAATCTGATTGCTAATTTTCCTGTAGGTGCAAGGGGAATATGGTAGGCTTTAAGCGATAGTCAAATATTTTAAGAGCTGGTTGCTATGTGGAGCATTCCATTCTCTTTGCATGTCCAGGACATAAAAAAAATGAATAACGAATTCCCATTTGAGAAAAGTATAAGTATTGGAAAATTTAAGGGAATAACAAGCAATATCTCGAAAATGGTTGACTCAACAAAAAAAATGATTATGATATAAATTGTGTATTTTAACGCGATCTACATTTTTTGTGTGGATAACATTTGTCTATCTCTTACGGTTTACCAGTTATGCAAAAGTCGTTCACAATGAAGAATACTTTTGGAGACATTCCCATAAAATCAAGATAAAAATTTCATTTGTCATGAAAATATCTGAAACATATGATATTTTAATCCAAATCCTTAGAGCCAATTTTGAGAAAATTAAAATTTTCGAAAAATGTTCCATGTAAAGCGTAAACCGGGGTGTGAGGATTTCTTCCAAATCTTTGTGTCGCATCTCTGGAAGATACTGAACCTAAATACCAAGTTTGGTGTTTATCCGACTGTTTGTTTCCGAGTTATGCTGTTCAAAGGCATACACACACACGGACACATACATGGACATGTGTCCAAAAATGATTGTTTTGGATTCAGGTGGTCCAAAGCATATATTTTCGGTGAAATTGCGATATCGAATTTTTGGGTAAAATACAATACTTCCCCTACTTACTATACGTAGTAGAGAAAGTAGAAAAAGAACTTCAAATGTAAACAGCATTACCCTTCCCCCAAAAATGTCGGTTGAACATCAAAATTGTTATTTAAGTTAAGTATCTTCTAAGGACGCGACAGGAAGGTTTTTTAAAAAAATCCCCAGCCTAAACTATCCTATACAAGGAAAATTTTTCTAAAATTTAAATTTTCTAAATAATTACTATAACAATTTGGATTAAAATGCCATATGGTTAGCATATTTGTCTGACAAATGAAATGTATATCTTGAATTTCCTGGAAACAGACTGTGTAGTCTTCTTAATTCTGAGTGACTTTTGTACTTCTGGTAAACCATAAGCGATAGACAAAACCTTACTACACAAAAAATGGAGATCTCGATAAAGTAACAACTTGGCATTATTGTTTCTTTTTTTTCTTTATTTTTGGAGGGGGATTTAACCATTTCCGAGATATCACTTGTTATTGGTTTAAATTTCTAAATACTTTTTTTCTCTCAAATGGGAAGTTTTTATTACTTTTTTTTTCTCCTGGCTATACAAAGAAAACAGAATTTCAAAGCCCCGAGGTTCCGAGTTCAAATCTCGGTTAATGTTAATTACCTAGATAGTTTTTCCAGGGTTTTGCCTTATTCTGCCAAGTAATTCTAAACCCTAGGGACTCCGGGTCCGATTCAGCACCATTATACGGTTTGGTTCACACACCGTCCGATATCACCTAGCCGGTTAAAGCACGTTAAATAAGCAAGATGTGAAACATCCTTATTCCCATTGTACCTGTAGGGAAATATATAAGAAAACCATTTCTATAAGTGCTTATCTCTATGAACGTGAAGGGGATAGAATACTAACATTTTGTAAGATTAGTTTGCTGAAGAGGTAGAGAAATGGATGTGAATGTAACATATAACTCATTAATGGTGAACATTTTTTTACTACTTTGATACTCTTAAAGTGCTGTAACTATTCACATTTTTTATGAAATGTCATGAAATAAATATGGAATTTCAAGGCCTGCATACAGTTACAGGCTTTTAAACATTTGCCAATACTTCCGATTCGCCTCCATTCTCCTTGTACAAACAGCACCAAAGAAAATCTTCGGCGGATTTTGTATCGTTTTCTGGGGTCTTTTGAGGCGAGTCCTTCACCTTACCTTTCGCAGAGCGTGGTGGCTTGATAACACAGCAATAAAGGGGAAAAGAGGGGAGGTTAATGCCTTTGCTTTTTCTGGTGTTATTGAAACCAAAACATGTTTGTTGTCTCACAACCAGTCATGCCGTATACTAGCAAAATTACTCGTGGAAGTATCGTGCGTATGTGGGAGGCAGGTCGCCATGTTACAGCAATTGCAACGACAGTGCATAAAAGTGTTTTATAGTAAATTACTGATAAAAATATTTCAGGAAAGTGGAGAAGACTGTCTACACACTCGTCAGAAAGTAGACACTCCCCGTAAAACATCCGCAGATGATGATATTCGTTTACTAAATGCAAATTACTCCTTTGTTGTAGTTGACTGGTCATGTTAAGAAACTAGAGATAAATATGTATAAGTATATGGTTTACCGAATATGAAGTACATATTGTGGTAATAAATTTGGGTTATATTTTTGTCTATAGTTCTGTTATATTCCTATGATCAGCAATATGTTAGTAAATATATATTAACCAATTGTAGTTTGAATTGGAGGGAAAACATGCTGCTTCATTTATTTACTATGTAGTTATGTTTGCTTCTACGCAGCAACAAGCATTGATATCATTGTGAGTATACAGTTCTATTTATTTGTTTGTTATAAAGCGCTGCCTTTCTATCTATTGAATGAATACCATTCAAGCTTTAATTTGCACCCTTAAAATCTCCTCACACTACACATTATACATTTCGCTAACCTGGGCGCTCATCAAGTTTTCCCCTTAGCTTTTAACCCCTTTAAAGGCGTGTCCTGCACTATCCAATAAGGTATGGGCTACAATCACGATAAGAGCTCCGTATGACAAACTGAATTCAATCACTCTACCTGTTTCTCTTTTAGTCAATACGATCGAGAGCGTAAACATATATTTCGTTTCTGCGGCATTTTGTAATCTTTGTTGAGGTTATTGTTGTAACTATATAACTGAAGGGGTGACGTATCCTTGCACCGTGGCCTAAAGCAACCAATCAAATGGACATGGCTTCGCAAGGCCACGTACAACGATAAATAATGTGACATAGACGCGAGGTGCAGTGAGATTTTCTTTGGCGCTCTTTGTACGTTTTCGTCTATTGTTTACTTTTTACCTGTTGTACAAGATTATATAAAATTCCTTCTGAATGAAGTGGCCTTCAGGTTATTTTCAGAAAATTCAACATACACTTTTTGTCGTGTAATTATATCTAAAATACTACGTTTATTAAAATCATTAGAACCATTTTTAGAAGCTCAAAATTAAAAAAAAATGTACCATATAAAGGAGAGATTGAGGTGCAGGATCTTCTTCAAAATTTTCATGTTGCATCTTTGGAAGATACTTACCTTAAATACCATGGTATTTTCATTTTTTTAATTACGCTGTTCACATACACACATACGTACCTTTTTCTAAAATGTTTATTTAGGGGCATCAAAACATGTATTTACCGTAAAATCTCAATATAGAATATTTAGGTGAAATGCAATACTTTCTCTACTTACTGGGTACGTGGTAGAGAAAGTAGTAAACAATAGCGGGTAGAGAAAGTTATGTGAATGAAACACATTAGATGTTTTTTCAAGTTTTCATTACAGGCAGTACTCCCAATAGTACCATGTGCAGTAAACAGAGAAATCATATCTATTGTAAATGCCGCGTGGCGCCTAGGATGCCGGCTCGTTTTATACTTCGTGTAATTAGGCTTATTGCCAAAGCGCTGATTTTATGGCATTAATGTAGCATATCTGTAGCAATATCTCAAGAGAATTACACACGCACAAACAAAAACTTCATTAGTACCATTTGGATAAATGTATTATGGTGAAAGACGCGTATAGGCGGTTTTAAAACTGACGCTCATAGTCAGTAATTCAAATCAAGTGTACGAATATAACATTTAAAACGTTGGTAATAGGCATTGAAAAGCGGAAATTTACATTCATAAAATGCTTAAAAAAAGTATAGAAGATTTATTTGAGCTAACACTGTAAACGCGGTCCAGCTGTTGCGCAACGCATTAAAATATTACTAAAGGGCTTAACGATTCACACAAAATTTGAATTACTATATTACGTATTAAATTAACGGGTACTATTATTTAAATTTGATGCGTTACGTTCAGATGAATTTCTCTACACACTCTGAATTATTTATACTCAACTTCTACGAACTGTTCTGTATCTTCTATCTAAACTAAAGTGCACAACGTAACAGCCCCTTGCCGGGACAAAACCTGCCGCCCGGTTGCTGCGATCCCCACCTCTACGCACAACAGACATGGTTACAGTACTGGAGGGTGGGGTGAGGTAGCTCCGTAACTTGGGGCCGCTGCTTTTCAATCAAGTAGCTCCTTAATTGGCCCCTCAGGGACCTAACGAGGCTGAGTATACCCCAGGCCAGGCCCCCCAGTGAGAGAAAATCCCAGCACCGTTACTGGGAATCGAACCAGGGTCTCCCGCTGGGTAAGCAGCAGCGCTACCACCGTGCTAAGGAGACGACCACTGCGTCCATCTACTCCGTGGAATTAGTTGTTCTTCCACACAAGTCATGCGTTGGACAAGGCTGGAAAGGTAGAATCAGATGACTGGAAAACTCAATGCCATAGCCGGGATTTGAACAACGGATCTCCCGGTCTCCGTCCGGATGCTCTAACCACTGAGCTTCCATGGCAATATGCCGGTACGACATTAAATTACTTACAACAATGTAAGTCGCCATTGGGGTATGTCATCTCAATACAATTTGAGATCTCCTTGTGGTTTACCGGGAAAAATGCGAATTAGAGTGGGGAATTTAATGTCGTGCCGACATGCTGCCATGGTAGCTCACTGGTTAGAGCAACTGGACGGAGACAGGGAGATCCGTGGCTCAAATCCCGGCTATGGCATTGAATTTTTCAGCCTTCTGCTCCTACCTTTCTAACCAATTTACTTCATGTTAATCGAGATGTTTGCAGAAATAGCTTCCTTACACATTTAGTTGTAAGTGCAAGACAGATATGCTGGCCTTGAAATTCAGTATACTTTGCATTTCACCGTGAGAAATAACTGAAAAGCGACAGCACTTTAAAGCAACAACAAAGTATTGAAAATTTGTAAACAATAATAAAGAATATCTGGGAATTGATGATGTCGCAATAGAAGGTGCTTAATTGTAAATTGCGTGTTTTAGAGCTTTACATTTTTTATGTAGTACATTTTGTTATGTGTTAAGTTATACTAGTTACACCAAATTGTGCAGAATGTCATCAAATGAAGAGGACTTCACAGACTGTTCCCAGAAAATTCAAGATATGCGTTTCATTGTCATGTAATTATCTTTAATGTATGGTATGTTAATCAAAATCGTTAAGGCCATTTTTGAGATAATCAAAAATTAGGAAACTTTTTCATATAAGGTGTAGATTGGGTTGCCTTTTTTACTTTCTCTACTACTTAGAGTGAGCAGGGGAAGTATTGTATTCCACCAAAAAAATTCGATGTGGAAATTTCAGCACAAATATATGTTTTGAGACTCCCTGGATCGAAAATAAGTATTTTTAGAAACAGGTCCCTGTGTGTGTTCGTATGCATATGCGCTCGCGCCTGTGAACAGCACAACTCAAAAACGAAAAGTCAGATCAACACCAAACTTGGTATTTAAGTTCATTACATAAAAGATGGACATGAAGATTTTCAAGAAAATTCTCCACAATAAACCACCTTTTACATGGAACAATTTTCTAAATTTGTTGTTTTATAAAAAGTAGCTGTCGATTTTGACTAAAATATCATGTATTAAACATATTTACATGACAAATATATCTTTATTTTCTGGGAATAGCCTGTGAAGTACTCTTAATTCGGAAGTAATTTTCTATTATCTTGTATAACTGGTATATGTTAAGCAATAGAGGAAAACATACTATACAAAACGTGTAGATATCTTTAAATCACACAATTTATTTCAAGCAACATTTTTGTGGCATCAGCCATTTTCGAGATATCCGTTATTAATGATTGGAATTGTTCAGTACTTAGCCACTATTTTAATTTCCTGTCAAATTTCAGTTGTTTCTCACGATTGCATGGAACAGTATGGAATTTTAAGGCCAGCATATAGCGTCCAGTTCTTAAACATTTGACCATCGCTGTTCTCTTTGTATCTATGTCTAAATGTGTAATGTAGCTATTTTCAAAAGGTTTATCTGTATTAAAACGAAGTAGATAGGAAAATAAACTTTAGTAAGAATTATTTGTGTACCCATTAGAGGATAGAGAAAGCCGTGTGAATGCAACACATCAGACATTTCTTTATTGAGGGAGATTCAAGTGTGCGTTTTTGGGTGCAATTTAATACATCTCCAGAGAAAGTAGTGAAGTTAAAGTCTGCAGGTAGTACAGTGATCGATCCCACGTAATAAACCCGAACAAATGTGAAGACAGCAGCCAAGAAATAGATGCGGACGTCTGCACTTAACGAGGCCAAGGTTTGAGGACAGGACCGCAGCCCCAAGGAGTCATTGTCTTCTATTACGTTAGTTACATGAGAATGAGGACGTGAGCTCATTATGAGAGCAGCACTAAGCCATCAAAATTGGCCTAGAGAAATGTGGGGAAAACCAAGTGCAACATTTCCTTGCTCCCCCCCCCCACACTTGGTGTAAAATGAAGTGCCCGTTCTTTGTGCACGCTCTGCCCGGAATATAAAGGAAGGCATTAGGACTGGAGAGACCAGCCGATATGAGATAATTTTACCTCCAGCGGTCTTGAAAACACAAGGCCGCTCTCATCAAATGCATCCCAATTACGTTATACAAAGTTTTTATATGTTAAAAGAAGATATAAAATGAGACCGATCGTATCATTATTTCTCAAACATTTTCTACAGAAAGAGGTGAAAGGAAGGGGAGAAAGACTAACAAGGAAAGAAAGAGTAACAAAAGATTTCTTTACAGGGTAAAAGTCAGTGCATGAACTCTAAAAATAAAAGTAGTGAAACTAAGAACAATAATTATCTATACCAATATCTTGTGTGTATCTATAGGATAAATTTTCTAACTTACTGGATGTGTATAATTCTTTCACCAGTGAAAAGGACCCAGCGAGGTGGCGCAGTGGTAACGTGTGCGACACACATTCAGGAGGTCCCGGGTTTGATCCACGGGACCACCCACCTTGACCCATGGGTTTTTTCTGGTTTCCCCGGGATCTACATGCGAATGCTGTGGTGATTTCTTCTCCACCACCATTTTCTTTCCATCCTTTCCCTTTCATTTCGTTTCCTTCTCATCTTTCAGGTGTGCTGCTAGGTTTCCTGGCTGAAGACGTGCTCATCTGATTTTTAAAACCGCGAGATAGTGCTTTCTTCTACCCACCTAAAGCTTACTCTAATGGGTTTCTTGTTGACTGAGTTCGCCGGAACACCTAACTGCCTTAGTTATTCTGACTTCTAACTAATTGCTTTGCCCAAACACGTAATTTGCCTATTAATTACTTCTTATGCACTGGCAGAATTGTAACTAGTTCTTCTTTTTTATGCACTGATTTTAATATATAGAAATTATTTATTGCAATTATTTATCTGCCTAACATGTCTAAAATTATGAATCGTACAAGTTAATAATTGTGAAAGATTTGAAAGTCCTCCACCCTTTCATTGTCCTCCAATTCATTCTATTTTATTGTTTAATTTGTAAACTCTTAAACCATTTCTAAGCTCTTGATTTCAACCTGGCCTCGCGCAGACTTTTACGTTCTTAAAAATATAATTTCTGCAGCTTATATTTTACTTCGTTTTCGATTGGTCAGGACCAGCTTTGCGATCTATACACTGGTGCTGTCACAAGTTTATAAAATTTCAACCTCGTGTCATTCCTGTGTTTTCAAAGTCCCATTTATTGTGCTGTATACTGCCTGAAGAGCTTGCAATTTGTTCTGAATGTCATTAACGTGTATGTAACTTCGTCACATTCTAGGCATTTAAAGGTATTTTATAACCTGTTCTATAATTTCACGTTCTCTTAAAATTTTGGATCTCACTGTAGACTTTCCCACCGAGCGAGGTTGCGCCGCGGAAACGTGTGCGACTCGAATTCGGGAGGTCCCTGATTCGATCTCTGGTGATCTTCCACTCTGAACCATGGGTTTTTCTGATTTCGCCGTGTCGACAGGAAATGGGGAGGTTTCTACTCTATCTCGATTTCCTTTGAGGCAGTATTTTTAACACTTAAATGATTTTAGTCAAATTATATAATAAAAATACTAATAACAGCCCGCCTTAAAGCAATATGTGTATGTAACAATATATAAAAAGTGTATATTACGGTCATTGTATTTGTATTATTGTATCCGTGTGTAATGATGTTATGTGAATACGTTACGTAATTTAATAATGTAGGAGCTGTGAGAATAATAGGTTAAAAGTTGCTAACAATGAAGCAACAATGAGGTAACTTTGAGTCAATAATGAATTTGAAAGTTTAATGATACTAGTCATTATTGGAGCAACTATAATGTAAATTTTGAGACAGTTTAAAAATAGCCAATCAATAACCAGAAAAAGCTTTAGTTAAAAGAAGGTATTCTATTAGATTAGAAATAGCCAATCACAGACTTGAAATACAGAAATTTACAAGTTTAGACGGTTGAAATCAATTCAGTTGCCTGCAAACAGTGTTCCTAACCGGACACGAGACACATTCTCGAGAGATTTAATACGTATTCTTGTGAGACGAAAAATAGTTTATGTGTTAAAAAGTGCAAGTAATTCATAAAAGAATCTCACAACTCTCTATACCAGTGAAGTGTTATTTAAATCGTATCAAGTATTAATAAAAGGAGTGAAGTAAAGTTATAATCTGTGTAAGCCTACATTCTTAATCGTACCACAATCCTGCTAAGAGAAACGTGTCTCTAACAATAATACTGACGCAGCTGAGGCAAACATAAATATATAATATTTAAAGAAACAGTTAAATTACAAAGTTAATATTGTTTTTTTTTAAACTTGGGGCAAAGGCCACCTGAAAGTACATTTGGGGCGAAGGTTTTTGGAAAGCGGGTACCATACATGCGGTTGGAACTACTATAAGTTCGGCTCCCCAACAGTTGAATTACGATACAACTCCTAAAATACTCCTTTCTCAGCTTTACATCATTTCCCTTTAATTCCGTTTCTCTGTCAACTTTCTGAAGTGCTTCTAGGTTTCGTGGCGTATGTCAGTGCCGGACAGATGGCGCGGATGCATGTGCAAAAGAAAGAGTACTCCCCGTGGACACCAGAGGGCTGCTTTGTCGTTGGGTCGTTCATCGCCCTCTTTAGGCAGCTGCAGCAGTGGGACGCGTCTTCGAGGCAGGAACTATTAAGGACATCCGCGCGTCCCTGCCGCCTGTAGCTTCCTGTGGTTCGTTCACTTCATCCCTTTTTGTGGAGGGTAGTAGCTGCAATAGATCTCTGCAGGTCGGAGCTCGCGCGGTGTCCCCCTCCGTTGATTTACCTTTAACTATATCTATAGACCTTCCCACAAAAGTCATTATTTTGGTTTTTGGAATTGATATTTTATAGCTATAAAATTACAAATTTACTTGTGTTGCTACACTGATTTTTGCATATCTTTATTATTTTGAAACATGACTAAAACAATATAAATACGTAAACAAGCTGTGAGGTGGGTGGGAAAGATGGATCTCATGCAATGTTCCACTTAGGAGTCAGAATAAGGGTGGGAGATTCATCTTGTATACATACAAGAAGGGCATACAAAAAATAATTACCGTGTACTTCTGTCACTCGGTGTGTTATGTCAGATGTATCAAAGGAGACAGTTTTCTCCATAGTTGGTACCCAAATTAGTAGTAGCATTTCATTTAATGTCTAAATACTATGTGAATACGGCTGCCATTATGTGTTTACAAATTCGATGGAATTGATATTGTGACGTCTTCACCGGTTGGGACGAGGACGTTTTTCAGATTTCCAGACGGGAGAGCAAAGCTTGGCTGAGGGGTGGTCAAGAAGGAGCAGCGGTGAAGTGTGGTGAATTATTGACGTGTAACTCTCTAAATTTAGTTTGTGTACAGTACTACTCTAAACTACAATAAACATGTCAGCAAGATTTAATTGGCTAAAATTCTCCTATACATTATTACAAATACGTCTACCAACGATAAGACTGCAAGAGACGAGTTAACCTGAGTTGCGAAGAACGTCGGGCTTTCCATGTTCCGGTGTTGTTGCTAAAGATAGATTAAAGATTAAGCGACTGAGTGTCGCAGATTCCTGTTAGCGCGTGTCTAGCAGAGCTCGAGCCGTCAAAAAACTTCAAGTTTAAATACACGGAGTATGTTGACTAGTGCTTTAGTCAGTACTGACGTAAGTGGGTGACAGCATGAATTACATATCAATCCACGTGTCGGACCTGGGTGATTATTATCTTACAACCTCTGCTTACATATGATACCGAAAATGGCTAGCAAGTATTATAAAGTCAATTTCATAGATTTACTTAGAGATTTTGTCCTGATTATCTCGAACTTTATTAGATTATCGCATTCTAGTACAATAAAACTATAAACGTCTAAATATTATGTTTTTACGTAAGTAAATTATGCTATATACACGAGTCAGAAGAATGGCTTTACTGATTTATATTAAGTATTAAGCTATAGGAATTGTAACATAATTAAAATAATTTTGTTTTCTAAACTATGATCAATGAGCATTTTCATCGGTAAAACATCGGTAAGCTTAATCACTGACGTGTTGCATTCAGACGAAATTTTCTATCCACTCCTTTACAAACAACTCTTACAAAATCTCTTTATCTGCTTCATGTTAATCGAGATTATTTTATTGCACAATTTTACTTTCTCTACTACGTATAGTAAGTAGGGGAAGTATTGTATTCCACCCAAAAATTCGATACCGAGATTTCACCGGAAATACATGTTTTGAGACCCCCTGAATCCAATAAAGGCATTTTTGGAAACATGTCCGTGTGTGTGTGTCTGTGTCTGTGTCTGTGAACAGCATAACTCGGAAACGAACAGCCAGATAAACACTTGGTATTTAGGTTCAGTATCTTCCAGAGATGCGAAACGAAGGTTTTGAAGCAAATACCCCCACCCCAGATTACCCTTTACATGGAACATTTTTCGAAAATTTTAATTTTCTCAAAATGGCTTAACGATTTTGATTAAAATATCATATGTTTAAGATATTTTCATGACAAATGAAATGTATATCTTCAATTTTCTGGGTATGTCTCCAAAAGTATTCCTCATTGTGAACGACTTTTGCATAACTGGTAAACCATAAGAGATAGACAAACGTTTATTATACAAAAATGTAGATCGCGTTAAAATACACAATTTATGTCATATGCATTCTTTTTTTGTAGAGTGAACCATTTTTCGGGATATTGCTTCTTATTCCCTTAAATTTTCCAATACTTATCCTTTTCTCAAATTCGTTATTAATTTTGTTTTGTCCTGGTAATAAAAAGAGAATGGAATACTCCACCTAGCAACCATCTCTTGAAATATTTGACTATAGCTTAAAGCCTACAATTCCTCTTGCATCTACAAGAAAATTAGCAATGAGATTAACATCTGGATATCTCGATTAACATGAAGCATATGGAGAATAAGCGTTTGTAAAAATAGTTTACAAGAGTAGAGAAAGTCATGTGACTGTAACACATCAGATTTTTGTACCTACAAGAGGAATAAAGGAGGCCGAAGCGACATGTTATGTTCGATATGTTTGCATTTCATACGTTACATTCGCATGACCTCTCCCATTGTATTTCGTGTTGCTCGAGATAAAGTTTTGCAGAAATAGCTTAATTACACATTTTTTAGACACAAGCGGGATAAGGGAAACCAAATATATAGTCAGATATTTAAAAACTTGTCACTATATATTGGGCTTGAATTTCCGTTCTCTTTTCATGACATCTGAGAAACAACTGACTTTGACAGCATTTCAAAAAAATGTCTGACAAAATCAAGCCAATGGTAACGGACATCTTCAAATCGGCTCACACCACAAAGAAAGTTGCTTAAAATTAATTATGTGTTTAAAAGAGGCTTACATTTTTGTATATTATGTTTCTGTCTATTTCTGTGGTCTATCCCTTATACACATTTCCCCTTCGAATGAACAGGACTTCACAGACCATTATCGGAAAATTTAAGATAACTCATTCTATTCCTTATCCTTTATATTAATAAATGGTATTTTAATCAAAATCGTTGATGCTATTATTGAGAATATGAAACACATCGAAAATTTTTCATGAAAAGTTTGTGGTGGGGAATTTTCGTATCGTCGACTTCTTTGGAATCTATAAATGCCAAGTAACTTATTTATCTAACATTTCGTTTTACAGTTATCTGTTCGGACACACACACACAAGCACAAATTTGGTCTACCTAGTCGAAATAAACCTTTGTAGAAATAGTTTCATTATAGTTTCGTTTTGCACAAGGGAGATACAGAAAGGAGAACGGAAAGTCATATGTTCCTGTATGCTGGCACTGAAATTCCACACTCTTCCATGACAACGGGAGAAACAACTGAATAGCAGCATTACTTTTAAACAATTATAAAAGTATTAAAAAAATTGAAGCGTATAATAATGGATATCTCGGATTTAGCTAATGCAAAAGAAACAGTTCTTTAAAATATATTGAGCGTTCTGAAGAGCTGTAAATTTTTTGTGTAGTAATATTTTGTTATTTATTATGGTTAGCCTTTTATACGAAATTTTATAAAATTCCTCCGAAAGAGGCCTTCACAGACTATTCAGAGAAATTTCAAAATATATAATTTTTATTGTGTGAATATCTTAAATATATGACATTTTAATAAAAATCATTGTCATCTTTGAGAAAATAAAACATAATGAAACATTTTCCATGTAAAGGGTTGAGTGGTGGGATTTTTTTGGGAAAGGGAATCTTAGGAATATACTGAATCTAAGTTTCAAGTTTGGTATTTATCTACAATTCTGTAAATGCTCACAGACAAACACCCGGAGATTTTTCTAAAAATCTCATGTACTACATTCACATCTCTTTTTCCGTGGATTAGTGGTGGTAAATGCTAGCCTCTAGTTGCCAAGGTCGCGGGTTCAAACCCGGCGGAGGGCGATGGATGTTTTTCAGGCGTAAACATCTTTAGCATGGCCTTCTTCGCAAGTGAAATAAAGCCGTGGTCCCATATCGTAGACCTTACGGCACGTAAAAGAACCTCAAGCCTGATAAAGGCCTTTGAGCAAAATTACTGGTCTTTCACGTCCAGTATAGAATGGGACGCTAAAGACCATAGTTGTTAAAGGGCGACCATAAATAAAAAAAATGTCTTTCTCTACCCTCGATCTTTATTAGTGGGTATACAAACCATTCTTAATAAAGCTTATGCTTCTGTCTAATACATTTTAATCCAAATATTCGCTTGCTGAAATAGCTATATTACACAGTCTATTATAGATACAAAGAGAACAGAGACAGTGAAATATTTAAGAACTGGACGCTATATGCTGCCCTTAAAATTTTATACTGTTTGCACGATATCACGAGAAACAACTGAATGTTGAAAAGACTCTAAAGAATGATCAATAAGTGACAATTCTAACCGTTAGTAACTGATTTCTCAGAATTGACTTATGCAAAAAAAAGTATTTGAAATAAATTATGTGTTTTAAAGAGATTTAAATTTTTTGTGTAGTCCGTTTTCGTCTATCGCTAAACGTTTACCAGTTATACAAGATTATATAAAATTCTTTCCGAATGAAAAGGATTCAAAGTCATGTCCAGAAAATTGAAGATATACATTTCATTTGTCGTGTAAACATGTTTAATATTGGAATTTTAATCCAAATCGTTAGCCATTTTTTAGAAAATCAAAATTTTCCAAAAATTATCTATGTAAAGGTAGTTGGGATGGAAGATTTTATTGAAAATCTTCGGTCGCATTCTTGGAAGACAATGAACTTAAATACCAAGTTTGGTACTTACCCGACTTCGTATTGTACCTGAATCGTGCCAGGATTAAAATTATTTGTTTCTTAAACAATGAGGTATGGAGCATTTTAGCTGTAAAACAAGTGTAATTGGTAACACACCTCCTTGGTATAGGAATAGCATGTCTGCTTCATATTCAAGAGGTCCCGAGTTCGAATCTCATTTAAAGTGGATTATCCTGATAAGGTTTTTTCTGTAGTCTTACTCTATCCTGAAAAGGTGAATGTCAGGTAAGCAAGCTCTAGGGACCCCGGGCGCAATTAAGCATCATTTCGCCCATTTCATTAATTCATTGTCAGATATCCTACCTACACAACAACAAAAGAGAGAATAATTGGAAATATGAATCATATTTGTGATTCGAAACATGAATCTTCGGGTTTCCATTCGCTCGCTCTATCTGAGCTACCGTGACAAGGTCCCGAATGCATATTTAGGTTTAGGTTGTACAACAGAGGGGTACAGCTCGCGCACTGCGATCAATACACTCCCCAGGAGGAAGGGATGAACTGAAGGAACCGTAGGAGACTACAGGCTGCAGACAGAGACACGCGGAGGTTCCTAAACGTTCCAGGCTCGTAGACACGTCCCACTACTGGAGCTGTCTACAGGGTGCGATGAACGACCCGTCAACCAAGCAGCCCTCTAGTGTTCAAGAGTAGTACTCCTTCCTTTGAGCAAGTGTCACGAAACCTGAAGGATGAGAAGGAATCGGTCGACGGGAATCGAACCGAGGACTTCCCGAATGCGAGCATCACACGTTACCGCTTAACCACCTCGCTCGGTGAATAAAAACTTAACTTCTCTCAACTCATTCATATATACTGATTGAATTTCAAGGCGATCTAACTTCCTCAAAGATACTATACTTTAAAGACTACTCTCAAATACTTTTAAATATAAACTACCTTCTAGCATTCTAGAGTTGTTAATTATTTTTTCATTATTTGTTGCTTATAAACATCCTATACAAAAGTAGCTTTGAGGAATACATTTTATCATTTCCAGTCCTCCAGAAAACCTTTTGAAAAAGCAAGAGTTCTCTGTCATATTGGATATTTTTTCCTCGAGTTGTGTGCGGAAAGTTTTGGTTCTCAAGAGCAATGGAGATGGAAATCAGAGACAAAGAGTCTGTAGTTTACTTAAGGCAGCCTCTGCTTCCTTCTATATATATATCTCACTCTGCCATAGAGTTGTAAATTTCCTTCTCTCACGCACTCACTACCCTTGCGCCCTGTTCTCTCCAAGTTTTACGAGCTGTAAATGTCTTCTCGCGAGGCCGTAATATGATGAAGGTGGGTGTGAATTAGGATTAAGTGAACCTTTTCCTAACAAATGTTCTTTCGAGTCAAAAAGAGGTGCAATGTAGTTTATGCAGACGGTCGTAGAGAGGCGATTTACCAGAAATTCTGTGGTTCTGAGGTAACCTTGGCGCACCGATGTAAAGTACATGTAACTACACTCCAGTATAGTAATACATCCATATTCCCTACGTTGATGTTTTAGGCGTTTACGTGATCCGAATTCCAACGTAGATTTTTTCGTCTTCTACTACGAGGTTTCTCCAGAAAGAACTGAGCTTTTGACACAGCATTTCTTGGGGATAAAAATGCCAGTATTGCTCTGTTTTTACATTGTTTTACTTTTAGCGTATTACTATATAAGAAGAGTTTGCAGGGCAGTCACAGAAGTACCCGACCTGACATATATATATATATATATATATATATATATATATATATATATATATAACGGTTGTTGTTTCAAATAAATGACTATGGAGAAAGTGCCAACCTTATAAAGGCTAAGTTTGACGGTGCTACGTTGTTAGTAATTGTTTGGCAGACATTAATAATGAACTCTCTCAGCGAATTTGTAAACATGGATAAAACTGGTATCGTTATGTGATACAATACTTACATTTGAAAGGTCTTAGTCCAACTAATATTAACGCTGAGCTACATTCTACTCTGGGAGAGTCTGCTCCTTCGTTTACAACATTAAAGTATTGGGTGGCAGAGTTTAAGCGAGGCCTTACGAGCTGCCAACATCGCAGCGGTCAACCAAATGAGGTGAGCACGCCAGAAATTGTGAAGAAAATGCACAAAATGGTATTGGATGATTTAGCCGATGTCGTAGGAATTTCAAAAAGTGGTGTACATCACATACTGACTGAAAATTTGGGCATTAGAAAGCTGTGAACATGATGGGTGCCGCGTTTAGTCACAATGGAACAAAAGCAGCGTCGTGACGATGTTTCAGTCGAGTGTTTGGCGATGCTTCGCTGCAGTAAAGCCGAGTTTTTGCTTCAATTTATAACCATGGATGAAACATGGGTCCATCACTTCATAGCTGAGACGAAGGAACAGACAAAGCATTGGATTGAAAGGGGAGAATTGGCTCCAAAGAAGGCGAAAACTTCTCAGGCAAAGTCATGGCGTTAGTTTTTTGGGTGCGCGTGTGATAATTTTCATTAACTATCTTCAAAAAGGAAAAGAAATCAATGACGAGTATTATGCGAACTTATTGCAGCATATGAATGATGAAATCAAGCAAAAACGGCCGCATTTAGCGAAAAAGAAAGTTCTGTTTCATCAAGACAATGCACCAGTTCACACATCCATTATCGCCATGACCTAAATCAGTGAGTTAAAGTTCGAATTGCTTCCTCACGCACCCTATTCGCCAGACGTAGCCTCATCTGATTATTTTTTTGTTTCCAAAGTTGAAGAAATGGCTTGCTGGTAAAAGATTTGCCAACAGTGAAGAGGTGGAGTTTGCATTTGATGGCTATTTTGCAGAACTCGACGGTTATCACTATAAACAGGGTATTAAAGCTATTGAACACCGCTTATAAAAGTGTATCGAGCTGAAAGGAGACTATGTAGAGAAATAAAGATTTTTTTACCAAAATTTTTGTGTTTTCTTTGTTAGATCGGGTACTTCTGGGACAGCCCTCGTATCTTGAAAAAATGCATAAAACCCATCCGTGTTTTAATTATCATTTGACCTGTACTCTTGGGAACCGATAACTTGTGATGGATTAGGAGGGCTAGTCTCGGTTCAGAAGTATACTGCGGTTCTGGATCTCGATCTGGAAGCTTCCCGTTGTCCCGTATACTGTAACTTGTAATTGTCTGATTTGAAGTTACCGCACCAATAAATCAGTTGTTATTATGCGTCTGCATGGAGTGACAAGTGATTCTTGTAATATGAGCTCACTCAGTAATTGCTGAAATTGTTTGCAAGTGTTAGCTACTAGAATTTTGAGTAAGCTTTATTTTAATTTTAATTTTGCCCGGTGTATTTTAAGTGATTTCAAAATACATCTAGCTCAGTCGTGAGTAGTTTGCTCTGTTCAAGGATTTTATTACGTGTTTAGGCAAGGTAAGGCAATTTAAATCATTAACAGCAATAATAATGACATTCACTGAAAAGTGATTTATTTTCTTTCAGGCAACTCAATAATACAATGTAGAACTATATTTACCTCTTTAACTCAATTTTACGTACTCATTTTTTTTTACTTTCTCTACTACGTACATAAGTAGGGGAAGTATTGTATTCCACCCATAAATTCGATATCCAGATTTCACCGCATATATATGTTTTGAGACCCCCTGAATCCAACAAAAGCATTTTTGGAAACATGTCCGTGTGAGTGTGTCTGTGAACAGCATAACTCAGAAACGAACAGTCGGATAAACACCAAACTTGGTATTTAGATTCAGTATCTTCCAGAGATGTGACACGACAGTTTTCAAGAAAATCCCCCACCGCAGATTACCCTTTACATGGAATATTTTTCGAAAATTTTAAATTTCTCAAAAATGGCTCTAACGATTTTGATTAAAATACTATATGTTTAAGATATTTTTATGAAAAATGAAATGTATATCTTGAATTTTCTTGGAATGTCTCCAAAAGTATTCTTCATTGTGAACGACTATTGCATAACTGGTAAAGCATAAGAGATAACAAAATTTTACTACACAAAAATGTAGATCGCGTTAAAATACATATTCTATGTCATATACTTTTTTGTTGTTCAGTGAACCATTATCGAGATATTGCTTGTTATTCTCTTAAATTTTCCAAATACTTATACTTTCTCTTAAATGGGAATTCGTTATTCATATTTTTTGTCCTGGTAATTCAAAAAGAATGGAATACGCCACATAGCAACCAGCTCTTAAAACATTTGACTATCGCTTAAAGCCTACCATATTCCCCTTGCACCTACAAGAAAATTAGCAATAAGATTAACATCTGGATTAACATGAAGCATATGGAGAATAAGCGTTTGTGAAAATAGTTGTACAAAAGTAGAGAAAGTCATGTGAGTGTAATACATCAAATTTCTTTGTATTTCACAAATATTTATAGACTATTTGTTTTTGCATGTAAAACATACAATATGCCTTAAACTTTAAATAATATCTTTGACCCTTGCTCAAAATATCTGCTTTTCAGCGAAAAGTTTCTTAAGGTAATAAGGATTGAACGTTGTTTACTTTCTACTTGCTTCCTACGTGTAACAAAACTTTTAAACAAATTCTTTAAGTTAAACAAATCACATTATATTTACACTATTAATTCCTTATTTAACATATTTCCATTTTAGCTTGACTTTTCTTGACATTTTTCATTTCCTGTAGTGTTTGAAATATTGTGAATGCAACGTTTTTGTTCATTCATGTTAACGTATTTTCTGTTTTTACGTTATTCGATTTCCTTTTGTTTCGTTCTTTATTCATGATATAAGTTTAATTGATTTTTCATACTATCAGAATTCTTTGCAAATATTTAAACTTTTTATGGAG